>OW569405.1:103928819-105181680 GCA_937654795.1 Cistogaster globosa
ATATTTCTATTCGAATAATTGAATATTTCTATTCGAATACTTGAACATTTTTATTCGAATAATCATAAAAATCGATTATTCGATTATTTAATCGAACGCAATTTTGCGTTTAAACTTATACTTATAAAAACTCCAACATTTGATATTCTAAGTTTTTTTTTTATCAAATTTTTTAAATCAAATTTTGCTTCGGGAATATATGAAAATAAACAGCACTAATTCATTTAGAAATTCTGTTAATATAATTAAAAGAACTATCAGATAATTGATTATTCGAGGAATTAACTAAGTATTTTTCGGTATTAAAACTAAAAACTTTAAATATCCTAGAATATTTGTGAAAGAAGAAAATTTTTTTAATATTAAAAAAAATGTTTTTATATGTTAATTTTTATAACGGATTTTGCGACTTAATTAAAAAAACAGTTTGGTCTGATACGTTTTCAAATTAAAAATTTTATTCGTATTATTTAAAGTCCCATCGAATCATATCAACACATGTCTTGTGAAAAACTTAATTCGTATATTCAGTTATCCGACAAATTAATCGAATATATTTGTTGTTTAAACCTGAAATTTGAATTATTTTCAAAATAAAAAATTTTGAAAAATAAAAATATTAAAATTTAAGGAATAAGATTTACGTAAATTCTAATGACAACAACAAAACAAAAATTTTATTCGAATAATCGATTATTCGACAAATTAATCGAATATTTTTTAATGTAAAAATTTAAAATTTAAAATTTTCTTGAACCAATAAATCAGTCTAGAAAATTTGTTTTTTATATAAAACTTTAAATATTAAATAAAAAACAACGCTTTGATCTTTGACTATATTTCGTTTTCTTGAATAAATTAAATAAAAATATTCTCAACTGAAGAAAATGTAGTGTTTTTTATTTATTTTTTTGTTTTTTTTTTTCGTTACCTTGAACTTACAATTCTTCCCTTTTATAAAACTCGTTGACTCTCTTTGAAAGTTTTAATATATTTCTAGCCATGAGGGATCTCATTTGTATCCTTAATAAGTTATTGAATGTCATAGCATGTTCACAATACTTTTGTGAATTGAAACTGTTTTTTTTCTTTTTTGCTTTATTTTCCTATGCATTTTACCTCGTTAAAGAATTTTTTTCGTCATTATTATCTATATGGGTTTTTTTTTTTGAAAAAAATTATATTTTTTAGCCTAAGGATGCTAATAAAACACGTGTGAGGCAGGCTGACATTTTAAAACTTTACAAAGTCTTTAAGCTAACAACACTTTTCATGTGTATTTTAATGTTTTTTTTTTTTTTTTTTTTTTTTTTGCAAGTAGCAATCTGTTCAGAAAACTTAGAAGTGATTAAAAATAATGTTTTCAAATCATAAGCATAAGTTTATTAACAAATAAGAAAAAGGAATTTCTAAACAGGACAGGAAACATTAATTATTGCCCGTTGTTTGGCTCAAATATACACCAAACTCGTTTCACTTTCAAGCCATTCCATTAACAGCTAGAATTCATAGTCTTGAGCTTCGCTGGCGGAAATTAATCATTAGAGTTTTAAACTGCTTAAATCCTTTCCTACCTCTAAATTAAATACAAAATAAATTTTATTGGTTTTATTATTGAGTGCAGGCAAAAGATTTGTCCAATACATCCCAGAATTTTTTATTTCAATCCATACTAATTATTGTCCCTGAAAGTAAAAATTTAGGTTGGATTACAGAGGCTGCTATATAATTTCAAAAGGCTCTCGTGGCTTATATAATGCACTATTGTGATACCTTGTGCGCTTAAATAAGAGATTTTTAAGATTTTCCGATCACCGTATTTTTAAATTTATCGTTCTAGGTTCAAAGTGGCAAACCAACTTTGGCAGAGTAAAGAATACAGTGTTTCATGCATTGCAGATTATAGATTATTTTCGTCTACGATTTTAACCTGCCAGATAGTGCTGTCATATGTATAAAAATTATCTCCAAGCGTTTCAGAAAATTCGATATAAATAATTGCGGCTGGGATATGAACTCATCTCCTCAAATTAATCTTGAGCTCTAGTAATCAACGAGCCAAAAATCCGAGAAAGAGCATCCTTAACGAATATACAAGCAAACTTTAATAAGTAGTTTATATCTTCAGTACTTAATAATTAATACATCTACTCATAATCAAAACAATAACAAGGAAATTTCAACATGGTTTTGTTAAAAAAAAATTTTTTTATTATTATTCTATCAATTTCTCTTTATAGGTTTCTATAAATTTCTTACCATGAGGAATTTTTTATGAAACCTTAGAACTCATTCCTGATCATAATATCGCACACAATATAAATAAATTTGTATGCTTTATGAGTTTTTAAATACAACACTAATGAGGCTTTAAAATGTGATTTTATATTAAAAACACATTTTATAGATTATGCAAAACAAACGAAAAAATTAAATATTTGTTCCTTTAAAAATGAGCTGAAACCAAAAGGCAAACTGATTTGACGATTGATGTACGAATTCTTTTGAACTCACCAGATGAGAACTTCGAGTTTGACTTCATTTTGTCTTAATTTTACACACAAATTATTAAAAAGCAATTAAATTAAATTTCAAAATTTTTAGATAAGCCTGGAGCAAACGTTTAATTAAATTCTCAGTTCGTAAATTTTGTAATTGTTTGTAATGGGAATGAAAGTTAAGAAAGCGTATAATCTGGCCTTTAAGCAATCGTATGTATTCCAAGAGAGGTTTAGGAAAATCTATTAAATTTTTGTCCCCGACATTGCAAGGGCTCATAAAGTGTTCATTATTTGTAATGAATTATGGGTCCCCATTTGAATTAGTTTTGCTCCATTTTGATTAGATGAAAATAATTTCTTAACATCCATTTGTCTCCAAAAATGTTTTTAATTGTTTAGAGGTGAGCACGAATCATAGATCGGTATGGTATGTTGGGATTGGCATTTTGGCCACTTTTTTCGTTTTATACTTCAGGTTACCTAATTCGTTTTCTATCACAGACCTAATTTTTAGGGACTTAAAGTGATGGTTTTTTTATTCCCACAATGTCACCTTTTTAAGCTTTTTTTTGCTGGCGTAATTAGCATCATTCGCATGAGTTACACTTGCTCGCGATTAAATTTTACTGTACTCACGTCAGCGTACAAATCGTGAGTGATCGTGCTTTAAAAATAAATTGTGTTTTCTAATTTCACTCCCTCTGTTTTTGTAAAAAAAAATCATGAGCGAAAGGTTACATGAACGTGACCATTATTTGTTCATGTTCAAGTGATAATGAGCCCAAAAACAAACGAAGATCGTGAGTGTTAATAATTGTTCGTAAAAAGTCCAATCTCTACTCTAAACTAATAGCTAATGCACTTAAATGAGTTCAATAAAATAATTTGGAACTTTTTGTGGAGAAAAATTTTAAAACATTCGGATTTTAAAAGAACTGTTCTTAATAACAGTTCTACCGTAATTTATAAATAATTAAATTAAATTTAAATAAATAAATACTCGTCATCTCATTATTTTTTCATCACTTTTTCTTAATTTAAAATGTTAAAAATAGGTGACCTAATCGCAAAAAGTATATTTTATTTACAAGTTTTATTCACTTTTTGGTTTCTTTATGTATGTGTGTAACAAACTAGCAACAATGAAAAAGTTTTACACAACTACTGCTCTGGCCACAAATATACTCCTCTTCACGTTTTGCTTTCTCTACTGCATTAACGAAAACTATAAAAATAATAAAATAAAAATTCGTTTGTGTTGGCTGAAAATATTATATTGAGGTTGTTCTGTCATAAAGGAAGCTGAAGCAAACACATACCTTTCTTAAAGTTTAGCATGTTTTTCTGCCTTTAACATTGAATAGAAGGAACCTATAAATTTGATTTTCTTCGTTTTCTTTTTACTTTTAATCGATATTTTATATAAATTTTAATATAAAAATGACATTGAATATTTTGCAATTCTTTTGTTGATATTTTATTGGATCGTGGGAGTAAAAATATTAAACAATAATGCAAATTCTAAATACAATAACTTTAATTCTTTAAACGAACTATTTTAGTATAAAAAAAATATTTTTTTAGGCCTAGGTTCGAATTTTCAATACAGTTATTTTTTTAAGTAAAAGTTGTTTTTGTATCATCATGTGTTAATTTTAAAGGGAAGAAAACAAGTTAATTTAGACTAAAACAGAATGTAATGCATTTTTTTTTTTTAATTGCTTCAACCTTCTTCTTAAACACCTTTCAATAAAAGTAAGAAAATGGTGATGATGCGTTCTTTTAAACGTTGTTGATAACAATGTTTAGAAATCAGCTTTCTTTCCTGCTTTCCTTATTCGTTTTCAATTACATTTGTAAATACGAACTTCAGCCTGACTCAAAATTAAAAAAAAATATTTAACGATAAATCGAATACTAGTTATCACTAAGTTGATCACAAAACAGCTGGGATAGACATTTTATGCTTGCTACAAAGCTATTGGGATGTTCTTATATAAAATTGTGATGAAATTTAAGGTCTTATAAAGGGCAGCTTGCACGCTTTTTAACTGATTGGATAACCTCTTTATGAATAATGTTAATGTCAAAAGAAGATGAGAAAACTAAACCGATTATTCATAAAGCCTACATACTTAAGGTAGAAACCTTAAGATGGAGCAGGATCTAAGCTCTAGCAAATCGCTTGATATATTTTCTTATTTTTTAATATTCTATTGCCCCAAATGATATGAAAAAAATAGAGGCAGGCGTTTTGTTTTGCCAGCTGCCTCGAATCCTGAACTTGCTGATTTTTAATAGCAACATTTTCGAAACTCTCTGATCGATTCGCGTATTTAAATTTTCTTCTACCTCATCTATTGCCTTGGCAAAATGGATTTCAACAGACGGACATCGCTCAATCGTCTTCGTTATGCATAAGAACTCAGAATATATATTCTATGGGGTTGGAAATGGATATTGTAGAAATTACAATTGAAATGACAAAAATTTCCCTTATAGTGAAGGGTGTAAAAAATGTTTGCAAAAAATAGTGTATGAAAATAATTAAAACGTTACACACGTTGTATGCAAATAAATAAACTTTTGAAAAACTTTCAATTGTCTTGAATATGACCAAAACCAAATCTAATTCAATTGGCCTTTTACTTATCTAACTACTTTGATAAAACAACACAATCCTAGTTCGTTAAGAAATAGTTATTTGTATTTTCTATTTTAACAAACAAGTCAAGCGTTTTCTTTCCCAAAGCGTTTTAATTATCTTTTTATTATTTTCTCTTTTGGCTGCATAAATTTAGTTTGATTTAATTTTTTGATCACAAACCAATACAACACAGAACTAAGCAGCACAATCCTTCTCTTCTTTTACTTACTGCTAAGAACAAAACGAAAGCAAACGTTCCGTTTTATGTATTTCCGTACCCTGCCAATAAATAATCAATTTGATATTGATGTGTTTTTTGTTGTTGCTGTTTTTTTGTTTTTGTTGTTTTGTAATATTTGTACGGTGAATAAAACTCTTATTTGAATTTTCAAATTCGCTGATAATATGTGACCAGGTTATCAGGTTTTAAAACTGTTTTATTTATTTGCTTAATTATTAACATATTTTTTTATTATTCTTTTATTAATTTTTATTAATAAACTATTTTATATCCGGTTCTTTATAAAAACCAAAATGCTATTTATTTCTGATTAAGCTGCTTGAGAAATTAAAATTTTTTCCTGAAGTCTAAAATCTTCAAAAACCTACCAAATGAGAATTATTTTTTTAAATTCAATAAAAATCTTCAAGCCTTAACAAAGCTACCAACAACTAATGCCACATAACTTAATTTTCAATACTAAATATATAGGATTCAGATATCGTCAAAATCCGTATGTGTGTATGATTTTACGCTAAACAACATCAACCCCTGCAACATTTTACAATTACTATACAAATATTTGTTCATTTAAAGGAGGACATTTTCTTACAGCTTTTTAAACAATTTAGCGATTAAATTAGATGGAGTTTCTCTCCAATGTGGCCAAGTTTTAATTTCATTATACAATTTAGTACCAGGACAAGTGGTATTTGTAGCCTGACGATGACCATACAATTTATAATCAGATTTAATAGAACCACGACGAACACCTTTTGCTATTAAATCTTTAGCGTTTTGCAACATTCGATTCGAAGGCTTTGAATCTGTAAATGCAAAGTAATTATTTCAAAATTTATATAAAACAAAAAAAATTTACAGTTGAACTCACTTTCAAATTGGCCTAAGAAAACAATTCCCACACTTTTTTTATCATAGTCCTTGAGATGTCTACCTTCTACACCCCAACCACGACCCTCGTATACATTGCCATCGCCAGCAATTATAAAATTATATTTAATATCGTAAAAATCATATTCGCTTCTGTGTAGAGATTGCATATTTTTAATAATTTGCTGGCATTCAGTTTCGGTAGAACATTCACTGTTTGAATGATGTATTATGACATAATTAACGGCACCGTGTATTGTAGCAGGAGAACGATCATTTGTTGCACCCCAACTGCTGCGTGGCTTTATGGTGATGCAATAACAGGCTGTTAAAACTACAAAAATTTCATTCTTGGGTTTTAAGTTTTAAAGTGGACTTAGATACCTTCAAAACTAACCTGTAGCTATTAGAATAAATATCCTTAATGTACTCGCATTTGCCATTTTTAGTATCGATCGTTGTCTTAATCTTGCGTTCTTCACTTTTTATAAGACTGTTAATTTATAATGACTGTTTCATTATTTTACTCAGGGCTTATTTATATTACGAATGCAGCGATATTTTAATGATCATTAAATTCATTTGCGTATCTCTGGCAAAGTGTTGTTTTCTTTTTTACTTTTCCCTTTCTTCGCGTAACGCCGTTTACAAATAGAATTTACGTTTTGTTTTTCTTAACTTTTACATCATTAGTTTTGTATTTTTTTGTTAAACAATTCTTATCTATCTTTATATGTATGTAACGGGTGTTGTTTTTATAGAGTGACACAAGTTTTAATTAAAAAAAAGGGAATTGTTTTTTTTTAATATCAATGAAACGGGCTTTAATGGAAAGAAAATCGTATGAAATTAATATTAAAATATGACCTCTGCTATGCAGCCGCCACGGCTGACACATTGAAACCCGTTTTTGACCCAAATTTTCAACAACTTTTCACAATTTTCCAAGTCTTTTTTTTTAATCTGTATGTGCGAATGCAATAAAAATCTTTAATTCCCTTTCAAAGTCGCTTGTAAATAATATGTGCGAAAATAAATTTTTAAATTTTTAGTTTTAATTTTTTACAATTTAACAGAGCTCTGTTAAGAAGATAACATAGCCCTGTTAAGGGAATACAAAATCGGTTCATGCATTCAAATTGTAATTTTTATAAAAACAAAGAAAGATGGCAAAACCAAAATGATAAGGATTTGTTTGCGAGATGTCCTTCTTAGTTCAACAAATTTGGGTTTTTAATAGCGTGAGGAATGAGACAATTTTTGTACAAATACTGAAAAATGGCAAAAATGAATGGAATTTGTTTTTTTTTTATTATGTATGTGTGTCTGTGTGCACTATAGATCTTTAAAAGATTTATGAAAGTTTCAAAAGGCACCCGTGAGTATAAAGTCCAGCTTGTTGTTAAAACAATAGTGAAACTTTGTTGACCAGTGTATTATATTTGACATTTATTATATTTTACCTAACGCAAATTTTATTTACCCTTGACCAATTAAATATCGTCTACATATGTCTGCCATTTTTGAAAGGTATAAACTGACAAATGTATTATTAATGGTCGAGGGCAGCAGAAGTTTAGAATTTGAAACAAAAAATTTTTTAAACTTTTTCTAAACAAACATCGTCTCATCTACAAAAATAATGCAGAGATTTAGATTTATAAACGTTAAATACTCCATTCTCAGCAGCTGTAGTTAAAAATGCATTAAGGACTTTTTATGTAATTGTCTTGTGTGTGACACACACACACATGCATACAAATATACGCTTGTATATGAAAGAAAAGATATGCACACAAATGTATAAGTTTGTTTCTCATTTACACCGTCAGTCTGTCTGTCTCTTTGTCTGGCTGCCTGTCTCTCTATCATCAGTGTATGCAACTTGTTTGTTGTTTTAACAAAATTTAGTTTTATTCTGCTTTTCTGTTTCGAAATCCTTAGAGCTTCTTCATTATATGTTAGTCATCATTATGAATGTTAAAGGTAAAGAGAATGTCTGATTGGGGACTAGAGCTTAACACACACACACATATTTATACATACATACATGCAAAGAAGCTTAAACAGATTTAACACTGGTTAACATATGCATCCATATGTATGCATTTTATGTATGCATTTTGTGTATGTACGTACATACAGTTCCGGGCGAAAATATAGGGCCAACTAAAATATTTTTAATGAATTTTATGAAAAGTTTTCTATAGCTAAGCAGAAACAAAGATTTTTCAAACGATATTTTTCCCATGAATTCCTTCCACTGCTTATTAATAAAAATTTTATTCGGTCCGATCACAATGCAATCTATGTTTGCTTTAAAGGGACTTCAAAACTAGTAGAAGGCTATCACTTTGTCTGTATTTTCGTAGCTTTAAAAATCCGTTATTTTGTACCGATTTCAAGTTTTATTTGAAGGGCTTTGTAAACAAATTTAACTCACGTCGAAAAAACATTTTTGTAAATCTTTAAAATACAGGGTGTCCCATTATTGCATACGTAAACGTATCTTTTGAGCAGTAAGGAGCAGGAATTTTGAAATTTTCGGGACGCTATAACTCACAATAACAAAACGTTATAAAAAACTTAAATCTTGAATGAAATTAAAGGGTGCCCCTATAACTGGCTTTATTATATGCATGTGATCCTATCTTTTAAAGTGTTACAGACAGACATTTGTATTTTATATAAAATTTTTATTACTAAGGCTGCTAAATAAAAATTTAAAAAAAAAATTAAAGGGTGTCCCCTTAAAAGACTTAAGTTTTATCTTTTCAAACGTGTTTTATGGAGTCTTTATACCAAATCCACTTGTATAACAGCAAAAATGAAAACCAAAGTTACTAAATAGTTGATATGATTGTCTCCTTAGCAGAAGTTTTTCGGATCCTTTTGTAGAAAAAAATTTTTTATTTTTTATTTATTTATTTTTTTTTTTTTTTTTTTTTTTTTTTTGTTTGAACTGAAAAACACAAATATCAAAATAAAATGCTTTTAACAAGCTGACGTTTCGCTTGGATATTTATTATTAGCACCCCTATTTTTTTGCCCGCAACTGTAAATTAAATATTTGTGCAAGAACCCGTAGGTGATTTATATAAATCCAGTCAGCCATATTAAAAGCAAAACACATTGCGGATTAAAAATTATAAACGTAAAATAACTAAGAAATGGAAGAATTTAACTTTGTTAAACGTAGAAAATCTGTGGTAAAAACTGTTGCATTCCATAGCAATTTTTTGATGGAAATCTTAAAAAAAATGATTTTGCAGAACAGATCTTTATCTGATAGAGAAATACAAGTACTTGAAAAATAAATTATAAATTATTGTTTAAGAATTTTTTAACACGGAAGAACTTAGCCTGCCAGTCAATTATGTTACAACATTTTTAATACAGTCTTAACCTACAAAAAAAATTAAGACTCTTCTCTCGAAAACTCGTTTTACTTGCAACTATCCATATTCAAAGAATGAAAATTTTGGAATAATTTAAATTAAATAAAATAAAAATAAAATAATCATAATCATAATAAATGTGTAATCGAAGTGGGCGACAGTTTCAAATAAAAAAAAAAAAAATTTTTTTTGGCAAAATATAAAAAAAATTTTTTTTTGGCAAAATATAAAAAAAGACCGTTGGAATGGGATTATAGAATGCAAAAAAAAATCTACTGGATACCCAAAAAATTAACCCACGTTTAGTTACTAAAATTAAAACAAATCCCAATATTTTTAACTACTTTTAGATTCTTATTAAGTTCTCGGCAACTTAAACAAAGAACTCTAGGTTTACATATTTTTGGGCTCAATCTATATAAAAAAAAAAATATTCAGTTCGAGAGTAAAGAAGTGGGCGGCCGGTATAATGAACCGCTTAAAAAAGTTTCACATAAAAAACAATTTAAAAATAGGATCTTGGTGACAGACATTTTTAAAAAAAGGTTTGTGGATCATACTTTCCAACAGTTCCTTGTGTATTTGCTGAGAATTAAAAAAAATTAAATAACTTTTATTAAATTAAAATTCTTTTTGAGTTAACGGAACATCCAGTGAAGAGCTACTGGCCCTGCTTTAAGATAAGTTTGAGAATATTCCTTGATGATTTAAATTAAAATAAAAACAGCAGAACACACAAAGAAGAAATATGGTTCGGGTAATCATAATCTAATAGCAGCACATAATGTTTAAATTTTGCATCCGTAGTCACAACCTGCTGCTATAATTGTCATTTTTATAATCATATTTGTGTCGTGTACAAAAATAACATTCCAAAATGCAAACATAATATCGCTGAAGACATAATCATATTATGATGCTTTATAATTTTGTTTAAAATAATATTGTTAAAGTTAAGTTGTATTTTAATATTATATTTAATAATAGATTTAAATAAATTCAAATAAAATTACAATTGTTAAATTGCTAAAATAATAGTTTTAAAATTTATTTTCTTTTTTATAAAGATAAATTTATTTATCTCCTCATTTTAATTTCTTCATTTATTTCGATTTTTTGTTATATTAAATAAAAATGTTTACACAGCCCCCTCAGATTATTTAAAGATAACTCAACTAATTTGTTATCATACTTCAATAACTAATAAATAATTTAACACATGTCGTTTAACAATTATTTTTTATGGTTACAACAACCATAATATTTTTAAGATTTTGGTTAAAATTATATTTTTTAATTTTTAAATTTAAACTATAAAGTAGTTACAATCTTAAAAGACTATAATTTTTTAAACATCATTTTTAAAAATTAAATATAAAGATCATAATATTGTTCTTGTGACCATATTTCAACTTTAGTATATTCGCTGCATTTGGAAGAGCTTTTTCATTTAACAAAATCAGGGTATGAGAATATTTTATTAGCCTGGTACACGTCCAATTTCGTTAATCGCCTTTTGAAATTGGTAACTTAGGACGTATTAAGTATTTGAAGAAACAAAGAAATAAAAATATGAAAGGAACAACTTTAGCGATCTCTAAAAAGCATATCAACGAAGAGAGAGAAAGAGAGAGAGAGAGAATCGGAGGGAGTTCACTCAAATTGTACAATTAATTATAGTATTCACTTTAAACAGATTACCAAAAAAACTAATTTTAATCCAATAAAAATTTATTTAATCCTATTCATGGTTACTTTTGTAAAATTTAAATTATTTGCAGTTCTTTTTATTTATCCAGTTTTCATATTATTTTTTTTCCACAGTTTTATTAACTCTTTTTCAACTACAACAAACACACGTAAACTGTCACAAAAACCTTTCACATTTATTTTATATTTTCATCACATAACACTGCACCAAATGTGTGTGTGTGTAAATGAATTAATTTTAACAGTTACAGAAAATGAAATAAATATATCAACCATACGGAAACGGAATTGATCGTTATATACATGAACGTATGAGAGTAATGGTATGTGTATTTTTTCTTTCTGTTTATGTGGACTTAATAACCCAGTCAGTCATTCATTTAACCAACCAACCAACCAGTCATTTATTTATTTAATACCTAAAGTAAGTCAACGCATAATTAAAGTTTATAAATAATAAATGTGTAACGATTAAGTAGAATGTGATAAAAAAGTACGATAAAAATAATAGAGTGTTTTCCAACAGGGATGGGTAAATGTTAAAAGAACACATTATGTGCCATGAGCTACGAGGTGCACAGAAGAGTTTTTTTTTTACTTTTTTGTTGCTCGTAGATAAAAAAAAACTGCCTGGGATTCTTCTATCTACCCTCAGAGGTATTTATGGCTTCCTACTACGCTTTTAAAGTTAAGTCATTTGAAAGTGTGACAAACTCTGTGACTTATTATTGCAATTTGCATTGTTTTTAATCTGTCGCAGTCTCTTCGTACCTTTTAGAAAACCCATAAATTTTCTTGTTTTTATAAACGAGTTTTAGCTTTTATTTCTTATTTTTTATTAAACTGTTTACAGGCGTTAAATTTTATTAAGCTTCTTGAAACCTTGTAATAAAATTATTGCTGCTATTTTTAAAGGTTTAAACAATTGAAAAATAATTTGTACAATTAAGCAAGCACAGTTCTACAAACTTCAATTAAATATCTTTGTTTAACAGAAAAAAAAACAAATATTGGGGTGACAGAGATATAAAAAATTGGGCAAAAAATAAGAAGTAAATAAAATTTTACATTAAAATGTCAGCGGCTCTTTTCGGGTTAAACATTTTTTTAAATTTTAGCATTTTCTAAAAGATCTCCTCAAAAGCATTTAAATGATACCCATACTGATGTCTTAAAAATATGGTGCAAAATCGTACTCTTCTATGAAAAGTTCAGAGGCCAATAACTTGTAAAATATGTTTTTTCTTAATTTTTAATTCTCGATCGCCCCATATATTTGTTTTTTCTTTTTTTTTGGTTGAAGTTATTTCCCTTAAATAGATTCGTTCCAAATGATACGGAAAAATTAGAGGCAGGCGTGGTGTTTTGCCCGCTGCCCCCGAAGAACATGAACCGATCTTGCTGATTTTTAATAGAAAAATGTTCGAAACTATGTCTAATCGGTTGGTATTTTAATTTTATTTAGCTTATTTAGTGCCCTGGCAAAGTTGGTTTCAACCTGAACACGGACGGAAATCAATCAATTGGCTTCGATATGCATAGAAACTCGGAATGTATCTACTTTATGGTGTCAGAAATATATATTGTGGAAATAACAAACAGAATGATATACTCACATGAAGGGTATAAAAACAGATTTTTAGAAAGTATATTTTATGTAACTTAAGGTGTGGTCAGATTATATATGATTAACAGTTGACCCAAAAATCATAACCGCTAAATTTTCCAAATATTTATTAAATTTTTCCTGACACGTATAATTACGAATAACGATTTATACTGTAATTAATGTGATATCTTACCTTTTATATTGAATTATATTCTAATAAGTATTTGAGAAGGAAAACAATTTTTTTCCGTAACTTTGGTCAAATATTTGACTAATCTGGCTGTACTTTTAGTAAAAATTGGAAAATTTCTTTTCTAAGAAAACTGCCCGTAAAGATCTTTTGTTAATGAAGTGACTTTAGTAATAAACTGCCATAAAGTAAGTAATTACTTAAAATATCCCGTTAGATAAAACTATTTTACTTAAATATTTTTACAAAAAAGCACATGTTTGGCTAAGGCAATATTTATTAAAAAAATTCTTAGAAGGATCAAAAGTACTTTTTAGAGAAAGTACTTTTTTAACAGTTTCTTTAAAAAAACTTTTGAAAATAATACCTAAGATCCTACTGGTACTTAGTTTTCAGAAAAAGAAACATTACTTGAAAGGTATTTCTTACCAAAAGGAACTTTCCACAAATTCTCTTTTTTAAGAGTACTTTTGCGATAGAAAAGATTATGAATATGGCACAATAAAAAAATTATTTTTGAAAAAATTATGTTTTTGCATATTGTTTTTCGGAAAGTCGCTATTAAAAATCCTTCTTGTAAATTTTTCTTTTTTATTATTTTTTTTTTCAAAAAGTACTTTTTAGAAAAAAAAAACTATCATTTTCTAGAGTATCTTAAAAAAACAAATGAAAATTATCTCTATGAATTCTTTTTTGAAAAAAGACTTTTCTTTAACTCACTTTCTAAATGTATTTTTCTAAAAGAATTTTGAAAGAACTTTCTCAAAGAGCATATTTTAGAAAGGGTACTTTTCTTTAAAACGTAAATAAAACTAAAAAATCAATCGATATTTAAAACAAGTTTGCTTAGATGTACTTTTCTTATTTATTCCTCAACAAGTCACAATTTCAAGGCTTTAAAATAGTCCACAAGAAAATTACCTTTTTAAGTAGGAATTACCTAAAACAACGTTTGAAAAAGTACTTTCTCCAAAAGTAAATCTGTAACAAGCCAGTTCTTTACAAAAGTACTTTTAATGAAAAAAAGGCTTTTTTGCAAGAGTCCCAATTAAATATAACTATTTTGAATTGAAAACGAATTATTTGTTTTCAGCTAGACCTAAGTTCGTTTAAACATAAGATTAACTAGAAGCATAATAATTTCAAGAATGACTAAGAAGTATCAAATGCATTTCATGTTGCCTATATCAGATTTTTACAGCTCCCTCTCTCTCTCTTTTTCTCTCTCCTAATAACATATATTTACGAACTTAAGCTTAACTAAAAATATATTTAGATGTTTTATTATTTTTGTTATAGTTAAATATTAAAGTAATTTTGAAAAATATTTAATTTATATTTTTAATCTTTAAATTTGTGTTTTGTTTCCTTTTTTCATTGCAGGTATGTTTGAAAATATTTCACATCATTGAAACTAAAATAAAGTAAGTTTTCCTAATTTAAAATTCAATGCTTATTTAATTATGTAAATCTAGTTTAGTAAAGTTACTCCACACAAAAAAAAACAAATATTGGAGCGACAGAGAATAAAAAAAAAAATAAGAAAAAGAAATTGAGTACTAAATATAATTTTACATAAAAATGACATTGGCTTTAAATTTTTTAAAGATCTCTCCAAAATCTTTTAAATGATACGCGTATTGACAATCGAATTTTTTTTATAACAATTTCTACTTGGAAAATATGGGCGAGCTCCAATTTTTTTGCTGTATCTTTTTCTCTTATTTTTTAATTCTCCATCGTTACAAATGTTTGTTTTTTTTTTTTAATTGGAGTTGCTTCACTTAACTAAATTGTTCCAAATGACATGGAAAAATTAGAGGCAGGCGTGGTGTTTAGCCCACTTCCACAAGGGAAATGAACCGGTCTTGCTGATCTTCAGTAGCATCTCTTTCGAAACTATGTCTGATCAATTGAAGTATTAAAATTTTTTCTAGCTTATCTAGTGCCTCGGCAAACTTGACTTCAACACTAACACACACAGACAGACGGTTATCGCTCAATCGAGTTCGCTATTCATTAGAACTCAAAATATATACACTTTACGGGGTCGGAAATAAATATTGTGGAAATTACAAACCAAATGACAAACTAAGATTTACATTTTTTTCACTTTTTGTGGTGAAGGGTATAAAAGCAGACACGTGGAGGAATTTCGTTTTTGTGCTGAGTTGTGTTTACCGTTGTAGCAAAAGTTGCACGAATCAAGGTCATAATGAACAATTCTTTGACTAATATTATTATTGTTCTTATTCTTGTTGATGTTGTTGTTGTCGATGGTTTCATGGAAAATGATTTAGATGTTTAATGTTTAAGTTTTGTTGCATCAAACGAAATGAAAACTACAACTGCAGTTGTTATTTAATAAAAGAAAAAGAAATAAATAAATTACGCAAACATCAAAGAAATAACATTTTCTTTGTATTGGTCGAAATCTGCAACTAAATGGAAATTTTATTATATTTCTTTATATTTATATTTGATGTCAGCAGTGATTTTTGTTTATATAAAAAAGTTAACGGTGTTTTTTTAAGTTGGCAACACTGTTTTTAGTTCATAACCAATTTTATGCTGACAGTTGTTTTGAGGTTAAATTGGTTTGTCATTTTTAATAAATAGACTTACAGCAGAGCAACGTTTGCAAATTATTAAAATTTAGAAATTGTTATTTTTGGTCATTTGTTCATCAGTAAAGTTTAGTTTTGCTTAAACCGACCTGTTTATTATGGGCTAGAAGAATTATTGATTTTTTTATGTCTTCATAATGGCTGATGGGTTGGGGGCTATAGTCAACGGTGAACGATAGAGAGATGATCACTTTCTTTTTTGTATAATAATTGAATGGCTTTATACTTGATTGCATTTGGTGCTAAGGAGACGGAGCCATATTTCACACAGGGTGCGATAAAATTAATTTACTAAAAGAAAAATTTCATAAATGATTCATTTTGCATGGCCGTTCTGTTAAGTCACCACTGAGATCGTGCGATCTAACATTAATTAAGTATTTTCTTATTTCACACATGGTCGAAATCATATTTAGGGATTACAATTTGTAAAGCTCTGGCTCAAAGGAGCGGAATTTACCCTTAAGAACAATTTTCAGTCTCTGGACCCTGTTTGTACCAGTTTTTTTTTTCGATACCCTGTTTGTTCTCAATTTCAACTTTATTAAATGGCTATCAAAATACTGAAGCAACTTGAACTCACAATATTTTTACTGGACACAATTCAAGGCAGTTAAATGATTGCATTGCTTTTGTGGAATCGTAAATTATTTATTAATCAGATGACCGTTTTGTTACTGAATTTCTTTCAGGGAAGGCCTAAATATTGCCAGTGTATAAAAAGTTTTCTCTTCACACCTCTCTTAGTTATGTTAATGAAAATGTTTTACTACTCTCTGGCGCACTCTATATGAAGCAGCTCTAGTGGGTACTCTCTCTGGGCCGATGGTTTGCAGCCGCTCTTCTGTTGGCGGAAAAATGCTGCCACTTTTTTGATCCCTTTAAACAAAATACTTCAAAATGGCTCAAAAAAGCTCGCTCTCTCCTTCTCTCTCTCTCCTTCTCTCTTCCCCCTCGGGGGGTACTAAAAGAAATCTGGCTGAAATCAAACCTACGCACGGACGTAGTAATCTCGGTGTATAGTTGGGACCCGTCCCCAGGTGTGCAGACACTAAATCTGGATAGACATTTTGGGTACTTGTCAAAAGGCTGACCACTGCCCTTAAAGAGAGCCGCCCATCTCTACCCAGTTATTGGTGAGTTCGCTTCGGGCTCCACGTGGTGGCTGTTGGTAAAATTTCGGTGTTCGCCGGGAGTTTGGGCGCTGAACAAAAGTGTGCTGTTGCACTCTCAACAAACGGGGTAGAATAGTCTCCAACCCTCAAGCAAGGGGAAGAAGCTATGTTCTTGAAATTGTAACAGTCATGTTAGGGCCTCACGGCTCTCATTATTCATCGGGTCGGGTTGCTTAGATTTTTGGGGGGTGCCATGCGTTTTGCTGGGTAATAGATTAGGAGTAAGGGAAAGTTTATCTTTGGTAGAAGGAATGCCCTTGTTCGATTTATCCCCCAGCTCACTTTGTAAGGTTCTGCATTAGATTAAGACCTGCATTTTTTTAAAGCTCTTCTTCTTTAACGTACATTTCGACAGTTTAAAAAAAACAGCTTTTTCCTATATTTTTTTATTTTTCTCTCTTTTCCCTTATATTTTGATTTATTTCAAACTAAAAACAAATACTTTTACTCGCATTTTAAATTGTAAAATCTTTTTCGTTTACATGCTTTAGTTTTTCTATAAGGCTAGTTTCGGCACACAAAAAAACACTCTTTAATATAATAAAAAAATATAAAACCAAAATTATAAAAATCGTTACAAACTGACATTAGTTTCCTTTTTGGCCATTATTATTTCTTTAAGTTTAATTTATACAATTATTTTAGGCATCAAGCCAAACGGTGTTGTTGGTTCCTGGGCAGCAATTGCAAACGTTGTGCAGCACTTTAATTATATTGATACAGCGGTAATCTTCTGCCCTGGGTGTTACAAGCCATGACTGGCAATAATTATATTTATCATATTTAAAATTAAAACGAAATACAGGCATTTTTCGTCATGGTGGTCACTTTGTAAAACACAAGTTGTGGTAGAAATGGAATGAAAGAAAACAAGAAACTTATAAAATTTATATTTAGTTTAGTTTGTTTTTTGCCAAATGATTTTCATTACAGTTGAACATATTTAACGATAGTGGATGAGCCATCAACCCTGACCGCTAAAGTACAACTGAAAATCGTGGCCAATAAATGGAATTTAATTACAATGACCTTGAAACATGTTATTTAAATTCATTTGAAATTTATATTTTTGGCAAATTATTTTATTTTTGTTGTATATTAAGGGTCTTTAAAAAAAAATATATTTATAAAACAATTATATGCTCCAATGAATTTTATGCTGATGACAAAGAAAAGCACAAAAAGTCATAATATTTGACTTAAATTTATTTAACTTAAAAATGCTTTTCTCTTTTTTAAAAGAAATTTAAGGACGTGAAGAAGGAGCAAAAAACACAAATAAATTATAAAATTTAAAACTTGCAAAAGAACATAAAAAATATTTGATTCTGCACTACATAAGTTACACAAGGATTACCCGCCAATTTTAGTTTTTATTCTTCTCTTTGTTTTCTCTTGTTTCTTATAATAGGGTTCTGGCTTTACTTGCATTTACATGGTGCTTTAGCAATCTTATGTGCTGTTTCAGTATGCAGTCACCTTCTACAACTTACCTTTCGCAGACAGAGTCCACTTAATCCACACACAAACTCCGTTTTGTAGAGTAACAGACGGATCTAAGATTTTGAGGAATTTACCTTTAGCTCCCGACTGTTTTTTACGGGCCCATTTTAAGTATTTGATTTATACTGATAAACCAACACCAAGACAGACGCCTTGGAGGCACACATTGCAAGTTTTATTAGTGACCCGCGGCCAACAATAAATACTCGAAATGTGGTCAAAAATTGAACGTATAGAATGTGCTTCGTTAAACACAGCCAAGGCCGCCATTTACATTGATCTTAAAAAAAATTTATTATTAAAATTTAATTTGCGTTGCTTTCCAATTCATTATTATTAAAAAAAACAATTTAATTTCTAGATCTTGAAAAAAATTTTGCTAAATACATTCGTTTAAAAAATATATTTTTTTTTTTTACTTTATTAACATAATTAAAAAAATTTTTTAAACTGTTCACCGAGCACAGAAACCTTTTAAATAAAGAGAATTTCAAATACACAACAACAATTATAAAAGTGAAAGCGAAATAAAGTAGCTGGATACGTTGAGATAACCACAAAGTGCATAAATAAACTTCTGTTAATATTCTAGTCCAACTACTTAAAAGCTAAAAGAGCCAACTAAAAAAAAAAAAACAATCTTTTCAACTTGAAGCCCACAAAAAATAAATAAATAATAAACTAAAGGAAAAAGTTGAAAAAAAAGGAAAATTTTCACAACCACATTTACCGAACGAACCCTGGCAATTGAAATCTCAACATTCAACAAATAAACTTTTAGCAGAAATTCTAACAAACGCATAAATGAAGGTACAACAACAATAAAATGAGAAGTGTAATCACAAAACACATTTACTCAATTGCACTCACACATATTTAAGTCATTAAAGAACGCACACACACACACACACACACACACACATACACCTACGCCCGTGTTCTTTATTGCAAAATAAACTTATTTACCTGCTGCTGCCATTTTTATTTATTCTTCTCTGTGTTTAGAGCAGCGTAAATAAAATGTTTTTTAATTTCATTTTTTATTTAACAAAACCTGTTTAGTTTTATATTTTTATGCGACTGTTTTTATTCTTTTTAAGTTCTTTAATTGGTATTTGACCGTTTACTGTTATACCTGTATATCTAGATTAAATTAATTAATTTTTCATTTAAATATTTTAAAGGATTCTATAATAATAAAAAAAAAATTCTATGAAGACATTTCTTTAGCAAATGGGAGACAGACTCACGAACCATTTATATGCCCACCTTTAATTTAAAATTTTTAATTTTATTTCTGTATGGTTTGTTGTTTAAGTTGAGTCTTCCTACTAACGGTTTAAAAGTTAAGACCATATTCGTCAAAATCGAAGCCTCTCTTGAAACAACCTTTAATTTTTAAGTTTATTCTTCACACTCATTTTTATACTGGACATATTCCTATATACTCTATGTAAATTTTTAATGTCTGCCTATAACAGTTAAAAACTTAGTCATTACTTTTTAGTGTTTTTTCTTATAACAGACATAAAAAAATTTTCACTTAAATTGTCTGCCTGATGTAGTTAAAAAATAAGGTCACTTATATTAAAATCACATAATTATTGGGCCACCCTTTAATTTAAAGTTTTATATTGTTTTACTTGTTGCTATAGTGGATATACACTGTGCTAAGTTGATGTGTCTGCCTACCACAATTTAAAAAATAACAATATTTTTGCGAATTCGTAACTTTTGAAACACCCTTTAAATTTGAATATTTGTTGTTTATAGCGGGTATAATAATACAGCTGCAGTAAAAGTTTCATGAGCCTTATTTTTATGGATACAGAGATTAAGGACTGTGGCAGATGTTGTTCCGAAAACGAAAACTTTAAACTTTAAGCTTTTTAAGAAAAATCCAAACTTAAATTCAAGTTTTTCATTTTAATACTTTTTGAAAATTTTTCAAAAACGCAGCTTAAAATATATGGCGCTATTTTAGAATTTAATTTGAACGGAAAAAATTTTAAAAAGTTATTGAAAAACGCCACAAGTAAAAAAACAAACAGAAGGGATAATTTCCAAAATGTCAAAAATCTCCAGTGAAGAAATATTTTTAAAACCTTAGAAATGTTCCAAAGTTAAGCGAAAATGGAGTTTAAAAAAATCCACTATAAACTTGTTATTTTTCAACCAAAAACAAATAAGTTAAAAAACAAAGGTTCAATTAAATCAAATTCAAATCAAGAATTAACTAAAACAGCTGAAAAATCCATTTTAACAAGTAAGAGTACTATATTCGGCCGAATTATTTCAATACCCTTCCCCATGTATATATATCTAGTTTAGTGAAGTAACTCCAATCAAATAAACAAATATTTGGGTGACAGAGAATGGAAAAATAAGAAAAGAAAATTAAGTCCGTTTACAATTTTACATAAAAATAGCATTTGCTCTTCATGGGTTAAGCATTAAAAATTTTTTTAGTATTATCTGCAAGATCTCTTCAAAAGCTTTAAAGCTTTGGGTATCATCCATATTGAAATCTTAAAAATATGACGCACAATCGTATTTATCTATGAAAAGTTCAGAGGCCCATAACTCGGAAAATATGGGCGAGCACCAATTGTTTTACGTGATTTTTTCTTCTTCTTATTTTTTAATTCTCTATCGTCCCTTATATTAGTTATTTTAATTGAAGTTACTTTATTGTTATAAATGATGAAAAAATTAGCAGGCGTGGTGTTTTGTCTACTGCCCCCGAAAGACATAAACCGATCTTGCTGACTTCAATAGCAAAATTTTCGAAACGATGTCTGATCGGTTGGCAAATTAAAATTTCTCAAGTTCATCTAGTGCCTTGGCAAAGTTAATTTTAACACTAACACGGACGGACAGACGGATATCGTTCAGTCGACTTCGCTATGCATTAGAAGTCTGAATATTTATACTATATGGGGTCGGAAATGGATATTGTAGAATAACAAATTGAATGACAAACTAAGATATACCCGTTTTTCCACTTTTTGTGGTATAGTGTATAAAAAGTCGAAGATTTACCAAATAAAAATTGCAAAAAAAAAAAATATTTAACTTCATTTAAATTTTTTTTTTTTTAATTTTTAAATTGCTTTTAAAGAATATTATTTTTAAGAATATTAAATTATTTGAAATAACGAAATTACAATGAGACATTTTCTTTATGTGTTTGATAGAAAAATAAACTTTAATAGGACGAAATACATCTTGAAAACAAATCGACTTCAGGGCAGAGGGCCATCGAATATGAAATGAATTTTGAATGGATAAGCGTACACAGTAATACGCCTATGGTACACCCTTTAATATTAATTGTAGTTTTTATTTAAGCGGCTACAGTCGGTCACCCTTTAATTTCTAAATTTTTACTTAGCTGATATGGCATCACATATTTTGTATAAAGCTCAAGTGTCTGTCTATAATGGTTCAAGTAATACGATCACATACATTAAATAACACTACATTTAGGATCATATAATTTTATAGTTCAATTAATTCTTATTTTAATTTAAAGTTCCCTTCCTCACAGCTTAAATCAGTTTTTGTTTCATGAGGACACCCTTTATCCTCATAATGATTAAAAATTTTTTCCTAAATGAAAAGAAAAAGTAAATTTTTTTAATGACTACAGGTCACCGCATTAACAACTACTCAAAAAAATGTGGACGAATTGATATCATTTTTCGGTGATTGAAATGACGAAGCTCTTATAAATAATTATTTATAAAAATGAGACTTATTTTTTGTTACAACATTAAGACGACGGTTTAATTTTTTTTTTTAAATAATAAACTCTCATTTAGTTTCGCCTTTATTTTATGGCTTAATTTTATGGCCCCGTTAATAAACGAATATGGGTGGGGGAGTCTATGCAAATGTTGCAATTGTTTATGATTTACGTCAATATAAACGGTATCATAAATAAATAACCGCCCATTTGAAACAAATTTTGTTGCACAGAAAAGCTTAAACACTTACACAACCTCACCAACGGATGTAACTACTGCACAGACGCACTTAAACATAACTACAAACTCAGTGTGTTGTGCAACTAATAAACTTGAAAATGTATCAGCACGTGTCGGATTACACAAACTTTAGCTCACTAATACACTGATATGCTTTAACTCTAATGCAATTTTTGTTGGACTTTTGTGCATAAATGTTTGTGAGTGTGTGTGTGTTTTACTTTTTTTCTAGGTCTAAAGTAGTTATGCTCTGTCAAGTTCAAGTAAACTTTAACACAAATACATATACACATAGATACACACACACACACACACAAATACAGAGACTCATTGTCATTCAGATGTACATGAATATAAATCAAGTTCATTTTCAAGTACGTGCATTACACCCTTTAACACTCATACAATTACATCATTACCAACACAATGACACACGTTTTTAAACATTTGCTGTGCTGCTGGTGCCCGGAATTAACTTCTGAACACTCAAAGCTTTTGCGGTATTCTTTCTTTTAATATTTCATTTGAAATTCAGGGAGTTTTTCAAAGATATTTATTTTAATTTAAAATTCTTTTGAAAAGTTTTTTAAAAAAAGAAATATTTAAAAAAAGAAATATTTCTCCCCAGTCATTCATATTAATGACGACCATCTCATGAGCCATGACGTTGGAAGTACTATTTGAGATTGTGTTAGTGTGAACTGTATCGCATGAGGGTAGACAAAGTCCAGGGAGACAGGCCTAGAAGTTTTAAAAAAAAAAACAACTCATGAAGGTTAAGGGTGTGTCCTGTGAGAAAATAGAAAACATAAAACTTGCTAATGACTCCTGTTGCAATATCTTCTTAAACGTTGTATTACTATCAAAGGACTTTGTCTGCTTGTATATGAAGTCATACATCTAATTCAATTAGCCATAATTAATTAGATTTTTACTCTAGAATATTTTTTTTTTTTTTTGTATAAAAAACAAAAATTATTTGTTAAAATTCATAAACCATTCATTTTGACACGATCTGCATGCAGTTAAAAACAATTTCGGCTTCTTTAAAATGACAGAAAAAAAATGAAGTAACCATAATTATGATTGAATTATATGGTTGTAGTCTAATCATTATATTTTTCTACATACCAACAATATTGTTATTATTGGAACCATGTTATTGTTTGAAATAATAAGAAAATTAACAGTTTCATTATGTGATTGCTGCAGTTTCAGCTTTCTGTTTTATTTAAGTACGATAAACATTTTTTTATTGTTGTGGTTATTGTTGGCATTGCTGTTGCTGTTACATGCTGCAATGACAGCCAAGGCTGAGTTGAAGGCTAATTGTGTAAAGAATTTCCCTCTTCTTTTGTTTGCAATTCAATTTTTATTTATTTTCACTAGAGTCACCAATTGTTTTCATTTATATCCTAGGAATTATTTTTACTTTATAACACATTCCCATTTTAAAAGTGTGTGAGAATGTTACAGTGTAACCATTCTTAAAATATGCGTTGTTGACATGTACGGCTGCATGTGTTTGTATGGCTATCCTTTGTTCAAAATAATGTTAATAATAATGAAGGTTGTATTAGATTGCAATCTTCTCTTTTTCTTTATCTTTTAAAGTTCAAGGTCATTTATTTTCTTTTTTTACTTTTGTAAATATCGCTGCATACATTGTTTGTTTTAAATAATTTTTCCAAACACATGAAAACGTAAGTGTTGCAATTTTAAAAATAATTTTTATAAAATAAAGAAAGAATTGAAACTCATACTTGTTTTCGTAAACTGCAATGAAGTAAAATGTGAGCAGTGCTCGTATAGAAAGGGCTTCTGGCAGGATAATAAATTTGTACACAAAATATTAAGGCAAATTACAATAAACACAACAACCACAAAGCTAATAATAATAAATAATAAAGTGTATTTTATAAAAATACTAAGTGATAATAAATATAAATCGATACAATTAGAATACTAACTAATTGACTGTAATAAATAAATCTTACAAAACAAAAACCAGCTTTAAAACAGACAGACGGGTAAAGGGTCATCGAGTATGAATTAATTGTTTTTATACTCGCTTCGTTTAAATTTAATTATTTTATCTATACCGATGCAAAAGAAAAAATGAAAAATCAAATTACGTCACCTATGAGGACACCCTTTAATTTTTATTTTTTGTTTGTTATTATAGCAGAAGTTCTGTGTAATTTTTATGTCTCTTTGAATAAAGCGGCTTAAAAGATAAGCCCTCATACATCAAGAATCATCATCTATGGGGACACCCTTTAATTTTCAATTTTATACCTGTTGTTATAGCAGACGTTCCGTGTAATTTTTATGTGTGTTTTACTACAAGGTTTCAAAAGATAGAGCCATATAAATCAAACTATGTCACCTTTGGGGACACCCTTTAATTTTTAATTATAAACTTGTTGATATAGCAGACGTTCTGTGTAAAATTCATGTGTCTTTAACAATAGCGGCTTAAAAGGTAAACCCTCATTAAATATCTGCATTTGGGGTACACCCTTTAATTTTCAAATTTATACCTGTTGTTGTAACAGACTTTCATTGTTATTTTAACGTGTCTTTTAACACAACGATTCAAAAGATAGATACATATAATGCAAATAACGTCACCTATGGGGACACCCTTTAATTTTCAATTTTATACCTGTTGTTATAAGCAGATATTCTGCGTAATTTTTTTGTATCTACATGAAAAATCATCACCTATGGGGACACCCTCTAATTTTTAATTTTATACCTGTTGTTACAGCATACGTTCTGTGTAATTTTCATGTGCCCATGACTACAACGGCTCAAAAAATCAGACCTCATACATCAAATATCATCACTTAAGGGGAAACCCTTTAATTTTCAATTTTATACCTATTGTTACAGCTGATTTTCTTTGTCATTTTCATGTGTCTTTTACCACAACGGTTCAAAATTTAGAGCCATATAAGTCAAATTATGTCAAATATGGGGACACCCTTTGATTTTTAATTTCATTTTTTTACTTTCTATGGTGATACCTACTTTGTTTGGGGCCCTCCTTTCATTTTGAACATTATGAACTTTTTTAAATGGGACATATCTGTAAGCATTATCCTTCAATTAAAACAAACTTTATAAAGTGGTTCAAAAATTACAGCTGTGCGGGTAAGCAAGTCGGTCAAAAAGAGGCAAAACTTTTAATGGTGGAACTGTTTTTTTTTGCTAAATATTTTGTTACAGAATGTGATGCTGTAAAGGTGCCATCATCTACTGTGAGGAAAATGAATAAATATGAAAAAAAAATTGTATTCGTTGCTGACAGAGGATACTCTCAATCAAAAAAAATATATTTATGATAATAAATAGTGAAAGCGGGGAGAAATCTAAAGATGTTATTTGAATTCTATTCACCAACTTTAAAGTAGTTAAAATCGACATTTTTCTCGTATATTATTTTTTAAATTGGACGATAAAATATAGACGATGTTTAGGCTGGTGTTTAATATCGTAACATTATAACACAATTCTTCTGGGCTAAATTTCATATATAGCTGACGTGAAAAATATGTAGTTTTAACAACAGATTACCACAAGCTATTTAAAGCAAAATATTTTAAATTTTTTCATCAGACATTTTCTTGTTCCGTTATCTCTTTTTAACGATCGGAATTGGTCTCCATCTTGGAATATAAATTTTTGTATATAATATAGAATTATCTGATGCCAAGACCAAGTTAAAAAAAAAAAAATTTAAAACAGTTATCTGCAAAAATCGTAGAAACAATTCAAGTGAAATTTAAAAAAAGAAACACAAAAATGACAACTTTTTACAACAATTGTTATTTTATCTTCTTTGAACGTTATCAGACACATGGCATCTTGTTCTTTTTGTTTTTTTTTTTTTTTTTTTTTGTTTTTTTAATCCGCATCATTTTGTATTTATTTTATTTTATTTTTTTTTTTTGCTCTTCTCTCAGAAACAGCAGCAGCAAGAACAGAAAATCATTTGAAAAAATCATAAGGTTGTACATAAAACTTTAATGGAACTCGTGTCTAATTTGTGCTCAATTATCGAATCTGGAGTTAAACAGCAACAGCAAACACAAAAACAATAAACAGAAAAAGTGTTTAAATGTGAATGTATTTGTGTGTCGAATAGAATCATTAAGTGAATATGAACACAATATTGCTTTTAATCTAAATTCAATAAGAACGAAGCAAAAAATGCTGCTATTGATGACAATCTCAATAATATTGACAATGACAATGACTTTTTAAGTAGCAGCATCCAATGATTTCAATGTGTCAGAATAAATTGAAAATAAAACCCACATGTCAAGCATAAGAAAATAAACGGTGGAAAAAAACAAAAGATGTTCACATTCTGTTTAAATTATATTAAATATTTAAAAATAACTTTTAAAGACAATCATTGATATTTTAAAACTAAATTTTAGCATAAAAGCAAACTTTAGGCTACAGCCAATACCTCGTTTCTATAACTTAAGTGAGACATTCTCACATAAAAATATTGTAGTCATTTTTACACCATTAAAATTTTATTTCATATTAGATGACCCTCTAATCCCCTGTCTTTTTTAAAATCGTTGTGCAGGAATCATTTACACATACTTCATTAAAAGAATAATCCATTCATTAATTTGATTCATAAATTGTAATAAAATGATAAACATCCATTAAGACAATTTAAATTTTTTTTAATTTCCTTTTTTTCTCCCAACACACAAAAAAATCAGACTTGTTTCATTCATCATTTCTAATTTGAAGTTGTCATTTACAAACGTTTTCTTTATGTTTTGAGCTTAAGGCAAAAAAATAAAATAATTTATTAAACCTCAAAATCTTAATTATCAATGTTGCTACAATAACAATGACAACAACAAAATAAACAAAGAATTTCATTACCAACCCTCTTGAAAATTTAACAAAGAAATAATTTAAAAGAAGAAATTTATGCTGCGTATAGAAATGCTAAGGCCATTTTTTTTTTTATAAATTAATGATAAAATTATTTTTTCTTAATATATAAGTTATCGATAACCATACTTTCATTAAGTTATCGATAATTATACTCTTGTTATTATAACGAAATATAACAGTATTTTTAAATCTTTTAATAGATAATAAAAGGCAATTAATCGATAACAACTGTTATTATTATCGATTACATATTTTTTCTTAATTGGTTTGTTATCGATTTTTTTTTCTCATTTCTTAAATAATTACCGATTACTGTACCATTTTTGATAATACCATTATCGATTACTTTACTTTTATCAATAGTTGATTTATCGATAATACAGTATCGATTACTGCATTTATAAATATAAAAGTTATCGATTGCTAAACTTTATTAATATTTCAGTTATCAATTACTTTACTACAGTATATAAAAGTAGAATTATCCTTTACTTTAATGTAATAATATAACAGTTATCGATTATTGTACTACAATCTTACGATCTTCAAAGCCCCATGGCAAATAATAATAGCAAAAGAACTATCTATACCCTTTACTACAGTTAGAAAAAGGGTATATATAAGTTTCTCAATTCATTTGTGATTTCTACAATTTTGCTATTGAAAATCAGAAAGATCGGTCCACGCCTCTTCGAGGCAGTGGGCAAATCACCACGTCTGTCCGTATATTTTTCATATCATTTGAAACAGTGAAGTAATTTCAATTAAAAAAACAAACATATGGCGCGATAGAGAATTAAAAAATAAAAATAAAAAAAATATTAAGTAAAAAAATAGGCGCTCTCCCATATTTTCCGAGTTACGGACCTCTGAAATTTTAAAATTTTTTAAAATATCAATATGGGTATCATTTAAAAGCTTTAAAAGAGATCTTTAAGGAAATACTAAAATTTTATTAAAATGCTTAACCTATTAAGAGGCAATGACATTATTGTGAAATATTTTTTATTTTGATTGGAGTTACTTTCCTAAACAAGATTTTCACACATGGTGAATGGTATATAAGATGCGGCCTTTCATAGTTTTGTTTAACTCTACACAAATTTTACTTTATTATTCTGAGGCACCCTTTAAATTTAAAATGTTCTTAATGATAATTTTTATAGACCTTTAAGCACTGAAACTTAAAAGACAAGGAAACACCATTTCTAATTAAGAATTCAAAGAACAACAAAAATCAAGTTTCATTTTCTTAAACGTAGTGTAACGAAACTGTAACCAATTCACAGTGACGCTCTTAACGATTACTCGCTTCAAGTGTACCAGAATTCTTCGCTTAAAGCTGTTATCAAGCAAATTTTTTTAAAATTCTTCTCAAAGCAACATTTTCTCTGGATGGTTTTTATTTTATTTTTTAACTATTTAAGTCCAAACATTCCACAGCAGAACTATTGTGTAAATATTTATTGAGAATCCTGTTGTCCTTGTTGTTTTTCTTTTAAAGTGCTGTTTTCTAGAGTTTAAATTAAAAACAACCTAAGAAAAACTTTTTTGTTTATACTTGAGAAATTAATAGTCCGTCCTTCCTTAGAATTATGACCATGTCCTTGCAAGTGTTTAAAGTTTTGTGGTTGTTTAAAAGCTTTACACTTTGTATTCAAAAGTTAATGTCAAGAAATTTATGTGCAAACACTCAATTTATTTAATGATTTGAAAAAGTTAATCATTAATAAAAAATGTTGTGGTAGAGCAACAAAAAAAAATAAAAAATAACAACAAGCTTTTATAAAATTAATTAAAACTTTTGCGTTTAACTTTTTTTAAGAACGTTAAAGTGTGAAAAATTATACCAACAATTTAATTTTAATTCGAAAAAATTTTTTACTAAAATTTTTTTATCAAACAATCAATAGATTCTGGACGTCCAATTTTGGACCATTTTTTCTATAATTTCTATTACAAGTCGTAAATAATATGAACAAGGCTGGTCTGGTTTATTAACTTAAACTAGTTACCAGTTACTATACAGAATAAAAAACGAGAGGTGTCGAATTCGATGATATTGGAGGCCAATTGTCAAGTCTATTTTTTGAACTCAACTTGTACCCAAATTTTGATTCAAAAAAAATTGAAAGTTGAGTTTGCCGTATGATAAGCTGCGTCTTCCTATTGGAACCATATCATCCTCTCATCAATGTCATCAATATTTTCAAACAAATAATTCAGTTTTCTGGTGCGATAATAAATGTTATTAATTGTTACTAAGTTATTCGGATTTGTTCCGCCAGTCACATCGAAAGCGCTCGCCAAACGTACCAAATAAAAAGCCAGTGATGACGGTCTTCACCGAAAGATATGACAATAGTTATTAATTGTTTCACAATAACGCTGCATTTTTTTAGTACGGAATAAAATTTAGAAAGTCAGTTTTTGATCGGATTGGACTTACTCCATGTGTGACATTTTTGTTGAAGAATTTATTACCGATTAAGCGAAGAATAAACAACATCGCTAAATACAATTTTGTGATAAATTTATATGTTGAGTTGATAGCTGATTTTTAAAGTAAATCTGCTTAATTTGGTTGTGTTGTTCAAGGATATATTCGCCATGTTTAGGCAAAAAATAATGGCTGTTAAGTACAGGCAAAAGGAAAATATAATTTCATATCATAAATTTTTTAATTTAGATAATTTTTTTTTTGTTCTTTTTTTCTTTGCTGACAATTAGTTTTCTTTATAAAAATAACTTCACTTTTGTTAACTTGGATAATTTTTACTTTTTTGCTTTATTTGCCAATTATCTATTGTTGGTTTTATATTTTATTTTTTATTTTTTTCCCTCTAATTTTTTTTTTTTTTTTTGTGTATTGTTGAGCAATGTTTAGTCAAGCTTAAGTTTATTTACCCTTTTCTATGTAGTTTATAACATTTATAAATTTACAAATATTTATTTATATTTCTTTATATTCATTTATAACATTTGCTTTACACCAATTTATTTTTTAATGTATTTGTTTTTTTTATCTCTTGCATACTTTTAGGTAAGTCTCACTTGATATTTGAAAGTTTCCTGCTGTTCATAACGTTGTCAAAATGTAAGTTTTTAAAATAAACATTAAAATGTGTTTTAAGCAGATTACGAAGAAATAAAAATATTTTTTTTTTTGTTGCAACAATATAAAAAGAAATATAGATTTATAAAATTTTCTCTTAAAACCCCACTTGTGATTTATTTAATCTGCTGCAAAATAATAACTCTTTGTTAGAAAAAATAAATTTTAAAACCATAATTTAATAGTTTTGGAATATGTAAATATAAAACGAATTAAAAACTAGAAAGAAATAAATTTAATACTTTAAAATTTTCAAAGTTAAGAATAATTTTTCTAGTAGAATTAGTTTTCTTTCTTTTGTTTATGTTTTTTATTTATTTTTTTTTCTCTTTTTTTTAAATTTGTTTTTATCAAAAAACTCTTCTACGAAACAATACATATATTGTTCTTGTTTTCTAAAAATCTCTTGTATAATTCGCATTCCTAGTGTAAGCATTTCGGAAACAGATAGACACATAGAACACAACTTTTTTATAGTAGCGCCACCTATTCAAGTTTTTCTTTTATTTTCAAATTAATGCAAATTTTTCTAATTAAATAATTAATTGAAGCAATTATATATTTTATTAAAAAAAAAGAGATATTAATTATTTAAATAAAAAAAATAATTGAATCAAATTAATATTTAATTAAAATTAAAATTTGAAACAAACAGAACCTTTAATGGTTGCTTATAGAGGGCTGCTCTATATATTTCTGGCCTAATAGTGAAAATGCGAATATTTATAATCAAAAATAGTGTTATTGTTTTTCAAAGTATTCTCCTGCATGATTTATACACTTTTGCATGCGCTCAAACCAGTTGTCGAAGCACTTTTTCCACTCCGATTGCGACACCTCTAAAACATGGTTTTTGAACACTTTAACAGCTTCTTCTGGCGACGGAAATCGTTGACCACGCATTTTTTTCTTGATGTGCGGAAACATGAAGAAGTCATTAGGTGCCAAGTCAGGGCTGTACGGCGGATGACGTTTTGGCCGGTCAAAAACGCTCTGGTTTGAGCCGATGTGTGAGAGCTCGCATTGTCATGGTGTCGTCTTCTCTTGTTGGTTTTTCGAATTTCTCCGATGACTTCAGGCAAACAAATTGTAGTGTACCACTCAGAAGTGACCGTCCTACATTGCTCAAGCGGAACAGTCGCCACATGACCAGTTTTGCCGAAGAAACAGGCGACCATTTGCTTCGAAGTGCTTCTTTCACGAACAACTTTCGTTGGATTTTGCTCGTCTTTGAAAACCCACACGGTCGATTGTTGTTTCGTTTCGGGTTCATACGCATAGATCCATGATTCGTCACCTGCGACGATCTTATAAACATCTTTTGAAGCACCGCAATCGTATTTTTCTTTGCACCAATCGACACGAGCCTTTTTTTGAGCGACTTTCAAATTGTGCGGGATCCAACGAGAACAAACCTTTTTTACGGCCAGGTGTTCATGCAGTATCGAATGTATGCTGGTGGAAGAAATGTCCAAGGATGTCTCTATCTCTCGGTATGTCGCATGTCGATCTTGCATTATGAGTTTACGCACGGCATCAATGTTCTCTGGCACAACAGCCGTTTTTGGATGACCTTCACGAAATTCGTCTTTGAGCGAGCTTCGGCCACGATTAAATTCATTATTCTAATTTTTCACAGTGCTATAGGATGTTGCTTCATCGCCATACAAAGATTTAAGTTCATCAATGCACTCTTGTCGTGATAATACACGTCGAAAGTTGTGAAAAATGATGGCACGAAAATGTTCACGAGTTAATTCCATTTTTTTCTATATTAATTTTTTCAAGTCACTGTAAACAACACAAATAATGGTCGTACGTCAAAACGTTTTGAGTACGATTAAGGCCAAAAATGACAAACTTTCCAATGGAAATGTCAGATTGCACTTGGCAGCACTCAGTGTTGCCAGGCCAGAAATATATATAGCAGCCCTCGTAATGAGGTAGTTGTTTCCAAACAAAACATTTTAGGCCTTAAAAAAATAGAAAACAATTAAAATCAGCCAAAAAACGTTAAAAAATAAAGCAAAAAATTTATATTCATAAAAAGTCAAATCTGCCTTAAACTTAAATCTGCTTTAAAATCTTTAATTTCAAATCAAAAACTAGCAATAAGTGAAAACTTGTAAACAAAAATCGCTAGAAACACAAAATTCATTAAAAAAACGAAATTTTAGCAAAGACATTAAAAGCTTGCAAAAATTAAAAATCCACATAACCCGGTGACAATTAAATATAAAAGAGAAATTTTCACACAACTAAAAATGACATAAAATTCGCTAAAAATATCCAAATTATAAAAAAAAATCGAATACAATCCAAATAAACACAAAATTTAATAAAAAAAATTATATTAAAAATTAAAAAAATAGCAAAAAAATTACTTTTTATTTGAAGTCATATTTTCCTTTTTAACTTTCTTTTGTTTGTAAAGTATTTGCGTTTATTAGTTAAGATATCAATAAAATTGCCTTGTGTACTTTATTATTTAAAATAAAATAATTGCAAATTTAAATAATTCTTATATCTAAATTCCCAAATTATGCATCAAAAATCCCAAAAATCAAATTTTTATTTTTAAGTTTATGAGTCGCTAATTTGTTATTTAACATCAAACGGGCTAAATTCGAAATTTCATTGAAAAAATCGCTTAATTTCGTAATGGTCCGGGGGTTACAAATTTATTATCTAAAATGAATTTTGTAAAAATATGATATTTTTACAAATTTAAATTTGAAAATATTTTTTTTTTAACAAGGAAAGAAGTGTTTTGTTTTTTTGAATGTAGTTCTTTAATTACATTTTTTGATAAGATGAACGCTGTCGTAGGTTTTAGCGAGCATGAAAATGCACGAACTTAAGCCTTAGTGAAAAATAACAATAATTTTTTTGTTTGTTTATTTTGTCTATTTTTCTAGAATTTTTACTTAATCATTATAATGATTTTTTTTTTGTTGAGATTTTTTGAAGCTTTGTTTTCAACGAAATAAAGCAAAGCAAGCTGACCAGCCGCCAATATTTAAAAGCAAGCACCGTGTCTAGAATCTTTTGCAGGAAAATTTAATGAATTATCTAGAACCTATAGAATCAACGGCGACAGTTTTTGTTTCATACATATTTTTCTTGTCTTGAAGAAAGTAGCATTTTTGCAGGAGTTTTTCCATCTCCAAGGTTGCACCGAAGGGTATTCAATGCTTGTATTCCAGTTAAAAGTTGTCAAATTTTCTTTGGCCTTGAGTATAAAATAAATTTAATATAATTTCATTAAGAAATTGTTACAAAGTTTTAATTCCGTAATTGAAAGTGCAGAAAGCAACAATTTTATTTTGTTAATGTGGAAAATGTATGGGAAGCTACATTTTTTTTAAATATTTTTTAAGAGTATTAAAAATAATTTCTTTAATTTATTCATAATTTTTATTCTTTTTTTTATTTATTTTTTTTTTATTTTATTTTATTTTTTTTTATTTTTTTATTTTTTTCGGGAAAACATTTTTATTCCATGAAATTATGCGAAAGATAATGACGACATTTTGTTTCCACCCACACATGCTTTATGCAATTTGTTATTTACCACTCCCTAAAAATTTTTATTTACTTGCTGTTAAAGCAATTAAACTGATGACTTCAAATTGTCATTTACAAAGATTCAAATTCTCTTTTGTTTCTGTTTAACAAAAAATTTTAATAAAACACAATTTTTAATGGAAAGTTTTTGTTATAAATTTAATTGAATTTTTGCAAAACATATGGCAGCTTAAACAATGGTTTTAATAAACGCACACACACACTTAAATTAAAAAAAAGAGAAATAATATTTTTTCAACAATAATTTTGCCTTCAAATAAAACAAAATACAGGAACAAAAAATTTACAAAAAGAAACGACCTCCTATAAATATGCAACAGTTATTTATTTACACATTTAGTTGATGAGCAACAAGAAATGAGAAACAAAAATATAAAGAAAAACTTTTAAATCAATAAACACAAGTACGAGTGAATTATGCAACAGGCTCAAATGCAATAAGTTAAATACGTAAAGCAATAACAACAATAACAAAACAACGCAAAATTAACATAAAAAATGTATGGATGCATTTTCCTAGTAATCAGGCCAACAACAATATTTGTTGTAGATAAAAGTTCGTGTTCAAGTTTGCAATAAAACACAAAACACAAATTCTCGTCATTCTTAAACATCATTTTTCGAGGAACAATGCCATCCAACTCATATGCATCAGCATCAGCATCAGCATCATTATGCTCATCACTTTAACAGTCTAAAATGAATTTCAAAAGTAAGTGAATGCGTGTGGCAATGATTAGCAGCGGCCTATGCTTATAGTGGCGTCAGTGTGTCAGAATGAAAATTATTAACTCTGAAAGAACTCAGCCTATTTTTCTTATTGCTTTTTTTTTTGTTTTGTATTGCATTTATTTTAATACAAACGAAACTTTGTAAAAGAGCTTTAAAAGCTCAGCAATTTTTATCAACGCCTACTTATTTACAGCAACAGATGACTGACGTTCATAAAACATTTAGTAATCACACAAATACTAACACATAAAACTCACTTTCTTCTTTACTACCAACTAAAATATTTCAGACTCTTGGTAAAAAAAATTTAATATCAAAAGATATAATTAAAGTGATATTAAAAATGATTTTGAAAAGGCCAAATCTGCATCAAAAAAAAAGCGGTAACTGCTAAATTTCGAAAGCCGCGATAGTAGAATGGATCATCCCTAATATAACCATTTCAGCAGCTGACATGATACTTATACAGATAAAAGAAATTGTCGTTTATCTCCTTTGACTCAGACCAGCGATGTGCTACCTACTTTCAATGACAGCTATTAAAAGTGAGGTTGCTGTGGTCGAAGTGGTTAACACGTTGACTACAAACTTGGTTGTCCAGGGTTCGACCCCTGCGGCAATCAAAAATTAAGAATGTTTTTTTCTGTTTAATGGTATAAATACATATTCAGAATTTACATTAAAACATGCAGCCTCCTTCGTCGGTACTTCTTTCATAGCATACTGACCGGCGAAGTAAAATAACTAACTCTCTATCTCTCTCTTTCACCACCTGTCTTATCTCTTATCTATCCCTTTCCTAAAGAATGTAGCACGGTTACCAAAATAACTTAGTAGGTATTAATGCCTGAAGTGCTACTTCTCTTTAATAAAAAAAAAAAAAAAAAAAAAAAGGGGAAAGATTAAAAAACTAAAAAATAATAATAATTTACGGCTTTAGACCGCACTGCAAATTAGAATACCATGACAATGGAATGATGGTTATTCCCCAAACTGTCCATTGCAGAGACAAAAATGATTTGAAGATGATAAAGATAATTTCTTATACTTTCTTCCCCTGTTTAGCAGCAGGCTATTAACTCAATGTAGTGGTTGAATTTTACAGGCAATTACAACGAAACTAAAACCATTCCAACAAATTAGCTTTCTTGTCAACTTCTGATCTTTTTATTTCCTATGTTTCTCTCTTTCTTTCTTTCTCTCTCTCTCTCTCTCTCTCTTAAATTTATTGTCATGGAATGTACAGTATCACATTAAAGTCTTCGTAGTGCCCTTAATTTAGCCCTCACTTTTAGAAATCCATTGCATACTTTGCTTAATGCCTTACAGGCTTCTTCGGCTTGCAATTTAGTACTACAAAATACTTCTTGGAGGTCTTAGCGCTCTTACCTTTGCGGTTTAATTCGAGAAAGTTCTAAGTTGCATCTCTTACACCAAACTATTTTATTAATTAATTCTAATGCCAAGAATTTTTTGTTTGGCTGTTCTAAAAGCTTTTAGTTTTCTTGGGCAGGCCAGAGTACAAAGTAGTCAAAAGTCTATAGTTTCTCCTGCCAGGATCATAGGGATTCAGAGTAATGCCCTGAATTCTAGAGTTTGCAGATGTTTTTCCTCTAATAGGTGCGTGACCAACTATCTGTCTATATCTTGTGTAAAACAAGTGCATCACAGTTTATAAGCATGTGTTCCGGGCTCTCTTCACTACTACTCACATAATTAACACCAGCTCTTGCTCACATCTTCTGGTCTATCAAGATGCTCTCTTTGTCTGCAGTGTGGTCAAAGAAAAATTTTTCCAATGGTTTTTGTTATATAAACGACTTAAAAACTTTGCATATCTTCGTCCGAAGAGACGTACCCAGTGCTGCAGTTGTTGTCCTTTTAACTCCACAAAATGATTGAGGTCCGATTATGAGTGTATTTCCCTTCTTGCCCTCCTATCTTCTTCTGATTGTCTTTAAACCCTTATTTTTCAAGAACCCAGTAGAGGTTATTTTTGTTGGTGCCCCTTGAGGTATTCAATTTAATAAAACATTTTTGAATTTGCACTAAGCTAAATTTGTGTGAACTTAGTGCCCTAATGGCAGCTTTTTTTATAGTCCCTGTTAAGATTGAACTCAGTACAGCTCTTAAGGTCATAGATTTTTGGCTGAAAGATGGTGGAAGTTTTAAGCATAGACTCAATATTATTTTATTCGCGGTGCGATGTCAGATCAATTAAGCGTTCTAGATTCATTGCATCTATTTGAGGTTCCTTGTCTTAAGTGAAGTGGGCTTGCAGTTTTCCTTTCCACTCTTTTCCATGTAAATTTATATTTTTTTTTTGTATTATCTTCTCCTTCAATATAGAACTCAAAGAGTACGAGCACAAGAAATTTATTTTCTTTCTACTTTTTTTAAGTTGTTTTTTTTTAATGGAGGGTTACGATACTGCATTTTTGTCTTCTTAGTTTTTAATCAATTGTAACATATCGAAAACATTAACACTAGATTTACGGACCGAGCCAATTTGACTCATTCAAAATTTGATCACTATATATACATAAAACTTTAATATTACTTTTTAAAAACATACGTTGGTTTTTAATTAAAGTAATGAAATATATGTAAACGCTTATTCCTCTTCCTCGCAGACCCCTTCATTTCGCATTATCGAATGTGGTATACCTATTTTCACGATTGTGAGCTAATTTGACTCGTAGAATGGTTTAGCAGTTAATCGCATAACATGAAATTTACTGGTCCTATCAGGCCTGGACAACAGTCAAGTCGCACGTGATTTGTTTCTCTTCTCATTTGGCAATACTCACATACAATATTTGTGTGTATGTTGGAGTAATTATCACTTGTTTTCGTTACTCCGTTACCTCTTCTCATTTGGCAATACTCACATACAATATTTGTGTGTATGTTGGAGTAATTATCACTTGTTTTCGTTACTCCGTTACTTCTGTCGTCATTTCGATTTATACATCGCGTGTGAGCAGTGCAGTGAAGTAATATATAATTTATAATTTCATAAAATTCATTTTTTGCCAGAAAAATTGATCCACAAAGGTAATTTCGTAATTTTTTTGTAAAAGGTATTACAACTGATATTTACTTTATGTGATTATCTAGGGTTTTTATTATGGGAAAGAATCAGAAAAATTGTCTTTTGCTGAAAAAACTAATCAAACTAAAGAAAGACCAATCAGATAATGAATCGGATGCAATTGATATAGACCAAAGTGATAACAAAATTGAATTAGAGGACGAAGTCAATAAAATTGAATCTTCTAGCAGTGAAGATGAAGATCTTTGTTATATAGCTCGTAACAAAAAAAGAGCCAGGGTTACTTCTGATTCTGAAACTGAAAGTGAAGGTGAAATTTTTCGTTACACAACTCCTAGTAAAAAAAGAGCTAGAGTGATTTCTGATTCTGAAACTGAAAGCGAAGATGAAATTTTTCGTTACACAGCTCCTAGTAAAAAAAGAGCTAGAGTTATTTCTGATTCTGAAATTGAAAATGATCTAGATGCTATCGATACATCTTCTGATAAAGAAATTTTAGCCGAAAAAGCTGCTGACGGGACTTTATGGGAAAGACTGAATGAAGGTAGAAACGTAGGTAGATCACCGATTTATACCATATTCAGAGACATTTCTGGTCCAACTGCCTATGCTAAAAGGCATATTATGCTTGGTTCAGCAAGTAGTGCATTCAAGTTGATAATTGACGATGGTATGATGGCGTATATAAAATCATGTACCGAACTCGAAGCTCGTCAAGTTTTAAATAATAAGGAATGGACGGTTACAAAATCACAATTGTGGGCCTTTGTAGCAATTTTATTTGCTAGAGGAGCATATGAGGCTAAAAATTTGAAGTATTCATATTTGTGGTCTACGAAGTGGGGTCCGGCTTTTTTCGCCCAGACCATGTCTAGAGATAAATTTACAGACATACTTCGGTTCATACGTTTTGATAGAAAAAATGAACGCAGTGAAAGACTGAAGACAGACAAATTTGCCCTGATTTCAAAAATATGGGAAGAGTTTATAGAGAATTGTCAGGCTTGCTATAAACCTGACGCAAACATAACGATCGATGAGCAATTATTCCCTACTAAAGCTAGATGCCGATTTACGCAGTACATGCCGAATAAGCCGGATAAATTCGGCATCAAATTTTGGCTGGCATCCGATGTTAGAAGTAAATATCTTGTAAACGGTTTTCCGTACTTAGGCAAGGATGAAATCCGAGGACCAAACATTTCCTTGAGCGAATTTGTAGTAACTAAGCTTGCAGAGCCATATTTAGGCTGTGGACGGAATATTACCACAGATAACTTTTTTACTAGTATTTCACTTGCAAAAAAGTTACTTGCAAAGAAAACTACTTTGGTTGGCACTATACGTGCAAACCGAAAAGAATTACCAAAAATTGCGAAAGCCAAAAAAGATAAAATGACAAAATTTTCTACAAAACTGTATAGATCTGAGAATTGTACCCTGACCATTTATAAAAGCAAGCCTAATAAAAAAGTTTTACTACTAAGTACAAAACATAAAAATATAACAATTGAAAAAAATAAGAAACTTGTTCCAGAAACAATAACCTATTATAATAGTACCAAGTATGGCGTTGATGTACTTGACCAAATGGCCCGAAAATATAGTGTTAAAGCAAGTTCACGCAGATGGCCTCTACAAGTTTTCTACAATATTTTAGATTTAGCAGCTATCAATGCTTGGATTCTATATAAAGAGACGACTCAAGTAAATATTTCACGAAAAGACTTTATTTTCCAATTGGCTGAAGAGCTATATAGAGAAGAAGTCGAGAACAGTTCCATTCCACAGGCAGAAATTCATGCTACTGACGCACGGAAGAATTGTCAAGTTCAACAATCATGCAAAAGAAACAGATGTAGAAATCATTGTGCTAAATGTAATAGAAATGTTTGCGGAAAATGTGTTTCAAAAACAGAGTTTATATGTAAAAAATGTTTTCCATAAATTTTTAAATAATAAACATTTCATTTAAAATAGTTTCGAACTATTTTCTTTGCGAAAAACTTCAATTTTCTTGTATGAGTCAAATTGGCTCACTTCAGTAAAAATAGGTATATATTCAACATCCGTAAATCTAGTGTTAAAGAAACCTTTATCATAACGACTTTTGTTTTTTGTATTAAATTAGAAAATATTATATATAACGATTTTAATTTTGTCAATTATTTATTTAACGCAACAAAAGAAAATAAAATTAAAATATAATAAATATAAAAAAGCTCTTTTTACCTTTTTGAACATTGGCATTTTCCATCACATAAAATTTATCTTGTTTGAAATTAACGCCTACACCTGTTTTTATGCTTTTCTTTTTCTTCCTCTCTCTTTCTCTCAATACTTTTCTTTATACTTTTCTCTATATCTCTACTGGCCCACTCTCTTGTGAAATAAAAGCTTTTATTTTTGTTTGATAGCTAAAAAGCAACGAGCTTTCTATACTTTCCATTATTTCTCCTCATTTATCTGAAATGTTTGTTGCTGTTATTGTTTTTGCATTTTAACTACGTAACTGTAAATTTTTTTTAAATGATTAACATGCGCAGTAAAATTGAAGGATGTGTTTGTTTTGCCGCTAAAATAACCTTGTATAAGTTCACCCATACAACTTTACATTTTGCTCTTGCAGTTACACGTGAATTACTTTTTGGAGAAATATGAAAAAATAATACTTCCTGAAAAGTATTCATTCGTAGTATATATTCAGGCGTTGTCTGTGTATAACTTAGAGCTTATTGTGCGTTTACTGTTTGTGCGGATGTGTGTTTGTGTGTGTGTGTGTACCTGTGCAGTTAATCTCATTTACAATGTCCATGAATACGTGTATTTCTTTATTTGTATTGATCATTGGAACATTTGTATTTGTGGTCTTTTCTTTGCAAGGAGGAATAGTTTCATTGCATTTTTATTGTGTTGGCAGCCTTCTTCCTGCTTGTTTATTTTTTTATTATTTTTCAATGCTGTTTCTGTTGTGAAACAGTTGTTTACAATTTCTTGTGAATTTATCTTGAACTTGATTTTCAACACCAGCATCGTCATGTTTTGGTTTTTATATTAGGAAATTGTAATTGACGCAAACAGAGAATTTTTGATAGATTATTATTGTGAAGACAACTGAATGCTGCTGACAGGTAAAAGGTGTATGATTTTTTTCATGATTTGTGTATTTCGTTTTTGCCAAAAAAAAAAAAAAATGAAACCACGAGAAGAGATTTCTTAGGATTTTTTACACTCTGCTTTCTTTATGTCTTTAATAAAATTCTTTAAAAAATGATACCTCTACTGAATACAAGGCTTCACAAATCAATAAATGGAATCTAAAGCATATTTACTTACCCAGCAGAAGCTTGAATTGTGAAGGAAATTGTATTAAGTTTTGTATGGAAAATTGAAGACAGTCTTCAGCTTATGAAACTGCTTAAAAAGGCAAGGCTGTGCTTTATTACTTGGTATGGGATATCAACATGAAAAGGTCTGCCACAAGGCATTTCGATAAATCAAAATTTCTTTAAAGAACATTGAAAAAAATGTTCGGTTTTTTCTTCCTTTTGACTGACTTTAAAGGTGGAAGAGATCAATTCATTTGTAGTTTTTCTTATGTTTGTATCCACAAAAATTACTTCTTACGAAATTTAGAAATTTTACATTTTTTTACAAATTAGTCCTACTTAAAAAATAAAAATGCATTACTTTTAAAAATTAAAGGGTGTCTCCGCACCACACACATAGTTTTTACATGCCAATTGGTTTAATTATAAGAAGGTTGTTATCACTATTGCTCGCAAAACAAAAAGTAATAAAAAAAATTTACTTAAAAAAATTAAAGGGTGTCCCCGAAACAAACCCATGATTTTTACATGCCTATCGATTTAATTTTAAGAAGGTTTTTTACACTATTGCTTGCAGTAACAGAAAGTAATAAAAAAAATATATTAAAATTTACAGGGTGTTCCATAATTGACGTACTTTTGGCATATCTTTTAAACTATTAAAAAACAAACTCCAAAAAATTATACAAATATGTACGTTGTAACAACAAAAATAAATATTTTAAATTACAAATTAAAGGGTGACCGTCAAGGTGATGCAATTTAAAGTTCTTTCCTTTTGAAACATTATAGACAGACAATTAAAATAACAAGTATAAACTTGAAGGTTAAAGGGTGCCTCATTAGATAATGTTATTTAATGTAATCAATTTTAAGTCTCTCTGTTTCGAAGTCGTTTAATTACAAGAATTATAACTTTTCAATGCAGTCTATTTTGCTGCAAACTTAAAGTAGCACACAACTAATAGTTTCTATCAATTTAATCGCATTACACTGAAAGAAAAAACCTCATACTTAATTTCAGTAAATTATTCTTACTTTTTACAAATTTTGTTCCTAAAAAATTTCTTACCATTTTCATTCAATTACTTTTTCGGCAGGCAGAAACGGGATAGTTTCTAAAAAATCAATATACGAAGTAACTGAAATGGGAATAAATTATTGAATTTTGTTAGAACACAGGTCTTTTTGTTCCTGCAGTAAGTTTTCAACTACTTGATTTAAGAAGATCACTATCAAAAAACTTTTGACTCCGCTTTCTTGTAATAAAATACAAATTACAAAAAAACAATCTTAATGTACTTCCATTTGAGAAGCAAAGTAATACAAACTTACAATCAAACTTACAATCCTGCAAAGGCCTCTAGTGTTAAGTAGGTGCCTTATAGTTTAGACAGTAGTGCAGCCATTTTATTATCTCCATTTTATTTGCTGACTTATTAGTGCTGCAGCCCTCAAAATAAGCTTTTGTTTAAGAAATGATGTATTTATTTTTAATCCAAAATATTTTCAGATGAGCCTTTTTTGTTTAATTTATTTTTTATTTATTTAATTTCGAAAACAGAAATAGGTTGGCAGCACTTTGAAATTCAAACCGCAAACAAAGTAGACTTTCCTTAAGCTTTTCTCTTAAACGGGTCAAATAGCAATTGACAATATTTTCCATTTGAGGCTGCCGTAGTCATGGTAGTTGTAGTAGTTTTTCTGCTTAATGATATAAATACGTAATCAGAATTGAACAATAAGACACACAGCCTCCATCGTCGGTACTTCTACATAGCACATTCAGCGACGAAGTAAATGGTCATACTTTCACCACATGTTGCTTTCTCTCCTCTCTCCTTTCTTAAAGAATTAGCACGGTGCACTAATTAAATAGGCATTGTTGCCTGTAGTGCTACTTCTCTTTAAAATAAAAAGTAAAAAAAATATTTTTCTTTTTACCGAGGAGTCAATAAAAATAATTCCGTGAGCATCCCAAAATCCCTGACAATAATTCTATTGTCTTGTCTCTCCTAATAACGAATTCATTCAGAAAAATTCATTTCATTTTATTTGAATTTTTAAAACAGGATTAAAATGATTGAAACTCATTGTCTTGTTTTAATAAATACTGAGCAAAATTTATATTATTGAAATAAACTTAAAGAAAGTGATACTTCTTGACACAAATCATTAAGTTAAATTCTTTTCTTAAAAGCCAAAGACCACTAGACAAATTTTAATTCTTGTGCATCTTTTAAAAAAAAGAAAGCAAATGAAATCTCTCCTTTGTGAACTTGTTTAAAAAAGGATTAAAATTAAACGAAATTTTATAACCTTCTTAATTCTCTGGATAAAGAAAACAACTAAGAGACTAAAATTTTAGGTTGTTACAACAGATAACAGCTGTCCCAAAATTTACGCGAGATTTGAATTTTTTGCATAAAATAAAATTCTTCCTGTTTCTTTTCTTTAAACGGTTGGTTGTGGCATTTAAAAGACTTTTGATTTCAAAGTCCTCTAAAATAAATTAAACCAATCAGATAAATCGCAACAGCTTAGCGGTCAAATCTGATCATTTTAATGAAAGAGCGCGCAACCAGTAAATATGTCATGTAAATATTTAAATTTCTACAGGTATTTCATGGCATGCGGCAACCATTCAATTAGAGATAATAAAGTGTTCTGTTGTCATCCGGCTGACTTCTTTTGTAGCGACAGGTGTAAAATTATGCCTTTAGATCAAAATCCTTACGAAGAAGTAAGAGGTCAGTCAGTGGCCGAAACTTTATCAAATGATCATTTAATTTAATCGAAAATTTAGCAATCTGCTAAACGTTCTCAGTCTTATCCTTAACATTAAAGCTCTCTTTCTCTGTGAACCTTTAACTTTCAATTTTTAAATTACTTTTTATGGTTACCAAATAATGCATTAATTTTGGAGAACACTTTACAAAAAAAATAAAAGAAACAATCTTTAAATAGTTTTGCCATACTTTTTTACAAAAATGAAAACATGAAGTTAATAAAGGACCAAAAGGATTTAAACATATTTTTCTAGTTGGTCAACGCATGTTCAAGTAACATAACGGAAACACAACATTCACACGTGCAAGTATGTGTGTGTGTCCATAATTTCCTGCTAGCTGTTATACACTCGTTAAAACAACAACAACACCCGCGCAGATCACATGCTTAATTTCAATTCAAATACTAACAAAATAAAAAAGAAATTGAAGCAACAAAAATACCAACGACCGACCGAACAAAGAAAACAAACACATTTGCAAATTCACAACAATATAAAAAAAGAGTCCAACACATGCACAAAAAGAAAGTAAAATCCAAATACAGCAACAATTGAAAATACAATAACCATCACAAACAATGTCGCCTCTACTCTGTTAAAAACAATGTATTAATGGTACTAAAATATGTCAATTGGTACTTTTTTCATAAAATGGTCATTTCAAGAAGAAAAATTTAATTTTTCTGTTTTTTCTATGCAAATAAAAACTATTCTGGTCTGCAAAAGCGATAAATTTTCTGTCGCTAAACGAGAAACTCAAAAACGAGAAAAATTGATATTAAAAAATTATCGCTCGATAAATTTATGGCTTTACAAAAAAACGTGACAAATTTGCTATACAAAATTTTTCGCCTTTGAAAAAACGTGACAAATTTTCCGTAGAGAATTTATCGCTTTAAAAAAAAACGTAACAAATTTTCTATTGAAAATTAATCACTTTTGCGAAAACGTGAAAAATTTTCTATAGAAAATTTATCGGTTTTGCGAAAACGTGAAAAATTTTCTATAGAAAATTTATCGGTTTTGCGAAAACGTGAAAAATTTTCTATAGAAAATTTATCGGTTTTGCGAAAACGTGAAAAATTTTCTATAGAAAATTTATCGGTTTTGCGAAAACGTGAAAAATTTTCTATAGAAAATTTATCGGTTTTGCGAAAACGTGAAAAATTTTCTATAGAAAATTTATCGGTTTTGCGAAAACGTGAAAAATTTTCTATAGAAAATTTATCGGTTTTGCGAAAACGTGAAAAATTTTCTATAGAAAATTTATCGGTTTTGCGAAAACGTGAAAAATTTTCTATAGAAAATTTATCGGTTTTGCGAAAACGTGAAAAATTTTCTATAGAAAATTTATCGGTTTTGCGAAAACGTGAAAAATTTTCTATAGAAAATTTATCGCTTTTGCGAAAACGTGAAAATTTTTCACTTTTGAAAAAACGTGACAAACTTTCTATAAAAAATTTATCGCTTTTGAAAAAACGTGACAAATTTTCTATAGAAAATTTATCGCTTATGCGAAAAACGTGACAAAAGCGAAAAAATTTTTATAAAAAAGTTATCGCTTTTTAAAAAAAATACGTGACAAATTTTTTACAGAAAATTTTTCGCTTTTAAGAAAACGTAACAAACTTTCTATAAAAAATTTAACGCTTTTGAAAAAAAACGTGACAAATTTTCTATGGAAATAAAATTTTTTAAACGTGAAGATTTTCAATAGAAAATTTATCGCATTTAGAAAAACAACACAAATTTATCACAACTAAAAATAAAACGAAACAAATTTTCATTGGAAAATAAGTACCCAAACCATTTACCCCAATAGTACTCGTATTGTTAATGTTGTTAAAATGAATTTAAACAAAACTAAAAAGTTCGGCTCGTTCGGTTGTGCAGCCCTGCTCTGTTCCGTTCTATTCATCGAGTTGTGTGTATTTGTGTGCAAGTTTCTGCTAAAAAAAAGAAATGAGCAAAATTTATTTTCATTTGGCTAAATTTTGTTTCCGTTTTAAAAAAACACACAGCATCATTTTCAGTTTGTTGGCGAATTTCGAACGTGGCAGACGCCTCTTTTAACTGGGCGCTCTCTACTTTTATTTTTTTATTTTTAAATAATAAAAAAAAAATATTTAAAATATTTTTTTGTTTAAAAAACAATTGCCAAAATAAACAAAAATTTTATTAAAAAAGTGAATAAAATTTTCAAAACAAAAAAGAAAAATTTTTAATTTTTTGTGCAAAAAATTTTTTCAAAATTTAATAAATGGTTTAATTCTGTAACTTAAACAATTTTTAAAACTACGAATTGGTTTCAAAATCTTAACTACTAAAGCGACCTAACGACGAATTTTATAAAGTAAATAAATTATTTACAACCAAAAATAAATTGTGACAAATTTGAACATTTTGCAAAACAATAGAATCAAACAAGTGCAAAGACAGAAGAAAAAACAAAACAACAACAACAATAGCAAAAAGGCGCTAAAACAATTTTGAGAGCAAAAAATCACAAACAAACAAAATTTTTTTTTTTGTTATTCTTTTGAAACATTTTAATTTGAGTGCGAAAAACAAACAAAAATCGTTTAAGAAGTCAATGTTTCTATAAAATTTTATTTTTTATTTTTTGTGCTGAACTCTCATTAACAAATATTTTGCTACACATTGACCGTGAATTGTTAAATTCATTTGAGTTTGTGTTTTTTTTTTTTTCAATACTATTAACAACAACATAATTAACAATTTCTTCCAAATTCAAAACAAAAAAACATATTCGTGTCTATTATTAACAAATAAAGTTTATAAAAATTATTAACAAATCTATTTGTATATTTTTTAAAAAATAAACAAAAGATCAATAACAAAAATTTATATATTAAATATTAATATTGCAAAGAAAAATTAACAAATTGTTATCTGCTTAAAAAAAACTGTTAAACGATAAAAAATATATGTTTGTAAGTTTATTTAAAAAAACTGATTTTTTTTATAAAATGACTACTGACACACATTAAAAAATATCAAAAGTTTTTATAAATTCTGTAATAACTAATTAATTATCCATTTTATGTATGTTAATTGTTGTAAATAAGAAATTTTTATTGTTGCTGTTAAAGCAAAAGTAAAGAAAATAAATTTTTTAAATGAAACTTAATTTAATTTTTTTAATGCCAATAATTTAATTTGCTTAACAAAAACCATAAGAATGTGTAATTTAATGTGTGTCAAGATAAAAATATTTACGTTGTGATTTTCACAGGGATTATTTTTCTTTTAAGAGGATAAATTTTTTAAATTATATTAAAAAAAATATGAAATTAATTTTAATCTATTAAGTTTTTTAAATGGTTGTGAAATATTAAATATATTTTAATTAAAGGTCGCTTTTGTGCACTGTAAGGTTTATTTTATTTTATTTTTTTTTTTTTCATTTTATTTTTTTTATATGTCAGTCGAAAAACAATTTCCTGAAAAAAAATTTCTGCAGCTTTTAAAAACAACACATTTCCTAAAGAAAAATGTATGCTCTTTGAAAACAAGAATTTTTTCATAAAGAAAATTTTTTAATCTTGTAAAACAGTAATTTTTTAAAGAATTTTGTCGCTCTTCCAGAAACAAAAAAAATTAAAAAGAATTTGTTTTGCCTTTGTTAATTAAGAAAAATTAAAGAAATTTTTTTGTGCTTGAAAATCAAAAAAATATTCTTAATTTGTTGGTTTAAGAAGATTTTCTGTTAAAAATTAAACGGTTCTGAAAATTAACGATTAAATGTTTTTCACTTTAAAAAATTTTCCATAAAATCTTTGGCGATCTTTAAAACTTGTTAATGAAATATATCTTGCTCTTGATAATAATTTTAAAAATTGTTTTTTTTTTTATATTTCTCTTTTCGCTCTTAGTTTTCCTTTTTCTAAAATTTGCTCGCTTTTGAATTTTTTCTGTAAAAAATTTCTCGCTCTAATAAAATTTTTGTTAAAATATGTTCTGATTTACACTGCAATTTTTTGAGGAATTTTTTTTTCTCAGTTCTCTATTTAAGTTGCAGCGATTTGCGTTATTTAAAAAAGAAACATAAGCAACAGTAATATCGCCTCAAGATTCAAGCAATGCCATATTGCTTCCCTCTCCCCCCTCTTGCTTCACGTACAAATAAAAATTTCATGTCAGTTTCATTGAAAAGTGCATAGTGTAAATGCCGTAAACATTATCTTAAATGTAAATATTTTTCACTCTTAAACATTTTTTAAAGAATATTTGTGACTCTTAAACATTTTCTTTAGAATTTTTTCCACTTTGAAAATTTTCAAGAGAATATTTCTGGTTACTTAAAATTTTCAGTGGAAAACCTAGCGGTTTTGAAAATGTTCAATGGAATATTTCTGGCTTTTGAACATTTTCTGTAGAATATTTCTTGCTTCTAAAAATTTTTCACAAAAGATTAACAATTTTCTATAGAATATTTCTCGCAACTAAAAATTTTCAATGGAAAATTTATCGCAGTTGAAAATGTTTCATGGTATATTTCTGTTTTTTTTTTTCGAAAATTTTCTATAGAATATTTCTTGCTTCTATAAATGTTTTGGGCCCTTGAAGCATTTCTATTTTGCTCCTGTTATTTTTAAAGCAAATAGTGCTTGCTTAAGTTTTTTTTATTTTATTTTATTTTTTTTAATTATTGGATGACAATTTTCTATGCAATATTTTTTGCTCCTAGAATTTTCTACAGATTATTAAAAATTTCGTATAGAATATTTCATACTTTAGAAATACTCAGTAGAATATATGTCGCTCTTAAAAATTGTCAAAAGATCATTTATCGCTGTTGATAATTTTCTATAGAATATTTATGCCCATTGAGAATTGTCTATCGAAAATTTCTGAAGAATGTTTTCGACCCTTAAAACATTTCTATATCGCTTCTGTTAATTTTCTAGAAAATAGTGCTCGCTTTCGGTTTTTTTTTTCATTTTCGGTTGACAATTTTCTATAGAATATTTATCGCTCTCGAAAATTATCAATTATAATTTTTTCGCTTACATTTGTTAAAAGACAACAGTAAATGTTTTTCTTCTTAAAGATAGAAATTTTGCCTTTTGTTAAAAAAAATTATAGACAAAAAATAATTCTTAATTTTTTCTTCAGCAGAGCCAGTTGAAAATTGATTTAAATTTTATTTTATTTAATTTTTAATAGGTTATTTACCCAAAGAGTTACAATGTAACAGATTTACTATCTCGACCATGTCTCTCCGTCCGTCCGTCGCTAGAATAACTTAAGCCCAAAATACCTAAATACCAAATACGTAATTTAAAGGGTGGGTAGCCGCATAAAGGCTTTATTTTATTTATTTGGATTTATAGGCAGACTATTGAAATTTACTTTGAGTATGTAAAAATATTTACACCATAACGACAAAAAGTAAAAATAAAATTTAAAGGGTGGACCATATAAGACGTACCATTAACGTAAATAGGCTTTTCTTCTATACCGCAACAAAAAGACCTTTAAAATGTACTCAGAGTGCGCATAAAAAATGATATTAAATCTTACAGGGTGTTCCCATAAAATGCTTGATATTAATATATAACAAAGTAATAAAAAGGTTAAATTAAAGGCAACATGGCATTTGTATTTCATTTTGTTTTTTTTTTTTTTTTTTGTTACAGATGAAATTTTTTTAATTTCTTTTGTAAATCTGCTATTTTCGAATAGAAAAAATTTGATTATTTTGCTGGTTTCATTAACGTCTTTAAAACAAATTTCTGTAACAAGATTTAATTTTCCAATTATTTTCTTCGTAACTTAATTTTCATGCAAACACACTCGCATGTTAAGTCGTTATTTAATTAAAAATGACTTTGTTTCTATTTATGTGCGGAAAAGTTAAACACTCTCCAGTGTGAAATTTAAACTTTCTTCTGCTTTGAAATATAGACTATTTTGTACTTAAACTAACCTACGCACACACACAATCCAACACTTGAAACAATTTATTTCAACACAACATAAAAGTTAATTTTCATTAAATAAAACAAAACTTTTAATTATGTAATTATATTCATAAGTGTAGGGGAAATATAGAGTGTGTGTCTGTGTGTGAGTTTACATTTGCTTTCTAGTTTAACTTACACTCAGACCCTTTAACATTCATGAGTTTGTTAAAAGTTAGAAAAGAAAATAAAGTTTTGTTGTTTCATGTAAGTTGCTGTTTTATATCACTTGCTTTATTAAAATTAACAAATTTTTGATAGTCAAACATCTTAATATTATTATCCTCTTCCTTTTGCTTGTTTGTCAAACAAATTAAGTTGCCCTCTAAGCAGTTTTAATAACATCACAACTAATAATTGTTCAACAATAAAAGTCGGTCTTATGGTTTATTTCCATTTTATTGTTTTGTTTTACTTCTTTTATATAGAAACTATTCTTGCGCGTATTATTCTATTTAATTGTTCTGGTTTTGTTTTTCATTGTTTGAATGAAACGTGTACTTCATTTTAAGCTGTAGTCATATTCAAAAGGAACTTGTTCTTAGAAAAAAGTTTTCACTTTTTCGTTTTAATTTTTACCATTTGTTTAGTTTTTGTATTTTAGATTTTAAACTTTATGTTCCTTTGTTATAAGAGGAATTATTTAATTATTAAATATGTTTACTTAAAATAATAAAGAATTTCGTTTATAATAGTTGTAGACGGCATAATGGAATGTGTAGAAATAAAATAAAACATAAAAATGTTTTAACAAAATTCTGTTACTGAGTATCTAAAGTGAAATAAGTTTTCCCTTAAGTAAATCAACAAATAATCGACGAAACGTCGGTTGAAAACGTAGTTAAATTGTTTGACCTAATTTAAACACTATAGGCCGAAATAGCTGGAATGGAAAAACACTCTTAAACTGAGCTCGAAAATTTGGCCAACTTCAAACATCACAAAATAATTTTTAGTTGTATTTCTTTTGCAAATTTACTAAGTTTAATTTTTAGACATTTATTACTTCTCACCCGACTGTGCGTTCTCTCCGTTCTATAAATCGGCAAGATTAGATGACTGCAAAGATTTCAGGGCAGTTAACATGACTGGATGTTTGTTGCTCAATCACGGTTAAATGACCACACTGATTCTTAAGAAATTTGAGCGACAGATGTGTCTTTATATGGAATAGCAAATAGTGTACTTTTTTTGGCATTTTGAACCAAGACGAATCAATACTATGTGGTCGCAATGGCGAAATCAATAATTTTCGCCAAAACTTGAAATGTCAAACTCCATACATAAAAAATGTGTATAATTTTTTTCTATATGATGTTTGACACTTAACGTTTCGGCGAAAATCAATGAATTCGCTATCGAGACCACCTGGTATTATTTCGCCAGGTTTCGTACCAAATAAGGTAACTACGGCGAATGAAATAAACTGAAGCATATTTTTAGTCGTTGGAAATAAAATTTTCTGAAGAAATCAATATCAGACCGGCGGGCTTTGAAAATTTATTGTTTTTAATTTACTGTATTTATTACAGGTTCTTTTTCATTAATGTCCTTTTGCTTTATTTTGGCTTTGGTTCCGATTTTAAATACACGCCTAGAATTTTCCTGTTTTGTTGACCCAGCAGACACTGTAAGATTTCCCAAAAAAACGTTTGGTATTTTTTTATATTTTTTTTTTTTTTGTGTGTACAAGTACTTAATCGTTGAAAAGAAGTACACAAAATTTATTTTTAATTTTTTGTCTTAAAATAATTTATTTTAATCACTTCAAATCCTCGGGTAATTTGCTCTTTTAGTTTTGTTTTATACCATAAAGAGGATTTTAATGTTCTAAAAATTTTTCATTTAACATTAAAATGGAAAAATATTTAGTTTTTAATTTTTAGACCACTTTGCACCTCTAAGCATTCGAAAAAAGTATTTTAAAAAAGAAGTACCAGCATTATGTCTGCTCCTGTTTTTTTATCTAATAAAATATATAATAAAAATAACAAATCCTCGGGTAATGATACATTCTATTATTATTATTTATATAGAAAATTTCAAATCTTCGGGTAATTTGCTTAATATTTAAGGTCTTCTTAGCTTTTCAAACCATAAAGGAGAATGAAATTTTTATTTCACATTGAAGTTGAGAATGATTGCCTCATTTTTTTACATTCCTAACAAGCATTCGAATTAAAAAAAGTATCAACATTATGTCTACCCTTTTTGTTAACTATAAAATTTGTATTAAAAATTCCAAACTTGCGGGTAATTTGCTTAATACTTGAGCCTGGTGTTTCTTCAACTTTTTACCCCACAAAGAGGAATTCTATGTTTTTGTAATATTTTATTAATTTGAAACAGTTGTTCGTAATATTTTAGCCCATTTAGATTTTCACAAGACCACAACTTAAGTTCGAATACTGTTCTATTTCAAGAGTTCGGTTTCAATGGCTACAGTCGCTTAAAATCGCTGATTTTTTATAAAAAAGAAAAACCTTAAACAAATTATTGAAGAAATATTTGTTACATTTCATTCTCATGCACATCTACATACCAAAATAAATCAAAACGAAAAGGAATTCTAGAAAACTAGAACTTTTCACAATGGAAAATAGTACAAATAGTAAAATATTGAATGCAACTAAAGAGAGTAAAAGAACCTGCATAAAAATTAAAGTCATTTCAAGGGATCAATTATTAATTAACAACAACAGCAACATCAACTCAAGCAAATTCAAAGTATTATTTTACTTTAACAAATAATTCGTTTGAATTTATTTATTAAACAAAAGAATTAATTAATTTCTAAAAAGAAAGTAATTGAAATGTAATGAACAAAGAATCTATAGAATAAAAAATTAATAGAAAAGAATTTGAATTAAAAAAAAAAAATTATTGTTAAGTTCAATTAATTTAAAGGAAGATTGTTTGTGTAAGAAATAAATTGAATATATTTCGTTTTTTCATTTTGTCATTTTTTAAAAAATGTTGACCTCTCATTATGTTTTAGCAAATGAGAAGAAAAAATAAATAAATAAATCTTAAATATTGTTAAACTTTTGCTTGAGTCATTAAAAATGCCATTATTGTTTTTGCACAATATTCTATTTTTTTTTTCTTCTTCTTTCTTTTCGATTATCACTCTTTTGCATGAGTAAATATTATTTGTCAGAATATTTCTTTGTCATTATCATTAAGATAATTTATTAAAAAAAAAAGAAATAAATAAAACATCAGGGGCAGGCTTAAGAGTAAAGCATCACGAATCAACATTTTTAGCCGGTGTGTTGTCCTTATTTTTGTTTTTCGAATATTTTCATTAAATAAATAATGGTGAGTCATACTTCTTTTGGTCTTTGCAATAATTTTTTCCATATAAACTGTTAAAAACAAAAATGTATATTTAAGTAAAATTAAAAGTTTGTTGAAACTGATTTCTGTACACCCAATTGAGAGCAAAAAAGGTTGCAAAAAATCTTTTATATATTTCTGGCCTAATAGTGAAAATGTGAATATTTATAATCAAAAATTGTTTTATTGGTTTTTAAAGTATTCTCCAGCATGATTTATACACTTTTGCATGCGCTCAAACCATTTGTCGAAGCACTTTTTCCACTCCGATTGAGACACCTCTAAAACATGGTTTTTGAATACTTTAACAGCTTCTTCTGGCGACGAAAATCGTTGACCACGCATTTTTTTCTTGATGTGCGGAAACAAGAAGAAGTCATTAGGTGCCAAGTCAGGGCTGTACGGCGGATGACCCATTAATTCGACGTTTTGGCCGGTCAAAAACGCTCTGGTTTGAGCCGATGTGTGAGAGCTCGCATTGTCATGGTGAACAATGATTCGTCTTCTCTTGTTGGTTTTTCCAATTTCTCCGATGACTTCAGGCAAACAAAATGTAGTGCACCACTCAAAAGTGACCGTCCTACGTTGCTTAAGCGGAAAAGTCGACACATGACCAGTTTTGCCGAAGAAACAGGCGACCATTTGCTTCGAAGTTCCTCTTCCACGAACAACTTTCGTTAGATCTTGCTCGTCTATGAAGACCCACACGGTCGATTATTGTTTCGTTTCGGGCTCATACGCATAGATCCATGATTCGTCACCTGTGACGATCTTATAAACGTCTTTTGAAGCACCGCAATCGTATTTTTGCAACATTCCTTTGCAACAATCGACACGAGTCTTTTTTTGAGCGACTTTCAAATTGTGCGGGATCCAACGAGAACAAACCTTTTTTACGGCCAGGTGTTCATACAGTATCGAATGTATGCTGGTGGAAGAAATGTCCAAAGATGTCTCTATCTCTCGGTATGTCGCATGTCGATCTTGCGTTATGAGTTCATGCTCGGCATTAATGTTCTCTGGCACAACAGTGCTTTTTGGACGACCTTCACGGAATTCGCCTTTGAGTGAGCTACGGCCACGATTAAATTCATTATACCAATTTTTCAAAGTGCTATAGGATGGTGCTTCATTGCCATACAAAGATTTAAGTTCATCAATGCACTCTTGTGAAAAATGATGGCACGAAAATGTTCACGAGTTAATTCCATTTTTTTTTTCTATATTAATTTTTTCAAGTCACTGTAAACAACACAAATAATGGTCGTACGTCAAAACTTTTTGAGTACGATTATGCTTAAAATTGACAAACTTTCCAATGGAAATATCAGATTGCACTTAGCAGCACTCAGTGTTGCCAGTCCAGAAATATATATAGCAGCCCTCGTAATTCCTTTCCATGCTACAATTTTCAAAAAGTTTCAAAACATTCAATATAAACTTCGTCTAATATTAATTTTCGCATAAAATTTTTTTTTTCTAACGCCCGAAAATATGCTTCCGTTTATTTGTTTCTTTCTGATTCCTATATGTTAATCCATCAAAATTTAGCCGTTTAAACATGATTAAGTTACAAACATAAAATTTTCGAAACATAAAAAGTTTCATATTCCTAAGATTTAAATTGTGAAAAAAAACTCTTGATGGAGAGTTATGCAAAACTTATATATAACTGATCAAACTCTGTAACTAAATATAATGTTTCAAAATTTTACTGGAGCAAAGATGTGGGGATAAAAGTATTTTAATAATTTATCGTGTAGCCAGGCTATCAACTGAAATCAAAGACACTTTTATTAATTATACTTTACCTAAACATTTGTATTTGAAATCATTATTGCAATCAGTTACTTAAAAAACTGAGATTTAAGTCACTAAAACATGAATGTCCCCTATCTCATGTCGATGTTTGGAGGTATCGTTAGCTGCTTGGAATTTTTTCAATCAACTACAAAATGCCCAATTAAGAAATGGTCCTTCGAGCCGTTAATTTTTATTAGGTTGAGCTACAGCTTTATTATTATGTTTTTTTTTAATGAAAAGCAGTTAAAATAATATTTCTTGCTAAAGATTTTCATGGATTATTTCACGGATATTTGCTTTAAGTTTTAGTCCCCAAAAGATTTATTGTAAATTTAGTTTTTTTTTTAATGATTCCAAATTAAATGCACACTATCTCTCTACAAATAAGTAAAATAATTTTGTGTCTTGTTTATCGTTTAAGAAAAAGAAAAAAAAACATTGCGTTTCATTTTTTTCCTCTTACTAAAACGTATGTTATTCTTTGTAAGTAACGAAAAAATAAATAGCAAGTTGGCAAGAAGAAATAGAAAGAAATATTTTAGGGTCCATATATTATTTAGGCTTTAATTGAACATAAAATTGAAAACCTTACGGCAGCAGGGAAAAAATTCTTTTTCGAAAGAAAAACAAAACTAACATTTTTTACACACATGAGCTGTCTTGTGTAAGTGTGTGTGTAAAATAAAATTTGAATTTTCATTTTAAAATTCTGGTCAAGTTTAGTGCTAAATACTTCCTTTTCGTTACAAGTTTCCTTTTTTCTTTTTTTTTTTTTTTGCAAACTACTTTTCCAGATTCATATTGAACGGATATTAAATTTCCTTGGCATTTTTTGTTTTCTGTTTCATAAGAGTTGTATTTTTTAAGAAATAAAAAATAAAATAATGTTTATTTTCCATTTCATTATCTCTTTTAAAAATTGTTGTCATTGCAATTTTGTTGTAATTTATTTATATGAAAGTAATTTTTGTAAACAAATTTCTTTGAGTGGCAAAAATAAAAAGCAGAAATAAATTATTTGAACAATTTTATGCATAAAATTAATTTCTTTATTTTAGTTTCAGGAATGTGTTTTTCAATTCTTATTTTACTGGCAGATTGTCTGTTTTTCTCCTCGCGGTTCTTTAAATAAAATGTTTTTCTTTCAAGAACCACCTCTTCTATGTTGTGCTTAATGAAGGAAAACTAACTGATGTTTTAAGAAATTAAATTTGATAGTCATGGAATATTGTAATATTGAATTTTTTTATTTGTTTAAGTCCTTTTATCGTATATTACAAAAATGTTTATTCACTTGTATTTATCTAAGAACCTTTAGCGTAAATTTATTGCGTCATAAAAAAATAAAGAATTATTTTTTGAAGAGGGTTCATTAGCTTAAATCAATGAACACGTAAATACCATATTTTTTTATACACAAAAACCTTTAAAAGATGTAATCGTTACTAAATAAAATAAAGAGAAGAAAAGCAAAATATTACAGGCAAAAGTGTAAATCAGTCATATCTGTAAGGTTTTATTTACGCTGTAGATTATGTTAATAATCATCTCTAAAAATTCACTTTATTTACCCAGCTTTTATTACTGCCGTACCACTTGCAACTGCTAATTATATTTTTAGGGGAGAAAACCCGTCTATATTGTTTTAAGGTGAAATGATCTGGCAACTTATTTTAGTTATTTCTTTTATACTTTTATTAATGAACAGCCATCTGTAATAAGCCACTTAAAGGAACGCTGCACAAATAACTTTAAGGAACAGCTTGCGTTATTTATAAAATATATTTTTTTGTGTTTGAGTTCAATAGAGAAATTTTTGTAGATTTTTAAGGTATTTTTAAACTTTATAGAGTATTTTTCCTTTAGTAGCATAAAAATATTCAATTATTAAGAAACTTTTTGCATCGAAAAATGCAAATGTGGCAACACTGAATAAAAATTACCCACCGAAGAATGTATGCAAAACAAATTTGAAAGATTTAATTTTCGAGCAATATTTGCAACAGTAAAAGTTATGTGACGGTGACTGCACAGTGAATGTTGTCTTTGTAGTCGTCCCTGTCCCTGTCCACACTTTGTAACTTTTGTTGCTCTACTCTTGAGTTCGTCGGTGAGAAAGAAAAGATAAACGAGTACACTGTTTCATGTACTCTTGCAATTCTCAAGTAAAGCAAACGAGGCCAAAACTGCAGAAACAAAATTTGAATGTGTGGACACAAATGCAATTTTAAAACAGAAATTAAGAAAATTGCATGTTTCGACAAGAACTTATAGTCTGTGGCTATCAGCGTAGAATAGAGACTTCACCTTGCCTCAGAAAAAATATTCAACCGCTGCTAAATTACATTATTTAGGAGGCGAACTTATGGTCCATTAAGTGAAATTACTCCTTCACGCAACTTTTCTTTAAATACATCAAAAAACGCATGCGGGTAAGTAATATTGCATCGCATGCAATATTATCTTCTGCAGCAGCCACCCGTAACTGGGCAGTATTTTTTTGTAAATCATCTGGTTATATAATTTTTTTTAATATGTCCTGTATATTATCTTACCTCCAAATACATGGAGCTTTGTCTGCATGAATTGCAGACGTTGTTTATTTGTCAGTGACCTAATGATGAAATGACAAGCCACACCAAGTAATTTATTAAAAGCCTACCTAATTTAGAGTAGAAAAGAGCCAAAAGCATTTATATATCTTTATACACAAAAATTATATTGACAAAATGAGAATTATTTTTGAAGCCAATTACCAAAACACACTTTATTTCAATTGCGATTATGTTGGACAATTGTGGAAAATAAATTGGGAGCACGTTCTAAGATAAGTTTAATAATTCTGGAGTAATTCTTACACAGCCCCTTTTACTCTCATCCAGCTTTTTTGAAAATTAAAGAATTCAAATACTTTAATTTTTTTAATGAAGTTTGAGTCCTTAAGATTTTCAGGACAGTTTTTTTAACAAACAGAATTTAATGACTAATCCTGGTGTAAAATGAAAAAAATTATATTCCATTTTTTGAAGCCTTAATATTTTATTATATGCTAAAAATAATCAAACTCTCATTTAGTTTAAGAATTTTTGAATTTGTATAAAAATATTCATGAGCTTCATAAAATACGAGAAAGATTTTTTTGATTATTTGTTTAATTCCCAAAAATGTTTAAAAAAATAATATGATTGTTCTCTACTTATTTTAGATGATTTTTTTTTATTTAAATCTTTATACTAAAGGGATAAAGGGATTTAATATTTCAAAACAATTTAGTTTTTTATCCTCTTAAGAGAAAAATAAAATCCCTCAGCTGCTTGTAACTACAACAATTTATCTTCAACAATTCTGATTTTTTTTCTGCAGAAAAATATTCAAATATTTATTTAAAAAGAAGTAATTACATCAAAAGAAAATAAACTTTAAATAAAAAACTTTTAAACTCAAATATATTTATAACGATGCTAATGTATATGTATTTGTAAGGTACAAATTAAAATTTAAATAAAATATTTACTACAAAAACTAAAAATAATTTGCAACTAAAGTGCTTCTATAAAAAATTGTAACTACGAAAAAAAATTTATTTATATAAAAACATAAAATTATTAAATATTTATTAACTATAAATAGATTTACAGCGTACAAAAACAAAAAAGCTTATTTTTGTTGATTTACAGCAGCAGACTCAATGGTACATTTAATTAATTTACTCAATTAAAATTGTGGTTTTACAACTCAAGTAAAAATATTTAAAAAAAATAATTTTTAAACAAAAAATAAAAACTATTAAAATTACTGCAAAGCAAATATATAAAATCCTATTTAAATAAATAAAAATTAAAGTAATTATAAATTATAATTGAAAAAGTAAATAACAAAAATAAACAAAACTTAAAAGCTTCCACACACTTTCACTCAAACTTTACATTTTTGAATTTGTTGAATTATAAAAATATTAAAGGACAAATAAAAAATCTCAAAATTATTAACAATTAAAGTTACTATTTTATGATAAAACATACTCGTATTATTATTAATCAAAAAAAAAAAAAATAATAATAATAATAATAAAAATAAAAATATTTAACATTTATCTAAATAATTATTAATTAAAAGTTAAACAAAAACATTACAAAAACAACTATTTTTGTGGTTAAATTTTATTTAAAAAAAATATAAACAAACAAAGCAAAACAAATATATTTTTTTAATAAAAAAAATATTTTAAACTAAATGTTACACTATTCGCAAAACGAACAGTATCCACAATTGTTATCCCCAACAACACAACAACAGCAAAAAGTTCCAATTTTAAAAGTGTATTATTTGCGTTTAAATTCCAAAGACGGCACAAAACCAGCCGTTACCACTAACAACATTAATAGTCGTAATAGCGACAGCAAAATTATGAAAACTTTGGCACCCAATATACGACGGAGACGTCGTTGTGACCGTCATCATTTAGATTTGTATCATGGTGGGGGTGAAAGTGCTCATAGAGCCTCATCGTCATCGACATCGTCACCCACTACAGAATTTCCCCCAAAATCTAAATCAGCTTCAACATCACCCATCATTGAATTGGGTATACCAGCGCCACCCATAACGCCGCCACCCGCTTTTCTGTCGGTGGGTTATAAGCGTTCCACCACGCCCAGTAAAAGTGCAGCAGTGAAAAGATCTTTAGGTGAGAAAATACATAAATTTTCTTTCATTTAAAAGTATAAAAGGTTGCTTTCTTTTTTTGTGCAAAGAAACGCTCTAAAAAGTACCTTGTGTAAAAAGTACTTTTTACAAAAAGCTAATTTTCTTATAAAAACTAGTTTTTTTATTAAAATTCCTTTAAAAAGTACAGCTAAAGAATTATTTTTTTTTAAATCTTCAATACAACTTTAAAAATTTATGTTTTATAAAAAGTACCAAAAAAATTTTTGTAAGCCGCACCCTAATAATTATCGCCTTTCAGAAAAAGTATATTTGCAATGTTTAGACATTAAAATATTTTGATTTATTACTTAAATCAAGTACTTTTTGTCAAAAGTACTTTTATTTTAACTAAACCTTATTTATAAAAGGTACTTTTATTAAAAAAATATTTTTTTTGTTTTATACAAGACATTAAGTGCCTACAATAAAAGAGATTTTTTTAAAATAAAAAACATATTTTTAAAAATCACCCTTTTTAAAAGGTACCTTTTGATAAAAACGACTTTTTTAAGGTACCTTTTTTAAAAGTTTATTTTTTAAAGAGCTTTTTATTAAATTTTTTATCTCTTATAAAGTGCAATTTATAATAAAGTAGTTCTTACAATTACTACGTTTTTTAAAACCACCAAAATATTGCTATTTATAAAAAGTACCAATAAAGAAATTGCCCTAAGGTACTGTCCTTTTTGCAAGAAATGGTGCATTTTATAAACTTAGAATAATTCTTCTTTCAATTAGTAGTTTGTTTAACGATTTCATTTGTTAAAAGTACTTTTAATGAAATTTTCTATTTATGAAAAGTACCTTTGTGACCATTACTCTTATGTAATGTGATATTTAGAAAAATAAAAATATTCATAAATTTTTAATGTTTTTCTTTTATACAGACACTTTTAATAAAACAGTATTGTTTTTTTCCTAAAGTACCTTTACAAAAAGTGTCTTTTATAAAAGTATTAAAGTGCCAATTCAAAATACATTTTCGTATCTTTTATAAATAATTTTTAATTATTTTTTTACAAAGATTGCTTGACTTAATTAGTGAGCAGTTAATTTATTCAATCGCAAAAATTACTTATCATAAAAATTTTCTTTAGCATGAATTATTTTTTAAATAAAAAAATTCCCTCAATAAATGGTACTTTTATGAAAATAGTCATTTTGAAACCGTTGGATTTAGCGCTTGAGATATTAAAAATACAGTTGCTGTTTTAAACTTTAAAATAATATTTGGTATTGATAATGCAATACTCTTCCATAAATTGTGATTACAATGATAAAAAATATAGAACAATTTCATGCAAAAATATTACAATTTCATAAACATAACCAAACTTTTTGAGAAACTTGAATTAACAACTTAATGCGATTCTAACGTAGAAAATATAAATATCTAAAAAAAAGCCTTAAAAAATACTGTTCTGCAATATTTATCGATATATCTCAAGTATCTGTCAAACTACGATATCAAGGTTTTATTAGCTGCCTCAAAGGTACATGACAAGTCATAGTTTCATGTTAAAGAAACAGGTTTAGTTTTTAAGCTGGGCTTCTGAAATCACTTGAATTTGTTTAGATGCAAATTTTTTTCTTTGATGTCATCATATATACTACTACCAGTGCCCACGACATCGTTCGCGTATCATTTCTAATTTTTTTTAAATAAAAACTAAAAAAATGTGCTTTTCAATATTTGTTGTAAAGTTTTGTAAACAGTATTAAAAATTTTCCATCTACAAAAATCAAATGTACTGACAATTATACCGGTAAAGTTATTGGCTTTCACACTTATTTCTCTACAAAATGACACAGTTTTATATAAAAAAGTATCCCATATTTAAATCAAGGTTCAAAGGGACCTCCACACAAAATTTTATTCAAATTCATCCAGCAGTTTTTACGTGATGCAAACACAAACGGACAGTCTGACAAATATACAAATAAAATTCCAAAAATAGGTGTTTTGTATTCCATATCGATTACTATCTGCACCAACATCAAAATTCTCAAAAAAATTTCATGTACAGAAATGACGCCATTGCTGCTTTATTATGTTTATGGATATCATACGAGTATTTAATTTCAGTTATTAATTTTTCTTCCTTCTGTTGTTGCATATGCAGTCACAAAAATCTCCTCTATATCTACATGATCGTATGTCTATACATTTCACTAAAGATGCAATTTACTATAGATAAATGTGAAATATATATTTGCAACCATATGCATATTTATTTTGTGTTCTCAGCCTTAAGATATGCTTCAGTTGACAAGCATTTTATGCATACAATTTTGTATGACATGATTTGTTACTAAAAAAACAAAGAAAATAAAATAAAACAAGAAAAAGATAAACTACAACAAATAAAGTTATTGATTTTTATATGTATATTTTCTGTTGTTGTATTTGGTATCATATATGTTTACAACATCAATCATAAAACGTTATTTTTATTGTGTTGCTTGTAATAATAATAATAAAAATAATAAATTTATTTTTAGTTTATGTTGTGGCTGGGTCTGTGGTTTGCAAACTATTATACTTTAGTAAGCAACTTTCGATTGTTGTGGTTTTGTTTGTGCATCGATAACCAAAAATTGACAAAACAATTTCCTAATTTAGGCAATTATTTGCTAACAAGGTTGTAATATTGAAAGGCAATTTAAATGTCATTTAAAGCTTAAAATTATTTTGCCCTTTTTTCATTACTGCAGATTATACATTTTTAAGAAAATTTTTTGTTTAAGTCATATTTATTTCATTTTATTATTTATTTACAAAATCATTTTAAATAACACAAAACTATTAATTGTAATTTTATTATTTAAAATACTTCCCAAAATTTTTAATGCTTCTAATCCTGATATTTTTATTTCAATTGTAATCTTGTTTTTATCTTTTGGGCATTTGTTAGTTAAAATAACAATTGAATTATTTGCTTTCAAACAATTTCTATTCAAATGTCTACCCTTTTTATCATTTATTTATTTATATATTTTTTTGTTTTCTAACAACAATTGATGCTCTTATTTTAGATAAATATATTTATTTGCGTATTTTTGTACTTTTTATCTAATGTAATACTAAACTAGATTTTATTATATTATTACGCCTGATGGTATACTATACAAATTTTATTTATTTTGTACTTGTAAATATGCAATGCTATTTCATAGGAAAATATTTTTTACCACAAAAATAAAATAAAAGCATCTAAAATGGCTTTTAGTTCTAATTAAAAAAATCTTTTTATGCATTCAAAAAAATAACTGAAAAATCTGAAAATTATATCAACTAAATCTAATTGAAAAAAACAACAGTTTTTGAAATTTATTAAATAATTATTTTCCTCTAAGTATGCTTTATAAAAAATGCATTCAATTTAAAGTACCCTTCAGCATTTTAAAGATTTATAAGAATATTTACATTGTTTTTTGCTATTTCCTTTCGAGTCATTGGGTTTTCCGTTCATTAACTAACAACCAACATAGTTTCCTACCAAAAAAATACGACCTCTATAAAAAGTATTAATTATTGAAGCCGCGTTTATACAATTCTCTTAGTTGCACAAACTAAATTATATGAATAATAAAAAAAAAACTAGTTTTCCTCAATTTTCTTCTCATAAAACTTGAGTTTATTTAAGGTTAACAAAAAACAGTAACAACAAAAAAGATTCAACTAAATTCTAGCAAAAGTGAAACTAAATTATTTATAATTCTTATTAGAGTTTGGTGCAGGCTGTGTTATAAATCTTGACATTTTTCTTTTCTCCTAAAATCGTACAACGAAAATGTAAAAACGGTGTGCAATACAAAATTTATAATATGCCGCCTACATATATGCTACATTTTTTGTCATTTATTAAAATAAAATTAATAATTCTGTTAAAGTTAGAAAATTTGTTATATTTTTTTAATGACATATTTAAATTATATTTTTTGCTGATAAAAGCTGTAAGAAATATAAAGCATATTTTTAGGCTGTTAAATATTAAACAAGATAACGATTGTTACACTTTTATTTACCACCAAAGTCATGATTCGAGTGTTTTATTAATGTGAATACCACGATAAATATATTGTAAAAAATCTAAAATCAACATTTAATGAAAGAGCATAGCATATCTTTGGGCTTGTAAAAGCCTGAATTTTCTTTTTAAATAAAAAGCGTTTGAGATTTTATGCAGAAGCAAACTGTATGCAAACAGTACCTCTTATAGCGTAATTCACATGGATTTTTTATAATATTAACTGCATTATGAAAAATCTTGATTAAAAATATCTCCAGTTTTCATCTTAAAAAAATTAATTATTTTAGTAAAAGAGCATTTCATTAATACATTTTCGTTAAGCATTTCATTAATGCTCTTTTATTATATCCTTGTTTAATTATTTATTATTATTTAACTGAAGTAAAATTAAACAACGTAAATAATTAAAGCATAGTTTTAGGCATTTACAATAAAGCCTAAAATCCAAAACAGTTTAAGTTCTTAATATATATAAATCTTTAATATTTATAACTGAATACAAAGCACTTTATTAAAATTAAATTCGAAATTATTTACAGCAAACCTTTAGGCGTTTATTTTTTAATTTTGTCTTTTTTAACGTATAAATTTTGTAAAATGTTATTTCACAGCCGAATAACATGATTTTTTTTCGTATTTATTTATGTGCTGGTAATTAATAACTGTTGCATATGTTAAGGCTTAATACATTATAATCTATTTTATGAGTTTTATTACTTATTTAAAGCCTTTGTAAATAATTTTTCTTAATATTGTAATAAATTCTATTCGCCATATGATTCATTATCATCATAATAATTCATTATCATTTCATATGCATTTGTTAATTGATAAATTTATTATTTTTATTGGAAAAGAGACTCCTTAAGTTATGCTTTAGTTATTGTAATTAAACTAATCAACTCACTGTTTAGTAAATCATATCTACAAGCTGTAATACAGCATCTATTTACGTTGATTCAAGCATTGAACACAAAAATTTTTTAGAAAATCTTATAAATAGGGGACGTAGCTGCTCTGACGTCCATTTGCTATCCTAATTATGTCATCATTTTCATATTAAGTGGATTTACGATGCTTAATTCTAAATTTGTTTCAATGATACAATAATTTATTTAAGAAACAAATCTCTAACTATATTTGTGGTTAACCATTTTTATTTTAATCCCAGAAAAATTAATTTTAATATTACAAATATTATTTCTAAATTTCCAATTACTTTTCGTCCCTTCCTAAATGTGATACAGGAAAGTTACGTATCTTATAACTCATATTTTTCCGTAACGAACAATTTGAATGTTATATTTATAATAGGAAACTTTAATTATTTTACTTTATGCTTTTATTTCGCAAAAGCCATCATTACAAATTGAAATTTATGTTCAAGACACAAACTTTCTAATAATGAAATCAACATGTTTTTAGTTTCGTATCAAGTTACGAATAACAAAATGAAATTATTGATAGAAAACTTTGAACCACAAGCCCACAAAAACACACACACTTACAGTCTCATACAGAAAATTTATCAATTTGGTTTAAAATCAATAAGTACAGATTTAGTAAAAAAAAAACTTTGTAACAAATTCTTAACTTTGGGGAAGAATATTATGTGTAACTTAAATTATTTAACAAAGTTGTTAAAAATAATTTGTATTATAGCAAAATTCTATAAAACAAAAAATGATATGGTTTTAACGATTATGATATTTAAAAATTTAGATTTCAATTTGTATAAAATAAATTTTAATAAGACTTTAACCCCAAAATTATGCTCTAATTTTTATGTAAAAATTCTATAAAACAAATTATGATGTGATTTTAACGAACATAATATTTAGACATTAAAGGCCTTATTCATAATCAATTTTTAAACTTATTACAGGTTTATAAAACCAATTTTGTACGGAAATTTTGTTTTGTAAACCTATTATAAAAAAAAAATTGATTATGAATAAGGCCTTTAGGCCTCAATTTGTACAATATAAATTTTAATAAATTTTTATTTAACCCCAAAAGTATGCTCTAATTTTTTTTTTTTTTTGTAAAAATTAACATTTCATTGTATTTATTTATGGATAAACTTTAATATTGTTTTGTGGTATCATTGTCAGTATTTAGGGTACTTTTTATTCTTTTAGATACCTAATTTCTAAGGAAAAATAGCGAAAAATTACACTAAAAACTGGGCAGTACTTTTTTTATATAAAGAACTTTTCAATAATAGAAATTGGATATTACGGAAATATTTCCACAATATAACGGTTAGCTCAGGCTAAATTAGAGGCGTGATCTAACTATTATAATTAAGCCCTAAAGTGGACAACATTTTTTAAGTTTCATATTTAAAACATAATTTTCTTCTGATTAATAATTTTAATTTTTAAAAATCGAGGCACAAACTTTGTCTTTGATGCTATTCTTTCTTTCTTTGTGATTTTTAAATCTTCCTTTCGATCCTTCATATATGCTGCTTAATTTCACCCAATTTTTCCGTCCGTTTTGTGGCTTCACGAATTTAATTTTTGTATTAAAATAATCGAAGATTGTCAAATCGCACGATCAGGTTCATTACCTGAAATGCTCTTATAGCGAAATTTTGAATTCAATAAGTCGATGGCTTCCGTAGTCGTTCGGCACCTTGCACCATCTTCTGGAAAACACATCTCATTCGAATCAATATTCTAAACAAAAATCTTTGATAACAGTTTGATTTTGATGTCCATCGATCTCTGGGTATATTTTTATAGAAATTATAAGCGCGAAAACCGCTTATAATTTATGATGCTAAAATACCCAACTCAAGGTGTAGATAGGCACCCTAAGGTCGCTGGTTATCTCAATAATTACTCCCGATGTTAAAGTCGTTGTGGGGTTTTATCGTCTTGGCAGGTATCAATAATTTGTGACCATTTCTCTTCCTAAACACTTAATTTCTAAACTCTTCTTTGTATAATTTTTATCATACTTGTTACGCAGCAAAGAATCGCCTCAATCGAGATCATCGCCTAAAAATTTACCAAGAAAAGTTTATATTAAAAAACTGTAACAGCTTCACTCCAAATTTACGAGGGCTGATATATATATTTCTGACCTGGCAACACTGAGTGCTGCCAAGTGCAATCTGACATTTCCATTGAAAAGTTTGTCATTTTTAAGCATAATCGTACTCAACACGTTTTGACGTAAAACCATTATTTGTGTTGTTTACAGTGACTTAAAAAAATTAATATAGAAAAAAAAATTGAATTAACTCGTGAACATTTTCGTGGCATCATTTTTCACAACTTTCGACGTGGATTATCACGACAAGAGTGCATTGATGAACTTAAATCTTTGTATGGCGATGAAGCACCCTCCTATAGCACTGTGAAAAATTGGTATAATGAATTTAGTCGTGGCCGAAGCTCGCTCAAAGACGAATTCCGTGAAGGTCGTCCAAAAACGGCTGTTGTGCCAGAGAACATTGAAGCCGAGCGTGAACTCATAATGCAAGATCGACATGCGACATACCGAGAGATAGAGACATCCTTGGACATTTCTTCCACCAGCATACATTCGATACTGCATGAACACCTGGCCGTAAAAAAGGTTTGTTCTCGTTGGATCCCGCACAATTTGAAAATCGCTCAAAAAAAGGCTCGTGTCGATTGGTGCAAAGAAATTTTGCAAAAATACGATTGCGGTGCTTCAAAAGACGTTTATAAGTTCGTCACAGGTGACGAATCATGGATCTATGCGTATGAGCCCGAAACGAAACAAAATCGACCGTGTGGGTCTTCAAAGACGAGCAAAATCCAACAAAAGTTGTTCGTGGAAGAGGAACTTCGAAGCAAATGGTCGCCTGTTTCTTCGGCAAAACTGGTCATGTGTCGACTTTTCCGCTTGAGCAACGTAGGACGGTCACTTTTGAGTGGTACACTACAATTTGTTTGCCTGAAGTCATCGGAGAAATTCGAAAAACCAACAAGAGAAGACGAATCATTGTTCACCATGACAATGCAAGCTCTCACACATCGGCTCACCCAGAGCGTTTTTGACAGGCCAAAACGTCGAATTAATGGGTCATCCGTCTTACAGCCCTGACTTGATATCTAATGACTTCTTCTTGTGTCCGCACATCAAGAAAAAAAATGCGTGGTCAACGATTTTCGTCGCCAGAAAAAGCTGTTGAAGTGTTCAAAAACCATGTTTTAGAGGTGTCTCAATCGGAGTGGAAAAAGTGCTTCGACAACTGGTTTGAGCGCATGCAAAAGTGTATAAATCATGCTGGAGAATACTTTGAAAAATAATAAAACCATTTTTAGTTATAAATATTCGCATTTTCACTATTAGGCCAGAAATATATAGAGCAGCCCTCGTATATGTTTGTAATAAAATAAAATGAAATTAAACTTTCACAACTGCCTTTTTCAGTTTTTCAGTATAGAAATAGAAATAAAAAAAAATGTTTATGCGATAACAGCTTTTATTTCAATTAACTTTTTTTTCTGCCTCCTTAACGCCTGTTGAAATAGAAAACCAATAGTTGAATAGAAAAAAAGTGTAAAAATTGTACAGAAGTATATTTTCAATTATATTTAGTTTTTCATTTCCTCATACAATTCACATTCAAGGGTGTACCTTTGACTATTGCTTTCGCTATGACTCACAATATATAAATTTCTTTTTCAATTTCATTTATAAGGTACTTGTATCCTTGTATATGAAACTCATCTGCGATTGCTGCTATAAATATTTACTTCTCTATCAAAATGTACAAAAACGTTTCATATCCAGTCATTAAAAGGAAAAGAAAAAAAGAGTATGAAATTAATCATAAAACAGCAACAACAAAAGTATCAAGAATATCAATCAAAGATATTAAATTTAGCTATAAATAGCTTTATATACATATTTACTTAAGTGTAAAGGTATTTCTTTCGAAGTACAAATATAGTTACACTAACACTCTCTTGAAGCAAATAATTTCATTTATTAAAAGGATTATTTGAAAATTATTTTTGTTTTTACCTAAGAAACTTTCTATTCAATTTAATAAAAGTGTTTCTGATAAAAAAAAAAGTTCATTTAGTCTTAAACTTGCAAAATTTTTATTAAAAATATATATTGTATAACATGTTTGCATTTAATAAAAATGTTAATTAATCTAAAACTGGAGTTTAATTAAATTTTTAATTGACTCAGTTTTAAATTTAATTTAAAAATAAATACAACATATAATTTTTAAAAGAATAAATAAAATTTTTTTATTAAATACTTAATTGAATAAATTAAAAATTTAATAAAATTGCAGTATCGAAATAATTAATAGTTTTAATAACTGCAAAAACTTTTTTATGAGGTATTAAATTTTTCTTTCAACATTTTTATAAATAAATTTTTCACTCTTCTCTCTTTAAAATGTAAAACTTCCTTATTCTCCGGTTTTTCAATTTATTACTTTGCGGCTGTGGCCTGGAATTCTTTTCGCAATCTCTTGTTTTCTTAACATGTAGTTTTGTAGTCGTTTGCAACATAACATTTCGTGACTCTGGCGAGACTACAACTATTCATGCTCCGTTTACCAAATATTCATCTTTAAAACGCAAAGCCTTCCAGACTAAAATAAGCTGTGGTTCTGGCAAGATTTAAGCTCCTGTTCCGTTGTCTTACCAATCAGGCCCTTTTTCAAACAACTCAGTTGCGGCCGCCCCACACAACTGTGACATTCTTACGTTTCTCACAAACTGATGCTGTTTTAACTAAACAGGCACCTTAACCAACTTAAATGTTACTCAAATATAAAGGCCTCTTTGCTAACTCCTCTACAGCGGCTACAGAACAATTTCTCTCCTTTTTCTAATTAAGACTCATATTTTTTTTAAGACCAGTACTAAGGTGATTACCCCTACTTATGCAATAGATTGTTCCAGAACTAGGAAATCAGGTTGTGGGAAGGGGGATAGAGAGAGTTGTGCTTCTTGACATTTAATTTGAATTTTTGTACATTGAAAGTGGCATGAAAGACCTCTGCAAAGAGTTTATTGCACATACCAACTGTTTTGCCTTTATTCGCCTTTTAAACAACTCACTCACAGAAATTATCAAATAATTTTATTAATTAAACATTTGTTTGAAGTTAATTTTAAGTTTATTTAAAGTTCAAATTGATTTTACAAATAGTTTTGTGAAATTTGTAATTTTATTTTTTTTTTAATTATATCTTCTAATGAATTTCTTAAAATTTTAAATACCTACCATTACTATTTATTTCAAATCTGCTACTATTTCCATAAAAACTTCGTTGGAGTTAATGTATTAATTAATTAAATACGAACTGAAATTTTTTCTTTAAACCAAAAGCTGTTGCTTTTGAACTCATACTCATGATATTTTTCTTAAAAGCAGCAGATACCTCTTCTAAGTCTGCTACTGTGGTTGCTCTAAATATGTTAAAAACACACCACACTTTTTAGTGGTGTTAGTCAAGTACAATAACTCTTATTTTTGTCACTATATTTTGAAAATTGCAGTGGCGCAACATTTTTAAAGGTCAGTGGTCTTTATTTCTGAATAAATTTGAAAATTTTTATTTATTATGTTGCTGCCTGTAATGGACCCATTACACCGTGCTGCTTTAATGAAGGGTTTTATTTTAATTTAAACAGGAATTTTTAAATTGTTTTTTTTTAATTTTCTTGTAGTTTTTCCCTCGTCTTTTTCACTAATTTGACAGCAGCTATTTAAGTTTTTATTGAATATTTACTTCCCTTAAGTGTCGTAAACTGAGTCTAATATTACACTAATGATTGTCCTTCTAATAACCTTTCAATCGTTCCAAAGCATAACAAAATAAGAATGTAAAAATCATTACTCTCTGCACCCCTCTTTCTCTTAGTCATAAATAACCACAGCACAATTTATATAAAATTATGAGAGAAAAAAATAATGAAATATTGGTTTTGTTTTTCAATAAACCTCAAATACCGCTACTTAAGGAATTTATATGGCCACGTAAATAAATATAATATTGACACAAATACACACACAATGATATTAAGTTTTATTTATATATGTATGTATATTTATGTGTGTGTATATGTAGTAGGAACGATTTTGTGGTTTCTCGACAGGGTGTAATAAAATTTTAAAAATTTATTGCCAGTCCCACGATATCGCAATTAATCGTTCGTTCGCATAATTACATTCAAAACAAAAACAATTTTTAAGAATTTGTTTTTGTTTTGAATGTAATTGTGCGAACGAACGAACGATTGCGACATCGTGGGACTGGCAGATAAGTAGCTGACATAAGCAATTAGTGATTCTCATATTTTATGACGTAAGCCGCATGAAATTTAAAGAGTGTCTGTGTAGTTTTCAAGAAATCGAATAATATTTTTTTTTTTGATTGGGTTATTTCCTCCTTTCGGGGTCATTCCCCTCATTTCCTTTCATATTCTCTTTAAATCAACCTTGATAAAATTTAAAGACACATATTTTGCAATTCTCCAAATATTAGAAAATTAATATCTTCTTTAAAATACGTCCACGACTTTTGGGTTTTTGCTTACAAACGCTTTATATTTTAAGAAGACCCTACAATCAATTGAAAGAGTCTTACTGCTGTAGTTTAAGAGACATGGGGTAATTAATAACAATTTTATATGGGGTACCCGTTACTACATCCTATTCCTTTTCTTGAACATATCATTTGAATACTTAATACTTTCTATTCAAAATATCTTCAAAACAACTTTATAAAGTTAAAAGTCTCTGTTTTGTAGTTTTCTTAAGGTAGACTTTTAGGCTTTTGCTTAAAGAAGCATTTAATTCTTAATTTTCTATAAATTTAACGAGTCTCAACTCTTGTAATTCATCAAATATAGAGTTTTTATGCCTTTTGTAAGGTTCCCATCACCTCACTCTCTTTCTTCTGGCCCTTCTTTCAAAATGCATATAATTGTTACGTTTTTCCCTTTTTGAATAAACGTACGGATTCTATTAATTGCATATACCACTTTGGCACATTATAAATTCGCTATTTTCTTAACTTCTATTGGGGCTCTATCTGGCTACATACTTGATCCTGATCCTACCCGTCTTTATGATCCTATGGTCTCGTATATACTAAACATGCGTTATTACAAACGCAGCCAACCACGCTACACTACTGTGTTACTCCGGCGAGACATGAACTACTCGATGGCTTGTTTAGTAACCTAAACCATCTCTCCGCCTTGCTTTACATCCAAGACATCTAATGTATACGGTGATCATTTTGTTACTTCTTCTTCCGCTAACAGCTAACAGCTAGAGCTCTTTCACTTTATTATAAAGAGCGTCTTGACAATTACCTTCTACTCTTGTATTAAATAGACGTTTTCATTTATTTATCTGGCCATTGCTTTACACAATAATTGTCTTAATCTTTTCCGGGAGGTTTTTGTACTTCAGTTTCCTAATTTTAAATTGACTTACATTACACAATTATTATCCTTCCTTTGTACGCATGTTCGAAGATGGGCTCGAACTCATGATCTTCTGTTTTACAGCACGCACCTCTACCAACGCAGCCATTGGGGTTGCCCAACTTGTGTTAGCTAATTTTCGTATTATTCTATACACACACCCAATGGTGGTGGAAGTAACTTACTCATCTTCTGTTTTTACCACGCACATACGGTCAACAACAACAAGGGTTGCCAGATTTTATGTTCGTACCATTATTTGCCGATTTCTCTACGTGCGAACGAATACTTCTTCCGCATACTTGTATTGAAAACAAGAACAAAATATAAAAAATTGTTTTTGTTTTCAATATAAATATGCGAAAGAAATGTTCGTTTGCAAGTAGAGAAACCGCCAATAATATTTGAATTATAGAAATATAGAATTGTTAATAAAACTTCAGTTTATCGTTTAATAGTTACAAAGAGCAAGTTGACACATGTAAAAAAATTCCTACTTATTTTAATACACATTCAAGACTTGCGTAACTTTTAGGCCACTCTTTACAAACCTTGGAAAACAAAATGTTCATAAATATGAGGCAAAAATTAACCGCAGTTATTAAATTGAAATAAAATAAAAATATTTAAATATATTTTTTATAAATATAGACACCTCAAAAATTTAAAGGAGTTTAATGATTTAAAGCTCAAGTGGAAAAAACAAGGAACTAACGGTTGTATAAAATTTATTAAAAGTAAAACACGAGCTGCTTTTTAAAAATTCATTTTTTATTAAATATTTTTGTATTGCAGCTTAAATTATTGCTAAAAAATGTTGGTTTCTTGTAATAAATAAAACTAAATTACAGTGTTTAAAGTTCTGTCTTGTCCATAAACATTTTTAAAAATTAAAGCAAGATGTTTTTTTGTGTTCTACACGTGTATTCAAGGACATAAAGGAGGACAACAACTCAGCTAGCGGCAGTTTATAGATCACAAAATAATAGTCGACATTGTTAACATTGTGTAGTATAAACTCTTCTTTATTTTTTATTTAATATTTTTTATCTTTATAGAAGTTTATCTCTGGTTATTAACCTTTCTTTACGTTTAACTATCCTTCATCTCAGGGTGGCTTTTTGTTTTTTTAAATGGAGTATTTTTAGCCAAACAAAATATTTTTTTACACATTTTAGCAATAGCTCATTCTGTTCCAGGTGTTCTATGTGTGTGTGTGCCCCCATCTTAAGGTTATTTTTATATCTCATCTTGCCAACAATAAAAAAATGTTAAATTGATAATAAAATTATTATGTTCTTTATTATTTTCAAGAATTGTAAATCGTGCGCTGTAAAACTTAATAGTGCTAACTCTTCAAGCAAATAAAATGTTTATAGCTTCGAAAAAATATCTATAAATAAAAAATATTTTAAAGATAAAATATAAACATTATTTAAAATATAATAAAAGAATTTACAAAAAGTGTTGCCTATATGTTGGCGCGTTATAAAGTGAATTTTTGTAGCATACTTCAAAGAGCTTTTTACACTTTATGCAATTTAAAGATTAATAATTAATGCACACAAATAATTACTAACTTAACTCTTTAAATTATGTATGTAAATAATTTATGTAGAAAAATTTTTTCATTCTTTTTTTACTGAAATAAACTGATTATAATTTTCTTTTTTCTTCTTCTGTTGCAGGTAAAAATTTATTCATGTACATATTTGTTTAAAACTGAAGTTATTCAAGCAAGTATAATGTCTTATTTATTTTAAAATTTCAAAATCAAACCCGTTGTAAGACCTAACGAAAAAAACTTTTTATAACTCCTTTTCAAATTTTTCCTTAAAAGAATGCTTTTATCAAGTTAAAATTTTTTTAAGCAGTTCTTATGTAAGAAATTTAAACAAACGAAGTTTTTAAAAAGTTACTTTACTCTTTGCATAAAAGTACTTTACTGTAATTTATAATATTACAGTCTGAAAAGTACTTTTTATAACTTCTTTTTAAATCTTCCTTAAACAGGATATATTTTTTTTAATTAAATACTTTTTAAACAGATCTTCTTATGAAAAAATTTAAGTAAACTTAGTTTTTAAAAACATACTTTTCTCTCTGCATAAAAATACTTTACTGTTATTTATAATATTAATATTAAAAAGTACTTTTTTTAACAACAATTATTAAAATTTTTCTTTAACAGGAAACTTTTATTCAATTAAATAATTTTTTAAAAGCTCCTTTTATCTAAATAGTTTAAATAAACGTAGTTTTTAAAACAGATACTTTCTTCCTCTTTGCATAAAATGTACATTTTAAGAAAACAAAAATTTTATTAAAAGTGTTAAGTCAACTAGACTTTTTTTTTAAAAGCTAATTTCTAAAACAAATATGTAAAAAATTATAAAAGTGTTCTTTTCATAAAAGCAAAATTCGTAAAAAGTACTTTTTATGAATTTACAAAAGGTAATTTTTAAAAAACAACTTTAAAAAATGTACTTCTTATACAAAAAAAAAAAAAAAAAAAAAAAACTCTACAACAGGATCTCTTTATAAATGCCAGTTTTGAGTTTTTCTTTCATAAAAAAAAATATTAAAAAAAGTACTTTTTAAAAAATATTCTGCTTAAGAAGCTTCTATTTATAAAGGTACTTGTTTTAGAGAAAACTGAAAAATTGTTTGTTTTTATAAAAATATTTTTGTTTTATTAAGGGAGCGTTTTAGAAAACATAGGTCTTAAAAAAGTTTTATTTTTAATGTGCTCTTTTAAAAAAGTCCTGTATAAAAGAAGCTTTTTTTAAAGGAAACTTCAAAAAGTTCTTTCCGGAAAAAAAAATATTTGCATAATAAGTACCTTTTATTCAAATTTATTTAAAAACAATTTTCTTTTTTTTGTAAATAGTGCTTTCTACAAAAAAGACTTTTTATAGGAACTAATTTCTGGAGCAAGTACTTTTGTAAATTAAATTTCAAAGAGGTCCTTTCCTTAAAAAATGAGATTCGTAAAAAGTACTTTTAATAAAAAAAAGCTTACTTATAAATATTAAATTCGGCTCAATCTACTTTACAAAAAAAAAAAAACTTAAATAGAAAATTTTTACGATTTTTGCGAAAGGTACCATATTTTATTCATTAAAATTAATATTCCTGAAAAGTTTTATTTTTATTTATATAAATAGGTTTTCACAAAAATATTATTTCTGTTAACGAAACATTTTATAAATTATAGGTTCTGTTAAAGTTGATTTCTCAAAAGTGTCATTTGTAAAAAGTACCTTTTGTAAAAGGTACTTTTTTCATAATAGACTTTAAAAGAATGTATTTTCAATGAAAGAAAAGATTTTATACTTCTACTCTTTTACAAAAGGGTGCTTTTTATTTAAAAAAAAGTACCTTTTTGAAAAGTACTTTTTACAAACAAAATTATTTTTTTATAATAACTTTCATAAAATTGTCCTTAGTAGTACTTCTTATAGAAAAAGAAGAAGAAAGAAAAAGAAAACCCCTCTCTCTAATTACATGTCATCATGGCTGTTTAGTACCCAAAGTTATAGAGAAATTTCCTGGAACTGTTTGTTTGTGGGGATCATACCACTTTTATTCCTTTATGGAAATGCAGATTTATTTTCCTGCTAGTTTATTGGTTGAGGAATTTCGAATTGATATAATAAAAACCACATGAGTACATAGTTTATATGTAGGTGTGTGTGTGTGTGTGTGTGTGTGTGTGAGTTCATTTCAGGCCTCATTAGTTTGTGAACAAAATTAAAATTTAACATATTTAATAAGATTTATTCATAATATTCTTTTTGAAACAAATTAATTTTATGCATGGATTTTAAGCTCTTAAATTAAATAAATTTTAAACTATTGAATCAAATCAATTCGAACGAAATTAAAATATTTAAAAAAAAAGCTCAACATAAAAGATATAAATATTTTTTATGTTCAAAAGCCACCCAAACTTTTGAAAATTTTTATCAATAGGACTCTGAAATTGAAATCGAAAAAAAGAAAAGGATATCAATTTGTGTGTAATTTTGTATGTTTGTACCCGTGTAACTTAGTCATTTCTAAACTGATTTTGATTTCTTTTGTTTTTAATTAAAGGGTGATATTTGCAGATTGATACCATTGCAAAAAAATTCATAATGTTAAAAATTAAAGAGTGCAACACAGACATGATTTTTTATATGTCTTTTAAACAGTAACGGCCACATTATCTTTTGAATCATTATAGAAAATTGAAATTTAAAGAAGGTGTTAATAGCAAGTTTTATTTCATATTTAATGGGTTTCTCTACATTTATTTTTTATGCAAAAATTAAGTTTATTTTTGTTTAAGAAATAAATATTTCTAAAATTTAAGCAAAAAGTTTGCAACCTTTTTTCAAACTGCTTTTTGTATGTAAAAATTATTTATTTATTTTTTCCATTCTTTTTTTAATTCACAATTAGTTTTGTGCTTTTCTTTGTTTTTTACAAAATTTTTTTTTAATTTTATTAAACACTTTATTTTTGTTTTTTGTTCAACCACAGTCCCATTTACTGTTGCATATTTGTATCAAATGCTTAAATCATATGGATTATAAGGATCACGTAGACCGCACCCATTTTAAAAGATTCAAATTTAAACAACAGCTTTTTTAAATAGTTTTTCTACAGTATCATTGATTTGTTTTGTTTTTTTTTTTTCATTTGTGGCCTAAAAATAAAACAAATAAATTTTGCCTAAAAGCAATTACAGTTTGTAGCAAAACCAGAAAAAAAAACTTTTTTTTAACAAGTTTGTTTATTTTGGATTTAATTCCAGTGGCTGCAGCCGATATTTGTTATTTGGCCACAAATTGACCTCGTACTTGCATGTCTATATTACTCAAGGCCGTTACACACATTTGTTAGTATCAAATTTTATAATTTAACACCCACACTTGCATTCAAACACTTGAATCAAATGTTTGAAATACAATCGTAAAGGTTTAGATTTTGGCATTTCAATCAGAAATAAATTTTTGAATTCGTTTTAGAAAATTTGTTTAAGTTTTAGTGCAAATAATTTTTTTTTTTGGCGATTTTAATGAAATCCAGTAAAAGTTGGAAGAAAATACAATGGGGTATTTGACTAGAAAATATTAAAAAATATTGTTATTGTGAAAAAGCTAGCCGGATTGCTTTTTAACCTTTCATGACTATTGTTGACAAAAAGTTGAGTTGAAAAAAATCTTTTCTCTTTTTCATAATTAGTTCTTCTTATTAGCGGAACCAAAACCGATTTTTTGTTATTTTTAACATGTTTTTCAAGCATCAATATGTCTTTTTACCATGCCTTTTTTATAGAAACTTTAGAAAAAAAAATTCCACTTTTGGAGATTTTTAAAACTTTTCTAGGATTCATGGGATTTTTGAGTTTTACAAACGTTGGGGTTATTTATTTTTACATCTCTTTTCATAGTTTTTAGCTTTACTACTTTTGAAAATTATAATGTGTTTTAAAAATCGTATTTTCAATAGTGAAACTTTACTGCATACTTTTAGGAGTTGTGAAAAATAGTCGAATTTTAATACATTTAGCTTTTTTCTAAATCTTTGAATTATTTTCATATAAATTTAATTTATTTTGGATATTAACAAGCATTCCAAATTTAAATTACAGTTTTATAAAAATTATTTTCGAGATAATTTAGTTACAAACACGTCATCAAATCAAAAACACATCTTTCAAGCCGAATATCTTGTCGACTTTGACTTCATCGGTACCTTGCTGACGGCTGATCATAACAGTTTGTTTGACCTTGTGGAATCTTTCAAGACAATATGTACTCTATTGCTTCTTAAATTCAAATTACTTTTTTTATTTGAAAGTACAATCCTTCCGGTTAATAATGGAAAATAGTTTCATTCAAATGGCTTCCTCAGCTAGCCATGCAGTAGCCTACATGATGGGTCCAATTTTTATGCACATTATCGACTGTGTGCAGCTGTATTTCACCAATGGCTTCACGAATATTGTCCTTTAAAGCGTAAGTTGTCTCTGGCTTGTCGACGAAAAACTTATCTTTGACGGCACCTCACAAATAATTGTCCAACGGTGTCAAATCGCAGCTCCGAGTTGGCCAAACGACATCAGCTCTGTGGCTAACAATGCGATCTTCAAAAACAGGGCGCAAAACATCGAGTGTAACTTCGGCTGTGTGGCACGTAGCGCCGTCCTGTTGAAACCAAATGTTGCCAATATCTTTCTCTTCAATTTTTGTGAACAAAAATTCGTTCAACATGGCCCGATAACGATCACCATTGACTGTAACGGCGACTCCTCACTCATTTTCGAAGAAAAATGGCCCAATTATGCCTCTGGATCACACTACGCACCAAACAGTGGCTCGTTTTGGGTGCACCGGCTTTTCATTGTAGGCGTGTAGGTTTTCTGTGCCCCAAATGCGACAATTTTGCTTGTTTACATACCCGCCAAGATTAAAATAAGCTTCATCTGAAAAGATGATTTTTTTTTTGGCAAAATCGGCATCTTCTGTAAGTCGATCGCAGGCCCTTTTAAAGAAGCGAAAACGCATTGGATGGTCAGTTGGCTTCAACTCCTGAACCAATTGGACTTTGTATAGCGTCATACCAAGGTCTTTATGCAAAATTCGTCTCCATGATGTCTCCGAAATTTTTTATTGTTGAGAACGACCATGAATTGATGTTGATGCCGCTTCACGCACAGTTTCTGCCACAGCAGCATTATTCTCGGGTGTACGCACTGTTTTTGTTTTATCACGCTTTGGTTTATCGACGAGGATGCCAGATTCTTTCACTTTTTTCACAAGATAACGAACATACGGAGCTGACGGTGCTTCTCTTCTTCCAAAATCCGTATAAAACTTTCGCACACATTCTGCAACATTGCCATGATTTTCAAAGTAATGTCGCAATAATTCCCAGTGGTGTTTTTCAAGCGTATACAAAACCATATTCGTTCAGCGGAAGGATAAAACTAATTATCTATCAAATCAGACATGAGTTAAGTGTTACCATTCACGAAATAAGTACTAGTTGAAAAAGAAACGTTAGATGGCGGACCCTGTACAACACATTGTACGCCTTACGCATGTTTTGCGACATAAGCAAGACTCTGGAGAAACTCTGACAATTATCCAGCAGGAAATGATTGTCCATGAAACAAGTAACTAGATATATTAGTCTCAATTTTCGGCCCAAATTTTTGACGAGATGAACATAATTTCCAAGTTCTTAAGCACTTAGAAATTTTTGTAATTTACACTCTCTTCTTTCCATATTCTCACTTTTATTTGTTGGAGCAAACCTTTAGCGAACACAGTGTATCGTATTATATCGCACCACCATAACACGCCTTTGTGCCTCAAGTGTTCAAGTTTTAAAAAGAGTTTAATATTTAATTATTTTTTATGTGAAATGAAAGTCATAAGGCAGCTGGGGTTTTGTACCTGTAAACATCCCACACGTTTGTAAATATTAAAAAAATAAAAAACATGTAAAACAAATTTAAAAGATGGTGACAAACAAAAAGACAGACAAAATTTTGTTTAGCTTTAGTTGATTGGATCGTTAAAACAAATGAGTACCATTGACATTTTGCCAAAAGCATAGAAATAAATATTTACAAGAGTGAAATCGTGAAACCAAGAAAAAGACACAATAAAGCGAACTTAACCAAAATGACAAAAGAAAGTTTATGAAAAGTTTATTTTTACTTTGCTTTTGCATATTAAATTCCATTTAAGTCCAATCCAATTCATAACTTTAGTAAAATCCTAAAATAAAAAAATTTAAGCTGTTAAAATAAAATGAATTTCATCATCTGCCCTAATAATTTATGGGGATTTACTTAAACAAAGTTTTTTAATTTATTCTACGTCACAATACAGCTGGGCTGGAAAAAAACAAATCACTCTTTAAAAATTTTTAGCCGCAAAATGGTCAAAATTGAAACAAGAAGTCTTTAAAACGCAATTGAATGTTTTATTTTAAGTTGTTTTTATGATAAAAGGTAAATCTTTTCAAGCCTTAAGTAAATTTATTATAAAATTAACATATTTATGTTAAAGAAAAAATAAAGCATATCTTGAGGATATTTTTAAACTGCTAATGCTTGCATATTTTTTGTTATTATTTATTTATTAAAATATATTTATGAAAATATTTTGAAGGAGCTTTGGGTCTTTAAATTTTTGTTTCGATTATTTGCTCATTAAAATATTTCACGTAATTACTGCTACAATTTAAAATTAATAAGAGTGATACGTGCAATAGAAAATTTTAAATACATCTCCCTGTAAAAAAGATCATCAATTACAGTATTAAATTAAACTCAAATACGCGACCGCTATAAAAATATTTATTTTCTCAGCAAAACTCTCTTTTACAGCGAGTATTTAAAAAAAATATAGCAATAAAACATTTTAGACCTTCTTTATTCTTTTTCAGTGAAAAATTTTAGTAAAATGTAAACAATTTAATGGTCACGCACTTGTTATTAATAATACGCCCAAAGTAAGTGTACCTTTTGAAATGTTTTTTTATTTTTTTTATTTTTTGTGCTTTATATTTTTAGAGCAATTTAAATTTTGCCTTTAGGATTTCTAAATATTATGTGATTATTCTGTTTGAAATATTATCTTTTTTCAAAACTGAATTTTTTACTCCTAAATGTATGCAACAGTATAATGCAATTCCTGAAGCCTAAAAGGTATGCAACAAAAATTTAAAATTTCTTAAATGTATAAACAACATTTCCAATAAGAAATGATAAGAAGAAAACATTTTCATTCGCAAGTGGTTTTGAGTTTACATAAGCTCAGCTTACAACGATGCAGACAAGAAACGAATTTGTTGATTTTCATCGCGGTTTGATGGTTTATTAGGTTGTCGGCTGTGCCATATCATCCGAGTTTACGCTTTCTAAACTAAATAAGCTTAAAAACAAAATGCTTGTTTGGTGACAATATTTTGGCTTTGAAGAACTCAACCATTTCCCACTCTTTTGAGCATCTCTTGCACATACGAAGCTGAGTTAGCGCTTCCTGTCTTAAAACTGAAACCTTTTTCTTCTTGGGCATATTCAATTATATCGCTTCTTACAAAGTTTTATTTATTTTCATACTAAGAATCATTTAACTTTACGGCAGAGAAAGCAGAAGTTTTTGTGTATGGAACTCTATATCTATCTCTTTCTCCCTTTTTTTTTTGCCAAATTCGGTTCCTTTATTTAAGAAAATGAATTTGAAAATTCTTAAACAAAAACTATTTAAAAAAACTGTTTAAAAAGTACCCTGAAGAACGCTTTTTAAATTTAAATTTAATTTTTAAAGACGTTTTTTTTTTTTCTTCTTAAAAACGAAATCTTTTGACGACACAAATTTCGTTTTAAAAAAAAAAAATTTACAAAAGTACCTTTTCAAAAAAGTACCTATAAAAATCTTCATAAGAAAATATCTACAAACATAACTTTGAAAAAAGTGTGTCGTCAAAAGCTTTTGTTTTTAAGAAGAAAAAAAGTCTTTAAAAAAGGCCCTTTTTATATAAAGTACTTTTCCAACAAATTACGTTTTTAAGTACTTTTTTTTAAAAGAACCTTAATGAAAAATACTTTTTAAAAAAGCATCTTTTTGAAATATTTTTAAGTATTTTACATATATAAGGCAATATGCAAAAAGTACCTCCAAAAAACATATTTTACAGAATTTCCCTTTACAAAAAAGTACTTTAAAAAATATTTTAGTAAGATTAACTAAAGTAGTCACCTTTTAAAAGTTTACCTTAAGTTATATGTGTATAAAAAAGTAGCCTCTCCTTAAACCACATTATAATAAAATCCCTTAAAATTGCTAAGGACTTTTCAGATAAAACTTTAATAATTTTTTAGTACCTTTGTAGAAAGAACATATTTTTAAAGATTTGTTAGGCTTTGTTTCGTTTTTAAGAAAATTTTAAAAGTAATTTAAATAAACTTTTAAAAATTGTTTACTGATTTTGTTATTTTTTATATTTAATGTTTTTATTTTTCCCTATTGAAGGCAAGCTCTTGAATACTCAGACAAATACTTGTTATACAGTTCCTAATTTTCAAGTTCATATATGTATATAAAAAAGATGAATTTGTGCTCAGATGTTTTTAGATTTTAATTATTTTTTTTTTTAATTTTACTATAAATAAGAATTCATTTATTATAAATAAAATTTGCCTTAAGCAAGCCTATCGATCAATTTTATATCACACTTTTAATAAAACTGTTTTAATTTTGATGTTCGAGTTCTTTGAGCAGTTTTTTTTTTGTCAATTTTTAGCGTAATTAAATATTAATAACATCGCATTTCTTTTTTCTTTTGTTACTCAACTTGTCTTTTTTTTCTCTTGCATTTGACATTGATAAAGTGGCTGCCAAAGCAATGGAGTACAAGGATGGGTAAATTTAAGCGAATTATACAAGTACACATATACATAGATAAATACATACATTTATAAATACATACATACATATATACATAACACATTTAAAACAAGAGAATATTACAAAGCATTAAAAATAAATTGCCAAAAAGTATGCAACAAAAAAAATAAAACTACACACGAGCAAAATAAATGAGAAAATGTTTTACAAAACTACAAAAAAATAAAAAATAAATGAAAAAAAAGAAAAACTTGAAAAACTAGTGTAATCAGTATGACATAATTTGACAGCTTGTTAAAAAAAATTTTAAAAGAGAATTTCTTAGTTTTACAGTTTAATCTGTTGCAGAAATGTTTGTTTTAAAAATGAAACAAAACTAACACTTTGGTATGGTGCACAATGACAGATTAGCGAGAGGCAGCAAAATTTAAAAAAAAAGAGTAGTATCGCTTAAGAATCTGAAACCTAACAAGAAACCTTAATGCTCTTGTTGTTGTCTGTTTAAAAAGGTTTTCACTGTCGAAGTTTAAATTTTTTTTACTAAAATTTACAAATTAACAAATCGTTTGCAGCATTTGGTCATTGTTAGATATAAATTTTTTTCAAAAACTAATTTTTAAAGGCCAGTAGCGTTTCTAGTTTTTGGTTTAATTAAAGCGTATTCCATACGCGTAGTCCTGGTAATTGTAGGGAACATCGCATCTGCTATTTTTTTAACAATTTTTTACTGGCAATGCACCATTAAGAAGATCATTGTAACTTCAAAATCTGAGTTTATTTTCAATTCGTCTTTTCAAACATATTAATTCTCGTGTGCTCTGGTCCCTTATTATATTCTGCGATTACCTTAAATTACCTTAACGCAGGAGATATTTTGCTCAACAGTCTATTTTGCTCGTTTTCCTCCGATTTCTTCTCATAATCTGACGCAAAATATTTTTAGCTTACAGCTCATGGTAACACACAAGAAATTTCTGCAGTTCATGTGATTAAATTTAATCCCTTTCGAAATGAATTTTCATAAGTGTGTGTCCCTGATTCCTAAGCCTTTGATGGCTTCACAATTTTTCTATATTTTACCTGCACTGAAAAAGTTCATCATAACTTTCATAGAAAATATAACTTCTATTCTTCTGATTTCTAAAATTTCGTTCAAATTTTACGACAAATCCCTTATTTTCAAAGAAGCTTCATATAAAAAAACATGTAATAAAATAATTAATTATAAAGATATTCATACATATGTGTGTATGTTAATTTATTCAATAAACATAAATGGGTAAAAAAGCAAGTACAGAAATTCCCAAATTATGCATCGAAAATCCCAACTTTTGCCCATTAAATATGCCGTTCACAGACTAAAGTCTTAATTTGATCCTATTGTTGGGCTCTGTGACTTTTTGTGAGACATTTTTTTAACTCTGATAATTTTGCGACTTTTTTATTATGCTGCCACTTTCTCATTTTTTAGTTTAGCCATAAAAATTCTTTTTATCAGAGCATTGCAAGTTTTCCTATTCTTTTTTTTTTTTTTTTTTCATAAATCAATTAAAATTTACTTTTTCGGCTTTAGTTCATTTTTTAATTTAACTTTTATAAAGAAAAAATAATTTTCAAATGTATGCGGACGTTTTGCAAAAAAAACAAGAAAAATTAGACGCTGGCAGAATGTAGGACCGTCAAATCCATTATCAGCATTCTTCGCATCAATCTGCCTTAAGTTGTGTACATTGTAAATATCATCTATTTGATCAACTAATCAATATAAATTTGGTTGGACGAAATTCACACACAACTCAATTTAATTAATTGATTTAAAAAAATCACCGGTTCAAACCCTGGCTGGGAAAAAATTTAAAAATAATAATAAATTATTTTTTCTTCATCGATCTTATAATATAAAAAGCAATTAAGATTTTTTCATTTGGTAACTTCTTTAATCCTTGTTTTTTTTTCCAACATTGACACAAAGGAGCTCTTATTTATATCTCTTCGCAAAGGTGATTTAAAAGTCTCAAAAATTTAAGCAGTTAATCTTTGAATATGTCAGTGCCTAAGTCGGAATTTTGTAAAAACACTGCATGTTCCTCCAAGAAACATAATATTTCGCTGAATGGGATCCTTAGAATGGGAAATGGCTTAAGCAAGCAGAAGAGACAAAGCATCGTTCTATACTTTATTTTATTATTTTTTTTAACTTTTATTTTCTAAAGCGACTTTCTTTAGCGTTCTTAGTCCATAGAACGGCCTTTTATGCCACTTTGAGAAGATTACTAGTGGTAACTCTGGTTGGCGTACATTTAAGAATAACTAGTTTAGGGATTTTAGAACATACGGGCTGAAGTCGATTTTCTTAATAAAAGTTCGCATTCGATTTAAAACTTAACATTGTTGGGTTTTGGAAATTAAATTAAGAAAGAACTCATGATGGTCGCGGTCGCTACCGCACCATGATCAGTAACAGTCCACCCTAAATACGGGCGTTAGGCAAGACGTAATTTAGCGTCTAGTTTTTGCGCTGTAATGAGTAACTTAATTAAGAGCGCCAACGTTGTGAAACGAACAGTATTGTTTACTTATCTTATTTGCTAAAAACCACAAAATTAAAATAATTAAGAGAGATAAAATCGCGAAATTGACCTTAAAGTAGCTGTAGTGTCAATACTGTTGGAAATACTTTTGTATATACACAAAAAAAAACAATAACAACACTTCTTTTGCAGCCAACTTCACTTTTTACGCGCAGTCAAAATTGGATTTTTCAATTGTCCAACGTTAGCGTCGCGCTATTTGTGTTGGTCTCATACATTTCGTATGTGCATGAGAATTTTTGACAGTTAAATAACGTCTTACGCTCGTATTTAGGGTGGACTTTAACTTTTCAGTATGGCGCCTAGCGTTATCTGCAATCAAACTTTGACCTTTAAGGTCGTAAGATTCGACATCTCTAGATTATTTCCTACTGGGCTACTTAAAGTCACGGAATTATGCTGACATCTTGGAGGCCAAAATTGTTCATCTGACCAATTATAATCGAAAAGGTGGATCAAAAGTAGGCGTCCAAAATCCGCTTCATCTACAACAGCCGTGCTAATCCTACTTCTGAAATCATTTTTAAATGTTAATGCTTCGCACCTTCATATAAAAAAATTTTTTAATTTATTTTTTGTGTTCATTTTTTTTTTTTTTTTGAAGTTCCTTTATAACATACTTTTTTGTGATATTGAAAAAGGTACAGCAAGTCACATTGCGTAGTTGGACGATTTACTTAATTAAGGAATTTTCAATGAAAATTTTAAAAATTCTTACGTTCACTAGGATTATTTTTTTTTTTATTTTTTTTTTTTTTTTTTTTTTTTTTTTTTTTTTTGTTAAACAATTTTATTGTGGTTTTCCTTTTAACATAAATTTAAAATGTTTTTATAATTTTATATTTCTGAAAATTTTTCTCGTTTTTATAGCCAGAGGAAATAACGCAGGTTTATTTTCTTTGAACTAACTTTTATTTGTTTTGGTTTTTTTGTAATTTCTCTTTTCTTTTATCTCGATAATCGCTGTTTTCACAAATGATCCGTGTTTTATGTTACAAATGAAAAATTTATTTTGCTTTATGCTTAAATGGGAAAATGTAGGAAAATAAAAACACTAAAATTAAAAAAAATATATTATACCGTTTAAATTTGAATAATTTAACACCTTACGGGAGTAACTTTTCATCTGCTTAATGCGAATAAGTTACTTTGTTACGTCCACCTTTCATTGTTTTTGTTTAACACGTATTTAGCCCCTGATTTCGAATAATTCTTGTAAATATTTGATTTATAAGTCTGTTTCTGTAACAAGAAGCTTAACAACTGCACGTACAAGCAAATTAAGTTTTACAATAATATTCTCCCTGTGCGTTGTTTTCAAAAGGATAAACACACTTAAAGCCAGGTACAAACACAAACACACAAGCAGCCACAAGCTCACGTTACTGATACAGGAAAAATGAACTTTCATTGATTGTAATTGTTCATGTAACATTAAACGGAAATGCAATGTTACGACTTTGCATACATATTTAACTCTAAATAGCAACAACACAAATACATCCACGAACACACACGCACACACGCAAAAATACGCTCTTTCACCGTTAGGGGAATCATAAGTAGATGTTAGTGCTGATGTTTACAAAAAAGCGTGCGGTAACTTGTGCATGTATTGTATTGTACTGTATTGTTGGCAGGTTAACCTCTGTTGAAAAATGTTATTTTCAAAAATTTTATCGCCTGATGTGTGGACATGTGTACAAAAATGAAAACTACACAGCTGTGTGTTTCATGTCATGTATAAATTTTTTTTCCTTTTCTGTTTTGTCTTGTCGTACAAGTAGGTGTATAGGTCACATTGCAATATTTCTTGTTATTTATTATAGTTTCACATGCAAACGAGGTGTGGTTAAAAATTATATTTTTTTCTTAAATTAATTTTTTTAATTAATTTAAATTTCTTAAGCCGAAACGATCTGTCATACTGCGTTCACTTTTTGTCACTTTTGATCAGTATACCATGGCAAATTATCAATAATAAATTTACACTTGAACAACGCTACCAAATTATTTACATTTACTTTGAAAATCAGTCATCAAATCGTATAGCTTATTGAGGGAAAATTGTTCTTAGCGACAAAAAAGCAACCAATCCCTAACTGATCCTACAGACTCCATTACATCCAGAATAAATTGAAAACGTGATGACATATATAAAACATAATTTGAAGAAAGCTGATTTTGGGCAATAGAATTGTCAGTTTGCCTCTAAGTTCCTTCGATTTGTTCCTTTTTTTCTGTTCAGGTTGTTCGTAATATACGGCCAGCAAAGCTAGAATAACGGCCCCAAAATTGAACGTTCAAAATGCTGTTCGTCGAAAACAGCTGCAGTGCCGTATGCCCGAAATCATTTTCCAATGTTATGGTCATGTATTGATTTTTCGAATTAAATAAGCAATTTTAAATGTACAAATTGTTTGCGATAGACAGATGGACTGATCGTGTTACATTTGTTCTTAAATTTTTTTAAGATATATAATTCTTTTAATTTTTAAACACACCTCGTATATTAAAAAAAAATTTATAGTTCTTCTCATTTAAATGCATTTTAAGTACTTTGCAAAATTGTTTGGTATTTCAACTTAATTCTCTTTTTTGCAAATGAACGAAAAGCTTTTTAATTATTTCAAAGCAATTCATTAATGGTTGAATACAAAAAAACCTGCATCAGGTTCATTTTAATTTAGGTGGCTCGACCGCTCGTCGTTAGTAATTTATTAATTAGAGATAAACATCGCTAAAGTGATTAGCGTGAACTTGATTAAGTTATTATTTTAATCATTTGATTTAGTGTGTTTTTTTTTCGTGAGCATGCATGATCGTGACTTAAAAGTCACTCTTATTATGTTATATTAATTATTTCTTCTAAAACTTTTCTATAAGAGCTGCTCTAAAGTCATGAAAAATTTCATATTTTCAGTTTTCAAATCTAAATAGCTCGTTGGCTATTGACTTTTAAAAATGAAAATATTATGTCTAAGCCGACCCAATTAAGGACTCCGTTACATTGTCGCTAAACAGCATAGAAAACTCAAGCCCAAACACTCTTCTACTTTCCACATGGAACAATTTGTTTAATTAGGTCAATTGTAGTTTAACCAACAATCATGGCAAATTTGAATTTTTTATGTTTGTTAATTATTGGCGTTTTTCAATGCGTTACAAAATGTAGTTTTGGTCATGAAAGCCATTTTTTTAATTCGCCTGTATGTATTGCTTATAGATAATTAAGTCTTAGAATAATTTTGTAATTAAAGGAAATAAAAAAATTTTTAATTAAATTTATTTATTTCAGGTAAAAGCTCAGTAGCGCCAGTTGCTTATTTTTATTTTATAATTGTTTTTTTTCTGTTTTTTTTTTTTTTATTTTTGTCCATATGTTTGTCAAGCACTTAGAAGCAAAAAAGTAAAAGCATACAATTTCCTAAAAGTTTGGTAACATTGTTAAGTGGTACACATCTCAAAATTAGAGACTAAGCAGATACATTTTGCTAAATAAATTAGATTATTTCTTGCGACTGCTTTCTACAACGATTTTTTATTTAAATTGTATTTCCCCACTTCTGCTTCAATTTTAAAGGAAACTAATCTAAAAAAATTTGATGTGTTACGTATCTATTAAAGTTGCCAGACTACTTTTTTCCAAGCTAGCAACTCCGATACACTGGCCCTTAAGAATCTAGCACCAATTAGAGGTGTTCTGCTGGGATACGAGTTCGATAAGCTCTGGTGCATTCAAACTTTTAAATGCTTTGCGCTGGAGTTTCATGTTTAACGGCTTTCTTAAGCAATTTGTTTGCCAGTTACACAGATTTATTTTCTTTTTGCAGAGCTTTCAATTGTGTTTCTGTATCTTAGTTTCCATACATGCCACCGTAAGCCTATCTAGAGAGATTTTAGTATTCCTACCAGGAACATTTGTCATAAAATACTTTTCTTATTCTTAAATAACCTTTAATTCAAAATATTTGTATTTATAACTCTTACAGAAATATTTTCCAAATTCAAATTATTATAAAAAAATATAGTTGAAAGAGTGCTATATTAGGCTATGCTGAATCTTAAATACCCTTCACTATATATGGAAATCCAGTTTAGTGAAGTAACTCCAATCAAAAAAAAAAAAAATTAAATAAAATTGGGATGACAGAGAATTAAAAAATAAGAAGAAAAAAAATTTACATAAAAATGTCATTGTCTCTTAATGGGTTAAGCATTTTTAAAACAATTTTAATATTTCCTTAAAGGTCTCTTTAAAAGTTTTTAGACGATATTCATATTGATGCCTGTAAAATTCGCAGCACAATCGTACTTTTCTATAAAAAGTTGAGAGGCCCATAAATTGGAAAATGTGGGCGAGCGCCAATTTCTTCAATTGATGTTTTTGTTTTTTCTTATTTTTTTATTTTCTGCCATATATTTTTTTTATTGGAGTTACTTCATTGTTCCAAATGATATGGAAAAATTAGAGGCAAACGTGCTGCTTTGCCCACTGCTTCGAGGGATGTGGACCGATCTTGCTGATTTTCAATAGCACCTCCTTCAACACTATGACTGATTGATTGGCGCTTTTAAATTTTTTCTAACTAATCTAATGCCTTGGCAAAGTTTATTTCAAAACGAACACGGACGGACGAACAGACCTACATCGCTCTATTGACTTTGCTATGCATAAGGACTCAGAATATATATACTTTATGGGGACGTAAATGGATATTGTAGAAACTCACATACATTTACAAAAACAAAGAAAACATTTGTTTTGGATCCCAAACAAAATTTTAATAAATTAGCTTTAAATTAAACAAAGTAAAAACAGTTCACACATTTTTGTTTCCTTGCCCATGTTTCAAAGTGGTGGAAAAAAGACTAGAATATATTTATATATATACATATATGTGTGTGTGTGTGCGTTTACGTGTTCAAACTTACGTTATTTTATATAATAAAATAAACACATTTTGTTCCTTTACACTTTGTTTCTAAATGGCTACAAGCAGAGCAGAGTCTTTGGTCTCAAAGGAACAACCCAGCACACGTGCGTAAACATGCATAAGTTTTAAATATTTAACAACAAATTATTTTCAATGTTGTTCTTTTATGCAGCAACATTTTTTGCACTTGTTCAAAAGCAATCAACACACATATTTAAAAAGAAAATGTTTTCTACCTTTATTAACAGCTCTTAAGCCTAATTAGTATGAGTATAGCCTTAATAAAACTTCAAATTTTAATACATTACAAGTTTCCTTAAGTAAAAAACATTTTTCCTTTTTTAAGGTTTTATTTAACATTTTTCTCTAAATTATTCCACTCCTATCATCCTCTATTTAAACAAATAATAATAAACAACCAGATTCTTGCTAAAGCACGAAAACATTTTACATGCAAAGTGGTTGTTTAAAAATGTTATAAATTTAAAGCAAATAACCTTCCTTAAAGGAATTTAGTTTCTGTTTTATATACTTAAAATTAATGCGTGTGTGTGTGTGTTAGTAAATGGTTTTTCCATGTGTCCGTTTTATAAACACAAATTGTTTAGACAAGTTTTTGGCGTAAGGAAATTATTTTAATGGATAAAACTAATAGACTGAAAAGCAGAGATGCGAAAGTTATTAAAAAATATTTTTTTTACTTTTCGACGGACGTAGTTTTATTAAGTATTTTAAAAGGGCAGTACTTATGGGTACTTAAAAGTAAAATTTAAATAAACTTATTTATACCCTTTTTCCACTTTTTGTGGTGAAGGCTACAAAATAGTACCAGTCTGCGAAAAATATACAAATGAGATATGTAATTTAATAAACTATAAATTATTTTTTGACGTTTCTTCCTTAAAATAAGTCATATCTTAAGGAATGTACTTTTTCCAGAAAAGTACTTTTTCCTGCAGAGTACCTTTACTTAAAAGGCTCTTTTTGTGAAAGGTACTTTATTACAAAAAAAATATTTTTCTAAAAGAAGGGTATTTTCCCAAAACATATCGTTTGCTTAAAAGTACTTTTTATATAAAAGTTCTTTTCCAAAAAGTACTTTTTCTAAAAAGTACTTTTCTCCCAAAAAGTACTTTTATATTAAAAAAATACTTTTAATGAAAAAAAATTTAAAACGGCTTTTAAGAAGCATGTTTTTGACTGTATTTTGCTTATCTATTGTCTTTTCTTTTTTTTTGTTTTTCTTTAAAAAGTACTTTTTTCTAAAAGACGACTCGTTTTAAAATAGGATTAATGTAAACTGAAACTAGTTTCTTTAAACTTCAGTCTATTAATTTTTTGTATAAAAACTTAACTTTTGATCAAAAATGAGGCCTGATTAAAAAGGTTTTTTTTTTAAATTGGTATATTCAGGTTTTTTTATTGGTTCTTGTAAATAAACATAATTTTAGCTAGAAGGAATTTTTAAAGTTCGATTTTTTAAGGTAATTTTGTTTTTTAAACCAAAGAAATATGAAATTTAAAAATCTTTAAAGTACTAAGTTCTAACGTTCTTTTTTTTTAATATAAGCATTTTTTACTGCAGAAAATTTTTCAAATATTGCTTCCTTTGTAATCATCCTTCGTAGCTGATTTAAAAGTCTTCAAATGCTTTTCAAATTGCGTAAGTAATTTATTTAGAAAAATTGAGAAAAAAATTTTAAATGGCTGCTGTGACTTGTTTTATTAAAACAATGGCTGGACTTGTTTATAATAAATGGCAGAAAGCGTTCATAAATACCTGAATATAAGTACTTAGAGCTGCTAGCGTGGTTTCTATCGCTCAGAAAAACAATACATGAATAAATTAATAAGTAGTTGATTTAAGGTTAAAGTTGAATTAAAATTCGTTTTTTTTTTTTTTTTTTTTTGAGAATCAAAGTTTTAAATCTCTTTAACACATTTTCAATTATTGTCGCACTTGTTTAAACATTTTCCTTTAAAAAAAGCTTGTAATTCTAACATTCTTTATTAGTTTAAATTATTACGTTTGTTTTTTTATTTTTTATTGACAGTTACATTTGAACCAGAATAATCTAACAAGATTTAAAAAAAATAAATTAAGATCTTTTCATTTAACAAATAATATTATTTTAAGTGAGAGCTTCCAAAAACACATTTTCATTAAACATTTGAATTTCTAATTGTTAAAGTTGTAATGTAGATGCTTTCGTTCGTTGGTGGCATAAGCTTCCTGAAACTATGTTACATTTTTTTTTAATTTAAATATCCTTGTTGGTTTTTATTTGAAAAAAAAAACTGCTTCAAACTAAATTTTTTTTAGTGATTTCATTTATTCCTTTGGTTTTGGAAACTGTCAGAGCTTAAAATAATAATTTATTATTCATTTTAATTCCTTGTGTGAAGTTTATGGCGTCTTCTGGGAAATAATTTTTTTTATGATTTATTTAACACAAGTTCCCTGTAATTTTTATCGGTATTAAAAAATTATTATTTCTTTCTCTTATTTCTGGTTGCTTTTTATTGTGGTGGAATTTTTTCTTTTCAACTTATCAGGTTTTTTATTTTATTTGATTTTGATAGTGTCCGGCTTTTTGTGTGGTTTTTCGGAGCTTAGGATTTATGCCATTTAAGAGCAATTTAATTTTTTCTTTTTCATTCAAAGGGATAAAAGATTATATTTTTTCAAAGTCTAAAATAAAATTTTTAACATTGGGTCTTCACAGTGAAATTTAATTGTGAAAAGTAAAAAAGTCTACAGTCTTAGCAGACTGAAAAATTTTTCACATTTTTAAGAAATATTTTTACTCTTGATGGTTCTTCGTCCTGTAGTTAAATTTACAATAATAAATATTTTTCATAAGCTAGTCGTTATAATTATAATCAAATGAAAAATTTTAATTCGGCTTAAGTTCACATACAGTGCTGTTCAAAAAAATAGATTCACCTACTCTCCAAAAAGTTTACTAGTCTTAAATCTCTTATACAAAGAAGTATATGTAAACAAGTAACTGCACTTTATTTACTGATCTCTTAAAAATATAATCCCGTTACATTTCAAAAATTTTAAGCGTCACTCTTTTTTAATTTATTGTAAGTATAGATTTGGTTGCGAAAACACGTGTACAATAAAATAGATTCATTTAGAAAAAAAAATAGAGTTTTTTAATTTACAACCCGGTGTTTGAAAGTAATTGTTCCAAACGGTAAGTCTGATTGATTTTTAATAATCATAAAATCAACTGAAGTAAACAATTGAACTTTAGAACTGAAAATGGGCAGGGGTAAATACTGCAGTCCTGAAGTCAGGAAAATAATAAAAAAACTTCATAATAAAGGCAAAAGCTATAGAAAAATTGCTGAAATTATCGGCTGTTCATATAAAATGGTCCAAAACGCGATAAAATATAAGTTTAAGGCAGAAACTAGAGGAAAAAAAAAACCAAAAATAACACCTCTTTTGGAAAGAAAAATTGTCCGACATGTGAAAAAAGACCCATTTGCAACCTCTGCAGCCATTAAAAAGGAATATAACCTTAATATTTCCACTCCAACGATTAGAAGGGTTTTACTCCAAAATAATTTAAAAGCCAAAAGTAGCAGAAAAGTCCCATTTTTATCTATAAAACACATAAAAAAAAGATTAGAGTTTGCAAAACAGCATATAAGTTGGCCTATGCATAAGTAGAGAAATATTTTATGGTCAGACGAAACTAAAGTCAATTTGTTTAACTCTGACAGAAGTAGTTTGACTGTAAGAAGACCCCTGAACACTGAACTCCTTCCGCAATATACTACAAAAACTATTAAACACGGTGGAGGAAGTATATTGGTATGGGGATGTTTTTCCTACCATGGCACAGGACCTCTATATCGAATAGAAGGAATAATGGATGCCATTTATTATACCAATATACTAAACGACGTCATGATGCCTTACGCTGAATGGGAAATGCCGCTTCGATGGGTGTTTCAACAAGATAACGATCCGAAACATACATCGAAGCGAGCAAAAGATTGGTTTCAAAATATTGACGTCGAGGTATTGAGCTGGCCGGCACAGTCGCCGGACTTAAATCCTATTGAAAACTTATGGAAAATTGTTAAAGCAGCTTTCCGAGGAAAAAACCCATCAAAAAAAGAACAGTTGTGGGAGTTAGTGAAAGAAGCGTGGAAAAATATTCCAATAGAAACATGTCAGAGACTTGTTGACTCTATGCCAAAACGGTGCTCAGCAGTCATTAAAAATAAGGGTTATTCTACCAAGTACTAAGGTAAAAAACTGTAATTAAAACGAAATATTTAATTTATTTACTATAAATATTTTTTTAGAACATTAAATTTAGTGAATCTATTTTTTTGAACAGTAAAAAATTGCTGATTTAAACAATATTGATGAATACATAGTATCGATGTTTTGAAGTTATATCTTTTTTATGTTATTTATGTTATACTTTTACTACAATAAAAAAATCAAAATTATTCATCGCTTTTTTCCTATGTTTTATTGGCCTCAAAGTTGTAAGATAATGGTGAATCTATTTTATTGAACATCACTGTATATCTTAAGAATTTTTTTTTTTTTTTGAAAAAGAAAAATTATTTTTAAATTTTTGGATTTTGCAAAAATGACAGATGTAGAAATCCAGCTAATGCCGCATTACATTTTACCGATCTGATATTTTCTGTTTTATTAAAAAATTTACACAAATATTTAAAAATAATTTTTCTGTTTCAATAATTTTATAAAATTTAGATATACGTAAACTTAGGCCGACTTAAAAGTAACTTTGTTACAAATCGTACTTCTTTATAGTGTACCGTTGCCCAAAAAATTATTACGTAGGGTTTTTTAACTCCGATAGATATATACTTTACCAAATACTAGTGAACAGAATGATGGCTTATTAATAACCAAAATTGCCCTAGATGAAGTAAAACCAGCCTATAGTTTCCAAAACATTAAAAAAAACCTTTTTTGGCGCCCCTTATAGCTTGGTAGCATTAATAAACTATTTTTCTTTAAAATTAAAGCCATGTTCGCTACCGTAGCATTACAAATAAGTTTTAATTGAAAACCAAATTTGGAAAAGGAAATGTATCTGTCAATTGGCTCCAAGGTTTTGCGACTTGATACCTTTTGATTATGTCGTGTGGGGCCACGTGGAACTCAATGATTTTTACTGATAAACCAGCAACAATTAAGACTAATATTAGCAAATACTGCCCAAAACAAAAACAAATTTTTTCTTTAAATATTAATATTTATACTTTAAAAATATTAATTGACTTATAAACTTCCAACCCCGAAACTTGTGTGTTTTACCTATCGAATGCAAAAATGCATTTTTAGAAAAATTTGTTTTCTTAAATAGTTAAAAAAAATTAAAGGCACCTTTTTTAAAGTACTTTTATTAAGTATCTTTTCAAAAGTACCTTTTCAAAAGTACCTTTTCAAAAAGTACTTTGGAAAGGATTGTTAAAAATTACTCTTAATAATAAATAGTAAAACTATTAAAAGTATTTTTAAACCTTTTTTTTAGGTACTCTTTAAAAGTACTTTTTGAAAAAGTACGTAAAAAATTACTTTAAAAAGTCACTTTAATCTTAAATATTTGAGCACCTTTTAGAAAGTTCTTTTTAAAAAACACTTTAAAAAAGTACTTTCTATTCTTTTTAAAAGTACTTTCTTTTCTTTTAAAAAAGTACTTTCTTACTTAATTTTACTTTTTAAAAGTACTTCCCACAAAAGCTTCTCTAAAAGTATACAATTTGGTTATTTATATAAATTATTAAAAGAAATTTTTTTCTAAAATTAAATCCGGTAGCGATCGTTACCGCAGCATGATAAACGAGTTTTAATTGAAAACCAAATTTGGAAACGGAAATGTATTTGTCAATTGGCTTCAAGGTTCTGCAAGTTGATACCTCTCGATTATGTCCTGTGGGGCGACGTGAACTAAATGATTTTTACTGATAAACCAGCAACAATCGACGCCGATATTCGAAAAAGGTGCCCAGCACAGGAAACAATTTCTTATTTGAAAATTAAATTTTATACTTTAAAAATATTATAATAAGTTTAACCAGTTAAAAAAAAATTCCATTCCCGACACCTGTGTGTGTCTAATTCAAAATGCATTTTTAGAAAATGGTGTTGTTGTTGTAGATAGTAGTCGATATGAAATGTAAAACACCAATTTTTTGGAATTTTTGTCTGTTTGTCAGTGTTCGCATCACGCAAAAACTGCTTGATTGATTTAAGTAAAATTTTATGAGGAGATCTCTTAGAACCTTAGCTCAAATATAGATTATTTTTTTTCATAAAGATAAGTCACTTCGTATAGAAAATATTGATAAAAATGTGAAAGCACCCAATTTGAATTTTCAGAATATTTTATTTTTATAGATGAAAATTTTTAACACTGTTTACAAAACTCTACTCTACATTTTTCTCAGTTTAAATTTTAACAAAATTAAAACTAACATGCTGACGAGGAAGTGGGCACTGCTTATTTTTTAATAAATGTATAAATATTTTTCATTTAATCTCTCAGATTTTTATATAAAATCTTTTGCATTAATTTTATTCTTTTTTTTTATATATTTTCAGGTACGTGAAAAAAAATTTGCTTCTTTTAAATCTTTGTATATAAATAAGTAAGTAACCAATTTTATTTATTAAAAAACTATTCAATTTCTTAAACAAAACCATTTAAAAAACTTAAAGTCCATTTTTACTCAATTATTTAACAAATCAGTTATCAGTTTTATTTGAGTCAATTAGGACCATTAAATGTTTGTTTACAAATGGCCAGTTATCATACAAAAATCGAGAAGCAAGAACCATCATGCAATAACATGATTGAACAGGGCTTGTAAAACCATCAACCCACAGTTCTGAGAGGTAAAATGAAAACGTTTATCAAATTTATTCAATTTTGTGTCATTCTGCTTCGTTTATAAAACCTTTTTATTTTATGCACTTGCTTCCTTAATGTCACATATTAAATAAATGAATAGAGAGTGTAAATGGCTTTTTATTATGACCATTTTCCTTAAAAATAATTTTTTAAAACACTACAAGGATTTGAGCACGTACATACATACGAGGGTGGTTCTTTAAGTACGTGAATTTTCGAACTTCCCTCGTATCTATAGGAAATGCAGTACTGTTACCATGAAGTACCACCTGTTAATAAACTACTGTCAAATTTTGAGCAAGTGCCGTCTTTTACTTTGCCTTTATAAGCTGTTCCAAACATACAACCTCGTGAATTTTTTTTAAATGAAAAAAAGTGAATTTCGAGTGCTCATTAAAGATTATATTTTGTGAAAAAAAACCTTCAATCACACCAAGAAAAAGCTCGATAACTACTATGGGAACTGACTCTGCACCATCGATTTCAATAGTAAAAAAGTGGTTTACAGACTTTCGTTTTGGGCGCACAAGTAAAAACGACGCTGAACTTTCTAGGCGACCAATTGAGGTCAGTGAACCCGAATATTTCAAAAAAATCCACGATGTGGTGTTAGCCTAAGTGTATGAAGTTAAAGAATTTCATTAAAAAAGTCACGGACTTATTGATCTGCCCTCGTATGCATCAAAGTGTCCTTTAACTTTTATCAGTCAAATATTAACAAAAGCTAAAATGCGGGACCCTAGACAACAACAAATGCAACGAGTTTTCTCATATATAAATATTTTATATCATTCTTTAGCAATTTTTAAAACACGAATAGTTCGATACAGAGACACACACACACACGTACAGCACCTACATTTATACAGAAAACAAATACAAACAACGACAAAAAAACTATAAGAATGAACTACAAAAATATCACAGCCAGTTTTCATGACATGTGCCAGGCAACTGTACAAATAAAATATGTTGACAACTTTAACAAACAAAGGACATCATTATTAACATCAACACAGAAAAGAGAATAAAACACAACACAAACGTGACAATCTAAAGATGAAAACTAAATGATAGTAAAAAAGAGTTAACACGTTGAATAAAGCACGAAATAATGGCACCATATTTGCAATATTCATTTCAAATGGAAAATTGCAATTTTATTGAAAAACTAAATTGTTAAAAATTGTGTACGCGAGATCACAATACTTTCTGAAATGCATGCAAAATTGAAAATATAAAAAAATTAAAAATTTATATCATTTTTATAGCAGTTTTATTAGCGAACAGTTGAAACTTGTCGGAAAAGCACTTTTATAATCAAGATGAGTAGAAAATGAATATAAAAGAGCATCAGTACGCAAATTTAGGCTTGGAATTAGAAAAAAAGTATTTATTACATATTTTGTTTTCTTTAAATTGTACTGTTCTGTAAGGAAATTTTATTGATTATTTAAATATAATTCTTATGTTAAATAAATTAATATAAATAAATTAATATAATTATTTATTATTTTGCTGAAAAGTACTTTTTAAAAACAATTCTATAAAAGATATCTTTAATATTTCTTGAGAAAAGCGTGTTTAAAAAAAATGGGTAATTATTAAAAAAAATTTTAAATAAATTAAAGTATTTTTAGTAAGTACCTTTTCAGAAAGGATCTTTTCAAAAAGTACCTTTTCAAAAAGTACCTTTAAAAATTACTTAAGAAAAGATGGTTAAAAAATTAAACTATTAATTTTTAACAACCTTTTTTTAGTACTCTTTGAAAGTACTTTTTTGAAAAGTACTTCAAAATTACTTCAAAAAAAGGTTGCTTTAAATTTCTTTTCTATTTATGCACCATTTAGAAAGCACTTTTATAAAAGTACTTTTAAAAAACTGCAAAAAATACTTCTTACTTAATTTCCTTTTTTTAAAAGTACCTTTAAAAAAGTACCTTTAAAAAAGTACTTTTCAAAAAGTACTTTCCACAAAACTTTCTCCAAATACCTTAAATTTTTTTGTCTAAATTTTTTAAATTATTTGTGCAACTGACCTTTAAAAATGTACCTTTTTATGTTAATTTATCAAAACTTTGTTTTCAAGTTATTGTTTTCAAGAAATGTTTAGAAGGTTGTTTTTATAAAAGATATTGTACTTTTCGTAGTAATTTTTGAAAAAAAACTTAATGAAAGAAATTTTTAAAGTCCGTTTAAGGCTTTATAATATTGCAATTACTATTTTTTTTAAAAAGTACTTTTAAAGTACTATTTTATTTAACAGTTACTTATTTTTAGAAAATTATTTTGTTGCAAGGTATATTTTGTGGGTGTTCTTTTAAAATGTATTTTTTAAAGTACTGTCTAAAAAAGTGTCTTTAAGCCACCTTTAAAGATTTTTTTAACTCTCTTCAAAAGGTCCTTCGTTAAAGGTTTTTTATTTTATATTTACTCAATTATTTTTTTTTAAAGTACTTTTAAAAACGATTTTATCAAGGCCTTTTAATAAAAAGTTACATTTTAAAATACTTTTTAGATACTTTTTTAAAAACGTGTTTTTAAGACTACATTTTTAAGTACTGTTTTGAGGTACTATTTTGGTCATATTGTAATTTAAAATGTACTTTTTTAAAAACTTTAATCAGCATAATTTTTTTAAATGTTTCTTTTTAACATAACTCTTTTTGTGAAAGAAAAATTAAAAAAAAAATTATTATATTAAAAGGGATTTTTATTGATTCAGAAGGTACTTAACTAAAAGCTGATTTCTTTAGTTTGGTTTAAAGTTGACACTTTAAAATTGTTTTATTTTCAGTTAAGTTTTTAAGGAAATCTTTTAAAATAAACTTTTCCAAAAACATTCGTCCAAAAGCACTTTTTAGGCTCCTCCTTTTTAATTTGTCCTTATGGTAATCATCAAAAGTTCTTTTCTAAACAGATTTATTCCTTTTCGCAATCCATTCTTAATGATCCCTTAGAGCAATGGTTCTCAAATGGGGGTCCGTGGACCCTTGGGGGTCCGTAGCAACCATCCAAGGGGTCCGCATGAAGAACCGAAAAACCAGTGTTTTCAGAAATAATAAAAGTTTTATTTTGAACTTGGGCTTCAGAGGGGTCCGCGAAAAAAAGTTACTTTACTAGGGGTCCGTGAGCAGGACTTTGATGAGAACCCCTGCCTTAGAGCAACCTTTCTTTTAGGAATAAAATGCGAAAAAAATACCAAAAAGCAAATGTTTTATTTATTTTATCTAAATTTATTAATTAAATTTATACTTTCAAGTTTACAACTAGAAATATGGTTTGGCGTGATGCGTTGACTCAGCACCATTTGGACACTGTACAGATGCACACACACACAGGCAATCTCCCAAACACATAATTAGAACATATTATTTGCACAAAAGTATGAAAAAAAGTTTTCTCTTTAAATTGTAACTAATGATTTGCAAATTATATAAATGGTCTCTTAATTAGTAACAACCACTTGATAAAATGTTTGTACGTGAAAAACACACCACAAATTGCATGAAGTACAATTGCAACTAAGTTTTTAGAGTGCAAAAGAAAAACTTATAAATTTAGATGTTAAATAAAAAATGCTGCAGTGCAGCAGCAATTAAATGAAAATAAGCAAAGTTTAAATAACATTTTGTAATAAAAAACAACTAACTGCCTGTCTGTTCCTTTTAGTAAACGAAATAAATACAGTATTTATATTTGAAGGAAAAATTATTAAAAAAAATGGGGTTCTATTTTTACTTTTTAACACTTGAATTCAGACAGCTCTAGATTCGACTGGTCATCTCTTGAAACTTCAAATCAAACAGCTATCATCCACTATAACTTTTTCAATTTTTTCTGGTAGAATACAGATTTTTTTCAGGGAATTTTTCGATTCATCCTACCAAAGTACTGCTTGGCTAGGCCATGTTTTACTGGTTCTTAAAACAGCGGTCGTTAAAAAGAGTAATATCTGTGTAATATACAGTTTGGCGGACTATCAGCTGGCATTGTCCAGAAGTGTTATTTCTTTTGAAGTGCCGGTTAAAAAAAAACACTGTTATCAAAAACATAGTACTGGGCTTCGAGATATGAAGGTATCTTCAGGCTGTCGACCTGTCGACCTCTACTCTAATTAAACACTTAACTGTGCGAATGGAAATTTCTCCAAAATTTGTAGACTGCAATTGGAAAATAACGTAAGTGATAGAAAAAAAAAATTCGGCGAGAATAAACCAAACACACATGAGGAGAGGTCACACCGACCAAGACAAATAGTGCAAGAATGGTACAGAGCTTCAACAGCAGAATTTTTTTCTAGAAAAATATTGTGGAGGTGTTCAATTGATTCTATAATTTAAAAAGCACAAATCACTTTTTCCAGTTTAAGCGACGGGACGAAAAAATGCATGGGTTGTTATACTCGAAGTTCAAAGCCATGACAACAACCTGCTAGATGCATTCTAATAGATATCCAGAGTATGAGGACAACTCTGAAAGATACATAGAGCATGTGCAAACATGTCCGCCTGTGTGAATAAAAAATTAAAAATTAAAGGGTGTCTCTGTAGAGTGTATGATTTTGACGAATATGGCGTTAAGTTTTGAACCGTTCATTTATAGGCACACAAAAATTAAAAGTTGGCCCATTCATTGAAGAACGGAATCCTCTGTGTATAAGACAATCTCTTACTTTAAGGATTTTATTTCATTAAAGAATTTTATAAAATACAATAGTCTTGTTCATGACAGTTAGAAAAATATTTTAATGGAAGCGTAAGTTTTAGAATGATAATTAAATATTTTAAATTAATTTGAAATTTAATTAAAAATATTTATAGTTGAGATTCTTTTCTTAGATTCTAATTTTCTCAAGTCTGTGGCCTTACAGGAGATTTATAAATTTTAAATCGACTTTTAACCATCTGCTAACAGAAGGTGCCACAGTACGAGGGCTGCTCTATATATTTCTGGCCTAATAGTGAAAATGCGAATATTTATAATCAAAAATGGTTTTATTGTTTTTCAAAGTATTCTCCAGCATGATTTATTCACTATTGCATGCGCTCAAACCAGTTGTCGAAGCACTTTTAGCACTCCGATTGAGACACCTCTAAAACATGGTTTTTGAACACTTCAACAGCTTCTTCTGGCGACGAAAATCGTTGACCACGCATTTTTTTCTTGATGTGCGGAAACAAGAAGTCATTAGGTGCCAAGTCAGGGCTGTACGGCGGGTGACCCATTAATTCGACGTTTTGGCGGTCAAAAACGCTCTGAAATGAGCCGATGTGTGAGAGCTCTCATTGTCATGGTGAATAATGATTCGTCTTTTCTTGTTGGTTTTTCGAATTTCTCTGATGACTTCAGGCAAACAAATTGTAATGTACCACTCAGAAGTGACCGTCCTACGTTGCTCAAGCGGAACAGTCGCCACATGACCAGTTTTGCGAAGCAACAGGCGACCATTTGCTTCGAAGTGCTTCTTCCAAGAACAACTTTCTTTGGATTTTGCTCGTCTTTGAAGACCCACACGGTCGATTGTTGTTTCGTTTCGGGCTCATACGCATAGATCCATGATTTATCACCTGTAACGATCTCATAAACGTCTTTTGAAGCACCGCAATCGTATTTTTGCAACATTTCTTTGCACCAATCGACACGAGCCTTTTTTTGAGCGACTTTAAAATTGTGCGGGATCCAACGAGAACGAACCTTTTTTACGGCCAGGTGTTCATGCAGTATCGAATGTACGCTGGTGGAAGAAATGTCCAAGGATGTCTCTATCTCTCGGTATGTCACATGTCGGTCTTGCATTATGAGTTCACGCACGGCATCAACGTTCTCTGGCACAACAGCCGTTTTTGGACGACCTTCACGGAATTCGTCTTTGAGCGAGCTTCTGCCACGATTAAATTCATTATAACAATTTTTCACAGTGCTATAGGATGATGATTCATCGCCATACAAAGATTTAAGTTCATCAATGCACTCTTGTCTTGATAATCCACGTCGAAAGTTGTGAAAAATGATGGCACGAAAATGTTCACGAGTTAATTCCATTTTTTTCTTTATTAATTTTTTCAAGTCACTGTAAACTACACAAATAATGGTCGTACGTCAAAACGTTTTGAGTACGATTATGCTTAAAAATGACAAACTTTATAATGGAAATGTCAGATTGCACTTGGCAGCACTCAGTGTTGCCAGGCCAGAAATATATACAGCAGCCCTCGTATTACAGTAAATTTCAATATGTAGTTTCTGCTTTAGATAAAGTTTCCCTACTTTTTTACAATGAAAATAAAAACTTTTTTTGTAACTTGTTACAATTTAGATGCTCTTCCAGTCATAAGATAAAATTTATACTTTAGTAATAAATATAAAAATTTACTACAATTTATAATTATTTTATTTTTCATAATTTTTATCTCACATTTTTAGAATATTTTATTTTGTGCAAATCATGCGTGCTATAAACTTCATGAGACAACAAAATTTAGTTTGCAAAGTTGCATTTTTTCTTCTCAAATAAATAAAATTTTAATATTTGTCAAAAGAAAATAATGCATAATTGGTTTCCCATAAAAGTATGCTTTACGAAATTGTTAATGCAGTTGTGTGGTTCTGTTATTTGTGTTTTGTATAAATTTTTACCTTGAAGTTATGCTTTGAAAATTGTTTTATAATAATTTTCCTGAAATTAATATGCTTAAAGCTGTAGGGAAAAATATATAATATTTTCTGTTTGTAGTTTTTTTTTACAGAAAATTATGGGATAAATGAGTGCTAAAATATAAATTTTTTTCTTTTATATTTGGTTACCCCAAATGCTTTTAAAATTGTTACTACTGATGATATTAGCGCCATAACTAAGTAAAATATACAATTAGTAAAATCATGGAATTGGTAATTAAAAAATTAAAAAAAAATTATTTCTTGCTCGCCTTAAACTAAAAAAATTTTTTTCTTTATAAAAATTTTAATTCGTGAATGTTTCAAAGATTTATCCCTGTTTTCTTCCTATTTTAATTTATTTTTTACATTTAGTGAAAAGCTACACGAAAAGGAATCCAAACTTTCATTATTAACGCCCCTAAAATAGGCAACATTTATGTCAAGTTTATTTAAATTAAATTTCATATTCTTCATTTGCTTTGCCTTCCTCTATTTTTACACTTAAATAAATTTTTTTTGTACTTTATTCATAATTGTTTAACAATTTTCTATCTTTAATATTAAAAACAAAAAACCCCCCCAACAAATAACCTTGACCATGAACGTCATCATCACTTGTCATACACATTCAAAAAAAAAAAAAAATAGTTAAATTTATTGAATATGTGTCATTATGTTTGAATTCATTATGTCTTATCCTACAGACAATTGAAATATATCAACACAGAACATTAAACACATCATCGTCCCTGTCATTATGAACATGAACATCGCCATCACTAGTTTTAACATCATTGTCATGGACATATTTTTAACATACAAAAACAAACAAACAAAAAACACATCAATGACACTTTTCTTTGTTGTTTTCTTTTCAAATGCAAAATATAGTTATTTTTACTTTGTTTGTTTATGTTTTATAGTAAATAATAATTGAAAAGCGAAAGTATGAAAACAGCTCTTTAGAGCGTTTTTCCACAAAAAAAAAAAAAAAAAAAAAATTGAAAGATAAAGAAATTATGATGCTTCATGGTCATGGCCAAAGTTATTGCTTTTGGTTTTATTTTATTCAATTCTTGTTGTGTTTTTACGAGAAGAAGTCAGTAAGTCTTCGAATATTTCTAGAAATTTTATAAGACCTCCGTTAAACAAAATTTGAGGGTCCTTGGAGGAGTTTCTGCATAAATCACCTTCTTATCTGAAGCGAAATTATTTTTAAGAAATCATTGCTTTAAGAAAAACGGAAAAAGTGGATATGGGACAATTCGATTTTCGAATGATTTTTATTTTAAATCGAAACTACATTTCGCAAAAAAATATAAAGGACGTAATTTTCTAGGAACATCCTAAAAATGTAGAATTCACATAATTCCACCTTCTTTTGTTTTTTTTTCAGGACGGATTTAGCCGGTGAAATCTTAAACAGATAATTTAATTCACGGCAGAAAAGCCGCCTTTAGCTTGAATTTTTTTTCTTAATTTCTTAATGTCGGTCGCTTAAACCTAAAACATTTTCGAGTTGAGTAACTCTACACGACTCCTTATTTGTAGATAACTTGATTATGTCTAATAGAACTAACGAAAGGCTTAAGTGTCATACAAACTGTCATACTGCGTTCATTTTTTGACATTTATGAGCAGAATACTTCTGCCGAAACATCCTAAATAGATTGACGCTGAAATTATGCCATCAGTCATCAAATCAATTTATAAATTTAGTGCAAGATCGTTTTCAGCGATGAGGCCAATTTTTAGCTTAACGAATTTGTTATTCAAATAAATTGCCGCTTATTAAATAAAACCGATTGATAGAAAAACTTACAGGATCCATTACATCCAGTAAAAATCACCGTTTGAGGGGCTTAAGCGTCGGAGCAGGCGTTGCGGCTTATGAAAATCGTCCCTGCATTAGGATCAATGATTTATTAATTGAAAATATTGATGACATTGATCTGGGTGGGGTGTGTGTGGCTTTAACTAAATGGTGCTATCTTGCATACTACGACCGTACCCGCCGACTTTTTGAAATCAGAATAAGGCATAAGTTTTTGAATTTAAGTTGGCTTTCAAGGTCGTTTGATTAAATACCTCTCGGTTATTTCCTACGTTGCCTTGTTAAGTCACTATTTTATGCTGATAAAAAAGCAACAATTGAGACAAATATTGTTCGTGTTATTTGTGACATATGTCCAGCTGTGTTGGCCATATTCTTTAAATCATTTTCAGGTGCTAATTGATCTATTGACTTTTAAATAAAAATGTTTTTTTTTTGTCGAGTTTTTAAAAAATTTAGCTTGGCCTAAAAATACACCGGCCGTTATACTGGTTCCACTTACTCTAAAAAATCCTTAAGCTATTAAGATTTGCCAGAAAATTCTTTATTTTATTGGTTCTGCCTTTCGAATGAATGACAGCATGATATTTACTCCTTTTTTTAGTTCTAAAAACAGCAAGTCCTTTAATAAAAAATAAAAAACATGTGACGGATTTTAATAAACATTTTCGTTAAACTAATTTTTCTAATAAAATAATTTACAAACATCTATTAATTTTATAAAGATATATAGACTTACCCTCGTATATCGTATGACCGTAGATAATTTCCTTTTGAAATAATAACAATATTTGGGATTCTTTCGTTTTCCTTTTAGTTTTATCATTGTAACAATTGCTTTTTTTTTACAAAAGGACAGAAATTATGGTGGAAAAAAATGCATTTAACGTGCTGTCAATGTCAAAACACTATAATTGTAAAGGACACAAACAAACTAAGGACAAACCCATCAAGTAAAAGTTTTCGTTACATTTCAATGCTTCGTAAAATTCGTTTAATTATCTTTCTTTTTTTAAAGAAAAAAATAAACTTTAATTTACGAACCATTTTTTAAAGTGAAAATGAAAAGTAAATAAAATTAAACGAATATGGAAGAGGTGGAGTTATTTGAAATATTTATTAATAATTTTATCTTTGGCAATAGATTACATACAGACACTTTGCTTGCCGCCTTAAGGCCGGGGCACACAGATCCGTCATACATTGTACTTTGGCTTTTAAACTTGACATTTAAGTTAAAATACATTTTGAGTATTGTCACAATCAGTACATCTTCGTGAATGTAAAATACGAAAGTTAGACAACTTGTAACTTTTGACGTACGTTGAGTACTTTGACTGCTATCGTTTGCTTCTTTATCTTGTTTTGTTTTCCCTCTTGCTTTTTCTCCGTCAATAAAGTATTCATTGCGTCAACTCCATCCGTCGTTGCTTTGTTTTCAGTTAAATACGTTAAAGTACAATGTACGACGAATTCAATGTGCCCCACCGTTACGGAAGTATATTAATATCATCTCTAGAAATTTGTTTGCTTTTCGTACAGATGTATTGTGTGGAGTCAGTTTTAATCAAAAGAATTTAAGAACACTCTATTGTAGCCTCCTGGCCATGTTTTGATCCCTTGTAAACTTAAAAACTAAAATTTAAGTTTTATTGGTGCTTTTTATACTTAAACACTGTTAGCGATTTAAAATTCAATAAATTTATTTAAAATATTTTTTCAATTTTATACCCTTCTACAGTATCCATCTCGCACCCCATAAAATGAGTTCTTATGCATAGCGTAGTCGATTGAGCGATGTCCGTTTATCCGTTTGTCCGTCCATGTTCGGGTTGAAATCAACTTTGCCAAGGCACCAGATGAGCTAGAGAGATTTAGGTACGCCAATCGATCAGACGTAGTTTCGAAAATTTTGCTATTGGAAATCAGCAAGATGGGTCCATGTCCTTCGAGGCACTACGTCTGCCTCTAATTTTTCATATCGCTTGGAACAATGAAGTAACTCCAATAAAAAAAAACAATACATGAAGCGATAAAGAACTAAAAATTAAGAAATAAAACATCAGTAGAAGAAGTTGCCGCTCGCCCATATTTTCCAAGTAATGGGCCTCTAAACTTTTCATTGAAAAGTACGAAATTGCGTTATATTTTTGAGGTATCAATATGCGTATAATTTTAAAGCTTTTAAAGGAATCTTTAAGGAAATACTATTTTTTTTAAATGCTTAACCCATTAATAGCCGGTGATATTTTTATAAAATTTTTTTTACTTATTTTTGAAATCTCTGTCACCCCATTACGTGCTTTTTTTTTTTATTCCACTTACTTCTCTAAACTAGATTTACATATAAAGTAAATTGTCTATAAGATTCTTTATAGTAAAATATAGCACTCTTACTTGTATTTTTTCTAATGTTAATTTCATCTTTAATATATTTTTTCTGTTCCTTATAGAAAACTACTACTCTTTACCTTTTTATTTATATTTTATTATGCTTTTCATTTCTTATTTATATCAAATTATCATTATCTTTTTCATTTCCACAAATAACTTTAGCAAATTAATACAAAAAAAAAACTTTAACACAAGTTTGTTTAATAATAACTCCGTAATAAAAATGATAACAAATATTCTAATAAAATTATGCTACGCAATATTGTTGATTTAAACTTTAAAAGGGACACTTTCTTTTAACACAAAAGCAAGTTTGAAAAGATTAAACTTAACAATTTTTAAAGATAATAATTAAACTTAAAATATTAAGCCAAATTCAAAAAGTTTTGGGATGCCAAATTGTTAAGGGGTAAATACAACTGCGAAACGAAACGACGAAATTAATATGTTCTAAAAAAAGTAAATTTTTAACAATCTACGTATGTTTTTAAGAAAAGTACCCTTTGAAAAAAACATTTCTTTAAAAATTGTCTGCCGTTTTAAACAAAAGTATCTTTAAAAACTTCTCTTATTTTTATCATCGCACCTTTTAGAGTGACAAATATTTTTATTGCATTCAAAATTACAGATGCACAAAAAAATTATAAAAGTAGTACCTTTTAAATAAAGCCTTATAATTTAAGTACTTTCTTTACAAATATATATCTCTTTCGAAAAAAAAATACTTTAAAATGTAACTCCTAAAAGAAACAAATTTAAAAAATATTTTGGAAAAATAAGTTTAAATTTGTTCCTCTTTGAAGAGTAACTTATCAAAAAAAGTTTTTTTTTTTAATTAAAAACCTCTTAAACAAAGAGCCCTTAAGAAAGGTAACACCGTTATAACAGTTAACTTGACTTTTTTCGCTCTTTATAATGTTATAATTGGAGCAAAATTATTTTGTGCAAAAATTAGCAATTTATGAGTTGAGTTAAATAAAATTTCTTAACCTAAAAATATTAAGTTGTTAATTATTAAAACTGTTTTTAAATCCTTTTTCTTTAACTCTTTTGTAAATGAAGGATCTCCTATTAAACTTTTTTCTTTAAAAAAGTACTTTTAAAGAAAAATATCTTTACGGCATTTTAAAAGGAGTACATTAATTTTTTGTTTAAAAAATTTAAAAAAATATATTTTTTTAAAAGGTACTTTTAAAAGTACCATTTGGAAAAGTACTTTTAATACTTATTTTTAAAAAAGTACCTATATAAATTTAAATAATGACACAAAAAATGTGTTTAGAAACACAAATAAAAAGTGAAAAAAGCATTTTCATAGGCGAACATTCAAAAATGTACCTTTAAAAAAAGATAGATTTTGGGCCAGTTTTCAACTTGCACTTAGTTAAAGGTGGGATTTGTTGTATCTAATGGCAAGTTTTAATAAAGGGCCTTAGATTATTTGAAAAAAGGAAATAAAAACCGGCTTAAAAAAGTACATAAAGAAAATTTGTGTAAAAATGGTACCTTTTTAAAAAATAAACATTTAAAAACTACCTTTTAAGGAACTTTTTTTAACAACTTCTTTTTTAAAAATTACCTACAAAAAAATACTTTCAAAAAAGTATTTTAAAAATGATATTTTAAAAAAGTACTTTTTTTTTGCAAAAAAGGAAGTTTTAAGAAGGTACTTCAAAAAAATTTTACATGATCAAAAAAAATTCCTTTCAAAAACGGACCAAAAATATATGCATTTTAAAATATAGAAATAATTATAAACAAATGGGACAAAAAATTAAACATTCAATTTTTGCCTTAAAAAGTACTTTTTTTAAGGTACTTTTTTAAAGTACCATTTTCTAAACTAAAATATATTAAATTATGTAATTATTACTATTTAAAAGTCCTTAAAGACGTTTTAAAGAGTTCTGTTAAAGAGTTTTGTTTTTTTAAAAAAGTACTTTAAATACCATACATACATACATTTTTAAAAAGTACTGTGTGTGTAAAAAATTTATTTGTGGTCTATATAATTAGAGGCCTGCATAGAATAATTTTAAATGAGTTGAAGCAGCTGTTGTGTTGATTTTCCATTTCCTTTACATTTGTAGCCACCAAATGTCTTGTATGCCACGACATTGTTCACCAAAAAACAAAACATACACTATACTTTGTGCCATGTACACATCTTTATATACATTATTGTTCATAATTAATTTACTTGCATTCTACTATAACAAAAGCTTTGTTTGTGCTACAACAGTCTCTGATGCGCCTTCATTAGAAAAACACAATTGTTGTTGAACGAAGTGGAAAAATGTTTGGTTGGCTTGATGCAATAATTCGATTAAGAGCATGTTGCATTTTATTAGAAAATAAGTACATAAATAAAGAGAAGCGCACTTAAATACATAATTTAGATTAGGGTGATGATAATAAATAAATGAATGATCATTATTATCTTCTTTAAGTAAAACACTCACTCACACCCACTTTATTACCTAAATAACATTGGCCACAGCTGATGGATTTTTTTTTTTTTTTTTTTTTTTTTGTTCATAAGAATGCAAACATGTTGTAAAAAATAACCTTGATGTACGTGTTTTTGTGTATGTGTGTTCTAGATTTACAACTGTAAATATAATTTACAAAACAAATAGGCAAAAGGTCTGGGGTTAGGAAACGAACAGAGTAATATGGGCAGGCAGGCAGGCCATTACACATTCTTTCAACGATTTATAGACGAATATTAAAATTGTTGAATTTTTCTATTTTTGAAACATTAATGAAATAACAACAACACAATTAGCCACTCATTAGTTTAGTTACACATTTTGGGATTGTGTTTACTCATATAAATGAGATTTGTATTAAAATATTTCTTTTTTGTGTTTTATATGTTTATTGTATAATAAAAAATATATTTTTTTATTTACACCAGAATATTGTAATGTTTCTTATGTCTTTGTTGGTACTTTTTTTAATTGGCGACTTAGAAAAATATTTTCTGAAAAAAAATTTCAAGGTTATATCTTTATAGTTAAAAGATAGATAAACATTAGATAATTAGTTTTTGACATCATGTCATAATCCTTTTAATACAAAATTTAGCAAAGAAAATAAATAAAAACAAATTAATAAAAATGTAAAATAAAAATAAATACGACTTAAATATTTTTAAAACACTTCAAATAACATTTGAATCATAAATTTGTAATAAGATTATAATTTTATGTTTATTACCGTGAAACAGTTCAGCCAACCATATAAACGTTTTTACCTCTCCAGGTAAAGTTGTGCAAACTTAGAAAAATAAAAATTAAAAATATTTACTTATCACAGGAACTAGTTGAGAAGTATCAAGTCGTTCAGCTTTGGGGCCAAATTGAGGGATTATGTTCTTGAAATCAGCTTATTGCCAAATTATTATGTCAATAGGTCAATGGTTGTGATGGTTGTGATGGCCTCTTGAGTTAATGTCATCCATCCAAAAATCATTGATAGCTAATTACCTCTGTTGATTGTAACGCAAGTTCATTTTTACAGAAGTAAAGTCCAAAGGTATCACCAGCATGTATGGTCTGTTGTAGATTAGGTTAGGTTAAGCAGACTGCTCTATTTCCACCCCACTTGGCTCCGTTGATTGTACCCATTGTGTTATCTGCTGGAAAAAGACGAAGAAACAGAGAGAGGGCGAGAAAAGAAAATCAAAACGTAGAAAAAGAGATAAAGAGATAAAGATAAGGAATAGGAAATGGATAAGAACTGTGGTCGTGAATGCAGAGAAGACTCTGCCGGAGTCCGCTCTGCTCCCCCCAGGTGCTGATTACCCTGAGAGCTATTTCCAACCTCTGTGACACTGTACGGGCATGAAATTCAGACGAGGCCACCGCCACGATAACCAAGTAGACTGTATTCCTAAAGCACATGGAATCCACTTCCATAATCAGTTTGTTAGATGCAACATATCCCAAAATCAAAAACAGAACTTCACACTTTGGCGTGCCCCTACCGCTACTCTAATGATCTTTGCGTGCCAAAAGTGTACGTTATTATCTTACAACTAAGCCAGCGTGTTATTAATCTGATAATCGAACGGTCAACTCGTAGCTCCCCGAAAGCTTGAGTGGCCGTTATCGCGTCGATATTGTTGAAATTCCATTCGATTACTACAGAGGCTACCATAGTGTAGTTATTATACTGTAGTTCTCTTTAAAACCCACGAGCGAGTGTAAAGCCGTCTCAACCGATCTACCCTTTGTGTGACCATTTTAAGATAAAAGAATAAGGTTCCTATCAATTGTCATCCTTATGTGGATCTTGATAAGTCTCTCAAGTGTTTCCAGCAAAAAGAATGTCAGGTCGGTATAAAGTCCTTTGCATATGCGATGTCCTTTCCCCCTTGGGGATGAAGACCACGTTGCACCTCGTCCACTGATCGTGAATACATGACCAGAAGAGGGAAGCCCTGTTTAGTGGGTAGAGCCGTGAAGCCACCAGCTCTTAATTATTCTAAAGATCGCCAGTAATAATTCCACTATTATGGATTGGTTTTACAACGTATGAGGCATATTTGGCTTATCAATAAACACGTTACGCCAAAAATAGCCACATCGTTGAACACAGTTTATTAAAATTAAAGTGTCAATCTATGATTTCTTAGCGTATACTAATCATAAATTTACAAAAGCGAGCTAAGCATAACTGTTTGTTTGCCAGATACGACATGGATAAATTCGTTGATCGGGCATAAAAAGCACCCCACACATTTTTACATTCTGCTCTTTATGACTTACAAAAAAGCATAATTTATTTTTTTTTTTTTTTTTAATTCAATAAACTTTACTAAGTTTAGAGTCAGTGACCATAAACTCACACAAAGAACATTCACATGACTTGTATTAAATTCATAAACATTTGTCTTAATAAACATTTTTAATTGAAAATACAAATATTTGAGAACAAGTAAAAAGAGGCCATGAATCTAATTATAAAAATAGAATGTAAATTTTACATCAAACAAAATAAAAAATAAAAATAAAAACTTTAAAAAAATTAAAAATAAATTTTATAAAAAAATTCAAATTTTCGCATATAATTTATGCGTTCATTAACACCAGAAACAAAAATTCATTGCTGGCGCAGTCAACACAAAAATATGTTTTTTCGGTTGCTTTACGTTTCATTTTACTTTTTTTACTGACAACATTTTCTAGTGTTTTATCATTAAAATTTACTACGAGAAGACAATGCAGTAGGTGATACCAACATGTCAGCCGCACTGGTGGACGCACCATATTCTTATTAATCTACACAAACAAGTAAATGTGAAAGAAAATATCTTGTAGCCATTTCGAATTGACAACATTTTTATTTTATTTTCAACTGTAATCAAGTTATCCCTGCAAACATTTGAATTATCAGTTGTATCGAAAACTAGTTTGGTGATCTAGGTTCATATCCCAGCCACTCACAATTTCTGATATGTATTTAATTTCCTTTCACACTGGTTTATTTTACAACACCTTTTTGCCCCGGTAAGATCCCATTTAACGGTCAATTATGTTCTTCATTAGTTCTACTTCTGCGATTATAATAAAGCAACAACGTTAGTTGAACACTTTTGTGACTAATGGCTTTTAAGTAAATTTTCATAGAGAATGTTTGCATGGGTATAATAAGTATGTTTTCATTGAGAACAATTATCAAAACTTTTTTGTAAGCTTTGCAATAATTTGAGTTTTAATATTTAAACACAAATATCACTTGAGTAGACAACTCATCAACTGGAATTTTAAATTCCATTACAAATGTTAATGTCAAGACGTTTTAAAATAAAAAAAATTTTAAATTCTTGCCAATTTTTATTCAAACTTGCATGTTTCCTGGGTAATAAATCAATGTTTTTTATTGTCGTCGCGTTTAGTTGCTAATGTTTGTTTTTTTTTAAGAGAACAATAAATTTGTTGTTAATTAAGTGAAGAAAATTTTGTTGATATGCCGTTTTTTAGGTGAAGTTCATTTACATTTTTGAGGTGAAGGTCGTCACAACATAAAAACAAAAAAATTAGTTTTAAAACATTTTTTCTATGTGTTGGAAAATCGATTTGGAGTAACGTTCTCTTTCCTTTCATAGTTTTAGCTTAAGAATTTAATATGAAATGTAAATATTATTAGATTAAAAAAATATTCAAAATATGTTTGCAGGGATGTTCAAGCGTTAACACAATGGGGCAAATAATAATAATTTATGAGAGCATTTTTGAAGGATTTAACTTTATTTTTTTTTTTATATAAAATTAGGATTTTAATTGTGGATATTCTAAATAAATTAAAATTGTTTTTTGGCTAAAATTTATTTAATAATTTCTAAAAACCTTTTTTATACACAAAGAAAGCTGATGAAGGATTTAGCGATCCAGAAAATGCAGCATTACAGTTTATTGTTTGATAATTTTGTTTTGTTTTCTCTAGCAAGCGCCCGCATGCATTTGTTAAATAATTCTTTTTTTCTTTAAACTGTTTTTAGAAATTGAAAAACAAACTTAAGTCAAAAATTAATTTCAATTCATTTAAAAATTTTTTATATGATTTTTTTTTTCTCTGAAAAACTTGATTTTACAAATCGAAAATTGCTAAATTTATTTGAACTTGCTCTCAAAATTTATTGCCTTAAAATTCAATTGTAATGCATCAGTTAATCATATTCGAATTTATTTACACAATTGAAAAAAGGTACAATGCATAGCGAAGTCAAGTGTTCGTGTTAACATCAACTTTTTCACAGCATTAGATGGGCTAAAAAAATTGTATACGCCAATCGAAAATCAGCAAGACCAAAGTAGGTCCGTTCCTTCAAGGCAGCGGGCAAAACACCACGCCTGCCTCTAATTTTTCCTATCCTTTTTTTCCACCCTTGTTTGTATTCGTGCTGGTGGTTGTGTTTATAATAAAAAATTAAGGAAGAAGCTAAAAAAATTGTGATCTCTTCACCTAATAACACAACCTTTTTGCTTATTAAGCTGGGACAACAACTCAAGGCAAAACTTACAATTTTCGGTAAAAAAAATTTTTTTAAACAGAAAAGCTTTATGATAGAAAATAATTTCTTAAGGCAATTTTTGTTTAAACTATTCAATAAGAAATCTGCAGTATGGTTAAGGAAGTTTTATTTTATTTGAAAAGACATATTGATGTACGCTCTTATTTCCACAATATAAAATAAAAAGCAAAATTAATTACAAAGTTAAGATTTTAAGGCTTCCAACAACACCTGAACAAAAATAAAAAGTATATTTTACTCTGTAAAATATTTGTTATAAAAAGAAATAATACTCTTCATTATTTTTGCTTCTCAAAAAACTTTTATTTCTATTTGTCAAAGGTTTTTCTTTTTACTTGTAGGATTTGTGCGTAAAAATCAATTTTTTTTTTTTTCTTCTTTATTATTACTTTGCGCCAGCTTGTTTAAGTGCATAAACCCTCGTCAATAAGGCATGAAATAAATTTTTTTTCGAAATTATTATATATAAATATATCTAAAGTATACTGAACTGTAGTTCATTATTATTACTATTTTTTTAGTTGTTGTTTTTTTTTTTTTATCGTATATTTCTTATTTCAATGTTTCTTAAACACTTGAGCCTTTTCCCTAAGCAACACCCTTCTTAAAATCTCTTCTTACACAACATGATTCTTTTTTCATTTTTTTTTAATTTGTTTCCCAAAAAGTATACTTCATTTCTTGTAGTAAATATAATGTATTTGATAGCGTGGTATACTTAAGTTGTTAAGTGTTCATTTGTGTTCAGTTTCTTTTTATTTTTTCTATTTGCATCATCTGTAAATATTCAGCCTTTAGAATATTTTATGACCTTGAAATGTAAAAAAAAAACAAAAATATTATGAAAAAATGTATTTTTTATTAAACATTTATTAGCAAGAATTTACGATGCATAAAAAGAGAAATGTTTCTACTATTACACTCTGCGTGTGTGCTTTTAAATTGCCTAAAATTGTGCTTCAAAAATTTTTTTTTGTAAAACTGAAATAGTAATTCTTATATAATAAAAGAAAATGACTCCTGAAAGTATGCTTTCAAATACATGCTTTAATTTATTTTTCTCTAACTGGTTCTCTAATTTAGTTATTTCCAATTGGGTTGAATTTCATTGTACTTTCAATGTTTCATTTTGGATTTTTTTAATTTTTTATTTCTATATTATTTTCTTTTATTTCCTTGGTATTCGTTTTCATATCATAACCTCAATTTTGTGTTATGTAACCGCTGTTTTTTTTTTATACATGCATCCTTTCATTATTTTCCTTTGCGTTGATTTTTTTTATAATGTTTTTTCTATACAAAATATTTGTATTCCTCCCTAGATACTCGTAATGTATATTATATAGTTATTTGTGCATATACATAAGTGTATGTGTGTGTTTGCATGTGTTGTAACAACATTCCTTGCCATTGACATAATAGAAGAATTTACAATAAATCCTAGAAGCCATTTTGCTTGCCACTTTTCATGTGGACGTGTGAGTGAGTAATAACGTTTGTATTTTTGTATAAATATTTCAGAGTACATGCGATATTTAATATTAAATTCTACTTAAGATGGTTAAGAACAGTGTTGCCAGTTTAGTAGTTTTAATGTTTATTTAATAAAAGTGTATTCTTATCCTTCTAAGCGTCTTCAAATAAACTTAAATGAATATTATTGAGCAAGTTTCGTTAGGGTCCTGAATTTGAAAAGACATTTGAAACAAACGATTTAAAATGCGATAGCAAATAATGGACATTTTGAAGATGTTAGGGCAGTTGCTTCGACAACTTTACAGGATGAGTCCTCTTTAATGAAATTAATGGCAGTAGAAAAAAAGGAAGAACCAAATTCACTTTAAAATCACTTTTAATTCTAAGAGAGTAAACAAGATTTTTTTAAATATTTAAAGCGCAGATAATTACTAAATTAATCGCGTCTACTTTTAAAATAAAAATGGAATTATTAAGAAAAGAATAAAATTAAATTGGAATGTTATTGTAATGTGATTTTCTATAAATGTATTGAATTTAAGTAGAAAATACTAGTAATTTTTAAGTGTGTAACTGTATCAAAAAACAAAACAAAATTAATAGTCGTATGATTAATATACACGCCTGACTTGTGAGTATAATATATTAATCATACGCTAGCAGAACGATGAAAATGCAGGCAACTATTTAAACGAGTCATTTAGTCAAAGTATGTACTTAAATGTGCCAACTTCAACATTTATTTTTTTACCCTTCATTACAGTGGGCAAAACTCCACGCCCACTTCTAATTTTTTCACATCATGTGAAACAATGAAATAACTCCAATCAAAAAAACGAATATATGGGGCGGCAAAGAATTAAAATAAGAAAAAAAATTAAGCAAAAAATTGCAGCTCGCTCATATTTTCCGAGTTACGGGACTCTGAAATTATCAAATTTTTTAAAATATCAATATGGGTATCATTTTAAAGCTATTGAAAAGATCTTTAAGGAAATACTAAAATTTTTAAAAAATGCTTAACCCATAAATAAACCATTTTGTATATTAGATTTAAAAACATTTGTATATTTCGACTAAGTGTATAAAGAATTGTACAAATAATTAAAAGTTAAAACTTGTAATAATTAATTGAAAATTCTTTTTCTTTTAATTTCGCTGATAAAAGCAATCCTCGCATCCAAAATGGTTTATTTTTTCATTTGAATACCGCCTCGGTTCAGAAACCTGTAGCATTAGTTTTATGTTATTGTTATTCATAGAGTCGAATACTTCTTATAGATTTTTAATGCATCAGTTACTGCACTGTGGGATTAAAAGTCGCGATATCTTTACAATAATGGAAGGATGGATTTTAGAAAGCAAATTCATGATAAGGAAATTTAGTTCTTACTTACCTTTTTCGCTTATAGAACCCAAATCCTTTCAAATGGCTTAGACTGGCATAACAACTTGCCTGCATAATCTACACTACTGATGAGAGCTGATAAAAATTAGAGAAGCCTTAGCTGATGAGTATTGGACTCTCAATAATTTTCAGTTCATACTTCATAAACACAATATATTTCAGTTCATAAACACGATTAGGCAAATAGAAGACAACTTACCCAACAATAAATTAAATTCGTTATCAACCACTGAATTCATAAACTTAAATAAATTATTTATAAAATTTAGGCCGCTTAGTAGAAAAACAAAGGCATTTTTAAAGTTTACACAAATTGAAATAAAGAACTTAACAACAATATTAATAAAAGCAATTAAAACTGTAATAAAACTTAAAGACAACATCAAACAAATATTTGTTCACAATTTTTTTTTTTTTTTTTTTTTTAAGTATTTTCAAAGATTACTTAACAATTTCGGATAGAATGAAACTAAACAGATCAAATGAAATTAATTAACTAAAAGACATAGGAAATATTTATTGATTTTTAGTTTTTTTTTTTTATACGTAGAACCGCGTTATTTACAGTCACATATAGTTTACATACTTATCGTCAAGTTTTTTTTACAAACAACGTCTAAGAACAGTCACGGCACAGCCTGGCAAATGTAGTATTTAATTACTAATTTAAAGTTTAACTAACAAAATCTTAAGGGTTTACCATGTCACACTTGCCAAGTGCCCAGCTAGTAGCCGCTATAATTGGAAAATAAAACAACATTATAAAAAATTTCTTTAAAAAAGGTTATTGAACCGATATTTAAGAAATAGATTTTAAGTTGTGCAATCTCTTAAAATATTTTTAATTTAAAATTCCACGACTTTATTAAAATATAATTAAACATTTTAAAACCTTACATAAGCGAAAAACCAACTGAAGTACTAATTTGGTAAATTAATTTTGATTAACAGTCCAATCAAATGTGATTAGAATTTTTTATTTTATTTTGTTGATTGTTTGCGCTTAAAGGTATTTCGACACCTTCATGTTTAGCAGCTTTTGGCTTCAAATATGTTTGTAATGAAAATAAAGCTGGTATTTGTTTTAACAACACACTTGCCTGCGGGATATATTTGTTTAAAATGTAGTAAGTGTTGCATATACTTAGGTTGTGTTTAAATTGCTTTAAGAAGTTCGTTTTTAATATTTGTATTATTTTGTTAAATATTTTTTTTTATATTTTTATATCCGTAAGAAATTAAAAGTTATATTTATAAAATTTAATTTTGATTTTATTAATAAATCAAAATTATTTTAGTGAAAATTTATGTAAATAAAACTTGAAAAATTTTTATACAAAATGAAACATTAAAACAATTTTTAATCGATTAATAATGTTATTTCTTTTTGTTGTTTTCTTTTCAGGTAAACTAATAAATTTAATGCATATGTTTCAAAGAACGCAAGCAAGTATAAAATATATAAATTAAAATACTCATTAAGTCAACAACACAATTAACACAATTGATTTAAATTATAAATCAATTAGGATTCCTTTTTCAAATCTTTTATTACTTAAGCTCCTCTTTACTTAATGGTAGTTTAATATGGATTTGCGATTTTTCGATATTTATTATTAATTTTCGACATCTTTTTTTGTTAAAGAATTTCCCACACGATTCCCAAAATTAGCTGGAGACTTAAGTCTTTTCTACATAGGTGTAACTAGAGAGACTTTCTGAACTGGGTCTTTAACGAAAAAGAAAATTATGCTGTTTTAAAGAATTCATAAAATGAAAAGAACTAATTTAGCGGTGGCTAAATTTGATCCGGAAGTGGCTTATCCCTTCCCAGACCATCCTATCTAAGCCAATGGAGCCTCATAGCATAATTATAAATTTAAATTTTTGCTTAAACTTCAAGTTTTCTCCTTGCTTAATTCTTTGTTAGAAGTTTCCTGAAGATCTAAGTAAGCAAGAGTATCTGGATAAAAATATAGAGACGTGCATTCGGCTTCAATAATCAAAATCAGCGAATTTAATAATCACGATTTAATTAAAGTTTATTTAGTTTTATTTGAATTTTCCGTAGCTAATTTCAATGAATTTTTTAATTGACATGAAATTGACTTTATTAGAAAGATAATCCTATGGCATTATAATTTAAACATGAATTCTGGCATATGACCGTCGCGGCTGAATCGGAAGTGGTCAATAGTTTCGAGCTTATCGGCGAAGACTATCAACTTCAAATTTACCCACAGAAAGTTGTCTAGCGGCATCATGCGAATACCAAACGTTTCCTTTAATAAATCGATTGTGGCACGAGCTGCATGACATCTTACGTGATTTATTTGAAACGACAGCACCTGCACATCAGGGTTGTGCAATTGATGAACGAAAAAGTCAGTAATCATGGCTCTATGCGATCGCCATTGACTATAAAGTTCTGAGCAGCATCGTTTTTATAAAAGTACGATCGAATGACTTCACCAGCCCATTAACCGAAATATTTGCATGAGTTGGATTTTGCAAGCACGCAAATCAATACTTTTTCGCAAAAACTTCTATAAAGTGAATGGACACGTATCTAATTTTTGTGCATGATGGTTTCCTGGGTTCTTCTCTACGCTACTCTCGACAACAGCATTGACTTCTTCTGTACGCACCGTACGACGTCTGTGTGGATATTTTATCAGTTTGAAAAAACGTGGTTCCATTGTTAATTAAACTAAATGCTTTGATGGATTATTACGGTGACCGTAAAATAAATGTAGTGTGCGATAAGTATTTCAATAAAATTATGATTTTTAGAATTGTTTTAGTTTTTTCCCAACCAGGATTTGAACAATGGATATTATAAATGAATTAAAGTTTATTTTTACGGCTTAAGGTTCATTTTTTTAATAAATTTCTGAATATATTAAAAAAAGAGAAATTACAAATACATAAATACGGGCGTTTTACAAAGAAATCAAGAATAATTAGACACTATCAGAATGTAATGCCGCATTTTCTGGATCGCTACATCCTTCACCAGCATTCTTCGCATCTATCTACCTAAAGTTGTGTATATTATAAACATCATCTATTTAACCAACTTATCAATAATAATTTTAATAGACGAAGTCCATACACAACTGAGAGCAATTCTTTGTCGTTATCTTTGCAACTCGTCTTGTGCGTTTGTTTTCGCTTCGTACCCACCTTCGGTATGGCCGTGAAATGCAATTTAAGATTTTCGAAAAAAAAATTTGCACAATTAAGAAGTGTTTTTTAGCCATCAATTAATGTTCAAACGCCAAAGCAACAACATAAATCGCTTGATAGCTGGCGAAATGACTGCCAGTTAAAAAAGAGTTCTATAAAGCAAAAAAAAAACCCTTTATTGCCAGTGTTGAATATTCGCACACATTTTCACGCCACAAAATTTTTAAGAAGAACACTAAACACAATTTTGATAAAAAGAAAGTTTTGCTTGACAGTGTAACTTCCCATTGTAAATTACATTTAATCTCATATATGAAAGTAACAGAAAATTTTTTTAATAGACAAATATACTACATTTATTGAAGAACCCTTTATTTAATTTTTTTAAACTTAAATACCAAATTATTTAAATAAATTTTTAACTCTGTTCAGTCAACCAAAAAAAAAAAAAAAAGATATTTAAATTTTATTGGAATTTTTATATAAATTAATTTAAGCAGCTTAACAAGAATTTACTAATTAGTGCGATCGTTGTGGTCATTTTTATTATCCACTTAATCCAGCAGAAATAAAAAATAAAAAATTTCTTTTATAAAAACATTTTTTCAATGTTCAGTCATTGAAAAACAAACAAAACAGTTTAAATTAAATTAAATAAACAAAATTTACGTGGAAAAGTTCACAAGTCGTTGGAAAAATTATTAATCTGATTTTTTTTTCTGACTTCTGCTGACTTTTTCTTTAAGTTTTTTTTTTTTTGCAAATTTTTTTTAGGTCTCATAAATGAGTTTATGTATAAATGCTGCTTTTATAAAACCACTTATCATTTTAAATGTAGTTTTATCCCAGTTTTTGTTAATCACTTGCTTACTTTTTTATTAAAAATAAACAAAATTTATGTGGCAAAACCACAATGAAATTCTAAATATCAACTGTTTTTCAAAGCAGAGAAAGGAGAACAAGAAATCTGAAATTAATAGTAAAATCTAATGCAATAAAATTTTCTCAAAATGGTGATATACATTTTATTATAGATGTCTCTGCCACTTAAATGATCTCCATCCGACAACTCATTTTTAGGGTTCCATACCCAAAGAGGAAAAAACGTGACCTAATTGTTTTCGTTACAATAAATGTCTGTTTGCCACAGCCTTCTATATCTAGAACAAAATTATTCAGTTTCTTGAAGTTTTCATACATGGTGTATTGCTAAAGGGTGTTCCAAAAGTGTTTTGATATCTATAAAAATATTGTTATTTTATAAACAGTGAAAGGCGGATACGTTACATATGCACAGTGCATGTTTGGCTGTGCCTTCTAAAGTAACAAATATAAAAATAATTTTCTCTATTAAAGGGTGCCCCGATAATGACGTGTTTTTTCACATACGTAGCACTGAAAGGAAAACACCCTAATTATTTTTATATCCAATATAAGATTGAGTAGACAAAAATTTAAAATAAAGGGTGTCCCTATAGTGATGGCATTTTACCTTATATGACTTTATTCTTTTAATCGAAGTAGACAGACATGTGGAATTTTCACAAATTATGTACAAAACAAACGTAAAAAATTAATTTAAAAATTAAAGGGTGTTTCCATAGAGGACGCGATTTTTATAAACATGACCTTATCTTCTAAATCGTTGTAGGCAAACGTTTGAAATTTGCACAAAACATTTACTGCTGCGTCTGCTTTAAATAGAATTAAATATGCAAAATTAAAATACAATTTAATAAAAGGTGTCCCGATAATAACTTGATTATGACGCTTATATCTCCTTTTTTTTAAATAGCAAGATAAAAGGAGGATAATTTTAATTTTTAACAACAAATAATTAAATGGTTCCGCACTCCCGAACTCCTTAATATGTGAGTCGAACTCGTACTTGATTTTTTTTTAAGCAGAAACTTTATCCGTAAATTTTTTAAAAATATTTTATAATAAAAATCACAGTAAAAAAATTATATGACCTTGAAGTTCAAATTTCCGATTTTAATTATTTCAATATAATTGAAATGAAAATTTTTTGTTCAAACATAATTTGATCTGACAAAAGAGCAGAGCAGAGAGTTTTCTATTTTGCAGCATTTCGCAGAGTTTGATTTTGAAAGGTCCTCAATATAGTTTCTTCTTGAAGAAATCACCTCCTACACAACTCGAAGGCTTGTTAGCCGTGTTATTTCATTTTGTTTAGATATAGCAAACATTCGTAGGGTATTAACCTGTTAAATGATATGAATTCGATTACACTTTGCAAATTTTTAAATATTTATCAAAATCTGTTCTTTTTTTCTTCTATCTGCCCCCCGTCTTAATATTCAATAAATAAGATTAATAATTTTTTTTGAGATTTTTTTAAAATTTTTTTGTGGCTTCTTTGACACTTTCCCTTCTTGAAAATATTTAAAAAATTTCTTACATTTCAAAATTCCTTTTTTTTCTCAGACAATGAAGATAAATTACTGTGGAATGTTGTGACGTCGATTAACACATGCAAACCGTAATTGTAGCAGCCATGTGCGGGTTGTATGGTTTTTGATTTGGTTTGGTTCTCTCTCTTTTCCTTTCATTGAAGGGGGGAACCTAATAATCTGTCAAAAGAATTACTACTATTCCTAGGGTTTCATAGACACCTGAATAGCTTTTTGCTTCACCAAACTTTTGTTTTAAATTTCATATTTTTTTAATTTTAATTTTTTTAATTAAGCACATTTTTATGCTCTCATTTGACTGTTGTAAAGAAGAGAATCTTTACATAAATAGGCCACGTTGCTAAGTAGCATGACAGCTAATAAAAAAGATATCATTCTAGATAAATGTGCAAATAATCTAATAAAAATATTTCTAAAAATAAAACACAAAAATTTTAAAAATTTATTAATTAAGCGAAAAAGCCAACAAATTTATATCCCTTTTGTATTTTTAATGTTCTTTTTAACATTTCTATGAAATTAATTTAATGCCAAGAAGATTCTTTCGAAATAATTAGAAATGTTTAAAAATATTTTAACACTCATCGATCTTAATTTGACATGTGATGAAAAATTTATTATTATTTTTTCTAATTTTTATTTCTACTTTTTGTTTTTTTTTGCGAAATAATAGAAAATATTGAAAGTGTTATAAAATTTGTCACACTTGTTTGAAATTTATTTATATTACAGATAAAAAAATTTTTAAATTAGAATTTTAATATTACGGTTGCTCTTTAAAATTTGCTTAAATATTTATTTCTTTTTTCTTTTTGGTTGTCGATTTAACCTCAAACTCATTTATTTGCTGCCTCATGGAATGGAATTTGTAATTTTATAAATGTTTCTTATTGGCTGTAAACTTGATGGGAATGTTTATATTCGTTTGTGTTTTCTAATACTGAAACTTACATGTTCCCTATTTCTTTACGAGTTTAAAGTAATAAACTCTTATTTGAAGGTTGCTAACGAAATTGCTTTTGAAAACAAGAAACGAATGTTAAACACGTTTTACAAATAATGTTTGTCTTCACAAAAAAAAACATGCACATGCCAGCAGTTTAAAAATTTTTAAATTACAAAATTCAAAATAAAATTTATAAAAGAAAAGTGATGAATTTTTTTTTCATGACAAAACGTTTTGTCTCAAAATTATTTGTTATTTCTTAATAAAAAAAAACATTTTACGTCTCTAATTTTCTTGAATAAAATTTTTTAATTTAATTTTATTCATTCCATTCTTCTTACAGTTGTTGTGTTAAAACATGCATGAAATTGTAATTCACTATTATTTTTATTTCGCCGCTAGAAAATATTTGTACTTTTTATTTCACAAAAAAATAGCATAACTATGAATCAAATTGTATTAAAATAACATTCAAATGCACACATAAATACTTAAGAAACTTATACAGTCACATAAATTTGCAACACATTTGTCCTTAAGAATAATTCTACAAAAAATTCTTATAAATAACGAAATTCTTAGGGTGTCCTTAATATGAATTGAAACTATAAGTTAAGTATTACCATTTTTGTTGAGTGTAAGTAAACTGTAATATCTACAGATTTTTTACTTCGTGCAAGAATGCCAAAACTTTAGATCTTTTTTGTACTTAAGATCTTTGTTGATTAAATTTTAATAAAGCTTTTAATCGCTTCAATTAAATATTTAATGAAAAAAATCAGTTTTCTAGCTAAATCAATATTAAAATTATAATAACTATCACGATAATAATATCTGCAAATTGAATTTTAATTAAACTTTTAATTGATTTAGTTTTAATTGTATTTAATTTAAAAAAAGCAGATCTTAAAATTAAAAGATATTTAGATCTATTAAAAACTACTTACCGCTAGAATTTTAATGCCTTTAGATTTAATTTTATTTCGTCTTTTATTATATATTTATTTAAAAGAAACACAACTTTCTAATTAAATAAATACTTGAATCGATTAAAAAATTCTTAGATTTGTTTTTAATAAAACTTTTAATTTATTTAATTATATATTTAATTTAGAAAAAAAAAAAAGAAAACAAGTTTCCAGCAAAATAATTATTTAAATTAATAAAAAACATTGTTATTACCACGATAGCATAATTTTAACAAAAATCTTAATTAATTTAGTTAAATATTTAATGAATTTAATTAAATAAACTTTAAATTAATTGAAAACATATTTAATTTTAACACAGCTCTTAATCGATTAATTTATACATTAAAAAAAAAAAACTACAGGAATAATTTTCTAATTAAATAAATAATTAAAGCAATCATCAGATTTGATTTTGATAAAGTTTTCAACTGATTAAATTTAAAACAAGAAAAAACTTGTATTACTAAATAAATGCATTATTTAGTTTCTGTAATTTTTATATTTTTTTGTCGAAATAAAAGTTGTCTTGTTATCTCATTTACTCTGAAATGTTTTTCAAGTAAACATTCAATTTACCAATATTTTTTTTAAATATTTTTCTTATATCATTAGCACAAGTATGGAGTGCCCTAATATTAAAACTGCTATATGTTTATGTATCCCTATCTGTAATAAATTTTATCGCACAGTTTGAAGAATTTTTTTTGTTTTGTTTTATAACAAATCGAGCGAAAATTTTTATAATGTAACTTGTCATCGTATTTTTATTCAATGTTACCCAGTGAGCATTAAAAGGTTTTTGTCCTTTTTAAATCTTTTTAAATTATTTTCCATTTAAAGAATTGTTATTATTTTATCTAGACGCATTCTTTAAAATTTTTTTATGTACAAAACACAGAAAAATTCAGAAGAATATTATTCATTTCTTTAGTTTAAAAACAGGTGATGAAATATGAATAAAGCAAAACTTTCAAAAAAAAATTATTAAAAATTTAATATGTTCACGACGCTTATATGGGAAGTCCCCTTAAAATGGTTAAAAGTACACTAGTTATTGCAGAAAGGGGTTCACATGATAATAATTCATTGCCGACCGTGTTAAGATCAATAAAAAACTAATCCTGGGCTTCAGTCTTTTGATTCTAATATAAGTAGTCAATTACAAACTATTTTAATTTTAACATATTATAGTATTTGTAACCAAAAAATTGTATTAGCAAACATAATATTTTTAATTTGTTCGTGTGTAATCAAAATATGGTTAAGAAAAAAATTTTAAAAATAAAATATCAGAAAAAAAACAAAAATCATTTTTAAACCGTACAATTATCTGCTTTCATTTACGGCCTAATAAATTCATATATTAAAAGGATGTTTTTTTAAGCCCATGATTAATAATTTACGGTGTGAAAATATGAATGACATTGATTTTAACAGGATGACGCTACGTGTTGTACGGCAACCACAGTGACTGATTTATTTAAATAAAAATTTTATGAATAGTAAAATTCGAGAAATCGACATATTAACTAGCTGTCACGCGATTTGACAGCCCTGGATTATGTTCTGCTAAACCACACGAAATCGCTTGTTTTTGCTAATAAACAAACAACAATTGACAAGTTGGAAGTGAACATCGTTGTTATGTTTAAAACTAAACGAACAGAATTTGCTTCTTAAAGAAAAAACTGTCATCAAAATAATTTTTAATTTTGATTAAAATTAAATAAAAAAAATATCAATTTTTTACAATTAAAAATTCTGTCGCTTAAGTTACCAAAATATTATTAAAATTTTAGACTTTATTATGCCATATAATTAAATCATATAATGGTTAAACTTAATTCTATGCACAATGTATTGGAACATATTATGATTGTAAAGCCTCATGATATGATTACATTTTAAACATTGTTAACAAACAATATCTTTGAATATTATTTTTTTATTATATAAAAACGTTAGCCAAATTTAAATAACATTACAGCATGAAAAACATGTCCTACAATGCCTTCAGTTAAAATTATTAGGAGCGAAAAGCGTCGAGGCTTAAAATGAAAAGCTTTTTAAAAATAATTTAAGCTTTTTTTGATGTTTGTCTAATTGTCGTTTTTTTGTTGGTTTCTTTATTTAGATTTTATACTTCAATTTTTGTGATGTTTAAGTTTTTTCACATCTTATTTTTAAGTCCCTTTTGTTAGTTGAGTTAAACACTTAATTTAGCAAAAATTTTAATATTTTGTCAAAAATAAAAAAGCACAACAAAATTTAGTCATGTTGACAAATTTTGCTGATGACTCATTTTCAACATATTTGCAAATTTATACGGTTGTTGTGTCTTTTTTTTTTTCTTTATTTTAAATTCTTATTTTACGTGAATGACATCTCTGTTAAATTATTTATTAGATGAATTATTACTTATTTTTATAGTTTGTTCTTAAATGAAATATAAAAACGAAAAAAAGTGTGATTCTTATTATTTATTTAGAATTTAACATTTTCTTTATTTTTTATGTTTATTTTCTTGAAAATTTTCTATTAAATAATTTACTAAAGGAATTTATTAGAATTTTTTATAAAAAAAAAAGTAATTTGTGACTAATTATATGATTATTTTTATTAAATGCATATAAATATTGCCAGAGAGGAACTACTACATTTTAAAGTGGTATATTTATAAGGAGTAGTACTGCTGGAAATGCAGCCCTAAATCATAAGCGATTTTTTTTAATGTAACGGATGAATATGAAGTCATTTAAGCGATTGTGTTTGTTTTGGTTTTTTTATTGTTTTGTGTTGTATTGTATTGTATTGTATTGTATTGTATTGTATTGTATTGTATTGTATTGTATTGTATTGTATTGTATTGTATTGTATTGTATTGTATTGTATTATATTGTATTGTATTGTATTGTATTGTATTGTATTGTATTGTATTGTATTGTATTGTATTGTATTGTATTGTATTATATTGTATTGTATTGTATTGTATTGTATTGTATTGTATTGTATTGTATTGTATTGTATTGTATTGTATTGTATTGTATTGTATTGTATTATATTGTATTGTATTGTATTGTATTGTATTGTATTGTATTGTATTGTATTGTATTGTATTGTATTGTATTGTATTGTATTGTATTGTATTGTATTGTATTGTATTGTATTGTATTGTATTGTATTGTATTGTATTGTATTGTATTATATTGTATTGTATTGTATTGTATTGTTTTGTATTGTATTGTATTGTATTGTATTGTATTGTATTGTATTGTATTGTATTGTATTGTATTGTATTGTATTGTATTGTATTGTATTGTATTGTATTGTATTGTATTGTATTGTATTGTATTGTATTGTATTGTGTTGTGTTGTATGGTATTGTATTGTATTGTATTGTATTGTATTGTATTGTATTGTATTGTATTGTATTTTATTTTATTGTATTGTATTGTATTGCATTGTATTGTATTGTATTATATTGTATTGTATTGTATTGTATTGTATTGTATTGTATTGTATTGTATTGTATTGTATTGTATTATATTATATTGTATTGTATTGTATTGTATTGTATTGTATTGTATTGTATTGTATTGTATTGTATTGTATTGTATTGTATTGTATTGTATTGTATTGTATTGTAGTGTATTGTATTGTATTGTATTGTATTGTATTGTATTGTATTGTATTGTATTGTATTGTATTGTATTGTATTGTATTGTATTGTATTGTATTGTATTGTATTGTATTGTATTGTATTGTTTTGTATTGTTTTGTATTGTCTTGTATTGCATTGTATTGTATATGTTAAAGCAAAGAAGTGGAAAAACTTTGTAGATTGTAGGCGAACTGAATTACGAAGTTCCAAAAATTAGATTTTTTAAAAAAGTCCATATATGGCACTAGGACCTTTATTTTTTTTTTTTTAATAACTGGTTTTAGTTTTTAAATCCCAGGTTTGGATTTTAGAACATAAAGAATAAATCAAAATTTTACTAAAAAAACAAAACTATGTCGTGTACGAGGGGATCTGGGCGTAACACAGAAAAAAATTTATTAGATTTTTTTAATGCAATCCTGTATGTTATGGTGCCTTTCCAAAAGAAGGAAATTTATAGTAGGGTACGATTGACGGCTCTCCTTAAAAATAATATTTTCTGCTTTTAATCGGTAAAAAATTATAGGCTGAAAATTTTTTTAAAGTAACACGTTTTAGGTTGGAGCCTAATTGGAGAAAAAACTATTAAAAATGTTAAAAAATGGGATTCAAGATTTTAAAACACAACAAAAAATTCAGAATTTTCAATAGCACTTATTTTCAAACTTTGTTTGTTTACAATTGTAAACAATAATTGACTTAATACATTTAGCATAAACACGTGTTTTAATTATTTGTTTAAAAAACTTTGTGTTTATTTATTATGTTTTTCTTTTTTTTTTTGCAATTTTCGTGGTCATGGTAAATGTTTTTGTTTTTAAATTTTGGAATTGAAAAGTTCCACTTTCATTATGTTTGGATGTTCATATTTAAATGCTGCTGATTTTTGTTTATTAATAATATATTTTGTTGTTGTTCTTGTTGGTGTGGAATTAACGTCATTCAATATCATGTGTTAATGTTTTATAAATTTTTTCCATATCGTGGATTTTTTCCCAACGTGCGATTTTTAAAGAATAAAATTTCATTCATTAATATTTCTCTATTAAAATGAATTTTGCAAAACATTTAGAAAAGGGTGTGTGCAGGCAGAAAAAAATATAAAAAAATTATTGAATGATTGCATTTGTATTTTGTGTTTAATTTAATTTTTATTTATTTTTTTGCTTTGTTCTTTTATTATTTATTTGTTTATTAAAAATGTGTGAGATCGTTGTTAATGACGTTGCTGTTTTTTGAACGGTTTTCTTTTATATGTGAGCGCAAAAGTTTTCTATTTATTTATTTTTTTTTTCTTTTATATTAAATTTTTTTATATAAAATCATGTAGGTTTTATATTGACATTGACATTTAACAAACATCGTTGCTTTTCTCTCTTTTAAATAACAGGAAGTTGTGTCTGTTTGGCCCTTTGATATTGAATTGTATTAAAATAATTAAAAATTTGATTATGACGTTTGAATAATGAACTTTAAAATTGTATTTATATGTTTGTAATATTCGCTACAACAAAAACAAAATCTTATTTACAATTTGGTAAATACGCATATTATGCCGTCCACCTATTTTTGCACGTACACGCTAGTAGGTGGCATATTAAACATTGTTTCTTCAAAACTGAAGTCGGAGCTTGCATTACGTTCGATGGAGATCGATCCATGGTTTTTTATTTGCATATATAGTTGGCGTAAAATTCAAGCGAGATGTGGCTTCAACAGGATGACGTTAACGAAGTGCCATGCGACGACGGCAACCATCGACTAAAATTAAAATTTTTTGATAGGCTGATTTCGAGAAATCGATCTATCAAATGGCCTTTAGAATCGTGTTATTGCAGACTCAGTTATTTCCTGTGGGGACACGTAAAATCACTTGTTCATGCTAATTAACCAGTATCAATTGACATCTTGGAGGTCAACATTGTTCGCTTTATTTTTAAAATACGGACAACAAGGTTTGAAAAATAGTCCATTAATAGACGTCTAGAGCAGCTGTGGTGGATGGTCATGTCTTTTAGTCTTTTAGTGATTTTTGAGTCGAATAAGGTGGTCATCTCTAAATTAAAAGTCAATCTTAATGGTGTTTAAAAATTTGACTTTATGAAGGAATAAAAAAGCTTAAGAGGTTGAAAAATATACATAAAACAGCTTAAAGAAAATTTGTTTTTTTATTTTCAATATTTTTTTTATTACTAGGGCTGCTATATATATTTCTGGCCTGGTAACACTGAGTGCTGCCAAGTGCAATCTGACATTTTCATTGAAAAGTTCGTCATTTTTAAGCATAATCGTACTCAAAACGTTTTGACGTACGACCATTATCTGTGTTGTTTACAGTGACTTGAAAAAATTAATATAGAAAAAAATGGAATTAACTCGTGAACATTTTCGTGCCATCATTTTTCACAACTTTCGACGTGGATTATCACGACAAGAGTGCATTGATGAACTTAAATCTTTGTATGGCGATAAAGCACCATCCTATAGCACTGTGAAAAATTGGTAAAATGAATTTAATCGTGGCCGAAGTTCGCTCAAAGACGACTTCCGTGAAGGTCGTTCAAAAACGGCTGTTGTGCCAGAAAACATTGATGCCGTGCCTGAACTCATAATGCAAGATCGACATGCGACATACCGAGAGATAGAGACATCCTTGGACATTTCTTCCACCAGCATACATTCGATACTGCATGAACACCTGGCCGTAAAAAAGGTTTGTTCTCGTTGGATCCCGCACAATTTAAAAGTCGCTCAAAAAAAGGCTCGTGTCGATTGGTGCAAAGAAATGTTGCAAAAATACAATTGCGGTGCTTCAAAAGACGTTTATAACATCGTCACAGGTGACGAATCATGGATCTATGCGTATGAGCCCAAAACGAGACAACAATCGACCGTGTGGGTCTTCAAAGACGAGCAAGATCCTACAAAAGTTTTTCGTGGAAGAAGCACTTGGAAGCAAATGGTCGCCTGTTTCTTCGGCAAAACTGGTCATGTGGCGACTGTTCCGCTTGAGCAACGTAGGACGGTCACTTCTGAGTGGTACACTACAATTTGTTTGCCTGAAGTCATCGGAGAAATTCGAAAAACCAACAAGAGAAAACGAATCATTTTTCACCATGACAATGCGAGCTCTCACACATCGCTCAAACCTGAGCGTTTTTGACCGGCCAAAACGTCGAATTAATGGGTCATCCGCCGTACAGCCCTGACTTGGCACCTAATGACTTCTTTTTGTTTCCGCACATCAAGAAAAAAATGCGTGGTCAACGATTTTCGTCGCCAGAAGAAGCTGTTGAAGTGTTCAAAAACCATGCTTTAGAGGTGTCTCAATCAAAGTGGAAAAAGTGCTTCGACAACTGGTTTGAGCGCATGCAAAAGTGTATAAATCATGCTGGGGAATACTTTGAAAAACAATAAATCCATTTTAGATTATAAATATTTGCATTTTCACTATTAGGCCAGAAATATATAGAGCAGCCCTCGTATAATATTTTTTTTTAATTTTTTTTTTTTTTTTTGTTTTTTTTTTTTTTTTGAAGACTTATTAAGTTACCCTTTCTGTGTATTTATTTTCTCAATAATAAAATTTATGTTAACAAGTTAAGGTTATTGTCCGTTAAAAACATTATGCAGTCTTGACTATGTTTTAACAAAAAATGTCATAACATTAATCACTCGCCTGAGCATCATGTGTGTTTTAAAATTTACATTAAAATACCCTTGACAGCAGATAAAGAGGGTGTGCAAGTATGTGTATAAAATTGTAATTCAGATTATAATTCATTTGTAATGTCATTAAATTTAAGTACTCAAGATCCTTATAGTCTACATCTTTACGTACCCTATTTGCAAATATTAAACTCAAGGCTTATAAGGAAAGACACAAGAGTATTTATCATTTTAATTTTTTTTTTTTTTTTTTTTTGTATTAAAAAGCAATATGTTAATCAATATGTAGATAACACTGCTATTGTAAACATATGCATTCACATGTGAATAAGGGAGCCTGATTCGTCTTGATTTCATTTGCAAAAAGTTTTCTTGATCACGATTTTTTTTTGAGTTAGTTATTTGCGAATCTATGAACTCAGAATTTATCCATTATACTTCGCTATTTGCAAACAGGATCTTCGTATAAAAGTAGTAAAAGAAAGATAAATAAATTTGACATTGGCCTGCTTTTAGTTTTCAGATTTCAATATATGTTTATTTCTTAATTTTAATCAACTAACAAATTTATATAGTGAACCGATATGTATTAAATTAATATAAGGGAAAAAGCAGAGTCATTTAATAAACGGGTGCTCTATTTGATTGTCCTGTTTGCTATAGAAAAAACAGTGTTGTTAAAAGACTAAATAAGATTCGACCTAGAAGAATGTACTTCTCTCTTTTTGTAAGAACAAAAGCGTTTACAGCTAAAAAATATCTTTACTAATTCTTATTTATACTAAACCAGCTATTTCTGATGCTCTTCGCTTTCCTAATGAAAATAATCGTACCACGACCACTCTTTCAAGCCAGTTTTTTAGTTGATTATGAATATAAATATGAAAGATACAATTGATTTGCTTTTGCCTATAGGTCCTTATAGATAAGGACTTATTAATATTGCAATCATATCAACGCGTTTTTCCTCTCCCCCTCTTGGGATTTCTTAATTAATTTCTATACCTGTTTAAAATTTTATTAAAACTAGTGCAGCTGTGAATGCTTATATTTCCCCTTTTTCTTTTAACTTGGTCCTAGCTTTGGCAACTGATACTAGATGAGTTATCTTCTTTTCAATTTTCATTTAAATCGATTTAGTTTTTTATTTTAATCGACAGCTTTCCTTCCTACCTGATCCGCATTTAAAAATATAAATATCCTTCACTAGGACAAATCTACGTGTGTTTAAAAATTTTATCAAAATTGGTTCAGTCGTTTAGCCGTGATTGACGCACAAACAAACAAACAAACAAACTTTTAAAAAGATTTATAATATGCTCATACTAAATTTAAAAATGTAATAAATAATTTAACATTGGTCCTATATTATGACAAGCATTTCAAAACAAAACAAACTGTTCTTTGCAAAAAAATACTATTAAAACAAAATTTGACGCCATATAATAGCGATAAGTAATTTATTTTTTAGTAGACATTAAACACAAAAAAAGCAAAATCTTTAAAAAAAATAGCACGGAAAAATGTTTTGAAATAATAAGAAATTGGCCAAATGCGAAATTGTCTCACACGCGAAAGCTTTTATACTATTTTTAGCCCATCCTTTAATGTTTGAATTTAGATACTTGAAGTTTCTGCCAATAACGGTTTAAAATATAAAAACTCTTTAATTTTATAATTTATTGCTTAAACTTACTTTTATAGCGGACATCCACACCCTGTGTAAATACTAAATATTTGCCTACTGCTATACGCGTTGAACTTACTTCACGTATAGGAACACCCTTTATATTTAAATTATATTTTTAATTATTTATATTTGATCCTACGGCGGGGACATAAAGAGTTGAGTGTTTACTTATTGAGGTTCAGAAATAAGGTTAAAACCAAGTCCCTATTGGGTCACCGTTCAATTAAAAAAAATATTTCTGTAAATGTTGCTAAAGCAAATAGTTTTACATACACTAGGCCTATCTGTCAATTATAATTTAAAAAATATATATTTTGATGAATATCATATCACTTTAGAAACATTCTTTAATTTTTGCGTCTTGGTAAAGTATCTTTTTGAAAATTTGAAACTCTATCTCTTGATAAGTTACTAGGCATAGAGGGCTTTGAGAGACAGATTGACAGGCGGACAGAGGTGTAGTAAAAGCAATAGATCTACGTTTTTACCCTTCGAGCACGGAACCCTGCCACTTGCTTTAATAAGAAAGTAAAAAAATTGACTTTAAAAAATTTTGTTAAATGAAACACGAATTCAAATAGTTCCTTTCCTACAAACTCTCGATGAAGTCATTTAAAGCGACATTTATCCATAATGCGCTCTACTTGAAACTGTAGCACTAGTGTTACCTGGGGGCAAATTACGGCATTCGATATTAAACGAAATTTACATTTAGTTTGTATTGAAATTTCGTTCGGTATAGAATGCTGTAATTTGCTTCCTGTGTAAGGTTTCAAAACAATTTGTCTTTTGTTCAAAACTCTACAAAAAATTTCTTCTCACGTTTTCGTTTAAGACAGTCACAACATATAAGTCGACATCAAAAAATTATTCACGTGAAAAACTACATCAGACCAAATGTATATCGTGTTTTCAAGTATTTAATCTAAACAAACAACAAAGAAAACGTGCGAGATTAATGTAAATAAAACGAAATAAGAAAAAAATTCAAGTGATACATTAATCTAAATGAAAAGTGTAAAATATAATTTCACGAGTCAGTTTTTCACTTGGTAACCGACTTTCTTTAAAAGTTTCCAAAATTATTAAGTAAAAAGTAAGACAAAAATTGATTGTTGCCTTTCAAAATATTTCACGTGTCTCGTATCAAGTTTATGCGGAATCTGGTAACTTGCCATTTTCAAAAAAAAATGAAATTATGCAAAGCCAATGTTGGCATTGAGCCAAAACAGCTTTAGCTACCAAACGGACTCAATCTTCGTCGGATTTTTAACAATTAAAAATTTTTTCAAGTAAATTGAAACAAGTATATTCGCCTCTGCCGAATCTTATATACCCTTCAACATTTATGTAAATCTATTTTAGTAGAGTAACTCAAATCAAAAAACCAAAGAGTGGGGTCGCAGAGAATTAAAAAATTAAAAAAATTTTACATAAAATTGCGATCGGCTCTAAATGGTAAATATTTACCATTTTCTGAAAGATATCTTTTCAAAAGCTTCAAGTTGATACCCATATTGATGACTTAAAAATATAATGCACCATCGTACTTTTCTATGAAAATTTCAGAGGCCCATGACTCGAAAAATATAAGCGAGCGCTAATTTTTTCACTTAATGTTTTTTACTTATTTTTTAATTCTCTATCGCCCCATATATTTGTTTTTTTGATTGGAGTTACTTTATTGTTCCAAATGATATGGAAAAACTAGAGACAGGCGTGTTATTTTGCCCGCTGCCTGAAAGGATATGGACCGATCTTGCTGATTTTCAAACTATGTCCGATCGATTGGCGTATTTAAATTATATAAGTAAATCATCTTGTGCCTTGGTAAAGTTAATTTCAACACTAACACGGACGAACAGACGGACATGGCTTAAACGATTTTGCTATGCATAAGAACGCCAAATATATATATGGGGTCAAGAATGGGTATTGATATTACACAAAAAAAAGTTTTTATTTTAGTGGAATAACTTCAAGCTGACTAAGCAGAATTACAACTAATATTGCCACCCCAGGGCCTCCATTTAAATCTTTAGCAGAAATTTGTCTCGAGTTTTCGTTATGGATTTCCAAAAATTTATTTCATTTTTTTAAATTTAATATTAAATTTTCAGTGCATTCTAATCTCTTAAATATTTAATATACAGATACCTTTGATAAAATCACCCATCACTTGATCAATCTTCTTGTATTTGCTTTAAAGATTGACACCAAAAATAAAATAAATAGTAAAATGTCTGTAAATATTAGAAATGTATTCTTAAATCTCATATCAACTTGAACTTTTCTTTAAGAACTTTGATTCAAAAGCTCATAATAAACTCGTTATTGAAATATGAGGTGTTTCAGCTAACAAATACCACAGTTATTGCAATTCATATATGAAGACTTCATAAATGTCAATATGTGACCATATTAATGTTGTGCTGCAAACGTCACTGGCAAAATAAAGAGAAGAGGAGAAATGTTTTATTTAATGTGTGAAAGCAAACAAATACAAGGTGGTTTAATAGAGTTTTCATGAACTTTAACCTTTTGTATTACAAAAAAGGTTTATTTTGTTTTTAATGATATAAAATTTGCTTTTTCGGCTTAGGTTCATTTTTAAAATTTAATTCCTAAAAGTTTTTAGAAGAAAAAAAAATTATTTACTACATCCGTCATCAGCATTCTTCACATCCATCTACTTTAAGTTGTGTAAATTGTAAACATCATCTATTTAACCAACTAATTAATATTAATTTGGTTAGACGAAGTCTAAAAGGTTGAAAGCTTATTAAATTTTTATTTAAGTAAATTAATTATTTAATTAAAATATTTGTTTTTCCTTTTCTTAAATAAATATACATATGCTTGATACAATAAATTATTGATGTTGAGAATTTTTTATTTACTTTTTGATTAAAAATATAATCGAGTCAATTACAAATTTCATTAAACTTTAATTTCTAAGTAATTAAAACATTTAATAGATTTTAATTTTTTTATATGTAAATATACTGCTAATGGCAATTATAATTAGATTTGCATTAAGATTAAAAGTTTCTTTCTTTGTCGACTAAATGAAAGGGTTTTATTATGACTCTTTTTAGTTCACTAATTTGGCTGTGTAAAAAGGTGATTTTTGGCATCAGTGAAATAATAAAATATAACTGCGCAATTTTAATAAATCATTAGTATTTTTCAACAGGCCTCGTATCTTAGAGGACTTGAAATTGTCGATCTTTTGCATGAAAAGTAGCGTTAAAACCATTTTAATTGATATACACTAACTACAACGGCTAGCCTTCCTTCAGCCTTTTATGAATGGCGATATATTAATGAGCAGAAACTGATGCAGGTCGCTACAGTTTTACTTTTCTTTAGTTAATTAGTGGCTTCCTATCGTCCAAATTTTCAATCCATAACATTTTCTTTCGTCAGATAATTATTGAGCTTATTTTGCATCACTAGGTCCGCATATTCGCTAGCTTTAGGGCTGAGGTCCCCAAAACCATTAAAAAATTTTGTTTTTCGTCCTTACTTTAACATCAGCTAGTGGTAGGAACTTAATCACTTCGAGTGTTGGTTTTGTTGTCTTTTTTAAGTACATCTTCCTTCCTTTTTAGGTTTTCTTAGGGGCTTCTTACATTGCATTAGTGATCTTTGTCACTGTTTTTCTTCTCCTGACTTTAACCCTAAGCTCTTTAGTATGCAAATCGAAGTCTACCGTGGAAAAATTTGAAATCTACACCCCACCCAGAAAAAAATACCCATTTCTCTCTGCTCCACCAGTATTAAGCTCTACTCGCTAACCCAAGTTTCATTAATTCACTTTTGTGACAGTTTAAACTTAATCTAAAAAATTTAAGAAATTGAAATGTATTTAATAGCGTCAAAGCCGTTTTCCGTCTCTCTCGAATCCATCTCTGAAAATAAAATTTTATAAAAAATTTTAATATTTCATTTCAGTTACCCCTTTTGAATTAGAAAAAAAACGAACCTAAGCCTGTCTAGAAGCGTATTCATTTAAATATAATAATCAAGGAAAAGAAAATGTTCCATTCAAATTTAAATTATGTAGGGATCACCCTATACTTGCATACCTTAAGAAGTTATTTGCCAACACAACTACAATACTTTGATTCTACAAACGCTTTTAATATCCTGATTCATTTTAGGGTACAACATTTCATTTTCCACAGTTTTACAACTAGAAATACTAATAATATTGGCCTGTGGTATGTGTGCGTGTTTGGGTGTTATTGTGTGTGTTCAAATATTTGCAAACGTTCTGCAATAAATATTTTGATTCACTGGCTTAATGCCAAATTATCTCAAGAAAACTATTTGCTGATATGAATGTGTCTATATTTTATAATATTTAATACTTAACTGTAACGTATATATGTATGTGTGGGTGTGTGAACTACATATTTAGTAGGTGAATTTAACAAATCAATTTTTATGCATAAAAAAATTTTAGGAATTTGTTTTATATTTTCATAAGACTGTTTTTTTTTTTTTTTCTTTTTTAATCCAAAAATCGACTGTTTATTTTATGAAGAAATATTTTTAGTGTGTTTATACTTTGCAGTACTTGTTGTTTTTTCCTTTTATTTTGCCATTAATGCTCTGTATTTAGCTGCCTTGTAACACAAAGAATGCATAAGCGCCAATAGTTATGACTACTAAAGTGGAAAAACTAGCACACACACAATCACACACAGTCCTTAAAACACTCAATTTATTTTCAAAAAGTTCATGTTTATTGAAAATAAATTTTTCATACCAACAGCAACAAAGTTTTTCTGTAAACAACAATAAATTTTGTTTACAATAACTAAAATTGTTAACAGTGATTAGGAAATATTTACAAACAAATAAAACAAAACAAAAAAATGCTGCAGGTAGAAATACTTAATTTTTCGACAAGCACAATTTACGACCTTTCAAACTTGTGCAAATTAAAATTTTATTTATTGACATTTAAATATTTTCTTTTGGAATCTGATTAGAAAAAAAAAACAGTATAACATTTATAAAAAGGTATTTCTAATTTTGATGCATACGTAAATACACAGTTGTGGACAACAAATGTTTAAATCTGATAAAAGATACAGTAGAGCTTAGTTATAACGAACTCGAGTTTACAAACTATGTTGAAGGTTTTAATTGCCATTTTGTTAATAAAAAAAATTATTGACAAAAATAAACAAAATTTTCTAAAATATAAAGGGTGTTCCAAATTTTAAATTTGCTGCCACTTTGACAGTAAATTATTATAATTTCTAAAAACAAAACAATTTTACAACTGAGAATTCAGAGTTAGTAAAACTAAAGTCGTAAACATCATGGAAATCAGCAATGGGATGCTGATTTTTGGAGTAAAATCATCTTAAGCGATGAAGCAGATTTTAATCTCGATGGCTTCTTTGTCCAAAATTGTTGTGTGGAGGGATCAAAGAACCCACATGTGATTATCAAAGAAGTTTTTCCACAACGTAACGATTTTAAGCTGGCAGCGTCATTGAACCATACTTTTTTTTAAATGAAGCTGTTTAAGCAGTAACTCTTACTGGTGCTCGAAATTAAATAAACACGATGTGGCCAATAAGTGGTTTCAACAAAATCGAGACACATGCCATACAGCAAGTGAAACAATTAAGTTATTACTGGAGACGTTTCCTGATCGTAACGTTTGCTTCAATTTGTTTTTGGGGTCTGCTGTGTTATGTACAACCTAAAGATTTTCGTAGTTACGGAAGCGAACAAAGACTGCGGTGAAAAATCGCAGTATACTTTATTTTCTAATCGTGACGTCTGCTTTAATTCGTTCCTGGGGTCTGGTATGTTGAGTAAAATCCGAAGATGGCTTGTAGTTACGGAGCCGTACAAAGACTGCGATGAAAACTTGCTGCTTACTTTATGGACTTATATATAGTCACGTCTATGCAATCTTCGGAGCTGGCCCCCTTCGTTGCTTAATAATTTCTGGCATCCAATTGGTATCTTAAGCTATCTTAGTTGCATTAAGTAACGTGCTATCCCTAGGCTTTGCTTTCATATGACAGCATCTGTCTAAGATCTCACATAACATCAACGCCTCACGTTTGTTACAACTTAAAGTACCTTAATTATGCTCAGGCAACATTTTAGACCTTCTGTTGAGGGGCTTTTACATCAGAAATCCTTTAGAGATTTACTCCACTCCACTTGTTAGGTGTTATTGTTCATTTCTATTGACTTCCTTCATTGGCTAAATACTTAAAAGAAATGGCTACCTCTTGCTAGACAGACATCCCTAAATGTTTCTACAGTTTTGTTTGACTTTGAGAAAAATAAAATTTATAAAAAACTTATTAATAAATAGAAGACGTTTAACCATACAGAGCTCTTTTTTGTGTCCGTAAATTTATAGTGAAAGTAAGGCTCGAGTAGTATCTTGTGTTCTCTTGACTTAAACCAGTCTGTTAATGGCCGTCATGGCAAGGAGGTATAAGCTTGATCTACTATGGGGCGAATCAGTAAAGTTATTCTGCATGTAGAGCCATTTAGCCGAACACTCGACTTCCATCTCCATTTGTTTCTCACAAGCTGTGGTTTATTAACAATACACATCACTTCAACAAGTAGTGATCTATGCAATTACCAAACGCTATTATAATTTTAATTTTTTGACCACCACTGTAAATATACTCGTGTTTAGAAAAAATTGATTTAAAAGTCCAATTTGAATTTTTGGCACTTAATTTTTATAGTTTAAAATAAATCTAGTAATTAAAAATGTTTTATAGGCAACACTGACACTGTTGTAAATTATCAACCGGCCAAAAAAATTAATAAATAAAAAATAATTAAGAGACATGCTACCCTTCCAAAGACTGATTTATTCAATCACATATCTCTACGCCTTTTAATTTAATTTTTTTTGGCGTGAGAGAAATATAAAATTTGTTTTTGTTTTGTTTTTTCTTTTTCAAAACTTTCAACCGTTTTTGCTATAAAAAAAATATTTGTTTTTAAATTTGTATACATTTTATTCATATTTGAATAAATGTGGCGAATTAATGGCGTCGTTGATGAATTTTTTAGATTTTATCGTCTTTATTGATGATTGTCTTCCATTAAAATCATCATCAAATTTAAAATACAGTCAACATTTAATGTCAATCTACAAAAGTTTAATTTCAAATTTGTAATTTTCATTTAAAGAGTGTGTTTTCAATATTTATATTGATTGAATTTGCAAATATTGTTCTAATGACTTTCAATGTTAAACGGAGCTATTTTATTTAATTGAATTTTTATTATTATTTTTTATTTTTTGCTTTGTTTTTTAAATTGTTATTTGCCTTTATGCATTCTTTTGAATGGCCATTTAAAATGTTAAATTTTTTATTTATCTATTTTGAGCACTTGTGATGGACAAATATTTTTCCAAATCAATTATCAAACTGAAAAAAATTAAGGCACTTAAACTTATAAAAATTAAAGCTTAACAAGTTTTTTCTTTATTGAATTTAATTTTTTTTATTCCAAAGAAGTGATAGCAACAACAAAAGATTAATTTTTTGCTTAAATTTTTTCAAGCCTAAGCTTAGGCAACATTTTTTATTATTTACAGAGCTCTTAAATGTATGTAATATCTTAGAAAAAAATTAAAAAAATTATTAATATAATATTACAAAATTTACATACTATTTATTTATAAATTCTAGACTGACAAAACTGACTTTAAAATTTTTTATTAGAACCCTTAAGGAAACCGAAATTGACACAGAAGCTGTTAAGAATTTTTGCAAACATTTTTTAACAATTATTTTGAATCAAATAAAAATGTCTAAAATTTACAATATAATTCGTTGCCTAATTTTAGGCATAAAATTAAAAATGCTCTGCATTAATTTTCCTTTTCTTTAGATTTATTTTAATTACGGCCTTTAATTGCTACATTTCCAAATAGTTAAAATGAAAAGTGCCTTTAAATTCTTAATAAATATAACTAAATGTACTTTTTCTTTTCTTTGCTTTTCTTAATGTGAAGCAATGTGGGGTGGTCTATGCAAAGGATTTTAAGTACAAAAAATAATAAATAGAAAATTGTTTACAAATATTTTTCAGACATAAATTTCAACTTAATGATGCTTAAAAATTAAACAAGCAAAACTTGTTACTCCAATTGTATTTTTCTATTTATTTAAACTTTAGAGGGTTTATTAAAGTACAATGGGGTTATTTTATATTGGCTAACTAGATTCAAGTAATGTGGGAGAACAATAATCGGTAGCGTAAAAATTATTAGAAAAACAACTATATTTTTCCTGACTCTGTAGTGAACATTTGTGTGGCAAGCAGCTTGCTTTTAGCAGCATACTTTAGGGGGCTAAGCGAAACGCATTTAATTTATGAGATCATATTATTATTTTTTTATTGTTAATTTCTTTTGTTTTATGTAAAAAAGAAAATTTACTTTATTATTTTTTTTATAATTAACTTTGCTCTTAATAACTTCAAGCAGCATCAACAGCATTATTTAAATTACTCCGCTAAATAGAAATTTCAGCATAAACCATAACATAGCAATCATAAACGATTGTGGCGCAAGTTAATTTTAAGAATCCACAAGCAAACAATATTCAAAATAGTTTTGTAAAGTTTATTGGAATAAAATATTTATTAACATTTTATCCATTTTGTTTTTATTACAGCTTTTTATTCAGAATTTATGTTTTATTCATTATCATAACAGTAGGAAGAAACAAATAAAGTTAAGAAATTTTTACTTCTTCAAAATGTAGTAAAAATAAAAAAAAAAATACTGCGTACATTTGAGTAAATATTTTTATTTATGAATTTATAGTTATTTCATATTTCGACGCAAGATGAAATATATTTGCTAGCTTTGTTTTTTTTTTTCTTAAATATGGAGTTAAAAAAATTCTTAAACGATATCTGGCTGTTGGAGTAAAATGTATTACAAACAAAATTTTAAAACTGTTCTTTATGATTTTAAATTCCAATTTTTCTAATTCTTTATTGTGACTTCTGAAAAATTCATAAAATTTTCCTCATCTTTATTTCTCTTACAGAACCCAGAAAAGACAAGACTGATGCACAACATGGTGGTAATGGCACGTTATCGCCCAATACTGAACAGCCACCCTGTCAGGGATCGATGTTGCCACCACCCGGTGGCGGTAATGGTGGCTCCCAACAAAATCACTCACATATGGTTAGTGGACGTGATCAACATGATTCCCATACACAAAGTTCCAAAATGGAACGACCCAACACATTGGGCACTAATAAACTCGCCAGACGTGTCAATGTCTGCTATGAACACTGTAAGTAAATATGAAAAATTCTCATTTAAACAGGGACATCTTTAATCTTGAAAAAAAAAAATTGTTTTTGATCTCTAAAAACGGTAAACAACAAGGATAGACAACAAGTCTGTGATGTTCTTCACAGCAAGTGAAAAAGGGTATATTTAAGTTTGTCATGCCGTTTGTTATTTTTACAATATCCATTTTCGATAAAGCATAGATAATCAGAGTTCTAATGCACAGCGAAGTAGATTGAGCGATATCCGTCTGTCCGTCCGTAGTAGTTTTCAAATCAACTTTGCCAAGACACTACATAGATGAACAACAGAAAATTTAAATACGCCAATCGATCAGAAATCGTTTCGAAAATATTGCTATTGAAAATCAGCAAGATCGCTCCATGTCCCTCGAGGCAGCGCCCAAAACACCCAGACTGCCTCTAATTTTTCTATATCTTCTGGAACAATTAAGTAACTCCAATAAAAACAAAGAAAGAAATGCATTGGACGACCGAAAAATAAGAAATAAGAAAAACATATCATATGAAAATATTTGCGCTCACCCATATTTTCCGAGTTATTGGCCTCTGAAATTTTTTTAAAAAAGTTCGATTGTCAAGATGGTCAATATGGGTATCATTGAAAAGATCTTTGTGGAAATACTAAAATTGTTTAAAAATGCTTAACGCATTAAGGCCCAGAGTAATTTTTATGTAAAATTTTTGTTTTTTTTTTTTACTTTACTGACGATTTCTCTACATGCAAACGAATACTTCTTTCGCATACTTGTATTGAAAACAAAAACAAAATATAAAAAATTGTTTTTGTTTTCAATATCATTATACGAAAAAAATGTTCGTTCGCATGTAGAGAAACCGGCAGTAACTTTCTGTCACCCCAATATTTGGTTTTTTGATTGGATTACAAACAACAAATAAAATCGTCACATTTTTCGATGGAAATTTATAAAAAAATAAGTAAAATTTATATAAATACCTTTTTTTAGCGCCTTTTCCTGAATCTACTCAGCACTTGCAACAGAATCTCACAAATTTCACTAAATAAAAATATAGAAATTTAAAACGAATATAAATCAATATTGCAGTTCCCTCTTTCCGTGACTACTTTCGACTTAAAAATAACACTTAAAATATCACTGTGTGTTTGTTTTGAATAACTATTTGAATGTTTGTGTTTGTAAAATCATAAACTTGACATATATATTTTAAAATCTGTCATAAAAAAATATTAAAAACAAAATTTTCCGTTCTTAATTTTACACAATACATTGCACTCAGCGCAAAGCACACACCACAGCAAATTATATTTTTTTCCATGTTGTAATTCCTTTAGTGCAAAAGAAATATTTCATCATGTCAAAGTCAGGAACTTATGAAAAATTAATTTATTTCTATTTTTTATTTATTTATTTATTTTTTAAAGAGCTTGTTACACATACTTTCACAAAATATTAAGATCGAGATGACATGTGCCTTAGAATTGCACCAGTTGCAGGGGCGAAAGTAAAATTTGGATTAGATTTTTCTAGTCTCAGGTTTTTTCGATGCCGGTAATATCTGAGTTTCTGTGACTATACTGGTTCAGTAAAAAAGGTTTAGTTAAGTCAATTATCATTATTATTTCGGCATTGATGAGAATACGGGATTTATTCAGACAGTTTATTTTATTAGATGTTCTTTCGTTTTATCACTAAGCAATTATTCTCTTAAAGCCCTTCGCTAAGTAAGCTTTCATAAGATCCTGAAAAAGTTCTCTAGAAAGACAATATTTAAAATTTGTACGGTCAAAGAAAACAATAAGCAAAAGAGTCCCTTATGGCAAAGACAACTGCTTCTCCTTCTACTCGGAATCATTTTCTGCAAGCCACAATTTTTAAAACGGAAAAAGGACGAAGCCAAACAATCCAGATGCGAAAGCTTTTAAAACTAAAATCCCCTATTTTTATAATCGAAAATGCACAAATATCCATCCAAATGAGGCTGCTATAGTCAAAGTGGTAAACACTTTGACTACAAACCTGGTTGGCCAGGGTTCGAGCCCTGCGGCAATAAAAAAATAAAAATGTTTTTTCTGTTTAATGGTATAAATACACATTCAGAATTAACAGCCTCCTTCGTCGGAACTTCTTCATAGCATATTTCGCCTTTGAAGTTAAATAACCAACTCTCTATGTATCTCCTTTCACCACCTGTCTTATGTCTCATCTATCCCTTTTCTAAAAGAATGTAGCACGGTTACGAAATTATTTAAATAGGTATTAAAGCCTCAAGTGCTAACTCTCTTTACAAAAAAAAAATATTATTTTGATTTAGGATCACTTTTTTTTTAAAATTTCTTAGCCCATTTGGGTCACTTTTAAAACACTGACAGGATAGATAACATTTGAATGAGGATTGGGAGCAGCAGCAGATTAAATGTTGATGTCAAGAGTGGTTATGCGGAATTCTGAAACTGAAAATCAGTCTATTCTGCCAAAAATACTCTACCTTGTAATAAAAAATAAAACAAGAGGAATATTAAGGCTTCCACTTGTTTAAAAAAACTGCATTCATATTTTTTTTATTACGTTTTTTTAAGGAGCGCGATAGATTAAAAAAAGGCAGTCAAATTAAATAATTTTATCACGATTCATGGGTGGTTTCTTCTATTTGTATAAATAAAAAATAAAATGACCTTCAAGTTAAACGAACATTAATATTTAAAATGCACAACTGTTTTTTTTATGCCCCTTAAAAAATCTGTACGTAATAAAACAGTGAAAATTACTAAAATTCATCATGTTAAAGTAAATGCCTGTAGGCTGGCGTAGAAGGAGAAAGTTTAGTATTCTTCTTCGCAATTTTTACTTCTCACTTAAGAGCGGAAGTTGTTTAAAAAAACCAAAATGTAGCTGGCTGTTAAACATTCCTCCTTTGCGTGGTCTAACAATGTTTTTTAAAAATCTTCCTACAAATTGTTAATGCCGATATGATAATGCACATTCCAACAACAAAAACTACAAACCTGATCATAACCTTGCAGGCTTATTTAACTGTCCTTATTTGAGTCAGATTTAAATTCATTACATTGACTCTTTTACAGTTATAGAACCAGTGACACATTGCGTTTCATTGCGTTTTGCGACAGCCCTTAATTTAATTATTTCTCTTTCAAAAAAGCGTCAATAATTATCTCAAAAAACTTTTATACTTTTAACAAATCTATTTTTATTTTATTTAGGATTTCAAATACGAGTTCGTAGGTTCATTTCCCATCATTTTTAAACTAATTTAACTTTAAGCTATTTTTTTCAGAACAATTATGTTAATAAAAATTTAGTTTTAAGAACATAACAAATTGGCTTGCGTTACTTTTAAGTGTTTATTCATTGGAAGCAAAAAAGAGCGTAAAAAACTCAGAGAAATCACTACAAAATTAATGTGTAATTTTTTAATTTAAATGACAAATAAAAACTATTTTTTTTTTTAACTTTTTTTTTCTAGATCCTGAGGGTTCTTCAAATGCCATGATGGGTGGTCCGCCAGGCAGTACACCACCGCCATATGCCGATGCTTCTGGCGGCGGAAATAGCGGTGGTGGTGGTAGTGGTCATCATCATCATCATCATCATGATGGTCGAGGTGGTGGCAAAATGGTAGGTGGTGTCATGTTATCCGAATTGCCAGAACCTCCGATACCATTATCGGAAATAGGTCCCATCCCACCGCCTCCTATGTTTTCTACGCCATCGCCAACTTTAGTAGCTGGGCGACCGCATGGGCCATACGATGGTTATGGTAAGTAAAAACAAAAAAAAAACTTATAAGACTTGGAACACATACGAAGTTTAATTTTTACGTCAGCAAGAAAAAAAATGCATTGAAAACTATTTTCCATGGAAAAAAAATGCTTCAGACGTTAACGATTGCATCTAAGTTATCTGTTAGGTGATAAAAAGTACAAAAGTCCACCTCTATTTTTTTAGTTTTTGTTTTTGTTTTTTTTTTATTTCAAAACAAAACAGTAAATAATAGCATTGACTTCCGTGTACATAAAAACAAATTTTTCTAACCCCCAAAATTATGCTTAAATTTAGCTAATATTATCTCTAACCCCTAAAAGTATGCTAAGATTTAGTTTTTCTATTCATTCTATTCCCTCTACGGTTTGAAATGCTAAAGTAATCTACTTATATTTTAAACTTTATAAATGTCTCTCTGGGATCCAAATTTCATTAGAATAATTTTGCCTCAAACACACAAATTTACACATAATTCTAGAAGAATGTTACTTTAAACATAAACCATATAAGCTCTAATTGTTTTAGTTTTTTTTTTTTAATATTTTACAACTTTATTTGTCTGTAAAAAAGGACATAAAAAGTATTTGCTTTATTTGTTTGAATCAATTAAATGTTTTCCTTAAAGTATGCTTTAAAAATTTATGTAAATAATTAAATTTTTTAGCTAATGATTTCCTCCTATTTTTTTGCTGTTGAAAATCTTTGCATTTCCTAGTCAAAATATTGACTTTATCTTGTATTTTCAAAAGCTCATTCACTTCAATTATACAGAATCAATAGAATAAATGGCGAAAGAATTTTTTTCTTCTTATCCCTTTCTCATTCTTTTAAGCGCATTTAAATATTTTATATATTAGATTTTCTCTGTTCTAGTCGTATTTGGTGTTGTTGTTCTTGCCCTAGAAGCTGTTAATAAACATGATTTGTTAAGTGGCAGTTGATGCCACTAACGTACATCGATGTGGCCAATAAGCACAAAACGGAAAAAGGAAAACGATTTAGTATAATGGAAAATAATATGAAAAGCAATGTAAAATTCTACCTAAAAGGCGTTGAATTTGAAGTTGAAAATGTAAATGTGAGAAGAATAACTTGTGTTTGAAATAAAAAATAAAAATGCAAAAAAAAAAAACTTAAGAGATTTCTAACATATAAAATGAATAAATCTTTTTTGAAAAATTATTGAATGAAATACATATTCGACGAGCAGGGTATACTGAAGTGCATGGGCACCCCTTTGGTTTAACTTTCAACCCCATACCTTCGTTCCACAAAATTCGTTCGATGCTGTTGCCTGCCGTTAATTCAGCTTTTCGGAATCCTCATATCGTGATAATCTGTTTGACACCGATTCCATTTCGCCTTGGATTATCTTAACGTTGAGTGTCTCTACCAGGTTTGATTGTTGCCATTGTCTTGGGGGATGTATGGATCTGATGTTTTTTTTATTTTTTTTTTTTTTTGTTTTTAAAAACTTTCTTCTGCGATAAATGCTGACTTTTCCTATCATTTTTATCCAAAAGTCTTTAAGTTTATTTTCGTTCGTTCGGAAATATGAACGAAATTCATTTTTGAGCTCTCTTCTATACTTTCTTATTTTTCTAAGGCTCGAAGGACCCATATTTGTACATCGAGGCAGAAATGCTGCTTTAATTCAATGAAACGTCTCGATTACAACACTCTTACGATGTTGCGTTATGGACTTACGCTATTGAACATTTCAGGTCGGCCTCGATCATTTATTTGTTTTCTCTTTCGTCTCTTCTTTTCGTAGCCAGGCCCCCGCTTTGTGGCCATGCCCTTGATACCGGATCATTCCACCTATAATTTATTGTCATCGTCCGTCTCCCTTTTTCGCCTCGCCACCCTTTTTGTGAGTTCGATTGTATTTGATTTTTATATCACAAAAGCTTGGGAGGTTGCAGGTTCAACTTTTTAAAGTTCATCTTGAGGTCGACGGGTTTCCAGAATCCGCAAGCAAGAGACCAAGATTCCTGGTGTATGCTGATACATCAAACAATTCGAGCTCGACTTTTAATAATTATTTAACCAAAATGAACAACATTAAACTTTTTAAAATTTAATTTTCTACAAAATAAAACTTTAAGCAGGGACATTTGATAATTTGCAATCAATCTTTTCTTTTCTAGACAATGATAACGAAGATGATGACGGTTCAGACAATGACTACAATTATCAAACATATTCCAATCATATCGACACACAACGCATTGAGGAAATTCCAGCCAAAGAGCCCAAACTAAATGCAGTTCCTCTTAAGTCGGCGCTTAAAAAGAAGCCGGGACAAAATTCATCGTCACCCGCCACACCCATACAGGATCATAGCAATGCAAATGGTACACTGCCTCAAGGCATGGGTATGGGCAATAGCAATAATGCCAGCAGTGGCTCATCAACCAATCAGCGTCCCTTGGTAGTCAGACAGGATGCTACCAATAGTTATAATCTTAAGTAAGTACAACGAAATTTAAAGCATAAATTTGTTTTTCTTTAAAATATTTAAAAATTTTAACACTTTTTTTAGTCAAATTTTGTTTGGTTTTGAATGTTTTTTTTTTTTGTCTTATAAAAGAAATATTTACTTCCTTCTTTTATACAAAAAATAGAGTAGTTGAATACAACAACAGAAAAAAAATAATCAATTTTTGTTTTATTGTTAATATTTTTTATTATATATTAAATTTAAAGAAAACAACAACAAATTTTATAAATTTTATGTCGTAACTTTTAATAAACAACTATTTTTTCTTTCTTCTCAATTCCCCACTTTTTTTACTTTGTTTTCTTTTTGTCTCTTGGTTTCTTCCCTAATCAAAATTTAATCTCACATTTTGTTTTTTCTTTGACAAAATAAAAATTTTTTCCTTTTCCTTATTTTTCAAAAAAAACCCCCGCTTCCAATTACCCTGTTTTATGTTCTTTTTTCTCCTGCCTTTTTATTTTTGGTAACCACAATTAGGCCCATTCTACGACCACGGATTAGAATATGGTAATAATTTAGAATTATTTATTTTACGTTAAAACAAAATTCTTACACCAATACACCCCACAGAAAGAAATGCTAGAAGAAAACAAAAAACTAATTAATCTGTATATGTGTTTTATAGCCTGTTTCTCAAACTCGAAATTATGTATTCATTTTATTGCTTTCGAAAATTTGTTTTATATCAGCCTTGTAAACATAGTAAAAGCCTTTAAATAAGAAAAATTCTTGTGATCAAAATTTCATATCGACTTGTTTATTTGAAGCTCATTCGATTTCGAGAAACAGGCCATTATTTGTGTGCATTTTGCTTGATTGTTGTTTTTACATTCTATTTAAAAAATATGTGTTTAAATTCATAACAAAGAAAAATGTTTAAGATAAATAATTAATTTTAAATCTGTTGTAACATTTCAAAATTTTAAATCTTATTTTCGAATCTAAAATCTTCATCGTACACACTTGATCAAAATCATATAAATTCTGAAAATTGGAAAAAAACGAAACGTATTCTTTTATTGCAGAGATAAAACATAGTTGTGCTGTGGTCACGGGAACAATAATATGTTCTCTATAACAATATATTATTCTGTCAAACAAAAACCCCATAAAAATCGTGTTTTTTGAGCCGGTTTGAACATTAAATTGCCTAAAAATAACATAAAAAATAAATTTGCATAAAATACTTATTTGAAATTGATTTTGATTGTTTTTTATTCGATCGTTACTTGTTTTTTAATCATAACTCAGTGACTTCATGTGGCCCGGCAGAAATAATAATCGAGAGGTGTCAAATTGCACGACCTTGTATTATCGATAATTGCGATTGCAACGCATCGTTTTAAAAGTACAATGTCATCGTTTTTTTTTTTTTTCAAACAAAGATTGTGATAACGACCTTCATCAAACGTTAAGCGAGCTCCAGCTTATTTTTTAAAGGAATAAGATGTAATAACCTAACCTGCGTGTAAAACACAGCAAACAATAAATTTTCAGAATTCAATGGATTCCATAGTATTTTTTTAAGGAATGTTTTCATTTCATGTGCAGCAATTTTATTAATTAATAAGCGCTTGAAGACAAAAATCGCTTAACATAATTCTGCGATAAATTGAATTAACGATCATAAGTCTACTTAATTTTGTTGCTTTGTACAAGCGTAGAAATAATTTATGAAGGTTTTATCCTTTCGTAAGATTTACCGGATTGAAAAAATGGGAATGCCGAATCTTATATACCCTTGATTACGTAAATCTAGTTTAGTGAAGTCACTCAATCAACAAAAAAAAAAAAAAAAAAAAAAAAAAAAAAAAAAAAATAGGGAGATGACGAAATATTACAAAATAAGCAAAAAAAAATTTTACATAAAAATGTTATTGGCTCTTAATGGGTTAAGCATTTTTAAAAAAATTTACACATATCATGAAAGATCTCTTCAAAAGTTTTTAAATGGTACCAATATTGATGTATTAAAAAATATGATTTAATATCGTACTCTTCTTTAAAAATTTTAGAAGGCCGTAACTCGGAAAATATGGGAAACCGTTAAGTTTTTTACTTGAAGTTTTTTCCTGTTTTTTAATTCTCTATCGCCCCATGTATTTGTTTTTTTTTTTATTAGGGTTACTTCAATTTTCCAAATGATATGGAAAAATTAGAGGCAGCCGTGGTGTTTCCCCACTGCCTCAAAGAACATAAACCGATCTTGCTGATTTTCAATAGCAAATTATTCGAAACTATGTCTGGTCGATAGGCGTACTTCAATTTTCTCTAGGTCATCTAGTGCCTTGGCGAACTTGATATACATCTATTTTTCATACTTCTTAATATAAAGGGTCACTCATTCAAAGGGACAGTTTATGCTCCACCTAAATAACGTAACGACTTTGATGAAATTTTAAATAAAATAGATCTGTTTATTGTAGAACACATAAAGGTTACGTTTTTTTTTATGTACTCAGAGGGAGTCGGTACAACGTTTGCTTGGTGAGCTAATGATCTATAATATTTAATATCCAATAATACATTCTGAATCTTTAATTAAAATCTATACATTTATATAGTTAACAGCAACTTAATATGATTAAGATTCAGATTTGAACATTGAATTAAGTCACAAATATGATAATTTCCGACAACATTATTATATTAGAGCATCATAATATTGTTACAATTTAAGCATTATTTTGGTTGTTTTATCCCAACATTATCAGCATATTTAACTACATATGGATTAGATGTAACCACAATAAGTTAATTTCTAACCACATGATGGTTATGAAGCGTCATAATATGATTAAAATTTAAACACATTTTTGGTTGAATGTTACAGTCGATATATGATTATCTAACTTCATCATATAATAATTAGAAAGCACTATAATAATCAACCATATGTTTTCTTTCGTGTGGACTAATATTTCGATGTTTTTTTTTTTTTTTTTTTTTGGGATCATGATTCTACTACGTATTTTCGTTTAAAATTTTTTTTTTTACAAATTTTATGAAAATCACTTCAATAGCAGTTAACAATAAAACTTCATATTCAGGAAACACCGCAAACAACTAAAGAAAAAAATCTTTACTTATCGATTTCAAACTATTTTCACAGGTGGAAAAGGCCATTTTTAAGTTTGTCAACTAAAATCTAAAGAATGTTCAGAAATGTTATTTTTGAACCAGAATAGGCAGACCCTTTAATATTCTCACGCCTGCTGTAAGGACAAGTTCTGTACTTGAAAATAAAACTAAAATATAAAGGGTATTCCTTTAGCAACGTGCTTTTAAGGTATATGATTTAAGTTTTTTAACGGTAGGAGGCATACGTTCAGGTCTTACACAGAGCATGTGCAAATATAATCGTTATTCAAATAAGCGTGAACCCTGTACGATGGTACAGAACCCTTCCTTTACACTTGTTGGATTTTTTGAACTTCATTTATTTTTTATACTCTTCACAAAAATTGAAAAGGTCATATCTAAGTTTGTCATTCCGTTTGTAATTTCTACAATATCCATTTCTAACCCTATAAAAAGAGTTCTTATGCATAGCGAAGTCGATTAAGCGATGTCCGTCTGTACGTCCGTGTTAATGCTGAAATCAACTTTGCCAAGGCACTAGATGAGATAGAGAAAATTTAAATACGCCAATCGTTTAGCTATAGTTTTGAATATATTGCTATTGAAAATCAGCAAGATCGTTTCATGTTGTTCAAAGCTGCGGGTAAAACATCATGCCTGCCTCTAATTACTCCATATATTTTTTTTAACTTTTGTTTTTATTTCTGCAGGTGGTTGTTAAAAAATTGGTAAGCTTTTACATTATGCAGAAACCTTTTCATTTACTTAGTAGAGACAACAACCTGAAGCAAAACTTACAATTTTTGAAAAAAGTTTGTTTTTAATAGGAAAACTTTATGGCAGAAAAGAATTTCCAATGCCAATTCAATTGAAAATCTGGTTATACATATGGTGAAGAGTATATCAAAATCGGTATAGCCGAATAAAGAACTCTAACTTGTTTTCTATTTAACCTCGTGGTTAAATGTTACATTTTCAAGAACAATGTTAAAGCTACTTTTTTGTTTGTCTGTTCAATTTAAATGTTAATCAATTATTATTAAAATGAATTTAAACACTAGTTTTTCAAGCAATAAATTTTAAGCAAATATGAAATAATTTCTTTATGTAACCAACACACTTCATTTTCAGTTTCTTTAAATATCCCTGCTTTCAATAAAATGTTTACTTTTTTTTGCAATAAAAACTTCCTAAAGCAAAAAAAAATCTTTTTATTTATTAAATTTATTACAGAAAATAAAATAATTATGTAACACAAATTGCATGGCTTTTTTAACATAAATTTTTTATTACACTTTTTTATACTAAAAAAAAAGAAAATTTCAAAATATTTCCATCACCATCATCCTGCACATAAAACATTTTTAATATTCACGACATTTTACTTTGAAATATATGTACATTTAAATACTGCTTTAAGTCGTGAAAAGAAAGTATATAATTCTTTTAATTTCTTTTCCAACTATTTTTTCATTAATTTAACCCCATTGTTTTACATTTTCTTGTTTCTTCTTCTCGGAAGACGTCAAGTATTTTAATTTGAAAAGTAAAAATTTTTGTTAATCTTAAACACAAGCACTTGTGCATAAATATGTTTACACATCAGTAGGTTCGAATTTAAGGCAAAGTCAAAAAAATATACCTACGAGGATGGTTAAGGTATTACCAAGTACTGGTAAATTTGAAAAAATTCTCTTAACGGAGACATTTAAAATCTTTACGTTTCGTATATTCATTGTAGAAAAATCCTTTAATAGGAATAATCAACACGAGAAGTGTATATTTACACTTGCAAGAAAAAAAATCAAATTCAAAATAGCCATAGGTCATGTATATCAAAAAAAGACCTTATAGGGACACCCTTTAATTTTCAATTTTATACTTGTCTTATTCAGTGTAAGTTTCAACTATCTTTCTATAACTAATAAAAATATAAGGACATATGCGTAACTCTACATCTCCTATTGGCACACCCTTTAATTTTTTATTTAAAAAAACTATATTTGTTGCTAAAGCAGACGTTACATTACACACTCTGTGCAATATTTAAGTATATGATTATAACGGTTGAAAAGATAAGTCCCTATAAGTCAAATTACCTCACCTATGCGGACACCCTTTAATTTCTAATTGTATACTTGATATAGCGAGCATAGTCCTGTTTAAATTTAAATTGTCCGTCTGTAACGATTCAACAGATAAGGACGTGTACATTAAACTAAATATCCTATGGGGACACCCTTTAATTTACAATTTTATACTTGTTGATATAGCGAGCATTATCTTCTGTAAATTTAAATTGTCTGTCTGTAACGTTTTAACGGATAAGGACGTATATATCAATATACATACCCTATGGGGACACCCTTTAATTTACCAATTTAATATTTACACTTGTTTTTATAGCGGACTTAGAAGTACACACCCTATGTAATTTTTATAAAAAATAAAAAATCTGGACATTTAAATCAAATTACATATCCCATGAGGACACCCTTTAATTTGGAAATTAAGTTTTTTATTATTTTCTCTTATTGGGAGCTACAGTGATACCAACTTTGTTAAAATTGTTTTTCGGTATCCGCTACGGTTCAATAGACATGTAAAATCATGTGTGATTTGTGGAGACAACCTGTTTTAAATATTTAAACCTTTTTTCTAAGTTTTGAACTTTTTGTAAAAAAACACAAAGTCGGTTTTGCAATGACTGAGTTCTTTGGGCACAAACATAAAAAACTGCAAACGAATAGATTTTTTTTTAAGTCAAACAACTCGTAATTTTCTCCTTTAATTTTGGACACAGAGGTAGTGGATGGGTGGCCTGTCTTAGAGGATCAACACTTTCTTTTCCGCCAAATATTTTTTTGCTGTTTTTATCGCCTAAATTCGTTTCTCTTGAAAGATAATTAATAAAATGTGTGTCTTCTTATTCGCCATTCAATACTTTTTTCTTCTTCTTTAGTTTGGACCTAAATACTCGAATACACACGGCTCTTTCTATTTTCCGCATATTTTTTAGTGCCACTTTAATTCTGCACTGATCATTTAATATAAAATTGCTGATATTCTACATCATTTTACTTCTAACCACCATTACCAGTGGTCATTACTTTGGTTACCCTTATTGCCTCTTTAGTTAATTTACTAGAGCATGATAAACAGAAAGGCGGAGACTGAATTTGGGGTCAAGCTTACTTTACAAAAAATAAGACACCGAATTTATTTATCATAATACAATTTTAAGACCAAACATACCGATATAATTGGGATTTTTTTTAAAGCACTACTATCAAATGCTGTTCTGGTCTGGTCTGTTCATTTTGGCATCACCCTCGTTAATAACATTAAATTACAGTCAAATTAAGATTATGCTTAATGAAAAGCAGGAAAATTGAATAAAAAAAATATTAATTTCATTTTTGATTTACGGGCCACCATAATTCACTTAGTTGTCGTTAAATGTCACCGGACAATTAAAGCTCTACAGTTTTCACCACAAAAAGTTAAGAAAACAGAAAAAGATTTATATTTTATATACAAAGCACTTGCAGCATGTTAAAAGGATACAAAAAAAGTTAGAAAAAAAAACAAGAAAACTCTTAAGTACTGGCTCTTAGTGTACGATACACTTGTTGTAATTTCATCAAAACTATTTATGCCGTAAAATGTGATTTTTTAAGCTTAAAATATAACACTCGCACACAAACACCCCAAAAGTGTTTCCTTTTAATTTCAATTGCTTGAAGCAGAAAAAAACGACTTTGATGTTGAGATTTGTTTCGTTTTTAGTTATTTTTTTTTTTTATTTATTTTGTTTTTTTGGTTGGAATAACTGCATTTCGTATTACGTCTGCTTTTGGTAGAAGTATGTCTGTCCTTGATATAGATTAAGGTTTAAAAATTTTATTTAAAAAAAAATATACATTTTTAAAATTAAGAAATTTAATCTCAACAAAATTTAATATTTTTTTTTTAATGGGTTTTGATTTTGAAGAAAATTAAAACAAAACTGTTATTGAAAGATTTTTTTTTAATATTAAGAAAAAAGCTAAAAATTTTTTTTTTTACTTTAGGACATAAGGAATGAGATCAAAGTTGTCTTTAAATTTACGTCAAAACTTAAAATTCGTCAAAAAAATTAATTAGAATTTAAGTATTTTATTTACTTGGTATCCATGTCATAAATCAAAATTTTTAACATTTTTTAATTACTGATAAAAAAAAAGCCAAATCGAATTCGATGAAAATGTAAAAACCATTTTCTTTTCTATTAAAACCTTTTGAAGTGCCAGTTTAGGGGTTAAATTAAATTTAAAAGTGTTCTCCAAAATATATAGAAAAAATAGATTAAATCACTCATTTCGCTATGCATGAACTTAGTTAATATTACTAAATACTTAATATGTATAGGAGGTACCACACCCCCTTTTTTTAACTCGACTATTTACAGTTCAAATCGAGGTATTGCCACTAGTAACACTACGCGTGTTAAAAATGGGAGGCTGCTGTAGTCAAAGTGGTAAACACGTTGACTACAAACCTGGTTGGTCAGGGTTCAATCCCTGCGGCAACCAAAAATAATAAAAAAAGTTTTTTTTTTTTCTGTTTAATGCTATAAATACATATTCAGAATTAACATTCAACATGCAGCCTCCCTCGTCGGTACTTTTTCATAGCGTATTCGCCGGCGAAGTAAACTAACTAATAAAACGGCTATATCATCTATCTTTCTCTTTTCACCCCGTCTTAACTCTCATCTATCCCTTTCCTAGAGAACGTAACTAAATAGGAATTATTGCCTGAAGTGCTACTTCTCTTTAAAAAAAATATAAGGGGCTGTAGGTATTTTTCATGCCAAATCATACAAAAATATAAATCAAAAAATCGTCAAAAATAGAAAATAATTTTTATCACCAAACGTTATGAAATTAAGTTGACGACCCATTTTTATACCTACAAAATATATATTAGAAATTTCATAAAAATTCTTCTAGCCGTTTTAGAAAATTACGACCACAAACACTGTGACACTTCAAAAATTATAATTTTTATTAAAAAAGTAAAGTATCATCTATCGACGTTTCTTCAAGTTTTTTTGTTATTTAATGGATTTGACTTGAGGACCACTTATATTTCTTGGCTATCAAATTGTACACCTTTTGATCTGAAGAGAAACCTATTGCAGCTGCTAAGGCATTATAAATCGAACAAGACAAATAGGTGGATCACTATCTATGTAAGAGGGAGAAAGCTTTTAATCCACTATTTACCAAACAATTTTCAACTGTTCGAAAATTATAATGGAAAAATAATTGAATTATAAGAGACAGATACCCTGCGATTTTATTAAATATAGATTCAGTATTAATTTTTACATTTCAAAGCATAAACGACTTTGTCTTAAAATGTTTTCACATGCAAAATCCATTTAAACATTTTTGAGCTTTAGTTCGTGTGGCTCCCAATGTTGTTGCTGTTGTATGAAATCTTAGTGCTGGAAACTGTTGTTTAATCTCCTTCTTCTTATTCTGCAGTCTTGATAGCGAACAAAGCTTTCATTTCTACATTTTAGAGCTGCAGAACAGTCATTAGTACTATCGATAACTTCGGCAAGTTAAATTCTAGTACTGTTGCCAGAATTACCATTAAAAAAAATTTTGATAGTTTTAAAGCAAACTCGAATGTGCCGACTATCGATAGTTTTGCAGCTCTTCTACATCTTCAAACTTTTCCAACTGCCTGGAACAATATCGCCACTTTTAAGTCGTCTTAACCATTCATGAGTCAAGTTGCTTCTGGTAGAGTATAATCCTCCTTAACTTTTACTTAAATTTATCTTAAAAAAAATATGGCGCACAATTGTACTTTTCTATACAAATTTCAGAGGCCCATAACTCGGAAAATATGGCCGAATGCAAATTTTTTCACTTGATAACTTTCTTATTTTTTAATTTTCTATCGCCTCATATGTTTGATTTTTAATTAGAGTTACTTTATTGTTTTAAATAATATGGAAAATTTAGAGGCAGGCGTGGTGTTTTGCCCGCTGCCTCGAAGGAAATGGACCGATCTTGCTGATTTTCAATAGCAAAATTTATGAAACTATCTGATCGGTTGGCGAATTTAACTTTTCTCTTGCTCATCTAGTGCCTTGGCAAAGTTGATTTAAACCCGAACACGGACAGGCGGACATCGCTTAATCGACTTCGCTAAGCATAAGAACTCAAAATATTTATAGTTAATGGGATCGGAAATGGATATTGTAGAAATTACAAATACCCTTTTTCCACCTGTGGTGAAGAGAATAAAACAGGAGCGCTTGAGATTAATTCATACACTCAATATTATTAAGGTCAGAATTACATTTTAAATTTAAATCTAAATTACAGCTATAAGCGTGACAAGGGACTGCTTTAACGAATAGAAATATTGTGATATCGTATACTGAAAATTACACAAAGGGTTGCTAGGCTTTTCCTAAAAGTCGTGCAGATGTCGACAACATTCATCTTTTTTCCGTTTTGTTTGTATTTAAATAAATCTTGAAATGTTTTATCAAACAAAATAAATCCTTGGCTTAACTTAAGTTGGTATTTATTCAACTTGTTATAATTATTCATTTTATTTAATACAATGATTTCATATTTTTCCCTTAAAACAAAAAATGTGACAGATAATTCAAATTATGTACATAAATAAATAAAAGGAAAACAAGTTGATTTGATATCCATCCTTCCTTTTCCCTTAAAATCAACTAATTAATTACGAAAAGTACAAAAAGAAAATACAATTTTTAATAAACTTCATCATTACACAAAACACGCGTAAAATATAAATTAACTTTGAGACGGTGATGCAGCAAAGTTTCGCACAAATTTATTAAAATATTCTGTTTGTGATTTAACATTATTTTTCTTTTTGTAACAAAAACGAATAAAAAAAAAACCAACACAAACGTTAATCAAAATTTATTTTCTGAAGTGTGAAATAAAAAAAGAAGAAAGAGTGTTGTAAATGACAATAAGTTTTTCGCTTTTGCATTTGAAGATTAAAATGAAGAAAAATGCCAAAAGCAAAAAAAAAGAACAGGAAATAGAGCATAAGATGAATAGAAAAGATGATGCCTTACAAACAAACATCTGTATTAATATTATTGTGAATGTAGTAGAAAAAGACACACATTCACACACTCACACACATTCATGCTTGGTTAAACACGCAAATATTTTTTATTATTTTGTGGGAATATTTTCAACAAAGAAATATCGCCATTTTTTCATATGAGCGGAAAAGGGAAATGGTTTTTGTGGAAATGTGTTATGTGAGCATTTTGCATTTATTTTTGCATTTAATTTAATGCACGCATAACAACCGAAACTAAAATATCGCGAAATCTCTATTATTTAAGAAACGTGACTATTGAAAATTTGAATGGCTTACGACTTTAAATATCAGAATTAATAATATTATCTTTTATATTTTTTTAAATTAATAAAAGGATTATAATTTAACAATGTTCTCGTACATGTTTGCATGTGGATTCTAAATAAAACATGACCTATTTTCGTTTTAAAATACAAAGCTTAAGAAAAAATTTCATTAATAAGATAAAAGCTACATAAGATATTCGCTATTTAATTTAGATATTTCAGCTTTTGCATTTAGTTCTTAATCTTTCAGCAGTGAGAAGGTAGGTATGTATGGGTCAGTAGCATATATGCATGCACAGTTATTCGTTAAAGGGCTGCTAAACGTTCAAATCATTGTTTTAAATTCACACGTCTATATATTTGAAAACTATCAAAATTACGGTGATGCCACTTTTTTATTTATATTCTTATGAATACGATTGAGGAGTGTCAAAAAACCAGCAAAAGACTTATATACGTCTATGACGAATCTTATACACCCTTCACCATGCATGTTAATCTAGTTTAAAGAAGTGATTCCAAATATTGGGGTGACAGAGAATTATAAAATAAAAAAACAGCGCAATTATAAACAGAAAATCCGTGCAAGTTTCCTCACTTTTTCATTCTCCCCTATTACAAATTTGTACCCCTTTTTATTGCCTGCGGAAAGTAAAAAAAAAATTAGGGAAAAAAAGTAGGTAGGGAGAAATTATATATAAAAAAAGCAAAATAGCTTTCTTCAAATTACGGTAATGCCACTTTTTTATTTTTTTTTTTATTCCCACGAAAATCATAATTGGAGTAATTTTTTTCTCGAGAAAAATTTTTTTCCGCGAGAAAGAAATTCCGTGAGAATATTCATGATTGGGCTGAATATTCGTACGTTATAAAACTTTACATAAAAATGTCATTGGCTCTTAATGGGTTAAGAATTTTGAAAAATATCATTTCTGAAATATCTCTTTAAAAGCTTTTAAATGATGCTCATATTTATGTCTTAAAAAATATGGTGCAAAATCGTCTTTTAATGTCACCGGCTCCTAATGGATTAAGCATTTTTTTTAATCAGCATTTTCTCAGAGATCCATTCAAAAGCTGTTAAATAACACCCATATTGATATCTTAAAAAAATGTACAAAATCGGACTTTTTAATGAAAAGTTCAGAGACTTATTAACCGGAAAATATGGGCGAGCTCCGATTTTTTCACTTAGTTTTTTATTTTTTAATTCTCTATTGCCCCATATATTTGTTTTTATTTTTTTATTGGAGTAACTTCATTATTCCTAATAATATAGAAGGCAGGTGAAATGTTTTGCCCGCTGCTTTACGGAGTCGGATATGGATATTGTAGAAATTACAAACAAAATGAAAAACTTGGATAAACATTTTTCCACCTGTTGTGAAGGGTATAATAACAACAAACACCCTGCTTGAAGATTAAGTTTGAACGTTTAATATTCCCTTTATGCCCTAACTTTTCGTAAAAACATATTTCAAAACTAAAGATGAAGTAAATACAGTCTAAAAAATATTTCACATACACGCTTTCATAGCTTCGTGTGTTCTTTTATCTTTAAAAAAAAAGTTTCAGCTTTCCTCTTGGTGAGTGTTTGCTTGTTTCGTCTTGAACGAATATTTCATTCTTAAAATTCATCAACAAAAGACATAAGAAAAAATTTGTTTTTTGGAAAGAATTAAGCCATTTTCCTGACTTGATTTAATCTATTTAAGACTTGAATATTTTATATTTTGAAAACGCAGAAAACTCACTTGTGTTGACAAGCCTTTGGAAGCTGTGAATTAAGAAACAAAATGCACATAAAACATATTTTTTTTTAATAAAAATTTTTTTATCATTTATTAAGTCATGTGTCAAGTTAAAAGTTTTTCATATTTAACTGTTTCATTTTTTATACAGATTTCAATTTTTTATAACTTATAAAATTTCACTACAATACATTTAGGGAGCTGTATTATTCACACAGACAGATTATTTTTAGTTTTTCATTTACTTATTTTTGTAAATCTTATTTCAAATTCTTTTGTTAGAGAAGACGTGTGTTAAAAAAAACTTTGTAGCCCACACACATTCATACTTTAAAAGGCAGGAGTATGGAATATTTTTTCATGATAATATGTTGCATACTTTTAGGCGAAATAATGAAAAACTTGCAAATTAGTTTCATTATAAACTGCTGTTATGAATAATAATAAAAGGGAAATTGAAACATTTTGAAACTATTATTTGTTTAAAATTTCATTCTTAAACAATGAAAGTTTTTATTTCATTTTAAAACAGCTACAACTTTTTCCTTCAACGTTAAAGTAGGAACAACTAATCCAATTTAGTTTTTATCACATTCTTAGATAGTATTCGTATTCATATTCGTAGTACTTTTACAATAAATGAATAAAAATAAAGTGGAGAAAAAAAATTTAATTTGGCATAAAAGTATTTTTGTACAAATTTAATTTTAACAAAAGTATTTGTTGTCTCTCATTTTTTATTTTTTCCTGCAGCTACTTTTACTGCATAATAAAATGTAACTTTTATTGTCATATTGCTTGCTCTTGAAATTCTTCTGTTTAATAGTCACTGATATTTGTAATTCTGTTTTGCATAAAATAAACTAAGATCTCGTTTTCTAAGAAACTGCCAAATGTTTAACTAAACAATTGTGTTTTGAATGCAAAATAGAAAAGTTTTAAAAAACTAAAACAATTTAAAAGATACAAATACGTTGATTTTAATGCTTAAATTTTTTAGGGAACTTTAGCTTAGGAATCTAAAAGGATTTTAACAAAAAAGTAATAAATTTTCCAAAAAAAAAAATATATATATAATAATAATAAGAATGCAGTGTTTGCATTGCGTAAAAAAATTATCAATTTTACTAAGTGCTACGAAATAAAATTTCTTAAGAAAATAATGTTTCAAGATAAGCTTTAAAAACATATAATATTCACTTAACTTTTATGTGACAATTTAAATTATCACACAGCTAAAATTGTTAAAATTTTATCTAGTTGAGCATTTAAGGCTTGAGGTTATGCGAAACGAGCAGCAATCTTTTTTCTTATTGTTTTTCTAGGATTCTTTATTTTATGATAAAAATAATCTGTTTGTTTAAATAGAAAGTTTTTAAAGCCAATTAAAAATTTCAAAAAATATAACTTTTTATTTCTTCTGTCATCTATGTCAGACGCTTTAATAGTATTATATTAATGAGTTTTGGCAATTTGATTGCAAAAAAAATCTCTGCAAAATTTTATGTGTTGAACCAAAAAAAAAAAAAAAAAACAAATTTTAATCATGAAAAAGCATGCTTTTGAAAATATATAACCATAAAATAAAATAACATACTTAAATAATATAATTTTAAATAAATTACCTTATTAGATGCTACGCATTCTAACAGTTCAATTTACGATGGACCATTTTTCATTTAAAAAAATAAAGAGTTGTTTATAGTCAATTGTTTAAAAACTGTGGACGTTATGTATGGCATATGAAGCAATCTTATTTTGGTGGTAAGATATATTTCAAAAACCAGCCAAATGCGTTTGCCAATAAGTGGTAACCACTGCTCCACATCGCTAGTGACTGACGATAACCTTCTTACTTGCTTTATTTGTAAAAAACGAATAATTAGATTCCTGTAGAATCTCTCTTAGATATCTCTTGCTGGAAAAACAGCATTTATGCTTATTGGCACACCAATTGATCTTCGGCCTTAGTTCCTGCACCAGCTGGATTGTAGGCAAAATTCTTTTTGTAAAATTATAAACAAATGAGACACAGCTTGAATTGTCATTATTGGTTGATTAAGTAATTTACTCGAATGGACAAGTGTTGTATCCTAAAATGCATAAAGCGAGAAATTTTCCAGTGCTGTTGTGACATAAATTAAAAAAAGGAAATTAATTCCTACTTAGAAAGCATTTGCTCGTCACTGGATTTTACCATAAATTTTAATAGATTTTAAGTTTTTTACGTTCCAAATATAATAGATTAAATCAGAATTTTTTAAACTTAAGAAAATGCAACAGATTTTAATTAAAAATGTACTTTTTTCTTTTCTTCTTAATATTCACCTTTCATAATATAATATTACTTTTAAACAATTTTTTAAGTGTACCAAAAAAAGTACCTTTTAAAAAAGTACCCCTTAAAAAAAGTACTTTTAAAAGACCCTTTTAAAAAAGTTTCTTTTAAAAAAAGTACTTTTTAAATAGTTACTTCTAAAAATAACCTGAAATTGTCCCTTTATAAATAACTTCTACAAAAAGTACCTTCCTAAACAGCAACCTTTAAAAAAACTCACTAATAATATTTGTTAAAAACAGAAAAAAACTTTGTATCAAAGTACACTTAGGAAGACCTTTACAAAAGCTTCTTACAAATATTTTTTAACAATACATCTCTGAGGAAAGAATCCTTTTTATCTTCCTAACAAAAATTCTTTAATGTATCTTTTATAACTTGTTACTTTTACAATGCGCTATCGCCTCAATTCTAGTACAAGTAATTGAAAAAAAACACGTTTGAGAATAGGTCAATAGCTATTTTTCATACTCCTAAACATTAAGGGTTACTCATATCAAAGGACGATTTGTGCCTCCCCTAAATAATGTAAGGACTTTGATGAACTTTTAAACTGAGAAAGAACGGCGTTACAACGTTTCCGGGTTAGTTAGTAGAAACACAACAATATAAGCTGCCATAAACCTCTAAAATACTTGGAGCATCCCTCTTCTCAGTACACAATAATTTATGAAACAATTTTAAGATCCTTTGGCTTTTATGACTTCAATCTAAATTAAAAGCACGATCTTTAGAAGTAAAAAATGTAATTGTTTCTAAACAACGAATTCATGTGACTCTTAATAAAGAGAACAACGAAATAAATTGAGTTTTCGAGTTGTGTGTAGAATTCGTCTAAAAAAATAATACTCGATTATTAATTATATCTCTTTTTCTTAATTTTTAAATTATTTGGTTAAATAAATGATGCTTGCAAGCTGCAAAACCTTAAATAGATTAATGCTTAAAATGCTGATGACGGATGTATCGATCCAGAAAATGCTGCATTTCATTCTACTAGAATATAATTTTTCCTGCTTTCTTTAAAAATTAATACAAATATTTTAAAAAAAAGAATTTTATTTTACTGAATCTAAATATTAAAATATATGTATATGAACTCACGCCTAATTAAAATTATTCATTTTCTTATATATACAAAAAAAAGTCAGACTTACAACTTTTTTAAATAAAAAATAATGTTTAAATTGATCTAAAAAGGATAATAATAATTGCTGAAATATATTGCAATAATTGGCAAAACACTCATATCATAAGAGTCACTGCAAAAAAAAATAAAAAGAGTTTATAAGTATTAAAGCAATGTCATAATACTTAAACCATCATCATCATCAATAGCATTATTATTAAAAACATTATTAACTTTCAAGGACATCATTAAACATGATACACGAAAATATAAAAAGAAAAGCTTTCAAAATTTCTGCAAATTGTTATGGAGATGCAGAATACTAAAATAAAAAAAATAAATATCCCAGTGTTTATAGCAGGATGAGTCAAAAAATTCATAATGAAAAACTAACAAGTAAGAAGTGTTATATTCGGCTATGTCGAATTTTATATACCCTTCAACATGTCAATAAATCTAGTTCAATAAGTAACTCCAATAAAAAAAACAAATATTGGGGTGACAGAGAATTAAGAAATAAGAAAAAAAATTAAGTACCATGTATAATTTTAAATAAAAAATTTTATTGGCTCTTAATGGGTTAAGAAGTTTAAAAAAAATTTAGTATTTCCAAAAAGATCTCTTCAGAAACTTATAAATGATATCTATTTTGATATCTTAAAAAATATGGTGCAACATCGTACTTTTCTATGAAACATTCAGAGGCCAATATCGCGGAAAATATGGTCGAGCGACAATTTTTTCACGGATTGTTTTTTGTTTTCTTAATTTTAATTCTCTGTCGCCCCTATATATATATATATATATATATATATATGGAAAAATTAGAGGCAGGCGTGGTTTTTTTCCTGCTGAAAGGATATGAACCGATGCAAAATTTTTTAAACTATGTCTAATCGATTGGCGTATCTAGCTAATCTGGTGTCCTGGCAAAGCTGTTTTCAACAATAACACGGACGGACAGACGGACATCGCTTAATTGTCTCCTCTATGCATAAAAGTTCACTTTATGTAAATACAAACGGCAGGATGGGTAAAAGGTTCATAATGAGAAGTGAACAACAAAGACTACAACAGTGTGAGAAGTACTGCTGTCATACCTTTCGGTGAAGACCGTTGTCACTGGCTGTTTATTTGGCGAGGGCTTTCGATGTGAGAACATCATTTTCAAGCCGAGTTTTGATTAGTACTCGTGTGAGAAATGTTAATAGATATAAAATCGTTAGCTTATATGTATATAACGACATTTATCATAGACAATGTTAAACTAATCTAGAATGGATTACTAAAGAAATATTTAAAATTTTAGTATAAAATTAAAGTAATTTTAAAAGAGCAAAATATGTAAAGTCATGTCAAATTCCCCACTGTCAAACACATACATGTCGTGTAGGGCTGTTGAAACATTGCTTCTGTAAAATACATGTGAAAAGTCATCTGACAAAATTTCGTTTAAAAGGTGTTCTATTTTGATTTGACAATCCATCTGACATCAGCTGTTTTTATAATTCTAAAAAGTATTGGCAAAAACCCATGCCATATGAAAACAATCAACGGCGGTTGACCATTGGGGGTAGCATTAGCCGGCTGAAGGTAATATTTTATATGACCAAAATCTGAAATTTCTTTTAACTATTTGAAAACAATTATGTGAATTCGTAACGCACACGAAAATATTTTAAAACGTCAATAAGCCATTTTGAAACCGAACGGCTTGAATATCTGTGCAGTAAAAAAGACCGAATTAATTTAAAATGGAAATTACTTTTTTTTTCTTATTTGTTGTTTATTGAAATAATTGAAACAACAGTACACAATTCAATTGTTTTAGTTTTTGAATCCATTATTCAAATAATGAAAAAATTATTTTATTTAAACTTGCGAGCAAATCAGCTGTTGTAAACAAATAATTGTTTTGTCAGACATAAATTTTCATTTACGTTTTTGACCAAATATGAAAAGTCTTCTGTAAAATACCAATTTTATCACACACATGCAGAATTACATATGACTCAAGCAGTTAAAAATTTAGATGTAAAATAACTTAAATTTTTTAAAAGAGTGTATTAGAGAAAACTTTTTAAGCAATTTTATTTAGCATACATTTAGGAGCCTATAAATTACCATTAAACGTTGCATTTATTAGGGAGTGCTTTAATATTGTTCATCATTATTATAAATCACTTTTTTGTAAAACTTTTAAACTTTTTAATGTGTTAGTTTCATATTTGTAAAAAATACTAATTGTATTTGGTTGCTTTTATAACAAATATAATCTGCCAACGAAGCAAATAAATCCTTTGATCTACTTTTTTTTATTTTGTGCTTATTTTCCTTGGAGATTTTTATTTATCTTTTATCTTTCTTGAAGCCATGTGATTTATAATCTTTTTAGATTTTTTTTCATATTTAAAGAAACAGCAACATGGTTACAAAGTAACATAAAACCAAGTGTCATGCCCTGTCATTTATCTTTTTGTTTATAGTTTTATAAAAAAAATAAATATGTTATATGATTATATTCTATTTGATTTTAAATTAAACATAAACTGTTAATAAATTTAAAGCAAACTATTTTAACTCTACAATAAGTTCTTGAAAGTATACAGTGACTTTGGTTTTAATCGAGATCGGCAACTTGATCTCAAAAGTGAGCTAGTGAGTGTTCCTGTTTTAGGAACGAGTTATGCCATAAAAAAGTGATATAATAAATGACTTTTTGTGAGAATACTTTTTCTAAATAGTTTTTTCAAGATTTTTTTAAATGAAACTTCGAAAGATTCTTAAAAAGGTACTTAATAAAACAATAATTATTTTAAAAGTACTTCTTTTATTATTTACTTTCTTCAGAAAGAAATTTTTAATTCGATGCTTTTAGAATGTACCTTTTCTAAAGGTACCTGCATAAAAGGCAGCTTCTAAAAGGTACTTTTTTTAAGGGGTGTTCTTTTAACTGTGTTTATTTTTTCTAAATTATTTTTATTTCAAACTAATATTAAAAAGTACTATTTTGAAAACGTACCATGAAAAAAAGTACTTTTGTTTAAAAAAAACTTTTTTGATGGCCCTTTTTTAAAACGTAATCTTTTGAAAAATTGTGTTTAATATATCTTATGATTCCGTTCCTAAGAAATAAAACCGTAACATTTTTATTTTTGCCATAATGTCTGTCTGTCATTGCTCTATCTCTTAAATCGTAATAGGTAGACTTTAAAAATCTAACTGAATAGCCGCTATTACAGCAAATACTAAAAATTAAAGAATGTTTGGAAAGTGACGAGCTTTAAATGAGAATATAGTTAATTTTTAAACAGTGAATATAAGGCACCCTAATTTTGCACCGTGAATGTAAAACATTTTCCGCTAGAGCAACAGTTTAAGAAGATAAAACTTTAAATAAATATGACATTGTTGTGAATAGTGACATGATTTTCAAGTAAATGGCCTTATTGTTAAACCACAGTAGGCAGACTCTTCAAGTATTTTTATGACTGCTATTAGGACAAGCTCTGTACTTGAAAATAAAACTAAAATATAAAGGGTATTCCTTTAGCAACATGCTTTTAACGTATATGGTTTTAGCTTTTCAACGGTAGGAGGTAGACGTTCAGGTTTTACACAGAGTATGTGCAAATATAATCGCTATACAAATAAGCGTGAGCCGATGGTACAGAACTCTTCCTTTACACTTGATAAATTTTTAAAGCTTATTGCTTTTTTATATCCCTCACCACAGGTGGAAAAAGGGAATTTCAAAGTTTGTCATATTGTTTGTAATTTCTGGAATATCTATTTTCAACCCCATGAAATGAGTTCTTATCCATAGCAAAGTCTATTGAGCGATGTCCGTCTGTCCGTCCATGTTCAGGTTGAAATCATTTTTGCCAAGGCACTACATCAGCTAGAGAATATTTAAATATGCCAATCGATCAGACATAGTTTCAAAAATTTTGTTAATGAAAATCAGCAAGATCGGTCCATGGCCCTCGAGACAGTGGGTTAAACACCACGCCTGCCTCTTTAATTTTTCCATATTATTTTGAACAATAAAGTAACTCCAATCAAAAAAAAAATACAAACAAATATTTGAAGCGAAAAAGAGAAATAAAAAATAAGAAAGAAAAAACATCAAGTGAAAAAATTGGCGCTCGCCCATATTTACCGAGTTGTGGTGCTTTTAAATTTTCATAAAAAAAACTTCGATTGTCAATATGGGTATCATTTAAAAGCTTTTGAAAAGATCTTTAAGTAAATGATAAAATTTTTAAAAACCCATTAAGAGCCGATGACATTTTTAAGGAAATTTTTTTTCTGATATTCTTATATTTTAATTCTTTGTCATCCAAATATTTGTTTTTTTGGTAGGAGTTACTTCAGTGAACTAGAACTAGAAAGCCGAATATAGCACTCTTAGTTATTATATAACTGCTGTTTTTTTAAGAGTTTATAATTATTAGTGTTTTAAGAACGTGCTTCCCTTCGTTAAAAAATTATTTTAAATGAGCTTTTTTAAAAAAATAATTTTTAAAAGATCCCTTCCAAAACAAGAGCCATTATTTTAAATACGGAAAACAAATATAAAATTAACAAACTTTTTAATTTGATTTTCATTAATTTATTATTTATTTCGTCACATGGCACTCTTTCTTTAATTTCTTTTAATAAAATATAAACGACATCAGTTAAAGTTGTTAATTCTTTAAAATTAAATAAATAAATTTCAGAGATGTCTGTAACATTGCATTTATAAATTTCAATTTAACTTGTTTGTTGATGGGAATAAAATTAAATATTTAAATTTATTTCTACCACCCGAGTCAGATGCAGTTGAAATTTCTAGCTTTTTCTAATTATTTTTATTTAATGAAATAAACAAAGGCGCTGTACATTGGGAAAGAAATGAAAATTTGTTTGATTAGTTATTCATGTATTTTGAACTTTCTAATTGACGACACTAAATGTTAAAAGCCGGCAGAAAAAAATTTTAATGTTTAACTTTTTTTATTTTTCTTTAGTTTCATTTTATTTATATGAAACATAAGATTTACAATAGTGACATTTAAATTATTTTTTATTGTCAAATGTAAAAAAGAAGAAATAGAAAAAAACTAATAATCAAATGAATGGAATGAAGAATTGAAGAATTGTGCTTTTAAATGAAATGAATAGTTGCTCTTATTCTCTGTTGGATGTGAAAACTTCCACCAGTTTTTTCGTTTCGTGTTTTTTGCTATACGTTGAAATTGATTGACAGCTTTAATAAAGGTTCCTTTAATAAAATTGGTAACACAGAATAAATATTGTGTTAGAAAATAAATTAAAATTTGTAAACGAATGCAACAAAGTACAAATCGATAAATCCATTTTTGAACTTTAAATGTATTTCTTTTTTCAATAACAAATGAACGGCGCTTAATTTTTCTTCAAAATGACAAAATCGTTTTATTAAATTAAAAAATTCTAAAAACGGCAAATACTTTTTTCTACTAATTTTTAACTAATTTTTCAAGTGAAGCAGTTTCTCAGACAAAGGAGGTTTTATATAGCCGAAGTTTAACTTTGTGTAGTCCTTATAAGAGCAGGAGAAAAACGCCTCTCCTTACACCAATCTTTCATTTGGACTTTTCGTTAAAGACCCCCAGTTTGTACTAACAGTCATAAGTCTTGTCTTGATGTAGGGTGTTTTTTATGATATGGTGTTCCGTCCTAAATTTCTAAAGTAAAGGGGCCGGCGTACTAATCTTCCTGGACTGTCTAAATTTTAAAAGATAATTGAAAATACAGAGGCCTTAATTTCACATGCTGGAACTACCTTTTTCTTCTGTCTTCAATTGAGCGATGTCCATGTATCCGTGTGTCCCTCTAACCGTCCGTGTTCGAGTTGAATTCAACTTTGCCAAGGCACTGGATGAGCTAAAGATCAGATATAGTTTCGAAAATTTTGCTATTGAAAATCAGCAAGATCGGTCCATGTCCTTCAAGGTAGCGTGCAACTATCAACTATCTTTTGTATTCCTGCAGGTGGTTCTTGTTTATGATACAATAAGTGGTGAGCTTTCACTAGATACAGTAACTTATTGTTTACTAAGTTGGGACAACAACCCTAAGCAAAGATTGGAATTTTTAACAGAAAATCTTTATGAAAGTGAAGAATTTCTTATGGTGATTTTGTTTAAAATATTCAAATAGAAATCTGCACTATGGTACATGAGGTGAAGGGTGTATAAAATTCTGCATAACTGAACATAGCACTTTTACTTGTTCATTCTTATTTTAATACCTCAATACTAAATGAATCGATGCATCGAAGAAGCAGACTTTCCCTAAGCAATATCCATCCATTAAACTTTATTTTCAATCTGTCAAAGCAAAGTATCATATTACGACCAATTCTGCTATTTACGGCCACCCAAAAAAAAAAAAATTCTAAGCCGTTAAAAATTTGGACCCTGTAGTTCTAGAAAATCCAAGAAAAAAATGGAGATATATACAGACATATTAAGTGCCCACCACTTTGCGGACTAATTTTTCTAATTTTCTCAAAATTTTAATTAAGAAAAATATGTCTTTAAAAATTTTTTCCTGTAGAGTTCTGTCAACAGTGTTAAAAATTTTCCATTTACAAAAATAAAATGTACTGTCAATAAGTGTTTGTTTGTATTCCATATCGATTACTATCTGCACGAACATCAAAATTTTCAACAAAAAAATTTTCGTACAAAAAATTCTCATTCTGTTTATACAAAATCTTGCATTTATCATTACTACACAGCAAAATATTGCATGTTTGCTAAAGTAAAATACGCACACACCCAGACACACACATATACATGAGCCTTTAATTTTGAAAGTGACATAAGTCATACGGTTTAATATTGATCGAAGTCTTTATTAAGAAAAAATAAGCAACCTGAAATAATAAATGCAAATATGTCTTCTCGAGATTTAACCTCAATAACTTTAAAACCTTTAAAACGCAATCCTTTAAATATGTGCATCAGCTTTAAACCAAAGTGACTTATGCCACTTTCAAAATAAACGACTCATATATATTTACAGATTTTAAATTGATTGTTTCTATATTTATCACATTAATGTATAGAAGTACTCGCTTAATTAGTTTTTATCACACATTCAAAACAATAATGTAACCAATAATTGAAAAAAAATCTAATTTTATCACTTTTTCTTATTTTTTCTTATTATTTATTTTTTCGTTTCTCTTTTACCTTCAAACAGTAGGCAACAAATGTTTAATATTAATTTACCATGTACAATGGAAAATAAGGAAAATACACGGCCATATGTGATACGTGAGACGAATAATAGTGATAGCAGTGATGAAGATGGCAGTCGTGTACTCTATCGTGATGATGATACATCACGTCAAGCCAAAATAGCTCGCAAAGAATCTTTATCATTAAAGTTACAATTGCGTCCTGATAAACAGGATCTAATTAATCGAAATATATTGCATCCGGTAAATGATAATGAGATTAAGGAGAGCAAGGAGGCCATTGGTGCAAGATTAATAAGACGTTTATCGATGCGACCAACAGCTGATGAATTGGTGGAACGTAACATTTTGAAAAGTAAATAAACAAATTTTTAAATTATTAAAGTCTTTATAAATGTTAATTAATTTTTTTTATCGCCTTAAAAATTTAGCCACAACACCCGCCGAAGAGAAAAAGCAAAAAGAAGAGAAAAAGTCATATTTATTGCGCAAGTTGAGTTTTCGACCCACCGTCGAGGAGCTGAAGGAAAAGAAAATTATACGTTTCAATGATTATATTGAAGTTACCCAGGCTCACGATTATGATCGACGAGCTGATAAGCCATGGACAAGACTGACACCAAAGGACAAGGCTGCCATACGTAAAGAATTAAATGAATTTAAATCAAGCGAAATGGCGGTACACGAGGGTAGTCGGCATTTAACAAGGTATACATTTTGTTACATTTTATACTTTTTTTTTATTTTAAAGAAAACGTTTGGAAAATGAATATTTTTTATTAAAATTTATTTTTTATTAATAAAAGATATTTTATCTTATTTTACAATTGCTCGCCTAAGTAAACAGAATAAATTCCTTTCAAGTTTATTGAAGTGTGTAATTAACAATTTTCTTGCATTTTTAGTGTAGCAGTGCAATTTAAAAACAATTTATTTTATTTTAAAAGTTTCTTTGAAACTGAAATTAGTTGCAAATTATTTTAATAGCTTTTTAATTTTTTACAAAAAGTTTAATTCTTCAGAAAGATTTTTTTCTAAAGAGACACTTTTAAATAAAGTACCTCTTTGAAGAGGGCTTATTTTAAAAGCTTTTTTATAGCTGTTGTTGTTCTATTCTTATAGTTTCTTCAAGATGTGATTTTCTCTTTTAGAAAAAATTTTTCTAGTCTACATAATGCTACTAATTATTTGACGATAATAGAATACAACATTTGAAAAAAAACTAAGCTCAAGAAAGTTTTGTTTTAAAACTTAGAACTAAATTTTATTTTACACAAAATTAAAATATTATTAACTGCATAAAGTGCAGTTAACCTTTATATTAAAGAATACAGCATCCTCTCAGGAGGAAAAAAAATTTTTTTTTTTTCTTAAGAAGTTCAACGTGTTTTTCTAGAAAAGAAAAAATCTCCAGTTTGTTTCTTTCAAAAGTTTTTTATAATGGGTTCGAAGGACCATAAATAAAATCCAAGCTTTTTAAGGAAGCTTATCTACATTGAATCGGCTAGCAATTTCTTTATCATATTTGTTATACGAGGGCTGCTATATACATTTCTGGCCTGGCAACACTGAGTGCTGCCAAATGCAATCTGACATTTCCATTGGAAAGTTTGTCATTTTTAAGCATAATCGTACTCAAAACGTTTTGACGTACGACCATTATTTGTGTTGTTTACAGTGACTTGAAAAAATTAATATAGAAAAAAATGGAATTAACTCGTGAACATTTTCATGCCATCATTTTTCACAACTTTCGACGTGGATTATCAAGACAAGAGTGCATTGATGAACTTAAATCTTTGTATGGCGATGAAGCACCATCCTATAACACAGTGAAAAATTGGTATAATCAATTTAATCGTAGCTGAAGCTCGCTCAAAGACGAATACCGTGAAGGTCGTCCAAAAATGGCTTTTGTGCCAGAGAACATTGATGCCGTGCGTGAACTCATAATGCAAGATCGACATGCGACATACCGAGATATAGAGACATCCTTGGACATTTCTTCCACTAGCATACATTCGATACTGCATGAACACCTGGCCGTAAAAAAGGTTTGTTCTCGTTGGATCCCGCACAATTTGAAAGTCGCTCAAAAAAAGGCTCGTGTCGATTGGTGCAAAGAAATGTTGCAAAAATACGATTGCGGTGCTTCAAAAGACCTTTATAAGATCGTCACAGGTGACGAATCATGGATCAATGCGTATGAACCCGAAACGAAACAACAATCGACCGTGTGGGTCTTTAAAGACATGTAAAATCCAACGAAAGTTGTTTGTTGAAGAAGCACTTCGAAGCAAGTGGTCGCCTGTTTCTTCGGCAAAACTGGTCATGTGGCGACTGTTTCGCTTGAGCAACGTAGGACGGTCACTTCTGAGTGGTACACTACAATTTGTTTGCCTGCAGTCATCGGAAAAATTCGAAAAACCAACAAGAGAACACGAATCATTGTTCAAGCCAGAGCGTTTTTGACCGGCCAAAACGTCGAATTAATGGGTCATCCGCCGTACAGCCCTGACTTGGCACCTAATGACTTCTTCTTGTTTCCGCACATCAAGAAAAAAATGCGTGGTCAATGATTTTCGTCGCCAAAAGAAGCTGTTGAAGTGTTCAAAAACCATGTTTTAGAGGTGTCTCAATCGGAGTGGAAAAAGTGCTTCGACAACTGGTTTGAGCGCATGCAAAAGTGTATAAATCATGCTGGAGAATACTTTAAAAAACAATAAAACAATTTTTGATTATAAATATTCGCATTTTCACTATTAGGCCAGAAATATATAGAGCAGCCCTCGTACATTGTTGCAGAACACAAAAAAAAAATTTTTTTCTTGAATCAGTTATAAATAAATTAAAAATATTGTTTGGGCTTTGCAAACTAAACATTATAAAAAACAAAAGAAAGCACAGTTTTGAGTATACCCTTTTATATGTGATCATTATATTTAAGGCAATTTTTCTTGGTCGTTGCCAAAAATAATAATAATATTTTATTTTAACTAAATAAGCCCTTAATTTTAGCCTTTTTAGTCTTAAATAAATGTGTACTAAACGTACAATTATTTTATATACTATTTTTTAAATTAATCGGCTCATTTTTCACATAATTTTCTTTCAATTCAAACAATTTTTCTTATTGTGTTTTGCAAACGCAATTAAAAATTGTTAGTGGTTGTGATCGTGTTGAAGCAAACAAAAAATTTCCTAAATCTTATTAGAAATTTTGAAAGTTCGGAGTATTTAGAATATACTTTTTTATTCAATAACAAAACATATTTTTAAACTTTTTCGTAAATGTATATTTTTTTTTAAATGAATTAAAATTTTACTTTTTCGGCATAAGGTTCATATTATTTTTTTTTTTTTTTTTTTTTTTTTTTTTGTATTAAGTCAAATGGGTACTTGATGGACAAATGTTTTTAATAACGAATAATTATTATTAAAAAAAATACAAATCGAATATTTAATAAAATTAAACTTTTTATTACAGGTTCCATAGGCCATGACAATTGCAATGGCAGAAAATAACAACTAAAACTCCATACCCAACAAAATTTTGTGCAACAAAATATAAAAAGTTTTAAATAACAAAAAAAGTCAAAAATACAAAAACTAAAAAAAACACATAAAAATTGTAAAACCAAAAAAAAAACAAAAAAAAATTAAAAAAAAAACTGCAAATATAAAAATCAACTCAAAAATTAAAACAAACAAAATGTAAAATTAGAAAATGCAAAAGGAAAAAATAATGGGTTTCAACAACTACAACTCATGTTAAGCCACACAATTTTATTCAGCTTATTAAACAATAACAAAAACAACAAAAAGATGAGAGACTTTTAAGGAATTAGCAAAATAAAATTAATTTAATTTTGTTCTTTAATTAAAATTTATAAATAAGAATTGTAATGCTGTTCTGTTCGAAAAGATAATATTGTTTTTTTTTTTTTTTTTTTTGTTTAGTTTGTTATGTAATTTTCTTTTTTTTTTTTTTTTTCTTCCCTCTTTATGTTTATGATTTGTTACTTTTTAAGATTTAAAAACCAGGAAAAGTTGTACTATTTCCAGAACTTATGCATGGCTTTGCAGGCGAATCGATAACAGGCATGGGCGCATGCATTAGCTCATTATTATTATTATTATTATTTTTTTTTTTTAATTTGCAAATGTCAAAATTATTTTAAAGCCAATGTACTCACCTGCTTTGAATTCGCACTGCATGAAACAAGTGCTTTTTTAGTGAGTTTGTGCGACCCATGATTTTTATTTGAAATTGTTTGTTAACATCACAGTAAAAAGGAAGTCATTGTTTTAAAGTTATTTAGTATTTTTTTAAACGTTTTGAAAATAAAAAATTGTAGCCTTCACAAAATTTTTATAATTTATTTAATTTAATCTACATTACAAAATCTACACATTATTAAATCTTTCTTTTTGAAAAATATACTATGTTGATTGGGTTTTTAGGTGACGAAATTTTTTTTTGTTTCAAGAGAGTGAGGACCAAATATTGAATAAAAATTGAGAAAATTAATCCAGTCGTTTATTTGTATTTAATTTAAAAATTGTCAAATTTTTTACAGCTCACTTAATCTCACTTCATAGTCGTTTGTAGCTTGATTGACACCAAAAAAAAAATGTTGAATAAAAAATTGTGATCAAGTTTTTTTTTATAAGTCTTGCTCCCGACAAAATCAAGTGTCAGACACAAGCTCCTTAAAGGCACTCTCTGAGGCTCCTTTAAGGCACTCTGAGGCTTCTCAAAGACACTCAGAAATCATAAGGTTGCCTTGATTGGCAGGATTAAATAATATCGCAGCGTTTTATTTATTTTTTTTTTTTTTTTTTGTATGCTTTGCGAATCAGATGTAATTTATAGAGTGTAGCCGTGATCGATGACATGATTTTGAGCTGTTTTTCGTAACAAATTATGTGTAGAGGCTTCTTTAGGGCCTCCTCAGCTATGTCATTTATGTAACCCCAAGATCGAAATCATTAATTAGAACAATGACTGTGATGTTATGAATCACAATGTAGTTATAATTAAAAACAGTATTAAATAATAAATGTTGCATCACATGTTATTTATAGGAATCTTATACAATATCCAAAATGTTTGTAAAAATATTGGTAAATACTTGAAAATGTTTAAATTAAAAAAATTTTTTTAAGTGAATTCTTTTACTGACTATTAAAAAAATAATTTTGTTTTGTTGATTTACGAAACGGTTTCGAAAACAAATTTGTATACGAATTTTTAACAAACTTTTAAAGTTCGAAATAAATATATTTTAAACACAACAGGGTATTTTAAACAGTTTGAATTTTTAAACAAAAATAAATATTTTGTAAAAATATATTTTGATAAAATTTTAAATAAAAACAGTTTCAAATGAAAGTCATTTGTCTCTTAAAACTATGGATTCTAGAACTAAAAGTGGAATTTATTAAAAAAAAATAAAAGGCATTAAATAAATATCAAAGAGACATTAAAGCCATTAAAAAATTTTATAGATATTTTGACCATAATTTATTTTTTTTGAAGTTTGGCAGGAATTTTTTGTTTTACTTTTTTTGTGCATAAATAAACAATAATTTTTTATTGTTAGCATTATATTATTTGATAATAAAAAATAATTTTTTGATTAATTGTTTATTATTAATTCCTTAAAAGTCCTAAACTTAAAATTAAAATTTAATTTTTAAATCTAGCTGAGTTATATATTTATTTTTTTAATAAAAAAATATAATAAAAAATAAATTAAAAACACTACTTAAGTGTTTATACAAGATTCCATTAAGATTAATTATAAAAAATAAATATTTATAAAAAATAACCTTAAAAAATAATTTTTTAACAATAAAAACAAAATATTTAAACAAAAATATTGTTAACATTCAAAATAAAATAAAAATAAATTTTAAAAATTATTTAAAGAAATGTAGTGAGAAAACAATAATTATCCCAAATTTAAACAGGTCTTTTGAAAAGAAATTAAAAAAAATTTTAATTAATTTAAAAAAAAACACTTTAAATTACAAAAATTAAAAACAAGAAATTTTACCAAAATTAAGGTAATTTGTAACAGAAAAATTTTAAAAAGAACAAATTAACAAAAAAAAAAATTAAATAAAAATAAATAAATTAAATTAAATAAAAAAATAATAATTATGTGTAAAAATAAAATTAAAAATAATTAGGCAGGTAACAGATTGAGAATGCCATATGAAAGTGCTAAAATTTATTTGACGCTTTTTTACCCAGACAGAACATTCAGTGTAATATTCTAAAAAATTTCTATTAAAACTTTTTTATAAAAATTTAATTAATATTTTTTTTAATTCATCCCAAGAAAAACTAAACTAGTTTAAGAAAGCATACACATACATATGTATGTGTGTATGTATGTATGTATGTATAAGGAACTAACACTTTCTTTTTATTTAGTTTTCGTTCACAACTACTGCTGCTAAAACGAATAATTAAACATTTCTTTTTCTTCAATGTAAAACTAACAAAAAAATTTTTAATTAAAAAAAATATATAAAGAAAAATCTGTTACATGCCTGATTGTAATTTGGTTAACAAATAATGATAAAAATAAATAAATAATATTAAATATGTTTAATGCTATAATTATGTAATTGTTTAATTCCATTGTAAATAACTATGTTTGTAATATTGTAATTATTTTTAATTTTTATCGTTTTCTTTCGATTTAATTAAAATAATTATTTGTTTTAAGTCTTTTATAATAAAAAAAACAAAATAAAACAAACAACAAGATTTTAAAAAATTTCAATTTTTTTAACAAAAACCGATTTAAAATTAAAAAAAAACAAAAACAAATAAATAACTTTGAAAAATTTTATTGCAAAAATAAATTAAAGTTGAACAAATAATTCAAGAACACATTATTTATTTTTTTAGTTCATTGGTTTGAGACCAAATAAATTAATTTTAAATAAAAGTTTAAAAGCTTGAGAGTGTTTAGTCGCAGCCGTATTCAAGCATTTTTTTTTTTTTTTTTTTTTTTTTTGTTATGTCACAGAATTCAATTTCGATCGAAAGTGCTTTCAATTCCGCAAATTGGTTTTTCAGAAAACGAAAAACGAAAAAATTTTTCCAATTGAAACCACTTTTAAATTCCAAAATAGAATTGATTTTCTGCCAAATTTTTTTATTTTGCGGTATTTTTATTTACTTTTATTTTGTATGCTAATTGAGATTAGCCTGCTTAATACTTTGGTGTGACCATTGTTGCCATTTTCAATTTAACTTTTATTTTTGAAAACACAAAATCGATCGCAATCTAAACAAGGTAATACAAATTCGATTGGAATTGTTAATACAGATTAAAGCCATTCCGATCGGAATGTATGACATACCTGAAAGTCTTCTATTAGGAATAAATAGACTTTTTACAATTTTTTATTTGCACAACAATGTTAAATTTATTACGCCTCATCTATACGAAAACTTTTTTGTTTTTTGTTTTTTATATATTTTTCTTAAAACTCTATCAAAAACCTCTTTTTTCGCCGAGTGACAAATATTTTCCTATTGTTGTTGTTGTAACAGCTGTGCTGTTGAGGAGAGTTCTTTCCTAAGGAAAAAGCTTTCGGTTTGTACAGCTGTTGCTGGGTTGACAATATTTGGCCGAGAAAGACTCGAGTCGTTTCGGAGAGAAGATCCAATTGTTGTGGGAACTTTTTTCTTATTGGGGTGAGCTGGGTCTGAGAGGGTTTTCTTAATGCCAGAAAATTTGACCTGTTTATTATTTACGTTACAACTTTTGTTAAACTGTCAAATGTATTTAATAATCAGCAATAAATCCTTGAAATGACAGTATCATTCATTAAAAGAATTTTTAAAATGGCTTACGGTCCGACTACAGTTATCATAGAAACTTCAGTTGCATTGTCATTAAACGAGATTATATTACAGATGGCAACTGCCAACTAACAGTTGGAAACTGAAAATTATTGGTTGCCTTAAAAATTTTTTCAATTACAAAAGACGTGCAAACTGAATAAATTTGTTTTTTTATTTAATTTAAATATATTTTTTGCCCATACAGTTGACTTTTGATAATTTGAAATTTGTTAATTTGAATCTCTCGATAATTTGAAGCGTTTTCCAGGTCCCTTGAAAAATACTCAACATATTGAAGAAATTCTATGTAATTTGGTCCCCTTAATAATTTAAAACTATTTCAAGGGACTTTTGATCGCTGACTCTCTATAATTTTAATTTTTAAGCTCTACGCTCTATAATTTGAATTGTTTGTATTTTCCAAAAATAAAACAATCATTTATTTTTGTTTTGTGTGGTGTGCTACAAAATGACCTCTTGCCTGCCAACATTTCGATTTTTTTATACTTTATAATTTGAACTCCTAATGTAATTTACGTTTCTGTTTTTAAAAGAAAATAAAACCGTTTTTTTAGTTTCCATGCCAGCTCTATAAGCTCTTGTTAATTTGAATTTTTTATCTTTCTTTTGATATTTTGAAGTCTCGTTAATTTTAAAACTTGATTATTTGAACTTTTTCTCTAGTCCCTTGAGAGTCGACTGTATTTTAAAAAATGGTAATCTTTGCTTTTCTCAGTTTTTTATTATTTTACTATTTATCACTTTTTTGGCAAAATTTTTCTCAGTAATGTTTTCGACAACTTGTCGGCAACTGAAGAAAGTTGTCATGCATAACGCAACGAAAATTCAGTTCACATCCCCTACTCGTCTTATTAGACTATTTTGTGTAAATAATTTTCATCTAATTTGAAACGATATTTCTATAGAATTTAAATACATATATATTTTGAACGATATCGAATGCCATAATTTTCTCCTAGACTTGAAATCTGTACAGGCATTAAAGAAGAAATTGATTAATTCATTATTCATTATTCATTATTAATTCATTATTCTTTTTATTATTTAATATTGAAAAGCCTCCTTGATTGAAAAAAAACTGTGATACAATTTTTAAGGTATTTATTTATTATCTGATGTTCCATTACAAAATGCATTCTATTTGCAGCATATCCGCAACAAAACAAAACTTTAAGCTCTACTATCTTTTTGTTTGTAAATGTTTTAAACTTTTAAAATATTTTTTCTTAAGGCAGGATTTTATCTGCCTGATAAATAGCTTTTTTCGTCATAAAAACTTTAATTTTTATTGTTATTCACCTCTATTCTGCGTAACGATTCGAATTGAAATTTTCTCCGTCTGGCAACTTTGGTATTCTGCGTTTCGATTCCGCTCAGTTTCTTTCGATTGTATGAATTCTGCTTTACGATCGGAGCTCCGTTTTTCTCAGTTGTTTTTTTTTTTTTTTTTTTGTTAACGGAGCGGTTTTCTCTATTTGGGTTTTTTAGTTAAAAATTGAAAAAATGTGAGTAGAAAATGAGATAAAATGTTCAGAAACGGTTTAAAAAAACACTTAAAATTATTTTTAACTAATTTATTTAATAAAATTAATTTTCTTTTGTTTTAAATTGTTAATTTTGGTACCCGAATCTGATGTGTTTTTTGTTTATGTATTACGGGTCAAAAACAACAACACCAGAGCAGTATGAAAAACTGGCAGATGTAATGGCATCTAAAGAAGGCATTACATGTAGATACCACCAGCGATCGAGGGAAGAAGTAGCAGCGTTCTGAGAGAAAGTTGCAGGAATCCTCAATGCACTAGATCCTCCAACAAAAATGCCAGCGCAAAAATTAGTTGCCGTGAACAACTTATTTTTATTTTGTTTTTATATTTTTTTATTTAACAATTTTTTTATTAAACTTCATCAAGAAATTATTTTTAATTATATAAACATACAAATTTTTGTATTAAATTTGACATTTGTTTATGAAAATGATAACAAAGTTGTTTATTTTCCTATTTCATTTCCACATTTCACAGTGATGCTATTCATTTTGTAAACATTGTTGTCTTCTTTTTCTTTCGATTCCGTTTTTCTTCTGAATACCAATTTACGATCGCAACGGAACTGAATGTGAAGACTTAATCGAAACGCAGAATAGGGGTGATTATTATTATTAATAATTAATTATTATTTAATGGATAAAAAAATAATAAAAAGTGAAGGTTTCATAATGCAAAGCCACTTATCGATCCAACAATAAAAATCCTCCCTTTAACTAACGGAAAATTGTAATAATGGCCCTTAAACTCTTAAATGTTTTGGATTCAAATTATTTTTTTTTCATGATGGGTGTTAAATAAATAAATAATTTATTAAATAATTTAGTTATTAAATAATTAGTTATTTATAATAAATTATTTTCCAAATGCTTTTAAAAACTGTTGTCATACCTTTCGGTGAAGGCCGTCGTCACTGGCTGTGTATTTGGTACGTTTGGCGAGCGCTTTCGATGTGAGGACGTCATTTTCAAGCCGCGTTTTGATTAGTACTTTTAAAATCAATATAATTTTCTCGTTGCAACAAAAACTCTTTTATATAATTAAATAAAGTTTGATATTAATAATTTTTATAGTAAAACTAATTCGTTCTATTTACCCTGAGTTATTTCTTTTTCCTGACTTTAGTTGCTACATTTTCCAAATAAAATTATTAGGCTGTTTAGATATGCGTAATACATGTTTTCAATACTGCAACAGTCAGATATTCTAAAAGTAGAATACGGATAAAAAAAATGTTTTTCTTTTTTTTATTCATTCTTAACGTCTTAAATTCCTTTTCTTTATGTCCCCTCATAATTTTGTTGTATTTTTAACTTGATAAAAACTTCAAATTAAATGATTATTAACTTTTTAATTTTTCTTGTTTTAAAAAAATTATAAAAATGATTTTGCTTATCTGCGCTTTAGCTGTCTTGGACCTGAGTGTGACTATCAAATACATCTCTTTAATACATTTCCCAACAGGCCCAATATCCTTCTTTAGGGAATAGGCTACACATTCTGTCGCTACCCTCACTAATCAATAATCAATATCGGTGATTTATTTATTTAATGGGGATTTATATCCCGAAAAATAACACGATATTTTTTAAAAATTAATTTAATTTAATTTCATATTCCCGTGGTTTATTTTAATATTTTTTTATTTTAATTTATTTATGAAGATCACTGGTCAACCTCTGGCTGGGACTAAAATTAAAAAATAATTTTTTTATTTTTTAACAATTTTTTCTGCAAAAGGACACATTTTTTTCAAAATTTTATTCGGACTATTTTAAACAGTTTGTACAGTTTTATTATCAACAAACATCACACAATGTGTATTATAAAAATTAAAACAAATTTTAAAGCATCAAAAGATACGATTTTGTAGAATTTGAAGAATTTTTATATTAAGGAAACAAAAAACAAACTTTAAAAAGTCTAAAAAACAAAATTTACAATCTTAAAATTACGGAAATAATTAAAACATCTACTCTTTATTTATTGTTTTGTTGTATTAAAAAAATTATTTTTAAATGATTATTTTTTCGGATTTTATTTTTTTTTATGTTTTTCAAGTTAAAAAAATTTAAAACTTATTTTTCAAGTTTTATTTTTTAGCTAAAAACAATTTTTTTATTTCAATTAACAACTAAGAATTTCTATACAGATTCTGGACATAATTTTGACCCTCAATCAATTAACATTTATATTAAAAGTGATTTTATTTTCCCAGCCAAGAAATAAAACTTAATAAGAAATCATTAATTTTTTACCAAAATTTAATAAAAAAAAATTTTATTCCAAACAAATAGCAAATAATGCAGAATTTTTTTGGCGTAACAATTTTTTAAGTTGATTTAGTTCTTCTCGTAGCATTTTTTTTCATACATATTTTTTATATTTTTTTTTTCTTGCAAAATATTAATTATTTTCCCTTTAAAATTACTTTTATATATTTCTTTAATTTTTTATGTTCCAAAGTTTTATTTAAATCAATCTAGCGGAGCTATATTTACTAGCTTATTAAAGGGATAAGTCCATAAATAACCAGCAAAAAAATAATTAACTACCAAATCCTTTTTAGTTCTAGAGTACATGTGGCGAGAAGAAGTTTAGGTCAGTTGATACATTTCTAAAACCATTTAGATCACAAGCTCAACAGTCTATAATGTTATTATGTTCATTGTCTCTCAATACTTTCTATGACTTTATTATTTACTTGTTCGTGGAATCAGCTAAAAAAATAAAATACGAGATGGAAATTTTTAATTTTAAATGCAACGACCTCTAACAGTGTAATTTTAAACCTTCGAAATTCGAAAACAAATTTATGAAATATTTGTTGATATTGAAGTAATAGAAAATTATGGCATTCTTTTATTTGTATAAAACAAGTTTCGATCACCACAATTTTAAACAAAAATCCATCACTAGCTCAGCGGCTTCAGAAGTAAGTTCAATTTCTTGCATCATTCTTAAAACTATTAGAATCGCCTTTAGCACTCTTAGAGCCAGTTTTTGTGAAACTTATTTTTTCTTTCGTTCGCTAGTTAATAAAATTGTCTCAGAAAAAGTTTTAAAAGTTCTTATATTGAAATGTTACCATTAAAATGCTCAATTTACAACACTGACATAAAAACAGTTCTTAGAAAGTGCTACCTCTAGGCATGCAGTTGCTTTCAGGCATAAAATTTAAAAAAAAATCCATTTTAATTTTAAAAACAGGGGCCAAAAGTACGGTATTTGATATGGATCGAAATTTTAATAAAATTTGAATGGACATTTCGTTCGATATCGAAGGCCGAAATTTGACCCCAAAATTAAAATTACATTTATTTTGATATTAAAATATTGGAGTAAAATTTTATTTTTTTTTTTCAATATATTTGGAATTTATTAAATTTTATTTAATGATTAATTTTTTTCCATTATCTTAATATTTTATAAGTGTAAAAATTTTGTTTGTTGTTTTTGGTTAAAACAGTTCACTTACTAATTGAGTTTATAAATTAATGTCTTGATTTTTTAAATTAAACTTACAAATACATAAACAGAATTACAAATTAGATAATAACACTTACATCTGATTTTATTGTAAAAGACACAAATTTTTTTTAAATACTTTTCATAATCAAAACAAAATTAAATAAAAATAAAATAATAATTACAAATAAACACCTGTTAGTTTAGAAATATATTTTTTAATTAAATTTGATATACATAAAAGTTGTTTAATTTGAAATTCTTTTTAATGTAAAATAAACTTTCATCGTTTTATTTGTATATTTTTTTTTTATTTTTTTATTAGATTATTTTATGTTTAAAAAAAATTCATTTATTAAATAAATTTATTATCATCTCATTATAATTCATTATAAATATAAGTAATAAATATTAAAAAAACACTTTATACTTTAAAAACATATTAAGGCCATGTGAAAAAAAACTGAAATAAAAAAGTGAATAAAAATTATTTTATAGTTTTGTTTTATTTAATAATTGATTTATTTTTATAAACATTAAATTATTTTTTTATTTTTCCTATCAACGATCAATATTTTTTTTTAGTTTTTAGTTTTAAAAGAAATTTGGAAAGCAACAAATTTTTTATAGTAGCAACACTGTTTTCAAGCAATCATATGAATTTCGTGCATTCTGTAAAAGATTTTGTTCATAAACGCAGTGCAAATGAGTTTTTATTAAAAAAAATGTTTCTTCAGAGAATGAAAAAATATCTTGGACCTTTGAAAAAAATGAGTTATGAATGCTTGAAGTAAAATAACCTTAGAAAAGATAACGATACGTGATCTGCAAAAAAAAACCATATCGAGGCCTTAGGGCAGGTTTGACGGTTTTCCTATGAAAATTCAACTTTACGAACGGTGGCCGTATAAAAATTAAAATTCAGAATCTCTGGGTTAATATGATCGAAATTTTTCAATTGACCGCTAGAGGGTTAATATAACTATAAGAAAGTGTTGTTAAAGCAGAGGGAAAGAAATATTTGCTTGTCTCTTTGATAATTCAATCCCTTAAAACACGAACTTTTTCTTTTTTTGTTCCAAAAAAATTTTTTTCAGGTTTAATATACAAGAAGTAGAAGTTAAAATCGGTATTTTAAAATATGCTCATCGCTATTGAGCCATCGTTACTACAAGATCATGTGTTCTATTGAAAAGCAAACAACATTTTTAGATACTTTCAGTTTTTGGCGTTACTAACCTTTTTATTGAAACCTTGTGGTTAGTAGACTTGTACCATATAATTCAAGTTAGTGATCGCTCCTTTAAATTCAAAGTTTGAAAATGAACTGGTTCAAATTTTAGTTCAAAGGCTCTCTTTAGTTCTAAATCTCTCTTAGTTCAAATGTTGACGTATTATTCGTTATTTTAAACTTTTAGTTCAAACGCTTTCTTTAATTCAAAAGCTCTTTTAGTTCAAATGTTCTTTTTAAAATATGATGGCAACAACACCGTAGCACTGCCAAAACCAGTTTAATAAAATGCGTGGCATTTGTGAGGAAACACAGACATATAATCGAGTTCATCTTTTCTGGTAGTTCAACTACATATTATAGTTCAAAAATGAACTACATATACTTAAAAGTATGAACTAGTTCACTTAGTTCTATCGATGGAATCGTTTAAATGAACTAGTTCGTTTATGAACTACATAAGTCTAGTGGCCAGTGAAGCACACAACGCATAACTGTTTTTATTAGTTGAGTCTGTATTTTTAATTAATTCCCAGCAAATAGTTTGTCACATACAAACTTTGGAAGTCCCTAGCTCCGAACCAAGGGTCAGGGCCATATTTTTCACTTGACATTTTTTTGCTTAAAATCGAATTTTGCATCCTGTTTCTTTTAATTTTTGTGCAGTGCCAAAAATTTACACCATTTTTATTGAAATTGAGAAAATTCCAAATGAAAATGAGAATGAGAATTGCAATTTAAAAATTAAAAAATTCCAAATGAAAGTAAGAAATTCAATTTTAAATTGAAAAAATTTCAAATGAAATTGAGAATTTCTATTTAAAATTGAAAATATTTCATTTTAAATAAAAAAGATTCCAAATTAAATTAAGAAGTTATAATTATAAATAGAAAAAATTTAATTGTAAAATTATCATAAACTAACATAAGTATCAAAGAAATTAAAAAAATACATACAAGTCTATCACGCATGTTTTGAAATCCATACGAAATTTTCACTTTGTATTTTCAAAGCATTGTTGCTATAAAATATTTTTTTTTTTTCATAAAAAATTGCCTTGAAAAACACAAAAGTGAAAATTTCATGTGGTTTTCAGAACATGCCTGTATGTAGAATTATTGAAAAGATTGGTTGTATATTTCTACTGCAATCTAAAAGTAGTTTTACACATGTTTTAAGAGATTGATAACCTCTTCTAAAAAAATATGTCGCTGCTCTTTTAGATTTGAGGGCCTACATTCATCTTTGCTTTTACTTTACTTTTTATTTTTGACCAAATAATTTTAATGGGGTTAAGCATCGATGAGTAAGGGATCAATCGTAAAAGTAAAGCAGAAGAGTTGTAAGAAATAAGTTTTAGATGACTGGCAGAAAGCGTTCTGATAATTAATTTTTTAACTATTCTTTCATATCAAGAAGCCTTTTGAGCCATTCCTTTGCGCCATCAGGTTTGATCAATATCCTACAGTTATCCATTTGAATAATGCCTGATGTAGAATTTGCACCAATGTGTATGTTATTATTTATTTGAAAATATTTTATATTCATTTTTGGAAAATATTTCTTAAGAGCAGAAATACAGGTTGCGGAGCCGAATTTCGCATCTCAGAAAAAATAAATAAAAAGATGCGCAGAGACGGATTTTTATTTTTTTAATTTTTTTTTTTAATATTTTTTTTTAATTTTGGTTCGTTTTTATTGAAAAGAATGTAAAAAATTTTATACAATAACAATAATTTTCATACTGAAATATCTTTTTTATTTATTTTAGAATGACTTCTTACCTTTTCTTTTTCTTCTTTTTTTCCTAGCCATTCACAAAAAATATTAACACATACGATTTTTTGTACAAAAAATAATAAAACTGTGGCAACATGCTGGAAGAGAAAGAATATAAAATTGAGAGTTTATGAGAAATTGCAATGAAATTACAATAGATTCTAATTCCGTGCAGATTCGTTGAGAGTTTTATGTTGTAAAAACTTCATAAACAACCAAGAGGCTGTATTTATACTCTAAGATTTTTTTGAATTTTCTAAAACTAATTTGAAAATTTTCCAATTTAAAATAAAAGTTCGCAATTTCATTTGGTATTTTCTAAATTTTAAAATGAAATCCCTAATTTTATTTGGAATTTTCTACATTACAAATTTAATTTCTCAATTTCATTTGCAGTTTTCTCACTTTTAAATAGGGTTTTTGAAATATGGAATTTTCCGAATTTAAATGAAAACCGGTGTAGAGCTGTTTCAATTTTTTTATTGATTTTACTTTTATCTGCTTATTTTGCTTTAAGTCTGTAATTCCCACATTGATTAACTGCTTACAAAATTAAAAAAAATATTTTAAAATTAAATTAAATTTTATTTATGGATTTAAACAAAAAGTATTTTGAAATTTACTCTGGCAAACAAAACGAAAGTGTAGTTATTCAATTTGAAGATTTAAAAAAAAACATTCATGTAAGCAGGAGAAGCATTATAACAATAAAAAAATAAAGGAACTTTTGCTACATTTTTAAAATTTTTAATTTTTATTAAAAAAAGTATTATTTAATTAACAAAAAAGAAACAAAAGCCCAACAAAGATAAAAATTAAAATAGACGAAAAAAATTATAAAAACAATTTATTATTATTTGTACATATCATCATATAAAAAAAAATAAAAATAACTTAAAGAAAGAAAAATAAAGTAAAACAAAACAAAATGAACATCATCAAACATCATTTAAAAGAGAAACACAAATTATATTTTCTACTTGCTTTATAACAGAATGAAAACAAAATAACAAAACGAAAGAATTAAATTTGTAATAATTTTAATGAAACAAACAGAAAAAAAACAATAAAAACAAAAACAAAAACAAAAATACATAATAAGCCTTAACACAGTGGCAACTATTAAATAATTGATAAATATTGAAAGAAAGTGAAATTAAAAAAAATAAGAAAACTCACATAATGACCAGTATTTGAAACAAATATTTTGAAAAAATATAAACAAAAATTTAAATTGGTAACAAAAAAACATTTAAATGAAGAATAAATATTCATATTAATTTTAAACAAATTTGTAGTGTGTATTTTTTCAAAAATCCTCTGAAACAAAAAACTAAACTAAAAGAATTATTAACAATTTTAAGAAAAAGCAATAAATTAGTAATTAAATATTAAAATTAGCATTGGAATATTATTGCTACCAAAGAAAAAAAAATATTAATGAATTTATAAAACAAAAAAAAAAGAACAAAGAAAACTAAAAATAAAAATTAAATGATGTTGTATTTATTAAACAAAAAAAAAAAAAAACAAAATAAAAAACCAATTCATTTTACAATTGTTTAAAACAAAAAAAAAATAAAAAACGAAATAAATTCTTAAAAAAAAAAATAATTAAATTGTTGAAATAAAAACATTTAATTATAAAAAGCTCGCGTAAATGCTCGTGACTAATTATTGGTTAAAACAAAACACAAATATTTGAAAATAAAATAAAACATTTTAACCAAATATTAGAAAAATAAAATAAAACATAAATAACCAAATAAAAAAATAAAAAAACTACGTAAATTTTATTAAACAAAAAAAGTCCCAGTTTATTTAACGCCTATTTTCCTGTTCTGTTTCCATTTTCTCTCAAACTTAAATTAATGTTCATTTAAATACTAAAATGTACATAAAACTTTATTTAAATCTTTCAAAATTCTGTTTCAATTACTTTTATTCGTTTCATTTCAAGGCGAATAAATACACGGTGGAAGCGAAAACGAATCCGTTAATTTTTGCCGTTAGCTTGAATGTCAAACTACATATAAAAAAAATATATGGAGTTTGACAGTTAGGCTTCCGGCGAAAATCAATGAATTCGTCATCGTTCCTACCGTATATTATTTCGCCATGGTTTCATTTCTTCTAAATTTTTTAAAACATAAAATCTTTTTTTGTGATGAACAAAATTCTTTTAAATGAAATTTTTATATTTTTGCCGATTTTTTTTTTTTTCCTTTTCGTTTGAAAGGTTATTTTTGCCGTCACACAGTTTTAAATCTGTTTAAGAATGTAGTAAACCATGTGCAATTCTTTAAATTTCATTTCTTTATTAAGCGACTAAAACATGAAGGCTTGACAACCTTTGACCCATTTTTATGCCCTTCATCACAGGTGCAAAGAGGAATATATGTGAGTAAGTTTGTTATTCCTTTTGTTATTTTTACAATATCCATTTCCGACCCCCATAAAATTTCTACACATTTAGTTCTTATGATTAGCAAAGTCGATTAAGCGATGCCCGTCTGTCCGTATGTGTGCGGGTTAAAATTAACTTTGCCAAGACACTAGATGAGCAAAAGAAAATTTAAAAACGCCAATCGATTAGACATAGTTTTGAAAATTTTGATATTAAAAATCAGCAAAATCAGTCCTTGTCCTTCAGGGAAGCAGGCAAAAAACCTCTCCTGCCTTTAATTTTTCTATAGCATTTTGAACAATGAAGTAACTTCAAACATAAAAACAAATATTTGGAGCGAAAAAAAATTAAAAAATAAGAAAAAAACATCAAGTGAAAAAAATTATCCGAGTTATGGGCCTCTGAACTTTTCATACAAAAGTGCGATTATTTACCATATTTTTAAAGATATCAATAAAAGTATTATTTAAAAACTTTTGAAGAGGTATTTTAGGAAAAGCTATTTTTTTATAAATGCTTAACCCATTAAGAGCCGATAAAATTTTTATGTAATTTTTTTCTTTTTTTGTAATTCTCTGTTACCTTATTATTTGTTTTTGTTTAAGATTCGGCATAGCCGAATATAGAACTCTTACTTGTTTTACTTCCAAACACAATTATTTTTAAATCTGTTTAAGTATTTTTTTTCTTTTTCTTTATTTGAAATTTCATAGCTACAGGTTTGGCCAAATTAAATGATTGCCATAAAAGCAACTCTCATGACTTGCGCCTATGTTTTAAATCGTATCTGGCTGACACTCCAAAATTATAAGAAGTGTTTGAGGCAAAGGTGTGTGATAACAAGCAATAAAAAAATTGCCCAATTTGTCCATCATCTTCCCTTTAGATAAAATTCAAATTTTATGTAAATTTAATATCGTCACAAGAATTTAAGAACGCTGTAAAAGACTAAAAATCGAAACACATTTTTTTGCATTATTTTTATCAGAAGAAAATACCGCGTCGATTGGTGTCTGCCCCATATTTGTATGATGAAAAAACAAATTCATTTACGCCGTCTGCGTTTTGAAAAATACGTGTCTTTTTTGTTGTAAGCCTAACAAAAACCAGTATTTTTTTACATTTGTTGCTTACGACACTTTTTTTTTGTTCAAAAAATATTGTTCCCACTTTATTTAATCATGTTAACTTACAGCTATTAAGTTTTACTTAAAAAAAAAACCAAATGTGTCACTAAGAGCATTTTATAGGTCTGTGGAAGGAAAATCATTTGCTGTAAGCCGCAGAATCACCGGGAACAATAGTCCTGAGAGAAAACGTCTGCAGCGAGAAAAAATAAAAATACATTTTTAAAATCATGTTCGTAAGTTGCATAGTTTTTGTAATATGATTTTTTTTACTTTCATACAGTTTTTTTTTTTTTTTGACTCTGGTAAACATTTTATGTTTTGTCAGTTACAGCGTTCTTTAATTCTTGCAACGATATATAAATTTTAATTTCGGTTTTTTTTCATTTGAGCTGTTTACACTTAAAGTGCCATAAGTCATTTTTTCAAAAAAAAAAATTAAATGTTAAGAGCTGCCATTACAGTCGCGTTATGGACATACAGGAGTAGTCAAAAGTATTTACACAATGAATATTCTTTTTCGTACTTCACATTAGAAACTCTTAGTCGTTGTTCTTGAATTTAAATTAAGGAAAACTATGCTGCTTTTAATGCTTATTCTACAATTAACTTTCAGCAATAAATACTAGGAATTACTTCTGGACATAATTTTAAAATGCTGCATTTTATTCTGCAGGAGGTATCTAATTTTATTGGTTTTCTTTAAAAAAAAACAACCGCAAAAATTTGTAAATAATTTTTCTTTCTTAATAAAAATTTCGAATTTTGTTATTATAAAGAAAAATGGAAGAAAGATTAAAAATAGTTACAGTTTGCTGTGTTTTTATATAAAACATTTTAAAATTTGTATTGTCTTTTTGCTTTGTTGATTTTATGTAGTTCTCATTTAATCAATTTGGCTTTTGATTTAAGACTCTTAGATTTTCTATACAAAATATGAAGGAATCAAACGCGATTAGAGTAAATTAACATAAAAAAGATTCCAAATAATAAAATTTTCATATTAAAAATTAAAAAAAAAAAGAACTCAGGCCGTATTAAAAAATTCATTTATTATTTAAAGGCTGATTGACTTTGACGTGTGTGAGATTATGTTTTAAAACATAAAATGTAGACACTTAAAATTTATCAGAGGTTGTATAATTTTAACCCCTGCAACAAGGGTCTCGTTTTAATATTAATAAAATTTTCCTTAGAGTGTAGAGGTGCAGACTTTATATATTTAGTTAGAGTTTCAATTGTAGGAAATTTTGGAAAATGCAAAATTTTTGTGACAATTTTAGTGAAAATTAGCTTATCATCTTTAAAAGTACATTTGATAGTAGAGGCGTTATAATAATTAAAACTCATGAGTTTACACTTTAATTTACTCACTGAATTACTAAAACTCCATACGCATAAAAAATTCTATTCGATTTACAGTAACTAAAAATTGAGGAGTTTTGTGAATCTATCGACTAAACTGTTATCGTATTAAATATTTTTTTTTTATTTTAATTTTTACCTGTGTTTTATTGAGTGCAAAAATAATCATTTGATACTTTCAGTAACGTGAAATGTGAAAACAATTTTAAAAATATTTTAATTTAAAGAATTTATCTCACATTTTGTTATAAAAAAACTTATTTTTATTTTTACAATTATTCCAGATTTACACTATGCAATTTTTTGAAGCATATTTTTTCAATTCTCTATTTATATTGCAGCGATATTCGTTATTAAAATAAAAACATAAGCAACAGTAACATCTTCTCAAAACTCAAGCAATACCAACTTGCTTACCCCCGTTTCATGAAAAATTGCATTGTATAAATGCCGTATCATTCTCATATTTTTATCAACAGCCAAATTATGAACAAAAAGGCTCGTATAGACTATTTGAGTACCACTTAGATTTTTTTAATTTTTTAAAATTTAATTAATAATACTTTCTCTCAGTCATATTTCTTTATTTTCTTAATATCTACAAAAGAAAATTTACCATTAATTGCACAATATTTCTATAAAATCTTTACAAAAATAAAGCAACAAAATTTTAATTGTCCTCAAAATAAATTAAATACTAAAAATCTAATTTTTAGCTTATACATAAATATTGTAAATACTATTAGTAAATATAATATATATACAAATATTAAATATAAAATTAGCAACTGAAAAACGTTCTTGTTTGATAAACTTTAATTTTCTTTTTAATAAAATAAAAATTTTTTTAAGTTTTTTTGAAACAAACAGCAAGAATTAAAATGTCAGAAATAAGTAAATTTATTGAAAATAAAATTGAAATACAGTAACTGTAAAATATACAAGTAATAAACAGCATACATTATATTATACATACAAACTTACATATATATATATATAGAGTATATAAATATAAAACAAACAAGAAAAAATAACAAATAATTATTTAACATGAAAATAAATTTCAGCAAATTATTTAAGATTGAAAAATTGAAATTGTGTTTTATTAATAATTTTATGAAAACTAACAAGTAATGAAATAAACACAATCAAAGGCTACCGACCATCGACTACCGACTACAAAAGTAGCTGGCTACAAAGTCGCCAGCTACTTAATTCTTTTAACGACTACCGACCACTAAACACAAAAAATAAACATCTGTTTTGACATATGTATTAAAGTTAAGCAAAACAACCAAACAAAAAAAAAAAAAAAAAAAAAATGCGCCAAATAAAAAGTAAATATAAAATGTAAACAAATGAACAGATGATTATTATTTTTCAATGGTGCCACTATAATAGTTTTTCGCGTTTTTAATAGCGATATTTAATTTATTACGTTTTTAAAACCACCATTTCATGCATTTATTGTATTGGCAGTACTAATCTGTTTTTTGTATTCAAGAAAAATAGAAATTAGCTTAAGTTGGCTACGGGCTACAAAAGTAGCCGTGTAGTCGGTGGTCGTGTAACTGCTAAAAGAATTATTCTCATAAGCACGCATGTATTCTATTTTTGACATCTTGTAGTCGATGGTCGGTGGTCTTGATTGTGTTTATAGCATAAGAGTGTTTTATTCGGCTAAGCCGAATCTTATAGACCCTTCACTATGCACCTAAATCTTGTTTAGTAAAGTAACTCCAATAAAAAAAGAAATATTAAAAGCTGACAAAAAAATTAAAAAATAATAAGAACTTAGTACTTTATATAATTTTACATAAATATGCCACAGTCTCTTAATGGGCTAAGCATTTTTAAAAAAATTTTAGCATTTTCTGAAAGATCTCCTCAAAAGCTTTTAAATGATACCCATATTTAAATATGGTGCCCCACTGTACTTTTCTATGAAAAGTTCAGAAGCCCATAACTCGGAACATATGGATGAGCCCCAATTTTTCCACTAAATATTTTTTTTTATTCTTATTTTTTTGATTAGAAATACTTCAGTAAACTAGATTTGCTCCAAATGTTATGAAGAAATCAGAATATAAAAATTTTCGAAATTATATTTAGTCGATTGGGTTATTTAAATTTTCTCTAGCTTATCTTGTGCCTTGGCAAAGTTGATTTCAACACTAACACGAACGGACAGACGGACATCGCTTAATCAACTTCGCTGTGCATAAGAAGTCAGAATATTTATACTTTATAGGACCGAAAATTGATATTGTAGAAATTACCAACGAAATGACAAACTTGAACTTTTTCCCCTTTTTGTGATGAAGGGTACAAAAAAATATGACAGTATGTGGCAAAAATTAATCTCCATATATAAAATGTTATTAGAAAGTGTCATTAAAGCCCCTTTCACACTATAATAATGACTATTAAAATTTTTAGTGGATTTTGTAAAGAATTGTGTATAAGAATGATGGGCTTAAATCAAAAAGAAAAAATATTGCAGTTCATACAAACATTTGAAAATACTTTTGACTGCTTGAATAATTTATTGTGATACCTTTGTGTTGGAAATAATAAGTCCTTATATCCACATTTTGAGTTCAGTGCCTTTCGACAGCCCACAGTGGGTTAAAAAAGATTTATTTTGGACATTATTTGGTATCTCATTAACCATTTTGTTAGCTATTTGTGTCTTTCAGTTTGCAAAAAATATGTTAATACACCTTTTTAATTTCTTAATATAAAATGAACAAAAATCATGCGAAGGCGAGGTTTAGGAAGTGTAGCTGGTATTAGAAGGAAGCTTAAAACATCTAAGTTATTCAGTTTTTAAATGACATTTACCTCAAAAACTGAAAAAATCACGTTTAGAAGGTTTTTTTGAGAAATAAAATATAAAATTAAAATTGCGGCGAAATCAAAACGCTGCTGCGCGCAGCGAGAAGTGCTTACAATATTTTGAAATTATACAGATCAAAAGGCTTTTGTTCAAATAGTTTAAGAAAATTATTTTCTTTTTAACATAAAAATTCCCGAAACGGGGAAAAACTCTCCCATGTGCATGTGCTTATAAATTTAATGTACATTTTTTGGGAAAATCCTTAAGGAATCGGTATATTTTACATTTTCTCAATTTAGAGGCTTATAGCTTTTTATAAGGCGCTATAAAAATAAAACTTTTAACTTGTTTAATCCTTACACTAGAGCCCCAAATTGCATCGTTTCGATTTGCGTCGTTTAAAAAAAAAACTGGAAAAATTCGATTTGTGTCGTTGCAATTTCAAGTTGCGTCGGCTTTCACTGATTTTTTATCCTTTTGATTTCGATTTGTGTTGTTTTGTTTTCGATTTAAGTCGTTTTGATTTCGATTTGCGTCGCTAAAAATGCAGCATTGTGGATTACCATTTTTCGCATTTTTAGTACCTGATTTAGCATCTATTCTCTCTTATAAAATTTTTGCAACTTCTAGTAACACTGATCCTCACCTGTGCGTTTTCAAATTGCGTGAAATAAGGGGAATTCCCGTTGTTTTTTCTTAATGTATTGTTTTTTTACTTCTTTATAGTAATTATACAAATTTTTTAAATAAATAAAAATGTATTAATACTTTTTGTATCAAAAATAAAAATTTTGTTGCTTTGTTTTGAATATTTTCCCCAATAAATTAAATTTCAGTGCATTATATAGTGTAGGAACACAACACACGACGGTAACGATATTTTCATACAAATTTGACATAAGTTATAGTTCAACGACAATGCCGCTGAGATAAAATTTATTTTATTTTCTTGTCGGTTTTCATTATTCTCTCACATTTAGTCTCTCACTCTCCTAACAATATTGCCAGAAATATAAGTATTTTATAAGCATTTGAATTCACAATAATTACAAAGGCACATTATTTATAAAAAAATAGAACAAAATTTCAGGAATAAAAATATTTTAAAAAAACTGATACATGTATGTACGTAAATGAAAAACAAAAATTGAAAAAATAACTGAAAAGGTGAAAAATATGAGCCCATGTCTCATCTTAAGTCAGTCATCATTTATTCTTCGTCCCGCTCTTCAATTTGTGTGAAGGTTTTGAAAAGACCTATTGAATCTCTTACAAGGTTAACCAGTCCAATAGACTCTAATGCCATGGATATGTTAAATGTACTTAATATTCTTTACGTTTCATCGAGTTTTTAATAGAATTTATCTAATTCATTTAAATGTAATAAAATATTTTAACACAAAATTTTTGAAAACAAACACAAAGCTGAAATGAAAATAAATATTATGAATGCAGTCAGAGAATCGTCGTTATTTTGTTTACTTACTCTCAGCAACGATAATTCGTTCCGTTACCGTCGTCTGTTGTGTTTCTACACATAGAAAAAGTTATTTCGATTTGCGTCGCGTTTTTCTCGTCCCCATTAACGACGCAAATCGGGGATCTAGTGTGTTTTATTAAGAATATAACAAATGTGTGAAAGTAATAACCCGATCTTTAATAAGTATACTAGCCAAATATATAATAGGTTAAGGTTGCCCAAAATTAATATAAGAAGAAATTGTAAGCTTATTTTCTCCCAAACTATACATGTAAACACATTTTTTGTAGATATTTTTAAGGTCTAATAAAATTTTGAAATTCTTAACATTTGAGTTAAAAATAAACTTTTTATAAAATTTTCAAAAATTGTATGCCCAAGGCACCCGAATTCGGAGACTTACCAAGAATCCCCCTTTTATAAACTAGGTGGCCGACCGTTCGTAGATCAAATCAGAAAGGGTATATAAGATTCGGTAATACCGACTCTTTCTTGTTATAAAGTAGAAATTGTTTACTTTTAGCAGTTATCTATTCGATTCTTAAAAAAGTCATTATTTTACCCTTCTAACACACACATATGTATACGGCACTGCCAGAATACTAAATTTTAATCCTTTTTAGAGAAGCTTAATAGTTTTCCATTGGTTATATTACTGCAGTTGCTCGTTTTTTCCTCTAATTAAAGATACTAATTAGATCAGAATTTGATATCATTTGCAACACATTTTAACAGCGATGCCAGAATGAAGATTTTACTTTAATTTTAAAGATTTTTTAATCAAAGTAAGATTTAAAGATATTGTTTGCAAAATTATGATTTTTTTGATTTAGTTGTTTGACAACTTACATTGCAACTTTTTGTTAAAATTTATTAAACATATTTACCTGTGTGGAACAATTTTATTATAAATTAATACTTTAAAATAAAAAATTTTATCACTGCGGCTAATGAATAAATAAATAAAAATAAATAAAACTAATACCTATTTCCGATAAAAAGTTTAATGCTGCGGAATTAAATTAATTCATTGATAATTGTATTGCCTTCTAGATTGAGTTCTGTAAGCAAATAACTAAACGATTTGACTTTAACGACGCAAACTTAAAAAAATTTCTTCACTAGTTTAATAGAAGAAAGTGAGATACAAAGTTTAAATGACGAATTTAGGTAACTCCGCCCGATGAATTTAATAAATATTTTACTAATTTAGAAACTGTTTACAGTGGAAGAGTTTTGGCACGAAATTTAAATATTTCTAGAGCAAGGAGTGAGTTAATGTTTTCAACTTTGTCAAAGTTTGCAATAAATTTGATGTTTTCTTTGTTCATCTAAAAACGTTAAACAGATATTTTCAAAAGTAAAAAGAATAAAAAACTTTTAAGATTTTTTGGATAAATGAAGATTTTTCTATGAAAATTTCTGGCAACACTGCCATTTAAAGTCATCAAATAAGGATTAGGACGTTTTCGAAAGAAAAGGCTTTAAGAAGAGACTCTGAAGCCACCTACATATTACAAAATAATTATGCAATTTCCCCTACCATCCATACCAAGTAAAAGGATTCCCCTTATCAATTTCCGTCAATAAAAAGAATCACTTGAAACCAAAAAGTAGTAAAAGTACAATTATTATTTAATTTAAATTTATTATCATTATCATTTTATATTGCTTTTAATTAATTTTGAATGATATTTTTAATAACAAAAATATATAAATTTATTTGTTTATGAATACGTAATATAGCGGAATTAACACGTATACATACATACACATATGTATGTATTTAAATAACTGTAAGTGCAAAATTAACGTAATGCATTGAAAATAATGAATTCTTTATTTCGTTCGCCGAACTAATGGACAGTTTTGTATAGAGTAATTAATTTTAAAATTAAGCCTTTGGTTATTTAAACCAGATCTAAAATATTCAATTACATATTTCGTGGTATTTATTTAGTTCTATTTTAAAGTTACGTTTTTGCAAGTTTTAATGCAATCTGCAGTATTATTCTTTTTTTCCCGTAGCTAAATCTAAAGCTGCATCGCTAAAAAGCTAAAAATAAAATACGACAAAAAGTATTGCAGAATAACATTTGTAGCCAAAAATCACCAAGTAGATTTTTTAGATTTTTAGCGGTGGAGATTAAGCTTTAGCGGTTTATAGAATAAGGCTACTGATTTTTATGTTTTCGATATTTCTTCATTGATTTGAAATTCGCTATGTCTATGTGTAATTATTTCATATTTCAAATTTTTACCCCGATTTTTGTCTGTAAAAAAATGAAGCGCAACTCGGTGTATAAAATATAGCAACCTTTAAACAAATGACTTTATGAATCGAATGACTTTATGACTTTTATTTTAAAAATTTACTCTGAAAACAAAAAATTTACAAAAAAGAAACATGATTCGGATTGTAAGCTAGTGAAACTTTTCTGTAACTTAAGTAAGAAATTTCTCATATAAAAATATTGTAGCAAGCCAGAATAAAACATGAACTTCCCAATATAGAGTAAAAAATAAAGTTCATCATTTATTGTAAATTATCTAGAATAAAACACGCCGACTAAAATATTTTTAGTGAGAAATTTCTCACTTTAGTTACAGAAACTTTTTACACTTTAGTTACACACAGCTTAATGAAATTTTGAAAATCGTTGAATTTTCTAAAGCTTTGTTCTGTTAAATCAATTTACGTAAAAAATACGTGGGCGTAACGTAATTATAAATGAATTTATAATTAAATAGAGATTGTTAAACAAAAAATATAAATTTTAAGCATGTGAACAAGAGATGCGTCTTCCTGTAATTTTTGGATAACGTTGTTACCAGTGAAAGTGAAAATCTTTAATGGTGACCGTGATCACCGCTTGTTAAATGATAAACAAGAAAACAGTGTTGTCAAATAAAAAACAAAATTGACCAATTTAATTTTTGATTAATTTTTATTGACATTCTTAAAAGTTCTTTGTTCGTTTTTATGCCTTAAAATTTTTGTGCACATAAATTAAACTCGCACTTCGTAGCGCAAATACTCGTATGTATAACAAATTATAAAAGGACGATATTAAAATTAAATGTTACTTTAATTGTTTTAAAATTATTAGTTTAACTGTTTGATGTTAAAACAAATAAATTAAATTAATTTCGGCTTAAGTCCACTTTTATTTTATTTTTTAAATGCTACTCTTGATAAAATGATTCACTGCAGTGACCAGTGATTTAATAGATATGGAAATATTGATCGTCTCCAATTTAAACACAAAGAAATGCAAGATACGAAGACTTAAAGTAAAAAATAAAACAAACAAATCCCATTTGTAAGTCCCCTTACATGAGAAGCAAAAAAAGCAAAAAAAAAAAAACAACAAAAAATGCCAGAGATAAGGAAAGATCATTTAAATACAAAAACATATAAAAAGCCATGAGTTAAGAAATTTAATAGTCATTATCAAACCTAACAAAGTGAAGAACACAGGGTTTAATTTTAAAAAATATTACCACTCAAAATGGCAAATAAATTGGGAATTTTTATTCTTATAGCCGCAGGTTAGTTTTTTTTTCTTTAGTAGTTAACTTGAAAACTAAATACATACATATGTAGATACTATAAGTGTATATGTTTGCATATATTTTAGTCTTACCTGCATGTTTTTGTGTCACCATAAAGCCGCGCAGTAGCTGGGGTGCTGCTTCGGCTCGTTCTCCTTCCCGTATACAAGGTGCCGTTGACTATGTCATTATACATCATTCAGATAATCCGAATGGATGTTCTACCGAAAGTGCTTGCCAAAGACTTATTAAAAATATACAAACTGATCACAAGGGTCGTCGTAATTTTAGTGACATTGGCTATAATTTTATAATTGCTGGCGATGGCAATGTCTACGAGGGCCGTGGCTGGAGTATACAAGGTTCGCATGCCCCCAACTATAATCGCAACAGTGTGGGAATTGTTTTCTTAGGCAATTTTGAGAGTAAGTTTGAATATTATTATTAATTTTATTTTAATTTTTTAATAATTTCTTTTTGTTTACAGATTCAAAGCCTTCGGATCAAATGTTGCAAAACGCTAAAGATTTGATAGCACAAGGTGTTAGTGATGGTTATATAAAAGACAATTATACTTTGTTGGGTCATCGTCAGACTAAGGCCACCTCTTGTCCGGGAACTCAACTGTATAATGAAATCAAGACTTGGCCTCATTGGCGAAATATTTAATAGAAATTTCATTTTAATTATTAAGCTTTCATATTGTTTAACGACTAAGAAAAATTCTATTTTGAAGAAAAATAATATATTTTATTATAAACAAAGAGTTTGCTGGCTGGCCACTATAAGCCAGAAAAATTTTAAATAATGCTTTAAGTAACCATATATCAAAATATGTACATAAAATGTTACATTTTCTTTTAATTATTAGAATAATTTATTTTTATTAGAGACCTAAGTACTGCTTTAAATGAAGGAAATAAAGTTTAGAATTGTCTTCATTTTTATTTATTTTTTATTTATTTATTCATTAATTTATTTAATCGAGCCCATAGGGCCATATATGATTAATATAAACACAATATACAATTGTCTTCATTTATTAAAATATCATTCAAAAAAGTGGCAACTTTGGACGGCAAAGCCAAACTCAAGGCGCATATTTGCGCCATGGCCAAACTCGTACAGTTTAAATTTATTACACAACACTGGTATGCGTTGCATCTAACGTCAAATTATTTCGCGAAAACCGTTTAAAAGTCTATGAATTTTGAATTACTTTCCAAATTTTATAATATTATTCACTTAATTGTGTTTTTTGGATCATAAAATAATAATGGGAAGACACAGAGGACAAACAGGTGTTGAAGTTAGAAATCTGGTAATTCAGCATTATAAAAATAAGAAATCACTTCGAGAAATAATAGAAATTATAGGTCGAAGCCGATCAACGGTACAATATATAATAAAAAGATACAACACTGAGAAAAAAGAGTTAAAAATAAGCCGAAAGTTGCGAATAATAAAATCTTATCTGATAGTGACGAGCAATACATTCTACTGCAAGTAAAAAAAATCCATTTTTAAGTATACCGAAGCTAGCAGGAAAGAAATATTTTAAACAAAGTTGAATTTAATGGCAAAAAATAAGACTGCAATTTGCTAAAGAGCATCAATCTAAAGATTTTTCGTTACGGGAGAACGTGCTATTCACAAACGAAAGCAAGCTCAACTTGTTTGGATCAGATGGCAGGCCCCATGTATGGAAAAGCCGAAATGAAGAGCTGCTTGCTAAAAATACGAAACCCACAGTAAAGCACGGTGGTGGGTCAGAAATGGTTTGGGGTTCATTTCATTTTTATCAAGACAATGATCCAAAGCTTATAATGTGCGATCATGGTTGTTATATAAATGTCCGCATGTCATGGATACACCAACCCAAAGTCCAGATATTAACCCCATTGAGAATTTGTGGAGCTACCCCGACAGCAAAATTCGCCATCATACCATTAGTTCCAAGGACGAATTGCAAAAAATTGAACCTAGTTTTTGCGAAAAACTCGTTCTTTAAAGAGAAAACCATTCTTTGAAATTTAAAGCAATGTACGAGTTTAGCTTTGGCATGGAAATACGCACCATATTATATTTTTGCTTTGCAAAAACCAAAATGAATTAAAGTTTTTAAGTTGACCTGTTTTTTTAATATATTTTCTATTCTTTTTACTAAATTTGTACCGAAAAAAATGGCATTGAATGTATTATCAATTAAGCGATAGTAATGGACTCAATCTCGAAATTTCAGATATTTTAGCGTGACTTGAAGAATGCGCATAAAAAAATATTGTTTTTTCTTTAAAGCCAATAATAAAAATTTCCCTTTTTAAAGAGAAATATCATATAATCTTTAAGAGGTACAGTAAGAAGTGTGAGAACACCATTTTTTCTAAATCGAATATTTAAAAAAGTTCAGGACATTCAAGCTTTAGATAAATCCAATCGGTAGTTTAGAAGTTTCAGATTTTAATACCATTCATTTGGAAACTCAAATGCATATTGTAACTGAGCACAGTGTAGGCAAGTTAAACCAAATTATCAAAAAACTGGGGGTTATTCTCTAATGCGATATGAAAGAAAAAAGGTACGCAATCGAACGATTTGTAACTTTTAAGGGGTTTTCGCAAATTAATCAGTACCTAACTCTGTAATGCAAAAGCGCCTCTCAAGTCCGCTCGACTAATACAATTATCCATCTTGTGATAGTAAAAGAGCAAGCTCAAAGGATGAAAATTAGTCAATAATTACTTAAAAACTATTTTCTTTCTATCTAAATTATTTTTAGGGAAATGAAAGCCAAAAAAATTACAAAGCAAAGACAGTTTGAAATTTTTGTATATATTATGGTGCAAAATAGCGAATTGAACAAGGAGTAGTCAATGCTAAGCAAGCCGGAAATAAAGAGTTTATTTTATGTGAATTTTAAAACTTCAGTATGTGCATGCGATTTTAAATCGCCAAATTTCTTGCGATTGTGAACTACAGAACACCTTTCATGCTATTTCAACTCGCATCGCAAGTTTTAGGCGATTTGCGATTGTCAGAACATGCCTGATAGATAATTGATATTTTTTGTCTTACCTCAGGTCAATCAAAAAAGAGTATATCGTACCTATTTGTTGAGATAATTGTTAAACGTTGTTCAAACGAAAATTTTGGAATTGACCCTTTATTTTTTATTAAAAATTGTTTACATACTTTCTAGCGACAGTTACCATTTTCCTTATAGCGAAAGTTTATGTGAAAGCGATGGCTCTCTAATCGCATTTAGCATTCGCTTCACAATTGTTTTCGAGAGTAACCCCACGGCTTCATTTTCCCAAACTTTTCTTTTAAAATAAATAAAACACACATTTAACAATCAAACCTTTCCCAAAAGAATTTTAAATTTTATTGAAATTTAGTTTTGAACAGAGCTTATACATATCAAAAAAGATTTTTGTCTTACAAATAACAACACAGTTTTTTTTCAATTAACAATTTATTAAACATTTTATGTTTCAATTAAAAATTTCTTTAGACTTTTTTCAATTTTTTCATATACAATTTTATTCAACATTTATTATTATATAAAACAAAGAATTATTTCATTATATAAAACAAAGAATTATTTTCATTATATAAAACAAAGAATTATTTATGCAAAATCAAATAACTATACTATTGACTTTCGAACAAAATGCTTTCAAAAACAAACTACAGTTCCACATGGGCAAAGAAGAACTAATTATGGCCTCAAGATAGTCGGAGCCTTAAATTTGGATGAAGCAGAAAGTAAAAAAAAAACAACCATCCTAAATTTTATCAGAAATACAGATGGAAAAAAACAAAACAATCTGCACGATGCAGCCTTATCCAGTTCTTTGCCGATAATAACGCTTGGTGTCCCTCGCCGCAGTGAACGTTTGGTGTCCCTCGCCGCAGTCAACGTTTGGTGTCCCTCGCCGCAGTCAACGCTTGGTGTCCTTCGCTGCAGTCAACGCTTGGTATCCCTCGCCGCAGTCAACGCTTGGTATCCCTCGCCGCAGTCAACGCTTGGTATCCCTCGCCGCAGTCAACGCTTGGTATCCCTCGCCGCAGTCAACGCTTGGTATCCCTCGCCGCAGTCAACGCTTGGTATCCCTCGCCGCAGTCAACGCTTGGTATCCCTCGCCGCAGTCAACGCTTGGTATCCCTCGCCGCAGTCAACGCTTGGTATCCCTCGCCGCAGTCAACACTTGGTATCCCACGCCGCCGTCAGTTCTATAAAACGCCCCTAAGCGATACTGGAAAACTTTAAACAACGAAGACCTCAGAAACTGAATATCTACGACGCATGTGGAATTCGCCTTGCCCTTAATGATCCCGCCAGTTTTACGCCAGGATGCTACCACGCTGCACTTGACGCCGCCAGTACATGAAAATCCCTCGCCGCAGTCAGGAAAGTCCTTCGCCGCCGTCAAAACTTGATCCATCGCCGCAGTCGCAAAGGTCCCTCGCCGCAGTCAAAACTTATCCATCGCTGCAGTCAGAATAGAAAAATTCCCTCGCCGCCGTCAAAATAAAGTCCAACGCCGCAGTCCCGGATATATTAAGATTTTGCTGATAGCTGATGTTACGGTTAGTTGTTCAAGTTGCAAGCTCTAAATTGAATCGATACTCTTCCCAAGATTCGTTACCCAAAACTCGATATTAAAGTAGAGATTAACTGATAAACCAAAATATTACTCCCAGAATTGAGATGTGGAACAAGCAAAGGTTGTACAGTTAGATTTGTAAAAGGAAACTTTCAAGTATACATCTCTGATTCTACATCATTGTAAAATATGTGGCAAATAATCTGCCATAAACTTAAGAGATTACAGCCTAAAAAGCTCGTCCGCAAGTTTATCTGTTTAAGACTCGATGAACTTTAATTTCAAAGCGAAGTCGTCCCTCTTACGTTAAGAATTGGATATTTGTTGTGATTTTAACTTCTTTTACACGCTGTAAATAATTTGAAGATTTCCCTTTAAAGCTTTGAGCCGCGCCTTTTTTAAAAAATCCTCCGGATACTTGTCAGATACTAATATTTAGAAACGTTTGGATTAAAAGCAGATGGTCGTAAGTCATCTCACAACAATATTAATTCAGTAATTAAGATGACAATCGCTTTGTTATAGATCAATCGATTTCTTCACTTGTAAAGTTAGGACTGATGGTGATGATTATGATGACACAATGATGTTTGTAATAACTCAGCATTTTTAAGATTGAAAAATAAACTGTACCCCACAGACGATCTTTAGAAAAGTTGTTACAATTATGATGGTGATGATGATCTAGGCAAAATGAAAGCCTTTGGAGAAGTGTTACAACAGTATTTAACCATTTCTAATCTGAAGATTGCTTAAAATCCTTGGAAATTGTATCACAACAGCCCTCAATGACCATCAAATTAAAGGTATGTTACACCATTCTGAAGATTTGCTAACAGAGCTCAGATGTGGCAATATTGTTCACTACCATTGAATATGTTGATATTATCGCGCCCCCTGTGGTTTTTGGATTTTATGAAGTTGGAAGATAAATAGACGATTTTTTTGTGGATGACTTTTTTGAAGACCAATAAAATCTTATAAATTTAAGTTTTAACAGCTGCATATTTACAAGTAAAATTTTTTTTGCTTGCTGACATGTCACATCGTTTCTTAAAATTTGTGTTTAAAAGAAGTGGTTGCTTTTTGAGAACGTGCCTGCCTCCCTCATTGTGGTTTTTGCTTTTGATAGAGATAGAAGAGGCGAATGGATGATCTCCATTTAGAATAAAGTATATAATTTAAATGGTTTTTAACAGCTGCGTAACTTTTTGGGTGTTAGGATGGGTGACTCATATACATCGTTTCTTGAAATTCATTTCTAAAAAGACGTGACTTTTTTTTGGAAAATAACATTTTTGAATTGTTGAAAAGAGTAGAAGGGATGAGTTGTAATATACACATGCATTTTCTGCAGCTATGTGATGATAAAAAAGAAAACCATGGTGTGTATGTGTATTGGTAAATAACGATTTCAGCAACTAATCGTGGCCGCAGCTTTAGTCTAAAAACCAAAAGTCAAGGGTTGAAACGTAGACTGTGTAATAATGCTTCAACTTCATCCTCAATTACATATCGAAAAACTATTATCTCCTGGTTTTTGAATTTCCGTGGATTTGCAATACCCTGTGTATTTTAGCTACTAAATGGCAAGAGTTTGTTGTATTTAAATCAAGGCATATCCCTTTCTGTCTAGCTCTCCCTCGTCCCAACTCGTTCTCTCTACTAACTGTTTATATCTGGTTCAGATCGGACTCGTTTCCAGTAGTTGTGTGATTTTAGTTATTCAATATGTTGTTAATGTCAAAAATTATAAATCAATTTACAAAAAAAAAGTAGATCTTACAAAAACTTGTTTTGACAAAATGTAAATACAATTACAAATCAGATTTAAAATTAGTTTAACAAAATCAGTAACTCTAAGAATCTAGGAACATGTGTGAACAATTGTTGGATTAACAAATTGATTGATTCAAATACAACTAGAATATTTTTTAACAATAGCAAATATTTAACAAATTTAAATTGTTTTAACAAAGAAAAATTTTTGCTAAATACAATACTATTGGCAATAATACATTAGATATTTTGAACAAATTTTATCTTTTACGATTTTTTTCTGTACAAAATATTTTAAGGGAATTAGTTTTCGTAGTTTTTTTACATACATTTTTATAATTTTTTAACAACTAAAGAATAACATTTGCAAATTAAATATTGGAATTAATAAATCGTTTGCTTTCTTTTTTTTTTGGAAATTACAAAGATTATAAAAGTAAATGACGGCCTGGTAGGAATTTGCAGATTCGATCACCGCTAGACTCAAATCTATGTTAACAGAATAGAGGTTATTCGTCGCTGCTTGGTAAATTAAGTTAGAATATAATTTGAACATTAAATAAAAAAAAAAGATACATAAAAAGTAGAGAAAGAAAATAGAGTGGGCGCCGAGTTTCTTGATTCCCTTTTAGAAACATTTGATAGTTTTGCGTTTTTTAATGAAGCCCTGCTGAGTTGCTGTATCGTATAGATTCCCTTTAACGATATTTGTATATAGATGGATGGATAAGATATTATTTGTGTTCATGGTGATTAGTGATAGCGAAATGAAAAAATTCAGTATTATTGTGCTTGGGGGATATATTGCCTGAAAAAGGTAGAAATTAGCGGAGGAATTAAAGTTAATAAAATAACCTGTTGTTATCTTCTTTTAATCTTTCTGATATAAACGTTGCTTTTGAGCTGTCGAGTCAACAATAGATGTAGTCGCTCAAGCAGCAGATCACGGGAAAGTCTCACAGCAGCTCTTCTACTAAATTTCTTCGTAAAGCTGATTTTAAATTACCTTAGCATTGTTCTCATACACACAGCCATTGACCAACTGTGGATAAGGCTTTAAATATTATTGGTATCAACTGACGAATTTGAAATAAACAGAAATATAAAAAGGAAAAAAAAGAAAGAGATCAAAAACAGAAACCAAGTCTTCTGATTGAACCACTTTTCTTGTTCGTCTTGCTTCGCTCTTCTCTTCGCAAAAACCTTGAAGCCACAAAACTTTTCAATGGATTGCTTTATTTCAAAACAACTATGCACAGGCACCGATCAACTGTGGCATAGCGCTAAAACAAACTTTAATAAAAAGAAATAAAAGTCGAGAGGAAAAAGAAAAAAAGTCTGCAATAAAGTCCCAAAATTTGTTAGGGCTGGTCCACGGCTCTCTTTACACAGAGTGATTGACACAAAACTACATGAGTAAACTATGCACAGGCACCGATCAACTGTGGCATAGCGCTAAAACAAACTTTAAAAAAGAGAGTCGAGAAGAAAAAGAAAAAAGTCCGCGATAGAGCACCACATTTGCTCAAGCTGGTTCCATGGCGATATTTAGGAAAAGAGATAGGCTCAAAACTACACTGTTAAAACTGTGATTTTTTCCCCATCACTTTGGTTTTATGCACAGGCACCGATCAACTGTGACATAATGCTAAAAAAGAAGTAATGAAAAAAAAAAAGAAAACGAAGAACAAAAAAGAACAAAAAGAAAAGAAAGATTGACAATAGTCGTCACCCCCAACGTGAAGCTCGAGTTTTCTCTTTATTTGAATTCACTGGACGTTCTAGTACAACAATCATGTCCAGGCACCGATCAACTGAGACATGATGCTATAAAGAAGTGGGTAAGAAAAGAATAGAAAAAACAAAAAAAAAAAGAAACGGAGAAAATATGAAAGCACGATGAGATGATGCGGTTACTTTGTAGTCTTCGTTTCTATTTGTTATAAAATCCCTTTAATAAATTGGAGCAAGTAGCCTCAATCCTTGTACGCGTACTTCTCAAGCTCATGTACAGGTACTGATCAACTGTAACACAAGGCTATAAAAATAAAAAATAAAAGGAAAAAGACCCAAAAACAATAAATTAAAAAAAAAACAACAACGTCAATCAGTGGACGTTGCATTTTTGCTTAACACGCTATGTTCCATTGAACATGCCATTGAGTACTCTGCAAGCTCGACTTACAATTTCGTATTCCAAAAATGTTGCGAAACTTACTTAAGAGCATTATTGTTTTTTAGCAATACAATCGTACTTGCAGTTTTATTCGCTGGCCACAATTGAAGCCGCTATATTTTTTGGCATTTGTACATCCATCACTAACTGCTTAAAGTTAAATTTTCATTTATGTATATAAACGCATGTTGTGGTGTTCGATGTGATATTACATTTCAAATTTGTTTCATAAAGTTGCTTTTATTACAGTGTAAAAGAAAATTTTAAACATGTAATACGAAACACATTGCAACAAAACAAGTGACTGATATTTTCGTCGAACTTTCAATCATACGAGTGTGATGATGATTGTTTCAAAGTGCTTTATTATCGAAATTCCTATTATTTCGAGCATAGATAGGATTTACATTCGAACGATTCATCATATGAGCAAGCAAGATGATCTTTAAATAAAAGCACCAGAATCAACGTGACGAGTTACTTGACGAGTCGTCAAGCGTTGTGTGGGTGGGATTCTATCAATTACTGTTTGTTAAATTATAATATTAGTTCAAGCACTACAAGAAACGAATCTGAATATGTAACAACACGACACACCAGACACTCACTTTTTTTTATTGCTAAAGTTGCTCCACAGACTTTTTGAAACATGCGTTTTAAATATCTTTTACTTTAACGAATAGTGTCGCAGCTTCAGATGTTAGTTAGATGTTCCAAATTTGCCGTTTTATAAACTCACACATATTCATGTGGAGCATTAGTAGCGAACTTTTGATTCAAATCAAAAGCCGATAAATATACAATATGCCATTGAATGATTTTCATTGTACACAACGGAATTTTAGGCTTATGAATGTTTGTTGCGATTCCCTTAGCAAATATCATAGCGTGTAAGTAAATAAAAGATAAAATCTGTTTTGTTGTTAAGTTTCAGAAATGATTTGTTGGTTGTCACTTAATATGTTGCGTGTCTTTGTTATACACTTACACATTCATTCGTCTCTAGATTAGTTTGTTCTAGGTTAGATTGGGATTGTCTTTAAAACTGTTAGCAGAGCCACCAGATCGACATCATTATCATTTAATAACGTTTGCGATTCCCTTAGCAATTATTAAGCTTCTTTTTTGAGACTGGGGTGGGATGCTGGTGGTGGTGTAGTAGAGTTGCAGTAATCGATTCAAATTAAGCTTTTATTTTCTGCAAAAAAACCCCTTTAAGAGAATATGGAGATAAAAATATTATTAACGCAAAGCAGCGCAGTGCAGTAGAAACATAATTTGCATATACACACACATACACACACACTTGAAACATATTCTTTATTAAATTGCTGGCGGGCGCAGCATTATCGTCACAAAAAATATTAGCGATTCCCTTAGCTATATTTTTAGAGTGCTTGTGAGATGATTTGCCAAGTCTCTTCATATCAGCGGGAGGATATAAAGCGTTTAAAAAAACAAGACTCTCTCTTGATCTGCAAAAAAATAAGCTTAAAATCAAGAGGTTGGCATTCTTCATAAAATAAATTTTACATGATGACCAGAACTACAAGTATTTTTGCTGTTGCTATTCTCTCAGAACATATAAATACACGAGTATTGTGTTTTTTTTTCGGGCAAAATTGGCCGTACTTACAGTTATACATATTTTCTTCTTCTGCAGTGTGTACTTTTCGTGTGCGACTTTCGTATTTTATAATTCATCACCACGGGTTGGTTGTGATATACGATAAATATCATAAAAGCGATTCCCTTAGCATACTGGTTTTTTAATATATTATATTAATTTTATGTTAATGATGAATATATCTTTCTTCACTGCTAAACTCAGCCAGCCAGTTATCAGTCGAGAGTTACCAACAACAATTAAGAGCGTTTAACACATCAGCTTTTTTTTAAATCAGAATAGCGTTGCTTCTTGGTATGAAAATAGAAATAGGAAAAAAGAACAAACAAGAAAACGTAGCTAGCTTTCCTAACCACTAAAATTCTTAAACTTGATAAAATTTAATAAAAGTTTTGAAATTTTGTCTTACAGATTTTTGGCATTAAGTTAGATCCTTTCTTTATACACTGACAACATTAAATCAGGTTGTAGTCTGAAAAGCTAAATACGATTAGAAAAGTAAAAGAGAATGTTGTCTTACGCCACAATAGTGCAATTTCACATTTCTTTCAAACTCTAAAGATTCTTATCCAAAGATGAATATTTACGATAAAATTCGAAGCCAGAAGCATTTTAAGATATTGTTTGTTCTCAACATTATGTTAGATCTAGAAATAATTCAATTATTTGATTAAATCGTTAACCTGATCAAAAGTCTGACAGGTTAATATTTACATATATTTTCGTTTAAATAAACAAAAACAGTGGAAAAAATAATGAATTGCTAAGGAAGCACTCATGTCTAGTCTACTACCTGCATTGCATCAAAAAGCTTTGATAAACAGCACGTGTTCAATGCATATTTAGACATCATCGTCTTTAAATTCTAATTTGTTAACATCTCATGTTAGGCAATAATTGATATCCACTCTTAAATATGAAGTAGAAGTCCAACCAATCCACTAACGTCGGAGGTCAGTTTGCTAAAAAATGTAATTTAAATTATTTTAAATTGAGATAACCTATCGGTCTTCGCAATAGCAATCAAGACTCATGTACTGATGGTGGAATTAAATTTCCAAGTCATCGTTTGTTTAAAGTTCTCCCCTAAGTTGTTGCCTGTAAAAATTATATTAGTTGTTAAAACAATCACATCGTTTCTTACATTTTCAATTAATGATTGTCTACTGGAGGTAAGTTAGCATCTCTTCCAGAATAAACATTCGAGTAATAGTAGCCGAAGAACTCTATTGAAAAACTGACAAATATAACCTGACCTTAGTTGCAATTAGTTACAAATAATTCATTATTCTGTAAAAATTGTATTAGTTTTAAGAACAACTTCATTGTTTTCTTACACTTCAAAGGAATTAGTGTTCCATGAGGTTTCCAATGACAGGTGAAACACCAAACCGGTATTTTGAACGTCATTAAATAAATTATAGCTCAGGTACTGATCAACTGAGTCCATAATGCTAAAAATCAAATTTTTTGTGATTTGAAAAAAAATTACACCTGCCTGTTATTGTAAATCATGTATTTTCCCAATATTTTGTAGAACCTTTGTCGCAGAAATGCGAATCCAACAAGCGGTAACAGTTTAGGATGGCCCAAAAGCACATATTATGGTTCAGGTACGGATCAACTGACTCCATAACGCTAAAAATTAAAATTTGTGATTTTAAAAAACCAACACCTTGCCTGTTATTTCAGAATCATAAATTTTCCATTCCACAATCTTTTACACCTTTGCTGTTGAGAAAAGCGGATCGTTACATTTTTCATGGCTCCAAAGTTATGTATTACGGCTCAAGCACGCATTAACCAAGTTCCTTATGATAAAAATTCAAAATGTTGTGATTTTAAAAAATTAACACCTTGCCTGTGATTTCTAAATCATGGGATTTTTCAAATATTTTATTCAACCTCTGCCATTGAGATTAGTGAAGTTACATTTTAGATGGTCCCAAAACCGCATATTATGGCTCAGGCACAGATCAACTGAGTCCATAACGCTAAAAATCAGAATTGTTTATGATCTTAAAAACATAACACCTGCCTGTGGTTTTTAATAAAAGATTCCCACTATTCTTTATACCCTTTGCTGATGAGATAAGCGGATTTATCATCTCAATTTAATGTCGCAAAATCACGTATGGTTCAGGCACAAATCGATGAACTGACTCCATAATGCTAAAAATCAAAATTGTTTATGATCTTAAAAGAGCAAAAACACCTGCCTGTAATTTCAGAATCATGAAAATTCCAATATTTTGTTAAACATCTGCCTTTGAGCGAACTTGGCATGATCCCGAGATATATTATGGCACAGGCACAGATCAACTGGGTCCATAACGCTAAAAATCAAAATTGTTTATGGTTTTAAAAAAGTAACACCTGCCTGTGATTTCCGATCAAGGATTCCCAATATTTTATTATACCCTTTGCTGTTGAGATAAGCGAATTTAGCATCTCATATTTTAGATGGTCCCAAAATCTTATATTATGACTCAGGCACAGATCAACTGAGTCCACAATGCTAAAAATCAAAATTAATTATGATTTTAAAAAGCAACACCTGCCTGTGATTTCTAAATCATTGATTTTTCCAACCATTTGTCGTTGATAAGCGATTTCAGAATTTCGTTACATTTTATATGGTCCCAAGAGCACATACATACATACATACATATTACGATTCAGGCACAAATCGATCTGACTCCGTAGTGCTAAAAATCAAAATTGTTTATGATCTTAAAAGAGCAAAAACACCTGCCTGTAATTTCGTAATCATGGATATTCCAATATTTTATTAAACCTCTGTCGTTGAGATAAGCAAAGTTGGCATGGTCCGAAAAGACATATTATGACTCAGGCACGGATCAACTGAGTCCATAATGCTAAAAATCAAAATTGTTTATGGTTTCAAAAAAGTAACCTGCCTGTGATTTTCGATCAAGGATTCCCAATATTTTATTATACCCTTTGCTGTTGAGATAAGCGAATTTAGCATCTCATATTTTAGATGGTCCCAAAATCTTATATTATAACTCAGGCACAGATCAACTGAGTCCGTAATGCTAAAAATCAAAATTAAATATGATCTTAAAAAGCAACACCTGCCTGTGATTTCTGAATCATGGATTTTTTCCAACCCTTTGCCGTTGATAAGCGATTTTAGAATTTCGTTACATTTTAGATGGTCCCAGAAGCACATATTATAGCTCAGGCACGGATCAACTGAGTCCATAATGCTAAAAATTAAACATTTTGTGGTTTTAAAACATTAACACCTGCCTGCTAATTCCAGTTTTTCGCAATCTTTTTGGAAAACGTAGTCGTTGGTATTCTTCAACTTTTCAATGTTTTGATCGCCGGCCTCAAAAATTGTATGGAGAAGGTACGGACGGATCGACTTGACTCCGATAATGCTAAAAATCAGATTCTTAATAATTTAAAAAATGAACACCTGCCTGATATTTGCAGATTATTTTTGCTGAATATAATCATTAGCTGGATAGAATTTACGTCGCACCAAAGACAGATTAACCCAGTTCGTAACGCTTGAAACAAAAGAAGTTATTTTAAATTGTTTTGCAAGTGTTAATTGCCTGTGTTAGTATAAGCGCTGTGCTACTATAAAATCTCCGCCAGATAAAAGTTATAAACGTCCAACAACAGATAAACAAATGTGACATTTAAATTAAAAATTTAACAAAGTTTCGTATAAACTGAACAGGATTTAAGTGCCAAGTTAAGCTTAGATTAAGTTATCGGTAAGATCTTGTTTTTGGATTTTGTAAAAATTGCCTGCAAAAATTTGATTAGTAAAAAAACAATTTCAATGTTTTCTTACACTTTTGCGATAAAAAATTCAAAATATCCAGCAATCAGATGGTTCAAAGCGAGAAAAGGAATTGCAGAGTTTCAACATTTTGTAGTTTCATGTCGCACTTAGGAAGTGATTGCATTTATACTCTCAATCACCGTCTGCAAAAACTCAATTAGTGCTAAAAAATAATTTATACTTTTCTTACGCTTTTTAACTAAAGATTCCATTCGAAGATGGAATGTGGCCATAGTTGATCATCTTATATTACGCTCAGGCACAGATCAACTGAGTCGTAAGCTAAAGTTTTAAAATTATATGTGTATAAAATAAGTAAAAATAACTGTGCGCTTTTTTCTCTGCCTCCCATTATTGAATAAGTACAAGTATGGCAATGGATATTTAACTTTTATACTGCTTTTAAACAACGTTGGCTTACGTTGTTATGGAGCGTTTGCTAGTTTCGATTCTTCCAAATAAACAACAATTGCTGTAGTTGTTTCGAAAGACTGAAAATGTCGCATTTTTATGCATTGTACTCCTAAAAAAAAATGATTAAAAATGTTCTTGGTATTTTCTGAAAATTGTATGTTAAATCTTGCCGATGCAACGAGAAATATTATGGCCACAAAGTCCTGTTTTCAACTTTGGAGGAAGTGGACGGAAATAGACTATCCGTCAAAACGCTTCCTAAAATTATGATTTAATTAAATATAAATGTATCTTCGACGCCTATAGCACGGAGAGAAAATTATCCGTTATTTTTTAATCTAGTTTTTGTCGTCGAAACCCAGATGGTAGAAAAACGTCCAACTTGTAGAAAAATTATTTAAAAGAGAAATGCCACATAAAAATGTTATGGCAGCATACGATATTAAGGAAATGATTTTACTAAAATTTTAAAAAAATGGTTTAGATTTATAACAGCAGAATCCATAAATACCGAAATATTTCTCATGAGAACTATTTTCTTAATTGTTGCAGAATAATGGAATACATTGAAGTCTAAATCGCTAAACTTTTACTTTTCCCTTGTTAAAGGTGTTGTCTTAAGCAAACGTCCATCTTTCAAATGTGGAGAAATTGATTTCATTTGGAGTAAATGTGATAGCAGTTAAGAGCAGCAAAGCGGTTGCTTGTTACGTTTAGAGATGTTGAGTTCCCTCATCTTCACTTAATTAAATACACTCTGCATAAATCTTGTTTTACGTTTATTGCTTACATCATGAAGACGACCAAGTTCTGTTATCACCAATAAACACTGGAAAATAAAATTATGATTTAGGACTTGGTTAGGAAACAAGGGAAATAATAAGACATAGTTTAATTTGATTTTTTTAATAATCCATTTATCAAGGAGTATTTATTTTCAAAACTTTTTTCAATTTTTTTTTTTCTGTAATATAATTTTATACACAAATTTGTTTAATTGCTTACGTTTACAAAAAAATTTACAATAGGTAATTCAATATGAATCATGAAATATTTTTATTTTTTAGTATACATTCACTAGTTTCCCTTGCACATAAAAAATGATTACTCATAATACTAAATAAAAGAAACGAGAAGCCATTTTTATTACGTCGTTTTCTTTGTGCTGCTTCGTGTTTTATTTGTTGAATGTTTGGAAAACGAATACACACATACATCAATTTACACACGAGAGCAGAAATTTTTTTATACACATATACAAAATGGCGTCTTCGTTTTTTTTATTGATTAAAATGAGAAATCATTTTTTTTCTAGAAGTTTTCTTTTAAAGCTGACTTTTCGAAATACGATACGTATGTATATACTAAAATGAAAAATAAAAATTTTACAAACCGATTATGTGTTCATGTTTTCCACAACCAGTCGTTGACTTTATAGCTGATAAGCCCTGTCAATTTTTAGAGACATCACTTTGATCTATTTGCAAGGCCTTCAGAAGTAACCTTCAATGATCCACACTTTCACACATTGAGGTTTTTTAAACTTCCTTTTATCCACCTTCATGGCTGTGTTGATTACAATAGACAAAGGTCCCTATGGACTGTAAATGGAAAAACTTCGTAATATAATGCGAATATATACAAAATTTTCTTTAAACACACAAAGAATGAATACTAAAATTCAACACTACTTAATCATAAAAATTCAATCTTTAACCAAGTCTCTCCCTTTCAACTAAAATAACTTAATCACTAACTAGATACTCGAATTGAATGCGTTTGGATATTTTTCTGATAAATATTATGCTGCACGGTGGCATCACTTTGTGATTTGTCCATAATTTGTTCAATATTTTTGCTAGCACTACTACTAATACTGCGCATAAAATTATCTAATTCACTTAATTCACATTTCCACAAATTGGTTATTTCTTCAGTTTGTTTGCAGGTTTTCTCTTCGTTATGGTTAGATGACACCATAACTAGCTCTTCGCTTTTTTGCTGACGTTGAATTGGTAGATGATGGCGTAATTCACTTTTGGGTATCAGTTCGTGATTTTTATTGATTTTTGTTTGAAATTCTAACCATTTTTGAAAACGTTCTTGTTGCTTGCGTCGTAATTCTAATTCTGCTGACAAAAGGGCTGTAGACAAAATGGCACATATTCTTAAATTGCCACCCGAACGTATTTTACGTTTCATTTGCATTTTCTTTAAACGGAAATTTTTTACCCAATCACCCAGTGTCTTGGGATTTTGACCATATTCATCTTCAACATTATAAACGGCTACCATTTTTATTAGTTAAATGCTGCTTTTTATTATAAATTTTTTAAGATTTTATGAACACTTTTGTTACTCAAACACACCTTTAGTGAGGGGAAATCAGCAACTTTATCATATAACCCAATATTCACAACTAGGTTAAATTTTTATAACTTTAAGGCACTGCTTTAAACACTTTTTAAAGATCCGTACGCCATAAACAACTGCCAACGACTAATAACAAAATATGATTCGTGGCCTGCTTTTATAGCAACGAAATATCACCCCAATGTATTCTTACCCAAAATGTACTCAGGTACAGCTGCGATTAAATACATTATTTTAAGGGTTTTAAAACAAATTTCTGTGGTTTTTTTGTTTAGTCCCTCAGCTTGATAGTTAGGTAATATATCTTTGATGATCTTTTGCTAAAATTATTAAAAGTAATACCTTTATTTCTTTTTAAGAAAATGCACTACCTTTTGAAACTGTAGTTGCTTAATATTTTTCTTTGTTTTCTTGTTTTATCGCGTTTCTTTCGTTGTTTGCCTGCTTCGTGCTGTGTTTAATCAATATAACAGGGTTGTGTTTACACAAACAACAAATTCATTTCATGCTATGTATGTCTTGCTAATGATGGGAAAGTTTTCAAAAATTTAATTAACATAAGACTACAAAAAAAACTTGTGGCAGGCAACATTGTACTTCAAAAGAAAATTAACCATTTATTTGTATATTTAACTGCAAAAAAGTTTACTAATTCTTACCTGGAAATATTTTTTTTAATACTTTTAAAATTTGTATCTTTATGTATTAAGCAGATCTTTCTTGCTCTACTCAATTTGAAATTATTTTCGCCGCTACCTTTAATGTCAACCTTAACACATAAAAAGACCTTGTATAATTTTAAATTGACTACAGCAAAGATATCTCTGCATTGTACTATTTGTGAATTTTTCTGAAACTTTGCCAGTCTTAGGTTTAAAATTTTAGGTACTATAAGAAAAAAAAATCCGCTTGTCTTTTTGCAAGTCCACAAATTTTTTTTTATTTTTAATTTATAATTTTATTGCATTCGTTAGAATATAAAAATGTACCTATATAATTTGTTAAAATCCCAAAAAAAATATATAAACTTCAAATTGGTTGGTTTTAAAAATTGGAATTTTGTTAGAAATAATAATGTTTAGAATTTGAGTCAGTCTAAACTATTTCCGATGCATTTTGGAAATAAGAGTAATGAAAAAAAGGTATAAAAATACCCCGCATGAAGCAGAAGTTTTGAAATTGTTACCTATTAAAAACCTTAAAAATTCCAAAATAACTTGTGAAAATTTTTAAAATTATGTTTAATTGCACAGATTGAAGAAGTAATCCTAAAATTATTACACAATTCCTAACATATGTATTAATGTGAGAAATATGTTTGAGTTTTTGAATTTTTTTATGAGACAATTTTTATTGTGGAAGAAGAAGACTGTTTGTTAAATATGTACTTTTCGAAATAAATTCTACTAAGAAAACATATATTGAGAAATGAATGAAATCAGCCAAATGCCATATCCATATACAAAGAGTTTAGTACAATGTATGGTGTACCCTTTAATTATAAATTTTATGCTTTATTATTTATTGTTGAAAACTAAAAGTGACTCTTTATAATGGTGTTTTTGATTTCATTTTACACTTGCTATTACAGCACAATTACTACGATTTAATTTAAACAGTCTGGCCATTATTACAGCTTGCCGTAAGTTAACGGTACAATTTAATCTGTAAATCTTTAATTTTTTATTGTTATTATTATAATTTATATATAAGTTAATGTTTTTAGTAATGAGAAGCTATTTTTCGGCCAAAAAAATCCTGACTTTAACTAGTTTGAGGGTAACAACATCAAGTATTGCCTTTCAAGCTTTTATTTCATTCACACTTTATTACGAAACACTCTCACTTTTAAAAATTGAAACAAACTTGTTTAAATTACTGTTCGAAAAATCATCTGATCACAATTCTTTTTTACTTCTTAAGATATTTTGCCGACATAAGTTTTTGCTATCTTGATAATAAAACTGCCTTTAAGTTGCGTGCAGCCTACGTCACAGCTGTCAATTAAAAAGAATTTTTACAAGAAATATGTGTGAAATACTTAATCGTGTGGCTGCAGGGTAACGGTAAGTTTTAATAAAGGACCTAAATATAGAAAATATAGTTGTGCTTCTATCTTTTGGATGAAGAATCCTAAAAGCATTAATAACAAGGAATAAATGCTTATACTATGAATAATAAAATAAATATTGAATTTAAAAACGCCTAAAGCTATGCAACATTATGCTTAATATAGTATTTTATTGCCAGATTTAAATAAAATTGTTTTCGAAAACGTAACCGATTCGAACGGGATCTTAAATGGCTGGCAAATTTAAATGAATAATTAGGTAGAATAGAAACCTACTTTCTCTACTCTTTTCCGTTAAAAATCGTTCGTAGACTCTGATGTTGAATTTTTTAACAAAATTGATTTCAACATACATTTTCATACACAATTTAAAGAGATCCACATAGGTATTGTATATGTAAAGTTAGTTTACGATTAATTTTTAATTAAATACTTATCCATGGCACAGAATCAATTCCGGATTTATGAAATCGATTGGATTCTTTCGGATCGAAATCTATTAAACAATTTATGTCTCGGTATATTAAACGACTAACCGAAGCTCATCGTGGCCAGATTCCCGCTGCATTAAAAAAGGTAAAACTTTATTAACTTTACCATTACTGTAATCATGGCTTCCTTTAATAGAGCCTGAACTTGTTTATTAAATGATGGAAGAATTTTGTTTTATTTTGAACAAAACATTCTAAACAAAAACAAATATTTTGTTCTGTGAAAGAAAAAGTAAATTCAAAGAAAAAAATGTCTAAAGAAATCTTGCTTGTCGAGTGTCCTTGAATAAATTTTCGTTCCATCATCCCTTAAAATGTTTATACATATATACACATACTATATACAACTAAAAGTACAAAATCTTGTTTTTACCTACAAAAATATATATGGATTAACACACATGAGTAATTGCTTATGAAGAACGTACATATACTTATGTACATATGTAGGTATATATTTATTTTTCAAAATGTGTAGGGAAAATCTACAGCTCGCATGTACAAATGTGCTACATACATACATTCAAAGATGTAATTTTTGTGTATCAAATTATAAATATGTACCTTTTGAGTTTTTCAAATGACCCCTTAAAAACTGAAATGATCTGCATCTGCCGAAAATACATATGTATGTATGTATGTATGTATGTATGTATGAAGATAATAAGTTTACAGACTTTGCTGATTTTACGCGCGAAATTTGGAAGACAGCCAGTGCTGCCATGATAAAATAATTGTATAGCATAATTTCCTATAAAACTAACCAAATGAGGAAAAAACAACTAACATTGAGATGTTTTGGACCAATTTTAATATTCGGATCCACTGGAAGGATAAGTTAAAAAATCGGCTGTATTTAGGGGCAAACGATTTTAATAAAATTAGAAAGAAAGACCTTTCTCGAGATATTGGAATATGCACTGTTTTCTTTTCGCAAAGTTTAGGCTTGGTTTCAGAAAAGTTGATGTATGCGGACCCAGTACTATTGAATTTAGAACGAGCCTTCCTTGTTTACCTTTGATTATAGACATAATATATATATTTACCTAGTAAGTGGTACTGTTTTTAATATTAATCTTTAGATTTAAAAAACGGTTTCTGCAGTGTATGGGGGAGAGACACAGTGTTGAAAAACTTACCAGTACTGGGTGGGCTACTCTGCATTTCTATTCAAAAAGAAAATCATTCGAATTTATATATCTTATGCATTGTGTTTGGAAAGTGTTTTCTTTCGAATCGATATACAGAATAATCAACCTGTACGGTGCAATGCCGCTTATTAAATGTTTTTAGTCTTTCATGACTATAAGAAATTACTTTTGCACTTGCTCACAGTGTTGAGTAATGCGTAAATTGTAATCTTTAACATAAATGCAGTAGCTCCTAGTTTAAGAAATTAGTAAATAAAAAATGTAGATGCGTATTTAAATTTTTATAGATAAAGTAATTTAAAAAGGAATAAAACTATACGTAGGGCAATAAATAACTAATTTTGGTTAAAGGTTACCTAAGCGGCAACGCTAAAACAGCTTTAATCGAGGAGAATTATTTATCATGGGAGAGCAGAGACGAATTCATATGTTTTCTCCGTTTGCTTTAATACCAAACTCAATATAAAAAATACTATTAATTGTAAAGACATTAACTTGTTAAATGAATTTAGCATTTTTTATATCTTTGAAACATACGAATTTTCTGAATTTCCTCTAAAGTATTTCAAGTATTTTACTTCTTACTTTTGTGCTAGACGATGACGAATTTGTGAACTATTCTTAACCATACATATAGCTATGTGTTGCTGGTCATATATAAAAAGGCCCTAAACTCGCATTATTGTGATCTAATAGCAGAAGGTAAAAAATAATATATGCTGTATTTATCACAATGTAAACGCAAATGCTTATAAGACCATTATTTTTGATACTATTGCATTCAAGTTTTGGAACAAGGGTTATCTGTGTAAAATGTGTTAAAATTAATTTCGTAAAAATTAGAGTTTGGTCCTTTCTTCAAGAGCAAGGCGAATCAATTACCAGGTGGCAGCGTAGGCGAATTTAGTTTTTTTGCTGGTATACACGACTGTCAAAATGCATATATAAAAAAATATGTGTACATTTTTTATAAATGGAGTTTGGCAGTCGTGTATACTAGCAAAAAATATTGAATTTGCCTACACTGCCAACTGGTAATTTAATTCGCCTTGTTCAAGAGACTAGCGGCATGTGTACGCCTGCTTCAATTTTTTAAATTAAATTAGCTGAGGTTGCTTCGAATATGTAGAATTAAAAATACAGTAGTTTTAGCTTATAGTGCACAACTACAGTTGCACAATTTTTGTGGACTATAAGCGAATTAGGGCTATAACCGAATTTCCTTTAAGCTACTTTATGGACTATAACTAAATCCAGATATAATACACATTTTGGACTATATACAAAGTGTGCAATTTCTTCAATGAAACCACTTATTTTAACAAAATAAAAGTTTATTTAAAATTTTATTTGACATTTGTAAAAGTTGCCAGAATTCTAAATAAAAAAGGATGCCAGTTTGTTTAAAAAAAGTATTAAAAAACAGGGTGGACTGTATGAAAGTTTTTTTCTATAAAATATTGGCTATGTATGCAAAGAAAATTTGGCCTTTAAACGAAAATGAACTTTACGTGAAGTGGAATTAAGAACAAATAATTTGTCTGAAATTCGAAATAACCTGCAAGTGAATAGACCTGTTTTGGCTTACATTCGTTTGTGGCCTTTAAGCGGAATGGACTATAAACGAAAATTACTGTACAGTTCACTCTATATATAAACATATATGTATGTAAAAACACTTTTCAAATCTTCATAAGAAGAATGCTACAACCATTTTAAATAAAAAAAGCTTGTTTTCAATCCGAGAGCAGATTACAAACATTGTTGGTGTGAGAATATTTTTAATTCATTCGAGCAGTTTCGGAGTTTAATTCGACTTCTGAACCAAAAATAATCAGATATGTGATGGAACTCGATCAATTTTAAAATGTTTGTTTTTTTGGTTAAACACAGTTCTCATTTAATCAATTTGTCTTGAGATGTAAAATTTTTGAATTTTCCAGCGAAATCGTAATAGATTAACATAAAAATATTTCTAATAAAAAAATTTTGATATTGATTATTTTTAAATATTTTTACTGCTGTATCAAGTAGGACTTTCAATTACAAAACCTCAAAATGAATACATTCAAATTCGCCAGGTTCAGTCATATTTAAAATTTTTCCCACTGTTGTCATCGACAAAAATAGTGGGTTTTCTCGTGTGCTAAAAACATAAAATCGCCTCTAGGTTATGCTTCGAAATAAGTTAGCCAGGTGCGAGAGGCCACCATTTATTTTAAAATTTAATTTTTTGTTGTTGACAATTTATAGGTTCAAAAGGTTAGCCAACTACGACAAAATTAGATGTTCTTCAGGACCGCTCTTTCATTTTTAATTTAATTTTTTATACATATTTATTATATTTTTTTACATAAATATATATTTATATATATTTTTTAAAAATATCACACATAAACACACTCTGTATAATCCCAGCTAGCATTTTAAATCGCTAAAGAGCAGGGGATGAATTTAATCGCCTGCGATGTCGGGGATGAATTTAATCGCCTGCGATGTCGTATTCCAATCGCGAAGTTCAGTTTAATGGGAGAAATTGTGTCCAGAAAGCGACTCTTCCGTAAAAGTCGTCTACGATGTTCCGACAACAATCGTGTAAGACTCCTTAATTCTTATTTCAAGCGAGTCATGAAACAATCGCCTTTATGATTATAAAATGAGCTCATTATGAGTCATAAAAGTATGGTTCAAAATAAAAGTGAGTTTTGAAAGTCTTATACTGTTATTTATTTATTTTTTTGTTGTCATATGGAAGTTTTAATTATTGATAATATATTAAGTTAACAATAATTATAAATACAATTAGAAAATGAAAGGATTTTAAAGAGAAAAAAATTTTTAAATAAAATTAGGTTTTAGCCGTCACCTTTTTTGGTTCTGTCCACCTTTTAAAGTTTTTTTTTGTTATCAACAACGTCGTCGATTTCAGAGAATTTTATATGAAGCTTTTCTATTAAGCTACAAAAAAAAATATTAAAAATAATAAATTTCATACTAAAAAACTTTTTTTCTTACCACGTTGATTTAATTAATAAAAACCACGACATTTTTTTAAATTGATAAAAACCAATCTATTAAAAATCAACATATTGGAATAAAAAAAAATATATTACAGAAAAATATAAAAGAAGCAGATATATCTAAGTCAACGGTTCTCAAATGGGGGTCCGTGGACCCCTGAGGGTCCGTAGCAACCATCCAAGGGGTCCGCATGAAAAACCGAAAAAACAGTGTTTTCAAAAATAATAAAAGTTTTATTTTGAATGTGGGCTTCAGAGGAGTCCGCGAAAAAAAATTAGTTTACTAGAAGTCCGTGAGCAAGTATTTGATGAGAACCCCTGATCTAAGTAATATAGTTGAAAATGAAATAAGTTTGTCTAACTAGCGCCAGAAAGATTAAGTTACGATTGTGAAATTCTATAAAAAATAATCGTGCAACAATCAATAAAATGACTCGTAAGAGCTTCATTTACAAAAGTCAAATGCGATCTCTGACTATTAATAATCTTTCAACGCTCTTCAAAGTGCGTATTAGACGATTTACTCTTTTGAAAATCGTCAAAGTAGCTCACAAAAGCATAATTTGAAAGAACAAAATATAAATTTAATTGTACAATCGCCTGGACGATAAAAAAAAGAATCGTAAAATGATCGCGCTCTTCAAAAAAACTTCTAAATGCCAGCTGGGATATGGAATTGTTACTTCATTTTGTATTTGTTGTTCAGCAGTTAAAAACATACAATTAGAGTCCTAGAGGTTAGAGGCCTATTAAAGATGGACAGATATTGAAGCGAAAGCACTTGGGTTACGTTACTACTCTTTGGTCACAAAACCCTAAAAACGACAGAAATTGGGAAAAAAAATTAGAAATATTCAAGCCCCAAAATGCTCCAGCTTAAACTTCAATGCTTGCCTCAGCCATCTTATTTAATGAACTTCAGCCTGTCTTGTTATTGAGACTGAAAAGTTTCATAAAAGGGCGGGTTATTATACGATAGTGAAGAGAAAAACAACAGTTATAAAAAGCTATAGCTGAAAAGGATAACTTTAAAAGAAATTGATGAAAGAATGGATATTTAGAAAATGAAGAGTCAACAAACTGTGCACTTTTAAATTTTGCATAAAAAATAAACAAATTAAATTGTAATGTGCAACACAATTGTAAATTACACAGAATTTCATTGATATTTATTTATTTTTTTTTTTGCTTTTTACAGAGATTTTTTTGTTTGGTTTTTCCAAAATTCTATTTTTCCTATTTTAGTTTAACCCCCACTTTGAACCTCATCTACACTTCTGTCAAGCTAAAATAATCCAGCCATCAACAATTGGAAAATAGAGAGTAAGAAAATATAATAACAAGTGCTATTGAGTTGAGATGAAAAACAAAATTACAAATTTTTTGTATTAAACTTATTAGCACGATCATCGAACTTTCAATACAAATAAATAAGATATGAAATACTTTTTGGCCAAAAAGAGATCAGTCACGGTAAAACTATAGAACAAAACAGAAGCAAAAAATTTAATTGTATTAAAAAATTGCTTAAATAAAAATGAAATTGTTAAAATATTATTTATTCTAATTATCATATTTTTTTTTTTAATTACGATCCGAAATAAGTAAAAATTATTTGCGATTATTGATTAAATGAATTTAGTTAAATTAATTTTAAACAAATTTCAAAACAACTGAAGACAAATTTAGTAAAAATGGAAAATGTGCGATTTTCTATTATTGTAAGTGTTTTAACAGCAAAAAATATTTTATTTTTTTATATGAGTTTTAAGAGGGTAAGTCAATATGTGTTAACAAAAAAGTATTAAGTTATAAAAAATCAGGAGATTGCCAAATTTTGTGGATAATTTTTTGATTTAGTATTTCAATAATCGCTTAGTTGTGATAACGCTCCGCTTGAAAAGTGCACTCTGAGATAATTTTTAGAGTCAAACACGCAATAAAAATGAACACAATTTACACAAAGTTCGCCACACATCTTCATTAGTAAAAAAAAACAATTTTAAATTGAGCAAATAAATTTAAATATGGACTGATATTCACATACTGTAATACCAATTAGTCGTAACTACGTTAACCTGTGGTAGCAGCACAATGTGCAAACAATAAAACCAAGAGCGCTCACGGGGTACAATACGACATCCTATGTTCTGCAACCTTGCTAAAGACCTGGAAACTCACATTGTACCTTTGGAGGCATTGTTGCAATATAACAGAATATAGGAGGCAAGTCTCCTTTCCACGATTTGAGTTTAAACCATAGCCACCATGTTAATCTCTAAAGGTCCTCACCAAGAATCGATATAGAGACACTAGAACCTTAAACCTACCGGTTCCCGTAATATCAGTCCGAATTCGAAAATTTCAGGCCAGAGAAATTTAAGGCGCTTGGAGGAATTCTTTACCCCACAAGCAATAGTGGCAAGAAAGTGAGTGAGAAAATTATATATGCCCCGCGAGGCAAATGTAAAGAGTCTCGTTGAGGACGTCAGGTTGAGGCAGATACTTCCAAAACTTTGCTTAAAGTACAGTTTAGTATAGAATGGGACTAGAAAGTCTACATTCACACCATGCCATTTTTTATGCAATTTTTTTTTTCAATTCTGTTTTTAAGTTACATCGATATTCGTTTTTTTAATCAAAACATAAAGAACATGACATCCCCTTAAAATTTAAGTCATGCTATATGGCTTACCCCTCTTCACCCCCAAACAAAAATTTCCTGCTAGTTTCGTGAACAAATTTCATAGTGTAAATGCCGTATAATTGTTTTCGGTCGCAATTCTAATAAATGTTTTTCGCCAAACTAATGATGAGAAAAGGATTTAAAGCATTATTTATATTATTTATCGCTTCGATTAAAGACAGTGAAATTATGTAGATTTTTTATTATTTTCATTCGTAAAGCATCTCTTAAAGACAATAGACTTGAAAAAAAATAAGTAATCGTTTAGTACCGATCGAAGTTTCCATTTAAATACCATTACAGCTCCCAGCTCTTGTCTTTTTACCTTGGAGTCTCACTATCGCTTTTATCAATGGTTAAATCGCGACTAACTGTACCATGTTATGGTTTTTCTGTGGTCTTTTTATTGATCTCACGTATTCGCAATGTTATTAGGATTCTTTGACCCCGTTGAGGAAGTTTCAAATTTTTCCTTTTTCTAATTGCTGGGCGGAAATAATTATACACCACAACTAAGTTTATGCAACAAGAAGAAGCCCATTTAAAAACTCTTCCTTCGTTTCAATTTGCAGAGATCTGGAACAAGTTAGGGATGAATCACTAGATAAAGAATGTTGAATTTAAATGACACTTTTCACTCTAAAATAACTTAAAATATTTTTGTAAAGACTTATTGATTGCCCCTCGTATAAATGTATATAAAATACTGATATTATTATTGAATTATATTACTGCACATACGAGTATGAATATATTTATAAACTAAGATGTTTGTTTTTTTTTCACACCTTTCAAGGAAAACGATTTAAAACGGAATTCTGAGAGTGGCATTGACAATGAGGTGTTCTATGACAAGCGTAGCATTTCGAGTGAAAGCAACAGTGATGCCATATTTAGCGATGAAGCTCATGAGATTTTTATGACACAACAACAAAACAAAGTTCTATGGGATTGTCAGGAAATTGAGGAAACTTTAAGTCAGACCAATAATTCTAAAATGGTTTTTCTTATGGTTAAAAGTGGAACATTTAACGAACTCCAACCAGCCTCAAATGATGCCCAGCTAGCTCTGATATACTGCTCCATATATGGCTGTGCAGAACAAATAAGCTATTTGCTCGATCATTGCGGCAGTGATCCCAACTGTTGTGATTCTCGTGGTCGTACACCACTTCATTTTGCTTGTTGTCGTGGAAATGCTCATATCGCTAAAGTGTTACTTGATCGGGGTGCCGATCCGAATCGTTGGGATGCTCAAAAGGAAGTAACCCCTCTGCACTGTGCGGCTAGTGCAAAAAGTGTTGAGTGTATACTGTTGTTGTTGAAGCGCAAAGGTCATATTAATATTGGTCTTGAAAAGCGTTCTGCTTTACATTTTGCTATTGATCGCAACGCCATTGAATGTGTAGAGACTCTTTTAAAATATGGCGCTGACCCCAATACACCACAGGTCTATACGGAAACTCCTCTGCATACGGCATGTGCTCTCGGTTACACTACATGTGTTGAACTTTTATTGTGTCATGGTGCCGATGTTCGTTCTCAATTCGGAGAGGGCAAACTGACAGCATTGCATTTGGGTAAGTGTTTTTGCTTACATTCATTCCATGAATTTTAATTCATTTTTCCAATAAAAATGAATATGTAAAATACATACATCCATACATATGTATGTGTATTTTCATGGAAAACATGTTTACAAAACAACTGATCACCCGCCGAATGGATTGTTTAAATATTTTTATGGCATTTATTTTAAACAAAACGTGGATATGTTAACATATGTATGCATGTAGACACATACATACATATGTATGTTTGTTTTATATTTCATATGATGTTTTTTTTGTTTTTAAATTTTTATCATACGTAACATGGCGAATCAATTGTAAGGTGGAAGCCAAGGCGAATAAATTACCAGGTGGCAGCGTAGGCGAATTCAGTATTTTTTGCTGGTATACACGACTGTCAAACTCCAAATATAAAAAATATACACAAATTTTTTATATATGGAGTTTGACAGTGGTGTACGCCAGCAAAAAATACTGAATTCGCCTACGCTGCCACCTGATAATCGATTCGCCTTGGTGGAAGCGATGCCGAATTCATTCATTTTGTTGTTAGCCTGAAAGTCACACTACATATCAAGGCGAATCAACTACCAGTTATTACTGTCACACTCCATATGTAAAAAATATAAACAATTTTTTATATATGGGAGTGTGATTGTTAGGCTGCCGGCTATAATTATAAATTCGCCATCGCTTGAATCGCCTTGGTATGAAACGTATGTAAAGATACATTTTTTTGGATTTGGACTGGTTAATTTATTTACATTTATAGCTTGTGAGATCGTCTATCAAATCATGTGCATTGAGGCGGTCTTAGACCCACTTCACCGTATTATACAAATGCTAATATTGCGACCGGTAACGGTCACGGTCTTTTTCTAAAATAATAAAGTGTTCGTTTGAAATTCGCAAACACTTACTGCCTGCCATATTCACAAAAAATATGTTTGAAATGTGTTCTACGACAAATTTTTTGAACAAATTTGCTCTTAAATACATTTAAAATCTCTTTTAGTTTTTTTTATGAATAAGGCAGTTATTAGTTTTTAAAACAATAGAAAAGCAATATACAGTGGCTCACAGTTAAAGTGAGCCAAGGCTTATTTTCAGATAAAATTACCCCCCAAACCATGAGAGAGCCACCACCATGTTTCACACTTGAAATAAAATTTTGTTGTTAAAGTTGGGAGTTGTTTTGTCGCCATGCCATCTGCTTTCCGACGAAGCCAAACAATTTAAATTTAGTTTCATCTGTAAATAGTACCTATATTTACCTATAAGCATATTTACTAGCAACTCATTCCTTTGTAAAACTGCATACCTCTTGCCAAAAACTCATATCTTTTTAGATATATTAATGAGCAAACTCTAGACGTTTTTGACGGTTTACTTTGCTAATATAATAGCCATTATAATAGCCTTCCGTAAGAACTTTTCTTACTGTTTCGAAGTTCACGTGGATATTCAGCTGTCTTTTTACCATTTCATTTAGTTTTGGAGCACTGAGTCGAGGGTTTTTTTTAATTTCTTTAACTGGAAAATCCTCATTTCGTTTTGAAAATACTTTTCTACAACTTATCTTTATTTGCTATTCTACCATCTCTTGTAAGGCGGTGAATGATATGCGGCACTGTTCCACGGCTCTTATTTGCAAATTTAGCAATATCTCTTTTTGATTAACCTTCCTTGAAAAATTTACCACACGCTCTCTAATTTCTATACTTGTTTGTCGTCCCATTTTATCTATTTGATTTTTTATACACAACTGACGCATCAACAATAATACGAACGAAAATTTTTTCTTAAAAAACATTTACCGTTACCATGGCGAAATAATTTACCAGGTGGTGGCAGTGGCGAATTCCATTCATTTTCGCCGTTGCAGAAAATTTCAAACTTCATATAAAAAAAATTTTCGCTGATTTTTTATATATGGAGTTTGACTTTTTCTGCAACGGCGAAAATGAATAAATTCGCCACTGCCACCACCTGGTAAATTATTTCGCCATGACCGTTACTTTACCAAAAACAAAGGAAAGTGGCTCACTTTGAGTGTGATGCGTGCTTTTCAGCTTATTTTTGTTTAATTTTCATTTCATTTTTAAACACTGATGGTGAAGATTGAAAAAAATTTGCAATTACATTCAATTATGAATGTACAACGTATGAAAAAATTAAATAGTGTGGTGTTGGACTCTACAAAAATATTTTAACAAACGTTTTTTAAAAGGTGTTGTTGAATGTGAGCTGTTGTATGTAGGGCGAATATTGATTGTCATACAGCTTTTTGATCTTTTTTTAACTGCCTTATGTTTATAAGTTACAAGCAAGAAAACTGCTTTCGAAATAACACTTGCGAAACATAATTAACTCAACCGCCTGATTTATGCCGACATAACTACCAGCATTTGTTTAGAGTTGGATCTCTAATGGCATTCATAGCATTCATATTTATATACTACTGTTCTAGATCCACATTATAATATCGACCAGTGCTCGATATATACACACGATACGCGAAGCCATCTTAATGCGTCTTCAACGTATAGCCTATAGCTTCTTGAATACCAATCGAACCGGCGTTATGCACGGCAGTAACTGTTACTCTCTGATTTACCCTTTTTTTCCGGGTATCTGCCCAAATACGCAGCAGTTGTACAACTAAAATATCTTTTCCGTAGTTAGTAACTTCGCCTATCCATCTACTGGTTCTTCTAACATTTCCTCTTTTACTTCTGCGATCTTAGCTCTGAATTTGAGTCCAGGTCACGACCACCATTTGTAGTAAAAACATACTTTTCTATGAAAATTGAACCTTTAGCATCTTCATTGGTTGGTGTGACCTTCTGCAAGGTGTAGTTTTCCGTCTCTGTATTTTTTAATTACTTAATTTTTATAATAAAAAAAAATTAAGAATTTGATATGATAATGAACTTTAATTAAACGGTTTTCGCAGCTGCCGAAAATGATTATGTAGAATGCTGCCGTCTGCTTTTAGAACATGGTGCAGAAGTGGACTGTCGTAATGCTAGTCATCAGACGCCCTTACATTTAGCATGTCTTTCACAATCCATAGAAACGGTGGAACTTCTTATAAAATATGGGGCGAATGTTAATGCCATTTATCGTGATGGAAGAACCGCTTTACATGCAGCCATTGTAAAACAATCGCGCTGTCTAGACTGTTGTAATGCGCTACTAAAAGCAGGTGCTAATGTTAACAAGGCTGATAATTACGGTTATACACCTCTGCATATAGCAGCCTTAAATGAATTCAGTAATTGTGTTTATACTTTTATAGGTGAGTTAAAAACTTGGATTTATTTAAAAAGCTTTTCTTATTTACAAATTATTTTAACGATTGTATAGAACATGGTGCAGACATAACCGCTCGCACGGATGGTAATGTTTCGGCCCTATCGTTTATTGTTCGACGTACACCAGAAATTATACCCAAACTAATGGCTAAATTAGATGCTTCTATTAAAGTTAACGATCACGAAATTGGTGATGTCGACTGTGAAATTAAATTGGACTTTCGTTTATTAGTGCCTCCCGGAGGTCTAGAACGCGGTGAAACAGAATTGCTGTTATCACTGATTGAAGTGGGCCAGAAGAGAATTATTATGCATCCTTTATGTGAAACATTTCTCTTTTTAAAATGGCGACGAATACGAAAGTTTTTTCTTATGTCTCTTCTATATCATGCCATTTATGTTATACTTTTTACTCTTTACATTGTCGGGGTCTACGCTCGTAATTGTGAAATTGACAAGGAGTGTGAGGGTCGTGGTTATATACCTACAGTTGGTTATTTCGTTATAATTTTAAATTTAATTTTATTGGGTAAAGAGCTTTTTCAGGTATGTTAAGAAAAATTAAAAAAAATAATATTTTTTATATTTTTTAATATTTAAAAAAAATAGATGGCTCATGGGTTGCAAGGTTATGCAAAATACTGGGAAAATTGGCTTCAATGGGCCATAATCTTTGGAGTTTTATTGTGTGTGGTAAGTAATTGACTGCATATATTAACCACTATTAAAGAAATGTTTAAATAAATATTTTTAATAAAGTTCTCATATTAATATTTTTCGTATAGACTCCAGAAATTTTGGTTGTTGAACAATTAGGTGAAGTGCCAATATGGCAACATCACGTTGCAGCCGTTGTTGTTTTATTGGTTTGGATTGAGCTGATGATGTTAGTGGGCCGCTTTCCCATATTTGGTGTATACGTACAAATGTTTACCAAAGTCGCTGTTAATTTTGGAAAATTTCTACTGGCCTACATTTGTCTATTAATTGCTTTTGGTTTAAGTTTCTCAGTTTTATTTAATGACTACAAAGCCTTTAAAAGCATTACCTGGTAAGCATTAAATAAACACCGCCTTTTTTGTTAATCGAATTAACGAATTGGTTGTCTGTAAATCGTGCATTTAATGAAAAGTAGGAGTAAGGCGAATTAATTTTACCAGGTGGCATCGTTGCGGCAGATGACTATTTTTTGCTTAAATTTGTTATGTGTAGAGTAGCTGTAAAAAGTTTACTATTTTATATTACAAAAGTTCTTATTTTTAATACTCTTTAAAATAGAATTGTAACAAGAGTTTTAAATCAATTTAAAAAACAAAGCTGACTAAAGACTTTTTTAAGAGAGTAAGAAAAAAGTGCAGTAATTAATTGGGTTGTTGTGCCTGTTTTTCTGTTCATTGTTGTATTGTTGTAGCGGTGCTGCCACATTATATATGAATTCCTTGAGTAAAGAGTTTTTTTGTTTTTTCTTTTTGTGTAAAACAATTAAACATATGAATTCACTTTGAAACCAAATAGTTGCTTGGATTCAGTTAACAGAAATGATTTAAAAAAATATAAAAACTTTTGTATATTTTTTTATTTCTAGGTCTCTTTTAAAATCGATTACTATGATGTCTGGAGAATTAGAATTCGAAGATATATTTTATGGTGATGTCAAAGTAAAATATCCCGTAACCTCACATTTTATATTTCTAAGCTTTGTCCTGCTTGTTACTGTCATTCTAACGAATCTGATGGTGGGCTTAGCTGTCAGTGATATTCAAGGTCTGCAAGTTTCTGCTACTCTTGATCGTTTGGTACGACAAGCTGAACTAGTATCGCGTTTGGAAAGCTTATTCTTTTCCCGTCTGTTACGAGGAGCACCAACAAAAATTTTAAAACTTTGCAAACGCAGTGCTTTGCTACGAACTTCACGCAATAAATTAATGTTCATAATTAGACCAAACGACCCCAGAGACAGTCAATTGCCCGAAGATATAAAACTTAATATTTATAAATTAGTAGCTGAACGTAGAGATCGTAACATGAGTATGCGCAGACGTAAATTTGAAAGTAATTATTCAATGTTTCAAAGATCTTTGCAGAGACCTAACACACCGTTACGTAAGGAATGTACACCTTTGCGTAATAACAATACAGATTTATTTGACAAAAAAGACATGCAGCGCAGTGAAAATGAACAATTACTTAGGCCACGCTCTGCTACGAATGTGCCTAACATTTTAGCCGGCGAATCTGATTTGGCTGTTAAATTAAAATGTCATGTCAATAGTATATCAGATGTTAGATCGGAGATTCATACACTTAAGGCCCAAATAAGTGATATGACTGATAAATTTGACAAATTTATGGATTGTACGGCTAAAAAATTAACTTTTACTGTAGAAGAGTTGTGTCGCATTAAAATGTTGATGGATCAAAAATCTACGATAAGACAAGAAAAAACCTTTAAAGTTTAATAATGAAGTATTATATTATGAAAATAATTGTATGATAACAGAATAACGTTTTTTTTATTATTTATTTACTTACTTAATATTAAGATTATATAAATATAAAATTAATAATATTTAACCCTGAAGGTTAGCAGTGGCTGCTAAGGCCGTCATCTAACGTTTTTTTTTAATAAAAAATAAAAAATATGATTGGTATCAAGCAGGATTTTAAATAATTTGTTGCATTAGGTCATAAAAAAATTTTATTGCGAATTTTGTTTAAAGGTTATTCATATTCCAGCAAACCCAGCATTGCCTGGGTCAAATTTTAGGGCTTTTCTAGGGACTGTAAAATATATTACAGCCTTGTTTACAATATTTGGTAATTTAAAGAGTAATTTCGGCGATAACATATTATAAATGTCGGAAGAGGCGTCACTTATTAGACACAACCTATCAATTCTGTGACCAAAGGTACGCAAATACAGAAGTTGATTGCATTTTCGCGTTTAAAAACAGTATCATATTTTAATACCCTTCACCTTAAAACGTGGAAAAATTTTATATCTAAGTTTGTCATTCTCTTTGTAATTTCTACAATATTCATTTCTTATGCTTAAGCGATGTAAGTCTGTCCGTCCGTGTTAATGTTGATATAACCTTTATTTAGGCACTAGATGAGCTAGAAAAAATTTCGTTCAGACATAGTGTCAAAAGAGTTGCTGTTGAAAGTCAGCAAAATCGGCCCATGTCCCTGGATGCAGTGGACTAAACACCACGCCCGCCTCGTAATTTTTACATTTCATTTTGAATAATGAAGTAACTCAAATTAAAAAACCAAAACCTAAAGCGGTAGTAAATTAAAAAATAAGAAAAAACATCAAGTGAAAAAATTTGCGCTCGCCCATATCCTCTGGATTATGGGCCTCTGAAATTTTCATTAAAAAGTTCGATTGTCAATATCGGAGTCATTTAAAAACTTTTGAAAAGATCTTTCAGAAAATACTTAAATTTATTAAAAATGCTTAACCCATTAAGAGCCGATGACATCATCCCAATACTTTTTTTAATGGAAGCTGCTTTACATACATGGCGAAGGATATATAAGATTCGGTATAGCCGAATATAGCACTCTTGTTAAAAATTTTTGTTTTGTAAAATTATTAGTTGAATTATGGCGAAATAATTACTAGGTGGTCGCAATGGCGAATTCGTTCATTTTCGCCGTTGTAGAGCACCACGTTGATGTCAAAAATAGCTGACTAAGCAAAAGAAAGCCGAATTTACTTTATCCCTATATCATCATTTGTAAGTTTTATAAAATTAAATTTTTTAATTTTAACATTTTTAAATTATTTAAAAATTTTTTATTTTTGAATTTATTTTAAAATTTTGACAACAATATGTCAAAATAGAATAAAGAAATTTGGTTTTTTGCGTTATTTATTTGAATTTTCTAAAAAAGATGGAAACAGACCTATTATTCCAAAAAAATTAGTATAATTAAAAAACCAAAATGTTTATTGCTACTTTGTCTTTTAATGCATAAATATAACTACATATATTTCATTAAATAACATTTTTGGTTAATAAGTGGAAGAAACAAACATAAATACTATGTATGTATGTATGCAATCCATACATACATATATAAATGTATAAATTACTTAAACTGAATTAAAAGCCGATTTACTTGCATAGAAATAAACATACATACATTTATGTTAGTATATGAAAAAAAAAAAATAATATTCATTCAATCACTAACGGGTCACCATTGTTAACCACTTGTCATTATTTTGATTCCATAAAAGAATTTCATCATCAGGTTGAGGATCGTTTTGCTTAATTTTAGTCCAAGTTTTTGAAACAGGATTAAAGGCAAATGTTTTTGAATCTGGTGGTGGAGGTGGTGGTGTATTTATAACAATGTTACGTGCCGTAGTTACAGGTACAATCAACGGTTTTGGGGGTTCAGGATTTTTTGGATTTATTATTTCATATTCCAAATTGGGATTACGTGAATCAGAAAAACCATTAACGATTAAAACCCAAAGATCTTAAGATTTGCAAAACGAAATACATTACAAAAACAAATAAAAAATATTATATTGATAATCGATACTTACTACAATAAATTAATAATTTTAATAAAATCGCCATGGTAATAAATAAAATGGATTATTATTTAATCAATTAAATATGTATTCACGAACTTTGCAAGTTAACAAACAATTTAGTACTAAATAAAAATACATATTTGTTTCATCTTTGTTACTAAATGAGATAATTTTAAATTAAATCTTAAATACCAGATAGATAGAGCTTATTTTGTATATGAGATAAGTAATCTGTTTCTGTGTAATTTAAATTATTATCTCTTCTACTAATTGAGATTAAAAACTGTAGATGAAATAAAAATCTTATAAGATGTTTGTTCATATTCTACTTATAATATGAGAATAAGTCTATTTTATATGGTTTTGCTAAAAAAGATGTTACATTAAAATCGATTCGGTAAAAGCCCGTTTTTAAATAAATATTGCAAACAATAGCTTAAGAAATTCAATTTATAATATTTTAATAAAATCGTTTATATGCCATGCTCTGTCTATAAAATTGTAACTATTTGTAAAAAATCGAAAATCCTTAAAGAAGTGATAGGTAAAAATTATAAAAAAAAAGTTGAATACAATGCTAGATTTAAATATAACAAAAAAGACGTGAAAAGTAATCCGAGGAAATCATAATCCATTGCATTTTAATTGACATAGTTCACTTAAATCATCATGTTTTAAAAACATTCGCCACAGCAGGCTACACGAACACACGGCAGCAAATGCTGCTAGCTACATTTGCCATCAAGAATCAGTTCTGGTTTTTGATTAAATAAATATCTAGATTATTGTGTAAGAGACTATAAGAAGACTAATGCTGGGAACACAATTGGAACGAACGACGAATTTCGTCTTGCACGACGAATTCATCTGTAAAAGTTCGCTGCGTAAATTCGCAATGTGGCGCACAATTAGGACGAAAAAGTTACAGCTGTTATAATCAACAGCATTGTTTACTGTCTATGACAAAAAAGTGTTACCATAGAATAAAAAATAGTTATACAAAAAATTAAGCATTAAGAAAAAGCCATTGGAAGGCAATTTTATGGAAAATAATTGTGGATGTTTAACTTAATGATGTATATTAAGAAATAAACAATAATTAAGGTAAAAATAACTTTATTTACTAATATATTTAAAAGCTGAAAGGAGAAACGGCAACCCTGTTCCAATTTAGTCGTCGTTCGTCGGCGTAAGAAATAGAAATAAATCTATCGGAGAGTTCGTCACGCACGACGAATTTCGTCGACGGCGGTGTTGTGTTAATTTTCATATGCACCAATGTGTTTTATTTTTGACGGCGAATATGCGCAACGAAAAATTCGTCGTTCGTCCCAATTATGTTCCCAGCATAATACAATAATAATAATTGCTTGTCTCCAAAATTGAAAATATATTGAACTATTTCCCTTAAATGAAAACGAAGTTACTAGTCTACTGCATTAAAAAAATATTCAAAACAACAATATGTTGAAAGCTATACAATATTATGATATCTACCAAAAAATACATCCGTGTTAAAAATTAACAGGTGTCCCACACAAGAAACCTTCTACTAATAAAGATAGACAAATTCAAAATATAACAAGAAAAAAGTAAATACATATCTAACTAAATGTTGTCCACACAAAAAGGAATTGTGATTTTATATACTCTCGAAAACATTTCTTAGAAACGTTTAGAGTTATTCTTCATATATTTTCGCCAGCACGATTGCAGTGTTTTTTTATTAAAAAATACTTGAAAATACATATGCATGCACCTAAACTTAAAAACTAAAATAAATTTTTAAATATATGAATAAATCTTTTAATAAATAACACAAGATTTTTATTGCTTTTCTTTTTCCCGAATAAGAGGTTTTTAAGCACTTATTAACTTACATGACTTATAGTACTGACATCACTCAACTGTGTATTGTCGCCAACACGGCAAAATCAGCTTAGACAAGAACCTTTTGCCTTATTGCCTTGCTGTCTTCAAAATAATCATTCTCGTATGCACACATGTTTTCTATATTTAAAATTTTGCAGTCGGTAGTTGCTGTGGTGAATGTGTTTACAACTTCAGACTGTAGTATTGGCGAATTTATTATTATATTTATTATTCGCGTTGTTTAAAATGTCAAATACTACAGTTATTTACCTGGGTAGTGTCGTCCGCCCAGTTGGCATATAGTTGTTTATGACAAAAGTATTTTTCGTTTATGACAACAAGCATTTACAAGCAAGTGCAAGGCGAATCGATTACCAGGTGGCAGCGTAGACGAATTCAGTATTTTTTGCTGGTATACACGACTGTCAAACTCCATATATAAAAAATGTAGACATATTTTTTACATAAAAAATAAAATAAATAAAAAATAAATAAATAAATTGGTCACTGTTATTATCTGAGGCATGATTTCGCCATATGAGGTTGATATTTTAAGCTACGAAAATAATACTGAGTTTCCTATTGCTATCTCTTGTTACACAATTTCCACAAGAAAATTTTTTTATTAAAAAACTATTTAAAGAAATAAACTGAAAGTTTCTAATTATTTTTTAACATAAAATAAATTTTGCTTTATTTTTATTTAAATGCCGAGTCATCCCGAGAAATTATTTCTAATTCGCCTTGTGTATCTAATTTGCCTTAATTACACCTGTTAAAAATTCGCCTTAATAGTGATCTGCATAAATGCGTTTAAGATAACGTTTCATTATTCACTATGTGTTCAACTAATAATGATTTGAGACGACGTTAACAATGTTAGCAACATTGAAATAATCGTTTATTTGTTGTTTGCGAAAAAGAGACGTAAAAAACTGTAAAATACAAATAAGATTTAAGTGAATAACAAAATTGAAAAATTAGAAACTGAAATGTTTTTTTTTATTTCAAATTAAATACATATGAATTGAAATATTAAAAATTTTACTAGAATCTTAAAACTTAAATATATAAAACTCTGTCGTGTGTAAAAAGCGTGAGTTTCTATATAAATAAAAAATATTCAACAAGTGTTCAAGTTTTTTTACAACTTTAAGTTTGTTAATCTACCAACCCCACTATTTTGAAAAACATTTTGGCAAATTTACCACCGATAATATATTTACACTATACAGGAGTAACTCGTATAGTACTGCTTTGATCAGTATGGTTTCTCCATAGTAAAATAACAACAATTTCGTAGGCTCATAGGGCCCGGTGCCTCGATTAGTCCGATTTCAAATAGTACTGTACTTTGTTTTACAATATTGATTAGTTTCTTTAGGAATTTGCCAAGTTTATAGGGCTTCTGAAAATTTTTTATCTTTTTAATAAATCAATTTTATAATCGAATATTTTTACTTACCTTTGGAACTTAAAAAAAACAACAACATTTAATAAGAATTGCTTGGAATCTATATTATTAAAAACCTAATTGTTTTAAAACACAATTTCAATTCATTATATTATGAACAATAACATCTTTTTTGAACACCCCTTTTTAAACGTATCCATACGGTTTTTAATTTTGTAGGAAGCAAAAAACATTAAACTTGACTTTTAAGCCCTGTTAACTATTTAATAAACAATTTATTCATAATATTCTTATCTTGAAAAATTTCACTTTTTCTAAGCAATATTAAAAATTTTGAGAGGTATATCTAAATGTATAGGCGCCTAGAATGCAAACTGACGTACATACGTTTGTATTGTGTGTGGATCCTTTGGTTTAGATGTTTTGTTAAGCTTGAAAAATGTTATCTCACAAATATAAAAAAATAAACAGGTATTAATTTATTCAGTTTCTATTAGAGTAATCGTTTGTGTAGATACCCCCTGTAAAATGTTTAAAGTGTTGAAGGTCGTTATACCTACACTTATATTTATTTGGACAAACTTATGGCTATAAAATTTTATTTTATAAAAATATACATACGTAAATACACACATATAATTTAAAATTATAGTTGCAAATAGATTTGTATCCACGGGAGTTATTAAGAAGTGCATATGCCCGATCGTAAAGAAGCTACGTCTAAAATACAATTAAATACGAGAGAATATAAAAATTGATTAGAAAAGAAACAGAAAATTGATATGGCATCACATAAGAGATGTAGACGTCATTTAAATTTGGCGTTATTGTTTTAATTATATGAGATTAAAAACAAATAAAATAATAATATTGATTTTTAATTTGTTTTAAAATGATTTTTTTATGGGGATTTTGTTTTGAAATGCATATCAATGTCAGTTCTATATATAATTTTTCATAAAAATGTCACCGGTTCTTAATGAGTTTAGCATTTTTTTTAAGTTAGTATTTTCTAAAATATCTCTTTAAAAGCTTTTAAATGAAACCCATATTGATATCTTAAAATATATGGTGCAAAATCGTATTTTTTATGAAACGTTTAGGTGCCCATAACTCGGAAATTATGGCCGAGCGCCAATTTCATCACGTGATATAATTTTCTTATTTTTTAATTTTCTATTGCCCCATATATTTGTTTTCTTTTTTTATTGGAATAACTTCACTAAATTAAATTTGTTCCAAATTATATAGAAAAATTAGAGGCAGTCGCGGTGTTTTGCCCGCTGCCTCAAAGGACATGGACCGATTTTGCTGATTTTCAAAACAATGTCTGATAGATTGGCGTTTTTAAATTTTCTCTAGCTCATTTAGTGCCTTGACGAAGTTGGTTTTAATCCGAACACGAACGAACAGACGGACATCGCTCAATCGACTTCGCTATGCAGAAGAACTCAGAATATATTCACTTTATGGAGTAGAAAATGGATATTATCAAAATTCTAAACGGAATGACAAACTTAGATACAAACTTTTTCAACATGTGGTGGAGGGTATAAAAACCAGAAAGGAACAAAACTTCAAAGAAAAAAAATTCCAGTTTGAATTTGAAGTAGTTTCTCTAGAGAATTATTGCATTTTTCATTTTCTAAAGAACAAATTTACAGAATTGAAATCACTTTCGACATATTTTCACAACTAATTAAAAAAATACGAATAGTCTTTTGTTCAGAAAACCAGGAAACGAAAAAAAATCCTGACGTACACATACATCTCTTATCTCTCATTAAAATAAAACGACATTTTTGTGAATCAATGTTTTTGGACTTGTATAACTTACTTTTGCCACATCTTTGCGCACATGATAAACGTCCATTATTATGATAATTTAGATTGTCTGTACCGCAGACAGGATTGTATTCCATTGTTGAAGGGCATGCCTGCATACAAGCTAAATATTGTGGCGATGGTGTTGTGACAGTCCTTGCAGGTGCAGCTGTTGTCGTTACACTATTACCGTTATTATTCTCAGGAAGACGTTGTGCCATAGCCGAAAAAAGGGTCAAAGAAAGTGCTAAAAAATATTTAAACAAATTATTATATTAAATAAAAATAAAATACATTTTTAAGGATAACACATTTGAGTCATAAATAAGTTATAAGTGAAAAAGAGCTACAGCTCTTCTTCCAGCTCTGGCAACTGAATTTTATAAGATTAGTTTTTTTATATTTCTCTTTAGCAATAGAAACAATTTATTTAATAAAATATAAATAAATTTCAATAAATCGTCTATATTTTAATTAATAAATAATCGTGATTGATTTGTTGCATATTTACCAATTAAAAAAAATGCTTTCATTTTGAAAAAAAAATATTCAAATTCCGGTAAACTTTAACTTCTTCCTAGGTCGGCTGAGACGATACTGCGAATAGTCAACATTCAAATATTCTGAATATAACTAAAAAATAGAACTCAAAACACAAGTTAAATGTTTTTTTTAAAAAGAATGCATATGTATGAATGTGCGTATGCTTGTATTCATAAAAATATTTAATTAAATAAAAAATTCCAGGTTGGTACTGATAAATTCAATACAATGTGGATGAATTTTATAAAACAAATCTGCTTTTAAGCTTATAAACATCAAGTGTATTGATTTGATCCACGCAAACTTGATGTTGAGTTTGTATGAATCTGTATCAGGTTTCTTTTTGGTAATTCATATTTTTTCAAGTAATGTTAAAGTAAAATAAAATGTTTTTTTTTATTAATAAAATCTAGCCAATGATGCTAGTAAATTTTTTTAAATAAATTTTTGTTTATGAGCGTGGTTGCCAGATTTGACGATTTTAAAAAAGTCTGTTGGCTTTATTTTTGACGATTTTTTTGTTTCAAACATTTTTTCACCTACATAGTTGTAATTTTGCTTATAATCGAATTAAAAACAAATAAAATTTAAATAGAAATTTACTTTCTTTTAAAGGTCGAATAAAATAACCAAAATATAAGTTAAAATTTAATAGCAGATAACTTTTTGATAGTTAATTTTTATTAAACTGATTTACAAAGCAAAGTTAAATATTTTATAAAATAAAATAAAAAAATTTTTTTTACGAATGGAAATTTTAAATTAAAAAAAAATTAATGTCATGACACCTTATTTTTAGGTATTTTTTTACATTCTTGATACTTAATGATTTTGCTTTTGCCAATTAATAGAACTCTTAATATTTGACAAAAAAAAAAAGCGTAACCACTATTTTAACAAATAATTATTCAATCTTTCCTGACATATATTATTACGAATGATGACTTATAATAAATGTGATAACTTACCTTTTATATTAAGTAGGATCTTATATTTCATAATAATTATTTGAGAACGAAAAAAAACTTTTATTCCATAATTTAACTAATTTGACTGTACCTTTATTTGTTTAACTTAAATGAGACAAAATAGAGCACATCAAAATAAAAGACGTGGATAATATGGATACATAACAAGAGTAAATTTAAAAAATCACAAAAAAGAAAATTTTAAAGAACCTAAATTTTACTTTACAATTTAAAAATGACTTGATTGCAAGGAAACTTTTATCATGGATTTTCCATGAAATATTTGTTCACTTCATTTAACTGCTGTTCAAAATTAATAAGCTATCAGTGTACATTGAATGTAAGTAAGAAGAATAAGCTAAGCGAAAATTTGTAAATTGAACTTCAAAAATAAATAAATAAAATTGTTATTACAAAAACGTGACGTGCAAGACGCGTATATACCTCCTAAGTTACCCGAGACATTGCTGACCCATTTCAACAAACAAACAAAATTCTTATTCAATTTTTTTTTTTAAATCTACGTTTTTCATTCAACAAGCAGTAGATCTCTTTGTTTTGCATTTTGTCGAGTATACTGTCAGTCTGCGCTTCAGAAACTGAATTTGAATTAAAAAATGTATTATAGCCCGTTCAGGCTGCCACGAAATTATGTAATTTCAAACTGAAATTACGAACGAAATCTAGAGTGTTTATAGTGGGTTATTTGACACTTGAGTTAATTTCAGAAACAGCTGTTCGTTTTTATGTTAGAACTATATTATTCTTTTGCATTCAAGTTTTGTACAAAATGGAAAAAAAGAAGAAGAAAACACTTGATATTAATTAAATTGGAAGCTATTAATAATAAAATATCAAAAAATAAATTAAAAATGTTTAAGTTCTTGCAGTTTTAATAATTCATCATTATGGTTATTATGCATACATGTTTGTATATATCAATGTATGTACATACGTGTATTCCTGTAAATAAGTTCATGGTTGCACACAAAGTAGTATTTTACACAAAAACAGCGTTGTCTATCGTAATTTCAAGTTAATTTCGTTGAAATTAGGTAAAATGAGATAATTTGGGCAATGGTAAAATGTATGCGAAATTACGTAATTTCAAGTTGATTTCGGCCGAAATCACGAAATGACTTAATTTTGTGTCAGCCTGAATGGGCTATTAATAATTTTAATATTCTAATTATAAGTGATAAAAACTTGCAGTTCCCTAGCAAAATTTAAGTGAACAAATCCAAAGGAAAAGTGAAAAAATCAATCACGATAAGGGGAATTTTTGTTTACGTGAAAATTGTTCATGTAAAAAATTCATGATTGCAATTTGGGGAAAAGTGAAAAGATATTCATGATAGAGGTGCATTTTTTTTTTTTTTTTGCATTAATTCCTCATATTTGTCCTTAAACTACAGATGACAGTTTTCACAAACTCAATTCGTTTATTCATATAAGCAGGCAGCATTATCTCAACAATAAGTCCATATTAATAAGGTGACATTTTTTCATACCATTTCCTAAGTTTCATTGAGTTCCAAGACTAAGAAACTTTTTATGCCTTGAGGACTCGCTTTTAATTTGATATTTGTTATTGTAATTGTTTGTGTTTTTTAAATAGCGTACAAATAATTATTATACACAAAGTAAGTAAAACATCTCTTTAAAATACAAGCCATGCCACTTTGTTTATACCGCTTGCTTCACTACACCTTTTGCTTTTACACAAAAATTTCACGAAACTAGTTTCATGGTGTAAGTTGGCTCTGAGAAAAATGAACTTTAATAAAAACAAATTCAGACTTTTATTTAAATATCACGATTTTTTTATTAAAATAATGAGTTTTTTTTAACAAAACAATGATTGTTAAATTAAAGCTTAGTAGAATATTAAAATATGTGTTATAATGTTAATGAATTTGAAATAACAATTCACTAAGTGTACATTGAAAAGGAATAAACAATTAATGTTGCTCCGTGTATTTTTTTAATTTTTTGTTTTTTGACAAATTCTAGTGAATCTGAAACGAAAAAGTTTGTTCTTGTTATAGCGATTTTTTAAGGGCAGGATTTACTATCATACACAATCATACGATTTAATCACACAAAAATCTGACAGAATTCTGTCCTACTTTAAAAATCGTTTCAAAATGGCGTCGTACCACACTATAATACAAAAAACAGATGCTTTTAATAATTTGTTGTTGCTTTCTCCTCATCGTATAGAAAAAATCATTTTATAAATTATTTCTAAGAATTATAAAATCGTACAGATCAGTCAAAAAGTTTGGCGCACACGTACAATTTTAATCCACACTATCATACTTTTTGGACACACAAGCAATTTTTGACAGATCGTACGACTGAGTATGATAGTCAATCGTGGCCTTTATTGGATATTCTCTTGAATTTTTAAGTTCATATTTTAGATTTTTGTTGTGCTAAAAAAATCGCCGATTATACAAAGCCTGTCTTACAGTTTTTTTTCACATTATTTGACGATTTTGCATCAATTTTTACTGGCAATTATAGCAGTGAAAAATATTTGAAATTTTCTTGTAAAACTTTTAATACAAAATAAATAAATTGTCTTTAAACAAGGAAGTTAATGTAAAAACTCGTTTCTTATTAAGCACTATTAAATATTAAATTAATACAATTTTAATCTGTACCAAGCTTACATACATACATATGTATGTGTGTGTGTGTTAATATGTAAGTTATTAATACAAAGAAATACTAGTTTTATAAAATAATAAAATTTTAAAACATAAAACAGAATTAAAAAACGAAGATGAAGGACATCAAAATTAATTTAATAAAAAGTAATAAAAATTAAAATTAAAGAGTGCCCCCATATAGATGTGATTTTAGATAAAAAAATCAATTATTTAAAAAAAATTACCCGATTTTAAAATTGAACATCTTTTTCGTGTTTTAAAATGGCGCGTCAACAAAATGTAAACAATTTTTGACTCTGGTTAGGTAAAATTTGTAAAGCGAATTTGATCATCTGGGCAATGGCCAAATAACGAATTCATTGAATTTAGCCGAAACGTTAAGTGTCAGACACCATATAAAAAAAATTATTCTCAATTTTTTATATATGGAGTTTAACATTCCAGGTTTTAAGCAAAATTAATGAATTCGCTATTGCGACCACCTGGTATTGATTCGCCTTGATCTGGGCTATCAATTTTACATAGTATTCAATTTGCTTTGGGTGGTATCATCAGCATGAAGTACTGTTCGAAATAACGTCAAAGTTTGTTTTTTTTTTCAATTCTGTTTATTTTTCGTTTCTTGTGTTTTTTATTTGTTATGTATGAACATACACTCTAGTTAAAAATGATTAGAACTGATTAAATTTTTGTTTTAGTAGAACATATCTTCCTTTAGAGAGCTAAATTTTACTTTCATCGGAAATGGATTTTTTTTAAGTTTCGAAAAATAAAAACGAAAATATCAGAGTTTAGGGCAAAAGTTAATTTAGTTTAATAACTATGAATATTAGTAGATAATTAATTATATTCTACTAAACATTAGTGAAAAATGGGCAAGAAGAGTATTTTGAATAGTCAATGGCCTATCAAGCCATTGCAAAAGAAATTGGGCTATATCGTTAACTGTTATCGGAAACTTAAATAAAAGATTGAAAATGATGGGAAGAAATGCAAGGTGTTTCTATGTAAAAATAAATTTACTTGTATTTTTAAGTTGTTATAATAATTTGATCCTGAGTGAATTTATGTTTGTATACATAAATAGAAACTAAAACAAAAAAAATTTTTTTTTTAATATTTTTTGGCAAAAATTTAATTTTTTGTTCCATGATTAAGCATATTCGGCAACTTTTTGTAATGTTGTTTTTTTACTGAAACGCTATTTATTATTTAAAAGGAAAAATCATATATTAAAAAACATTATTTATTATTTATTAAAATTAAGTGCCTGGTTTTTTACATATTGTTATTCTTGTTTTAAATTTTTTGACTGTTTGCCTTGTATATTTTCAAAGCAAATAAAATTTTGTTCGCTTCAACCACTTGTTTTTGACACGGCCTCGTACAAGGCCGTAAAATTAATATAACAGGTGATCGAATTCGCTTTATAAATTTTTCCTAACCAAAGTCAAAAATTGTTTACATTTTGTTGACGCGCCATTTAAAAACACGAAAAAATGTTCAATTTTAAAATCGGGTAAAATTTTTTTAATAATTATTTTTTTTAAACAGTGAATGTTCAAAAAAACCATTGTGCGATAAGTAAAAAGAGTGTGTGTGCCCAATTGCAAACACAAAACATTTATTGAAAAGAAATGTTTCTTTGAAAAACATTTTAAAAAATTGCTTATTTTTTCATCAAAATGTACGTGTGTATGTATGTACATTTATTAAAAATATTTAAAAAAATATTTGAGTGGTTTGCAAAATAAGAAGTGCGGGAGTGAAACTTTGTTCAAAATGCCGAAGACACCAGAGAAAAAATAAAATGAAGTAGAATTTGTTCAGTAAATTTCATTTTCTTCTCTGTTTTTTATATCATTTATCACTGTTCACTGATACGTAAATTTACACAAACAAAATACACGCGTTTTTTGTTTTTGTCCTGATGCGGTTACCTAGTATTTAATTTGCTTTGGTCCAAGGCAAATCAATACAAAGTGGTCGCAATGGCGAAAACAACAAATTTTACCAAAACCTGCATGTCAAACTCCATATATAAATAATGTAGATAATTTTTTTTATATGGTGTATGACACTTAACGTTTCGGCGAAAATCAATGAATTCGCTATCGAGACTACCTAGTATTATTTCACCATGTACAAGGCGAATCAATTTACCAGGTGTCAGCGTAGGCGAATTCAGTATTTTTTGCTGGTATACACGACTGTCAAACTCGATGACTACACCTTATAGATTCGCCTTGATTTAAAATTTTAATAAAGTTAATTGTTCTTCACATTGCACATATCCACACACCACTTTTAAAATAGTTTTTCTCTTTTTGTTTACATTTTATACAGCTAGTTCAGATAAACTTGCGATAAAAATTAGAGAAGACAGAAATTTTTCATGCTTCGCAAGTAGACTCAATATGAATCTACCAGCTTCGCCCTCATAATTTTGTATGGCGAAGCAAGTTGATTCGTTCATGATTAGAATGTGAAGCAAGAGTAGAGAGCGAAGCAGGTAAAAACCGTGTTTGGATTTCAGTCACAACTTGGATAAACCCTATGAAATACATTAAATATTGAAATGAATTTCATCATTTGACTTGAGAACTGTGGTATTGTTTTAGGTTATGGACGATGCAATTATGGTAACATTGAGTTTAGATTATCAGTTTTTCCCTGGTGAAATAATTTTTTAATTTACAAAGCTTTTTCTTAATTGAAAACTTGTGACTCTGGCCGTTGTTAACCAGGAAAGATCTTAGTGTTAAAATTTGCTGTATATTTTTGTTTTAAGTTATATTTTAAAGAAAAAAAAAAGGAAATAACAATTTAAATAATCAGTTAAAATTAATATACGTACATAAATTATTTAGTCATAATAGTACATTTATTTTATACATTAAAATTGTCTTTTAATTGTTATTAGAAGCTAAATAGGCCTATGAAGCAAAAAAAAAAAAAATTAAAAGAAGTCAAATAATTCAGTATTTATCAAAATAAACATAGAATTTACTTAATTTAAATTATGCCAATAAATTAAAGTGCATTCACTATTCTTACGCTGTTTTTTTTATTTACAGATTTTGATTTACTTTGCGATTTTAGTTTTGGTCAGACATGGAATTACTTTTATGGCGAATTCGCATGCCATTATTTGAATGTTTATCTCTTTTCGAAGATTCCTTACTATTTATACGTCTTTGCTTGATATCGGGCGTTGCAAAAAAACCGCATATTTTTTCATTTCTCAAAACAATATTTATATCTGCTGTCGAGAAAAGTTGTAACTTGATTGGTGGCAGTTGGGAATTTTTCTCGACAATCGTAACAGATGATGGAACATTGGTTGTATCCACTTTAACTTTCTGCAATTTGTACGTTATTGGTATTGTGTGGCCAGTTTCAATTGTTACAACGTTAAGCATATGTTTGCAAATGTCGGTGACAACAGCTTTAAGAGTAATCGACTGTTTGGCCTTAATATAACGCTTAAAGAATAGTTCAATGGATTCGTCACCGGCATTTTTAGCATTTAATTTTTGATCATTAGAAATTTTAGCTAATTGATGTAATTCGTCTGTGGTTCTTTGAGGTGGTGGGCAGTAATTAAGCGCAGCGGCAAGCAATCTAAAAATAATATGAAAAGAAAACGATTAATAAGCAATGTGCGTATGCAAATACATCAATTTGAAAATTATTTGGATTTTTTTATATTAATCTTCTTTAATCCCTTCTTGATTCCTTAAAATATAAATATTTCAGAACATTCTCATGAAACATTTATTATTTTAGCCAAAATAATTCTTGCAAAAAAAAATTGATTTCATACAGACAAACTCAAAATCATATTTCTTTAGGACGGTAATTATACATTAATTTTATTACATTTGAGAAAGATTGCGTTAGGTTTTTTTTTTAAATGTCGTAGAACAAAATATGAATGCTGATTAAACAAGAAATTTAAGCAGTTATGTGGTCACCCTTTATTTCTTTACACTTTTTATTGCTGACATAGTAAAACAAAATTTCTGTCTAATTTTCAAGAGTTTTTCTGTAACAGTTTCAAAGACAGGTTTATATAGGTGAATTTACATTAGTTATAGGGACACCCTTTAATTTCTTATCTCAAGTTTGCTGCTTGTTACAGCGGATTTAGCAATAAAGGTGCAAATTTCAATCAAAGGTCTACAGCTGTTCAACAGTTTGGTCATATACATTTAATAACAGCAACTATATTAGCACCCTATAATTTATAATTTTAAATATATATACTTCTTAATATACCAGACAAAGTAGTGGACATTCTGTTTGATTATCAAACGATAGAACCATACAGATTTATATTTACTTCAAATATAGGAACACCCTTTAATTCCTAAATTAAAATTTTATACTTGTTGTTATAGCGGACTTAGCAATACATGTTCTTTGTAAATTTCAACTATCTGGCTAGAACAGATCAAAAGTTTAGCCGCATACATAAAATTACATTAACTATTGGGGCACTCTTTAATCTATAATTGTAAATGTTTATACTTTTTATTTTAACGGTCATAAAAATCCTGTCCATTTTTCAAGCGTTTGTCTATAACGATTCAAAAGATATGCACATAAAAGTAAATTTACGTCACCTATGGGTACACCCTTTAATTTTTTAATTTTAATTTATTTTGATAATTTTTAATATGTGCGCTTTACGGTTTATAACACACTTTAAAAATATGTATGTTGTATGGGGACACCCTTTAATTTTTAAGATTATGAACTGTATTTAAAACGGGACCAATCTGTAAGCATAAACTATCAAATTACAAAAAATTTTCAAAATCGGTTCAAAAACGACTGTGTTCTGCAGGCACAAACATTAAAAAGGAACATTCAGTCGAATTGATAACCTCCTTTTTTTTGAAGTCGGTTAAAAATTAAAAATAATTCGCGGACGAAGACTTTAGAGTTAATTTGTATTGAGGAAAGTAGAGTTTTAGTTTTTCATGCCATCTTCATCGCATACAGTATGTCAATAATGTCTTCACACGCAAAACAATTTCTTGTTTTTTTCATATTTCGCATAAAAAATAATTTTTATTTTATGAAATATAGTTTTTTTTTTATTTATTATAATTGTTTACACTGATTGTAAAGGTATAAAACAAAAAAAAAAAAATAATGCTATTTTTACATAAACATAACAAAAATTTAAAACAAAAAACGAACACTACTCCATTTTTTTATGTCAAGAAACTCTTTACACAATTGTTGATATTTTTGTTAAAACTAAATACGAGGGCTGCTCTATATATTTCTGGCCTAATAGTGAAAATGCGAATATTTATAATTAAAAATGGTTTTATTGTTAATTTTATTTAAGTTTTCTCCAACATGATTTATACATTTTTGCATGCGCTCAAACCAGTTGTCGAAGCACTTTTTCCACTCCAACTGAGACACCTCTAAAACATGGTTTTAAAACACTTCAATAGCTTCTTCTGGCGACGAAAATCGTTATCCAAGCATTTTTTTCTTGATGTGCGGAAACAAGAAGAAGTCATTAGGTGCCAAGTCAGGGCTGTACGGCGGATGACCCATTAATTCGACGTTTTGACCGGTCAAAAACGCTCTGGTTTGAGCCGATGTGTGAGAGCTCGCATTGTGATGGTGAACAATGATTCGTCTTCTCTTGTTGGTTTTTCGAATTTCTCCGATGAGTTCAGGCAAACAAATTGTAGTGTACCACTCAGAAGTGACCGTCCTACGTTACTCAAGCGGAACAGTTGCCACATGACCAGTTTTACCGAAGAAACAGGTGACCATTTGCTTCGAAGTGCTTCTTCCACGAACAACTTTCGTTGGATTTTGCTCGTCTTTGAAGACCCACACGGTCGATTGTTGTTTCGTTTCGGGCTCATACACATAGATCCATGATTCGTCACCTGTGACGATCTTATAAACGCCTTTTGAAGCACCGCAATCGTATTTTTGCAACATTTCTTTGCACCAATCGACACGAGCCTTTTTTTGAGCGACATTCAAATTGTGCGGGATCCAACGAGAACAAACCTTTTTACGGCCAGGTGTTCATGCAGTATCGAATGTATGCTGGTGGAAGAAATGTCCAAGGATGTCTCTATCTCTCGGTATGTCGCATGTCGATCTTGCATTATGAGTTCACGCACGGCATCAATGTTCTCTGGCACAACAGCCGTTTTTGGACGACCTTCACGGAATTCGTCTTTGAGCGAGCTTCGGCCACGATTAAATTCATTATACCAATTTTTCACAGTGCTATAGGATGGTGCTTCATCGCTATACAAAGATTTAAGTTCATCAATGTACTCTTGTCGTGATAATCCACGTCAAAAGTTGTGAAAAATGATGGCACGAAAATGTTTACGAGTTAATTCCATTTTTTTCTATATTAATTTTTTCAAGTCACTGTAAACAACACAAATAATGGTCGTACGTCAAAACGTTTTGAGTACGATTATGCTTAAAAATGACAAACATTTCAATGGAAATGTCAGATTGCACTTGGCAGCACTTAGTGTTGCCAGGCCAGAAATATATATAGCAGCCCTCGTAATTAAAAAAAGTACAGAGAAAATTTTAGTATTTTGTGTGGCCACCGTTTGCATCTATCACGCATTGCAATCTCTTTTTCATAGAACTGTTTAACTTCATTAATTCGTAGTTGGATGGTATATTTTGCAACAACAAACAAACAAACTCTCAAAAAACTAAAATTTTTTCGGAACAAAATTTTTGTGGGTGAATCAAGCTTAAGTGCAAAAAAGAAAAAAAATGTGTTTTGTGTAAAGTGTTTCTTGACATCAGAAAAATGGAGCAGTGTTTGTTTTTGTTTTAAATTTTTGTTATGTTTTTATAAAAATTGCGTTTTTTGTTTTATAAACAAAAGCTTTATATTTTATAAAATAAAAAGAGTTTTTATCTACAAAATATGAAAAAACTAAAATTTTTTATGTGTGTAAAGACATTATTGACATACTGTATTTGGATTTTCAAATTCTCTTAAAATGTAACCACAAACAGTTTTTCACCTCTATTGAAAGTTTAAAATTTTGAGTTAATATCTTTTTGTTGATCTAGTGCTATAAAATAAAAGGCCTACTAACCTGGTTCTATATTTATGATTTTTCTTACAAAATGTTTTTTGAAGTTTTTTTAACTGTTGTTTTTGACAAAATACGTAGATTTGGTAACAAAATTCCTGCTGCTTTTTTTTGTGTTGTAGCATTTTTGTACCCGCGCGCTCACCTGTATTAATTCTAATTCTCCTTGGTCTCTTAATTACACCACCTGCTATCAATTCGTTATGAGTTGTATTTAAATGTATGTGTTTACACCAGCGTTGCCAAATGTGCAGTTTTAACTGATTTTACCAGTTTTTTTGAGGGATGAAAAGCTATTAAGTTTTTTTGCAAAAAAATCTGTTTTTTAAAAATATGTCAGTTTTTTTTACATAAATCCAGATGTATGTATTTAGAATTTTATTTTTCTATTACCGATCAAGCTTCCTTTTCGGTTACTAAACAATTAAAGCTGCAAAAATTTTTTTAATTCAAAAGTTTTTAAAACAATGCGATCGACTACCTTTTTTTACAACACTGTTACTTCTTTGTTTTTTGTTCAAGATATACATATGTACATGTTAAGCAGCGCAACCGTAAACATAAGTACATAATTGCACATCACAAGAAAAAGAAAAGTGTCCATATAATGGATAAATATTTGAAAAAGAATGGTTAGTATACTTTGTAATAGTTCCCCTTTTTATATTTAGTAATAATCTATTTAATTTTAAAAACTGTTTAAAGAAAATGATAATGTGCAGCAAAACGGAATGCAAATTGAAGATTCTCCACTTCGCTCAAGTAACAATCGAAAAAGAAAACTACCAAACTACAACAAGTCATGGGAAGAGCATCCATTATTCAAGGATTGGATAAGGAAAAGTGAAAATAATTATGCTTATTGTAAGCTTTGTAATTCCGAAATAAAGGCAATAGCAGGAATATCAGACTTAAAGGTACATGTATTAACATCAAAACACCAAGCACGTTCAAAAGCTGTACAACTTTATTCGGGATCTGATCTGTCATATAACGAAATGTGGAAGTGTAATGCCAAAGTGTCCAATATTGAACTGCATTTAGCAGCGTTTTGTGCAGAACATAATATTGCGCTTTTGGCAATGGACCATTTAGTTCCATTGCTTCAAACAGTTGTTGAAGATTCGGACCTCTTAAAAAAAACAAAATGTGCAAGAACGAAAACCACAGCGATAATCAAAAACGTTATTGGGGAAACACATCACGAAGAACTATGCAGTGTATTAAAATCAAATAAATTTTCGCTCTGCGCCGATGAATCCACAGATATTTCAACCACTAAGCTGTTGTCACTAGTGGTTCGAGTTGAATTTAAAGGCAAGATATGTGATTTCTTTTTTGATTTAGTTAAAGTTACGGACTGCACCGCCAATGGGATTTATAAATCAATAGCAGACGTTTTTAATAAATATGATATTAGCTACAAAACTAATTTGATAGGATTTGCTGCGGACGGTGCTAATGTAATGACAGGTGGAAACCATTCCGTGGCGACACTATTAAAACAAGACTGTCCAAATTTAATTATATTTAAATGTATTTGCCATTCATTTGCCCTTTGTGCTAATTCTGCGTGCAGTGCTTTACCGAAATTTGTTGAAGGCGGCGCAAGGGATATATACAATTTCATTCAAAATAGTTCTAAAAGGGTAGATTTATTCACTGAACTACAAGTGCTGTTGGATTATAATCCTCGAAAAATGTTACACCCTTCACAAACGCGCTGGCTTTCATTGGAAGCAACTGTGAAACAGCTACTGAGCCGTATGGAAGTCCTAAAACTATTTTTTTTACACGAAGACTTGGAAAATTTCGACTCGGTGCAAAGAATTAGAAGCTATTTACAAAACCCAGAATTTGAATTATATTTACTATTTTTAAAATTCATATTAAACGACGTTAATAAATTAAACTGCTTATTTCAAAGCGAAAGTCCACAAATACACATATTATATAGCGAAATAAGCCGTCTATATAGAAAAATTTTTGAATATGTAGTTAAAGAGGATTATAAATGTTTCGAGACATTTAAAACAATTGATTTTAACAATGGAACATATATAAAGGACCCAAACGATATTTATTTAGGTGCTGAGGTTTCTTTAGCGCTAAATACAACGCACAAATTATCGACGGATAAAGAATATGATTTCAGAACTAATTGCTTAAAGTTTTATGTACAGCTTTGTAATTCACTATTAAAAAAGTTTGATTTTGAAAATGATTTTCTTAAATGTGTGGAAATTTTAGCACCTGCAAATGTCATGAAAGGTAAAGTTAAAAGTATCTATAAATTGTGTGCGTTTGTACCAAATGTAGTTCCATTGACTAACATTCAAGAAGTAGATGATGAATGGCGTGAATTAATCCACCTTAATTTTGAAAATATAAATTTATTAGAAGAAAGAAATATTCAAAAATTTTGGGAAGTTATATTTCAAATAAAACGTGGCAACCAAACTGAAGCATTTCCACATTTAAAAACTTTAGTCTATGCAATTTTGTCAGTGCCTGTGGCAACAGCTAACGTCGAACGCGTTTTTTCACAAATTAATATCAATAAAAATAAAAGAAGAAACAAACTAGAAATCCCTACCCTGTGCGGCATTTTAAGAACTAAAGATTTTCTAAAAAAAAGTAATAACAACTGCACAAATTTTATGCAATCCAAACAAATGGAAATGAAATTCAAAAAAGAAATGTACAAATAAAATGAATTATTATGTTCTAATTGTCTAAACTGAAAACATTAAACACGTTTTTCTCAAAATCAATTGTTTTGAGATATGATTACATTGCAATAAAGCAGCGATTAATTCAAATATTTTTAATTAACATGAATAAATACCCTTGGTAACTTATTGTTTATTTATCTTGTAGAAGTAATAGAAATATTCTATGGGTTGATTGTTCAGACAATTATTAAACATTTAACGATATACTTACATACATAAATATGTACATACACAAAAATCTGTATTATTTTTTAATTTACCAGATCTCAAACGAAATTAATTTTAAATACCTAATATATATGTATAAACATATGTATATTTGCTTTTTTGTTATATTGTTTTGAATAATTTTTTATGTTAGCTGTTTGTTTTTATGTTTTTTGTATTTTTGTGTTTTTAGAACTTCAATAAAAAATGGAATGAAATTGAATACATAGATGTGTATGTTTTATAATTTCTTTCTTGCAAAATATTTTGGGAAATGCAGTTTTTTCTTCTGAAAATCAGTTTTTTTTCTCAAATTGTATTTTAGAAAAAAAAATGGCAACACTGGTTTACACACATACACATGAATGTATGACAGGACGTTTATTCATTGTTTTATTCACTGACAGACGTTGTTTCAAAAAAAAAAAAAATTAACACAAATTTTAAAATGTCTGATAGTCAGGAAGAATTAACGGATTTGGAATCACAACAGAGTATGTTGGATAATGAACCCAAGCCACCACCATCAACACGATCAAATTCTGAAGACCAACCACAAAATATCAATTTAAAAGAGCTAGATTATGAAAAATCGTCACGGATAAAACCGGATCCCATTAAACGAACTTCTTATAATGAAGAAGATGAATCGAGTTATGGTCGTATTTTTGCCGTATCTGGTCCTGTGGTAACAGCTGAAAGTATGACTGGCTCGGCAATGTACGAACTAGTAAGAGTTGGTTATTTTAAATTAGTTGGCGAGATTATTCGTCTGGAAGGTGATATGGCAACCATACAGGTGTATGAAGAAACATCTGGTCTGACTGTAGGTGATCCAGTTATTCGAACTGGAAAACCACTATCGGTTGAACTGGGTCCTGGCATAATGGGCAATATTTTCGACGGTATCCAGCGTCCTCTACGGTTTATATACGAGGTGACAAATTCAATTTATATACCCAAGGGCATAAACATCAAAAGTTTAGACAGAGATACATCATGGGAATTTGTATCATGTAATATTCATGAAGGAGCTGTTTTAACAGGGGGTGATATATTTGGCTTTGTAAAGGAAAATTCATTGGTAACACATCGTTTAATGTTGCAACCGCGTGCCAAAGGCAGAGTTACCTATATTGCTCCTCCGGGTAACTACACAATAAATGATGTTATATTAGAAACAGAATATGAAGATGAAAAAACTAATCACAGAATGTTACAAGTGTGGCCAGTAAGGCATCCTCGACCGGTGGCGGAAAAATGGGCTTCAAATTATCCTCTCTTAACGGGTCAAAGAGTAATTGATGCATTATTTCCCTCTGTACTTGGCGGTACAACTTGCATCCCAGGAGCTTTTGGTTGTGGCAAGACGGTCATATCGCAATCATTGTCGAAATATTCCAATTCAGATGTAATTGTTTATGTGGGATGTGGTGAACGTGGAAATGAAATGTCTGAAGTTCTAAGGGATTTTCCCGAACTTTCTGTCGAAATGGATGGAGTGTCAGAGTCTATAATGAAAAGAACAGCTTTAGTAGCGAATACATCTAATATGCCGGTAGCAGCTAGAGAAGCCTCCATATACACCGGAATAACATTATCAGAATATTTTCGAGACATGGGTTTTAATGTTTCAATGATGGCCGACTCCACTTCGAGATGGGCCGAAGCTTTGCGTGAAATCTCTGGCCGCTTGGCAGAAATGCCAGCTGATTCTGGCTATCCGGCGTACTTGGGGGCTCGTTTGGCTTCCTTCTATGAAAGAGCTGGTCGTGTTAAATGCTTAGGCAGTCCAGATCGAGAGGGTTCCGTTTCAATTGTTGGTGCTGTTTCACCTCCAGGCGGAGATTTTTCTGATCCTGTGACTTCGGCCACTTTAGGTATTGTACAGGTGTTTTGGGGCCTTGACAAAAAATTAGCCCAACGTAAACATTTTCCCTCTGTAAACTGGTTAATATCTTATTCAAAGTACACTCGTGCCTTAGACGATTATTACGAGACCAACTATCCTGGCTTTGTTCCCCTAAGAAAAAAGGTCAAACAAATTCTACAAGAAGAAGAAGATTTGTCGGAAATTGTACAATTAGTGGGTAAAGCATCATTGGCAGAAGCGGACAAAATAACTTTAGAGGTGGCCAAAATATTAAAGGATGATTTTCTTCAACAAAATTCCTATTCTACATACGATCGTTTTTGTCCGTTCTATAAAACATTTGCGATGTTAAAAAATATTATTGAATTTTATGAATTGTCTAGAAGTGCCGTTGAAGCTTTTGTTCAAACAGAAAAGAAAATAACTTGGAATCAAATACGCAATCAAATGGGTGATATCATGTATCAATTGTCATCAATGAAGTTTTTGGTAAAGTATTTGAAAATTTTGATTTAAACTTAAATATTGATGAATGCGTTTCTTTAGGATCCTTTAAAAGATGGCGAAGAGAAAATTTTAAATGAATTGCAACAGTTGCATGATGATATGAATTTGGCATTTAATATTATGCGTGGCATTTAAATGTTTTTTTTTTTTAATTTAATTTTTTAAATAAATATTTAATTAATTTAAATTTATACAACCCGTTCAGATTATCGCTCGCTCATTTTGATCAGCTTTAATTAACCATAAAATTTTCCTGTTTCTTAAAATTTATTGAACGTTTTATTTTAATAAACTTTCGTTATGTTAATTCTGCAATTAGTTTTAAATGTATTTATTTGTTAGGAATATAGAGAAGATATAGAACAAATTCTTAGAAATCACATACTGTGGCCCGGACATTAAGGTGAGGACATTTTTTTTACTTTCTTGAGAAAACGATCAACTTTTCTGGAAAATTATATGGAAATTAATAAAAAAACAGTGCTTTTCATATAATTTTTTAGACGAGTTGATCACTTAATACAGAAACAACACATAAATAGATCCCATTTGAACTTGTTTTAATTTTTAAAATTTATTTTTATATACAGCTCAATTATAAAGAAAACGTAGAGAACGTAGAGGTCACAATTTATTTTTATAGATGGAAAATTTTAAACTCTGCAATAAATGTTTAAAAGCGCATTTTTCTAAATTTGAATTCTAAAGATACGGTCAGATTAGTCAAATATTTGACCAAAGAGACTTAACCACTAAATTATGGAAATAAGTTTTTATAACTATCAAATACATATTACGAAAGATAAAAGGTCCTACTCAGTAAAAGAAAGGACAACATATTACATTTATTATATTAGTCCCAATTCGCACGATGAAAGTATTTAAGCTGAGCTGATTAGGTTGTAGGCAACGGGGTGAGGTAAAATTAAATAAGTACAGACTTGCTTGTACTTGCAATTCGGTTTGCTTCCATATTCGTAATGTCAAAAAAAAAAAAAAAACACAGATGTACTGTGCGAACGCCAGTGAAAGTTTAAAGAAGAAAATGAAAATAAGCAGCCTTATTTTCTTGCATCGTGCGAATTGGGTCTTATAAATCGTCATTCGTGATGATATTTGTCAGATAAGATTTAATAAACATTTGTACAAAAAAATATAAAAAACCAAAACAGCTCGATAAAATTACTATCATGCCACTTTTTAATTATTTGGTTTTAATGGAATTCATAATTGGAGGAATCTTTTCTCGAGAAAATTTTTTTCCTTGAAAAAGAAATTCCGTGGAAATATTCATAATTGAAATTTTTGATCGACGTACGTGATCAAACAACGTTAATAAAAAAATTTTATATAGTGAATTAAAATGTCTCGCAAACGTTTCATGCATAGACACAATGTTTTTATAATTTTACAATAGTTTTGGACGTACATTCATGAGCAAAAAAATACGCGCTTTTCGCTTATCTACTCAGAGCCATTTTACACGACTCATTTTGCATTTGTTTGTTGTCAAGAGTTGTAGAGACGCAGGAGGGGTAGACAAAATGTCATGGCTTAAATTTTATGGAGATGTTTTAACACCTGCTCTGTGTACGTTCTTTGCATACGTTTTTTTGTTTATGTATTATTTGAAATAACACAAACAACTACAATAACGAAAACATAATAAAAACAAATTTCGATGCTATTAAAAATTACATGGTGTAATGACGCCATGAAACTTGCTGAAACTTTTAAAGAGAATTGAATAAGAAATGGCATAAAAAAATGACGTCGTGTAAAATGGCTCTTAATTTGGTATAACATTACAATCGTATAATAGAGTTGTGCAATTTAGTTTCAAACTGCAAGAATATAAAGGTGACAGGAGGTGAAGAAGAGTGATGATATTTTAATTTTCTTTTATTTAAAAAAATAATAATTAAGCGTTTCCAAGATCGGAAGCACCCGTTTTTATATAGCACAAATATGAAAATATTTTTGTGCAAAAATCATTTAAAATTTACTTTTTCGGCTTTGGTTCATTTTTGAATTTAACTTTTATAAAGAAAAATTATTTTTCAAATGTATGCAGATGTTTTCCAAAGAAAACAAGAAAAATAAGACACTGGCAGAATGTTTTTGTGCATTTATATGGCAACACAATGCTCACATTAAAGTGGGACAGTTTAATTTTTTATGCCCTTTAGCACAGATGGAGTTAGAGTAGGCCTAAGTTTGTCATTCCATTTGTAATTTCTACAACATCCATTTGCGACCGTATGAAGTGTATATATTCTGAAATCTTATGCATAGCAAATTGATTGAGTAATTTCCGTCCGTCCGTGTTCGGGTTGAAATCAACTTTTCCAAGGCAGAAGATAAGGTATAGAAAATTTAAATACGCCAATCAACCATAGTTTCGTACGGGAATTTTGAACAATAACTCCAACAAGAAAAACACAAATACATGGGGCGATAGAGAATTTAAAAATAAAAATAAAAACATCAAGTGAAAAGATTGACCCTCGCCCATTATTTCCAAGTTATGGGCCTCGATTGTGCACCATATTTTTTAAGATGTCAATATGGGAATTATTTAAAAGCTTTTGAAGAGATCTTTCAGAAAAAAAAATGCTTAACCCATTAAGAGCCGATGACATTTTTGTGTATTTTTTCTTTTAGTTTTTTTATTCTCTGTCTCCTCAAAATTTGTTTTTTTTATTGAAGTTACTTCACTAAACTAGATTTATACACATGGTGCAGGGTGAATAAGATTTGGCTTAGTCGAATATAGCACTGCTACTTATTATTATAATAAATATTTGCAATTTTTTTAAATTAATAAAGGACTCTCTTAGCTAAAAAATTAGTTAATTTATTAATAAATTCACTTTCATTAAAGTCGAAGTTGTGACCTATGAGAGATCAATATTCGATGCCTATGCAAGATATAAATTTTTGAGCAATCAACTTATTAACATCTGGTAGTTAAGAAAAAGTTACTCTTGAAATAAAAAATTCAAGGGGAGGGATTTTTGTGTTATAATAATAGGTCTTTTTGTCCAATTAACTTCTAGTAAAACAACCATCTTAATTTGACAACAAAGTAACGAAGAAGTGACTTCTATCTAAGTGCTTATTTTCTATTCGGTTATAATTTATGTTCCACTGGATAATCTTACTACGGGACATTCTTGTAGCCTTTTGCCCATAAATTTATAGCGTTTTCTTAAAAAAAAATATTTTATTTTTTCTCCTTATAGTTTTTGTAATTACTGACACGCTGCTTCGCTGTTGTTAATTTTATTTTCTGCAATTTTTTTTTAATCTGCCCTTAGTTTTACGTTTGCCATATTATGAGGTAATATTAATGCTATTAGGGCTTTTTTGAACTTATATAAAACATAAGTCACAATGTTTAAAACAAAATTAAGAAGTCGAAAAAATAATGTTGTGACTATAAGCTCATAGAGTCACTTAACAATGGTTGAAATATGTTTAGAATATGACTTACCTGTGTACTAAAATATCAGGATAGCGACGAATAGGACTTGTAAAATGTGTGTATATTGGAATAGATAAAGCATAATGCCAAAACTCAGACTCGGAAGTTTTACCTTCGCTGCAATAATAACTAAAATAAAAGTTGAGAAAAATTAAAAATATGAGCCCCAGTTTACGCTTTAATACCTTACCGTGCTCTGGCCATAGGTTTTGTCAATAAAGCACTTAAGCAAGCGTCAACCGCTTTTGGATCACCAGCTTCTCGGCATAAACGTCGCATGCTCTCATAAATCGACTTCGATGAACTGATATCAAATTCTAGTCCCATATTATTTAAACGCTCCTTCAAAGCTTTTATAGCTTTTGCTAGGGGTGGTGAATGATTACGCAAAATGGATTTGTCAGGGAAATGGTCATGTATAAATTTAGCGACCGACTGATTAGCCAATAACATGAATTCTTCTATTAGAAAATTAGCCTCCTGGCGTCCCTCTACTTCGTAGGCAAGAGGTTCACCTGTTTTGGGATCACACTGAAATCGCAATTTAGGGTTATTTATCGATAAAGCACCATTTTTAAAACGTTTTTCTTTTAATTTCTTCGATATGTTATGCAAAAGTAATATACGCCATTTGATGTCATTAGGTTCCCAATCATTTAATAAATCGGGCAGATCATTTCTATCTAGTTCTTCCGCGGGATTGTCGATTATCTTTTGTGCATGTTCATAAGCGAATTGAGAACAAGAATTGATTATGGAACGCGTAAATCTTGGGGCGCTTATTTCTTCCTTTTGTGTATGCCATTTCCAGAAAACTGAAAAAGCAAATTTATCTTCCCCTGGCAGTAAAGAGCATCTTAAACATAAGGAGGTAGGTAGCATGTGTATAACTTCATTAACCAAATATATGGAAGTTGCCCGATGTTTTACTAAATTATCTAATTCGGAATTTTCTTTAAGATAAAAGGAAACGTCAGAGATGTGTACGCCTATTTCATATTCGAAATCGCTCAGCTTTTCTACAGACACAGCATCATCTAAATCTTTTGCCGTAAGGGGATCAATAGTAAAAACACATTTTTTTCGTAAATCTTCTCGATTTTTTATATCTTCATCGCTTAGTGGTGGCATGGGTCCTTCAAACATCTCATAAAACTTTTGCTCATACGGTTTTACATCTTTTAAGCCATTATGTAAAAGAATTGCCTTTATCTCTGATGGCAAGTTACCTACTTTCCCTACTGGTTGTACCAATTCACCTACACAAAGACCATTATTATCTATTTCTAAAACTCTGGCAACATAAAGCATGCCACATATGTCTTCCTTGCTTGCAGTGTTAATCTCCTCCAGACACGATTCCTTGGGTATGTACACCATTGGTACTCGCGTATCATGTGGCCTTAGTTTGTAATAAGTTTTCGAATTTAATGTTGTTTCGTTTGTGAAACTTATGGAGCCCACAATTTCACGCAATTCGGTTTGCTTTATAATTTTTATAACAAAAGCTTTTCGGCAATTTTCTGTCGCTACTATCATACTGGCATCTAAAATATCAGTTTCCTCATTATCGGACTCGAGTAAGGAATCAACTTCGAGTTCGTCAAATAATTTTTCATCTTCAGCTAGTGACAAGGAGTTGTCTTCCGTATCGTGCAAAGAAAGTTTCCTTGTTTTTTTAAGAGAATCTGTTTCATCAGAATTGCTTGTGGAACTATTAGAACTAACTGTATTTAATACAAATGCCCTAACAATATCACCTTCAAATGCATATCGCCGGGCAATTGGTAAAAATATTATGCCATCCTTTTCGCTTGTTTCTCTATCCGTGGATACTGAAATAAAAGCTTGCCGATTGTTTTTACGGTTTATACGTATTTCCGCTTCCACAATACGTCCAATACCTATCTGTACTAGTTTTGCAGCAAACGACTCCAAATCTTCTATGTCAGCTGGTACACATTTGTACATATCTTTTTTATCATGGTGCTGTTCCCCAAAATATTCGGAGAGCATAACATTGATGTATTTAGCAAACATTTCTGATGCAGATGGCTTTTCTTTTCTCTTTTCCTTTTTCTTTGCAGACCTTTGCTCTTTACTACCTCCGCCATTTTCTAAATCTATTTTAGAGCTGTTTGGATATTCCTGATAGAAGTCAGAATCATGTCTTTGTCTTCTGGCCGCTCGTGATGTAGAAGGATCATTATCGATCTTTGAAAATAGAGAGAAACTTCTTAATCCATTAATATTACGTGCTAAATTTTCAGCCTTTGACTTAAGATTTTTATCGTTTAAAGTAAGCCTATATAGCAGCTCCTGGAAACCTTCTACAAGATGTGCTAATTGTTTTTTCGAGTGTTGATTTAGTGGCCTTACAACATCGCCATTAAATATAACTCCATTAGGCAAGTTGGCTTCTGTAGTTTGGGACTTTTCTTTCCTAAATACCTCTTTTTTGTCCATGGATTGTAAAGCTTGCAACACTTTCATATTTTCTTTCTTTTCATCAATGTTGCATTCTTCATTATTTCTATTAAGCTGAAGTTGCTGTCGCTTTATTGCAAGTTTGTTGCAGATTTTCTTTGTGCGCTGAGACAATTTAACCAAGGAATCCTTAATAGTTTTATTTTCTGATTGCTGAGACGCTATAGTTTGCTCTTGATAAATCCCTAAAGTTTTTGCAATATCATTAAGGCAATCCGGACTGTTGTTTTCCGGATTGTCGTTTTCTTGTGCTTTTTCTTCGAGATCATTACTTTCCATTGCAAAGTCTTTCTGTATGTTACCTTTAACACTTAGAATTTGTTTATTTAATGTAACGAAATTTCCGTTTTCTTTTTATTATGAAATAACAAATTTATTTATTTCACCAGATTTTGTTGTTTTACTTTGTGATTGACACTAAAAATATTCCACTTCACACTTGTATGAACAGGGACTAAAAGAGAAATAAAATAAGGTACAAGGTACATAAAATAAAGGTACCTTCCACTTAGAATAGGGTATACGACTGAGATAATATCTGGGATATAAAATAATTATTTATCAGATGAGAATTTATATTCTAAATGCAATATTGCTTTTGCATTTAATTAATAAAAACAAATAAAAAGACGAAATTGAAAATTTGTTATTTTACTCAAAGCGCAGAAATTTTTTTTAATTAATCTAAGATCAATTAAATTTTGTATGGTTAGATTAAGTACTTTATGAGTGTTTTGAAGTAATAAATTGAAAAAAAATTTATTTGTACAAATACCCTACAAGAACAACAGAACAGAACAGAATTTAATAAGTTAATTGCAAATAAGTAAAACGGTTTCTCATTTTAAAGCTACTCTTAATTCATTTAAAGTAATTATTTAAACCATTTTCGGTGTTCATGTTACGTTATTCTAAATTGAGTTATGCAGCTGTTTATTTGAAAATAAAACGTGTTCAATATATTAATTTTGCTATTTATTCTTTAAATAAGTTTGTTAATTGTGAAACTAACTTAAAAATTAATTCAACGTAATCAAAAATTTAGTCATTTTATTTTTTTTTTTTTATTTCTATATTATACAGTTGTTATTATTTATTTTTTAATTATAATTTTGACAGTTGTTGAGTTAAACTTTCGATAAAAATTATAATTGATATGAATTTTATTGTTATATACATAGTAGTTGAAGTGGAAGTTTGTTTCCAAATAATTGTTTGTGGAATTAGGTTATTGGACTTGTTATCAAAATTTAAGTTATGAATGTGAGATCAAAAAACAAGAAAACTGTTTAAATACAGCAATCTTGGTTTAAAAAAAATTGTTCATATCTGATGATTTTATAGAAAACGTTTGACCTAAATTTCGAACATTAGTAGTATCAGATCGTCATATAGCTCTCATATTATATACTGTTTGTCTTGTAAGGTGTAACTTTCGGAAACAAAATCTTTTTGATATATTATTATTTGTACTTCTTATGACAAAAAAGTCATTTCATATTTATATACACATTGAGCAAATTTAAATTAATTTAAATTTCTTTTTAAATACAGTTTTCGTTTTTCAGTCATCTATAGTTATTTTTATTTTTATATAATAAAAATATGGCACCATTATAATTATCAACATTTTATAAAAAAACAGCTGCTAGCAAATATCTACAATGAAATGTAAATTTTGTTAAAAATGTCTGGCATATTTATATGATAGTAATCTGTGCTTATGTATCCACCACAGAAATTAATTTTATTTATTTAACTTATTAATTACCATAAACTTTTTTAATGTATGCAAAATATAAAGTTTTATATAACCAATAGCTAAAATGTTTGTTTACTTTTGTTTTGTTTTCCGAAACAACAACAAACACATGCCAAACCATAAGGCAAAACTGTAATATTTATATGGACACAAGATTTATTATTTAGGTTTCTTTTAAGTGAAAACTGAAATTTGTTTCTTAATAGGACTTATATACGAAGTCAAAAACTGGCCCTTATTCTAGTTGGTTTGTTTGCTTGGAATCATCTAATTTGTAAAAAACCGCTAAAATAAGGTAATCGATCTATTTGACATCACAGTGGTAAAAAAATCATTAAAATTAGTGACATTTTTTTGCGCGCCATTTCCTTTGACAACTTTAATGAATTTCTAAAAAAGAAACAAATTAAAAAAAAAAAATTCATTAATTAATTATTGTACATAAATGTTTTACAAACTTTTCTAGCAAAGTGACATACAAAACCTCTGTAGAATTGCACATAAATCATACTTAAATAACATGTGATTGAAATAGTTTTGTTGGCATACATGTCTATTTTGGCATATGGATTTAAAAGCAACAATAAAAAAATCCGGAAGAATTTTAAATTGTAAGTATTCCTTATAAAAAATATAATATTTTCAAAAATATACTTGGTTTATTCCTGCTACAATATTAATTTTCTTGAGTAAATATAGTTTGTCATTTTTTAACCTTTTTTGTGTTGTTTTTACTTTTTTGTTAATGTGAGGCTGCTTTTTTATTCTTATATACTAAAAAAATATTTTTGTGTTAAGCTTAATTAGTTAATGTGAAAGATACAGTATGACTGAATTGAATTCATATTCAATTAATAAACATTTAAACATAGCCGAAAGCCGAGCTGAAATTGCTCCAGCCTCAAACAAAACTATCGAAGACTCTGGACAGTTGCCAGTAGTCGTGCACTATCCACGATTAGACTCTAAAATTATCTTGCAAAATATGGAGGAAGTTTTGGATACAGTTAAAAAACAACATAAAGAGAAACACAGACGCAAAAAGGAATTGAAAAAATTAGCTATGATTGAAGCTGCAAATAGTTCAAAAATACTTCCGCCTACAAATGGGGAGTCGAAAGATAAAAGGAAGGAATATTGTGAAAAGAAACATAAGCACAGAGATAAAGAAAGACGGCATTCTAAGAAAAATCCTCTGCAAGAAAAATCGACGGTGGAAAATGGTAAAGTTTTTCAAATTAGCCCCGTTAAATGCGGATCAATTTTACAACATTTTCAACGAACTCCTAGAAAAGAAGAAAATGTAGTTATAAAAGACGACGAAGTCGAAGTAACTGCTGAAGATGAAAGTGAAAATATTAAAACAGTGCAAACGCCTCCTGTTAATTCTAAAGTTACTAATGCTTTCGAAGTAATGATGAACGCACGAAATAAATCTATTGGATCTAATACGCCAGGCAAAGATTCCCCGTCTCCGGTTGCCGATAATGAATTAGCGGAAACAAAGGCAAAACGAAAACTAAAGTTGCAGGAATGGGCTGAACAAAAAGGTGGAGCAAAGCGTAAGCTGGAGGAAGAGGCGCGAGCTGTATATGTCGAAGAAAAATTGGAACAAAGGGCTAAAAGGTAAATAAAGTGATTAATCTTATAATTCTAGGAATAAATGTGTATATATAACTGATATTGTATATATAAATATTTTTTTTACTAGATTCAAACAAATGTTGGTATCTGGTGCTAGTCTAAAGACATCGTCTCCAACAATTGCTAAAACAGATATTAAAACCAAAATTAAAAAGAATAAATTAAAAGAAAACACTCAAAAGAATAAACCAAAAAACCTAAGAGAACTAAGAGTAAGGCGGTTGAGTTCTATTGACTCTGTTGATTCTTCCGAACAAGATACACCAACGAAAGTTGATGCTGAAACATCTGAATTTTTAGCAAAATTGAGTTCCCCCACTAAGAAACGTGACAGTTTATTAGGTTATTTTCCTAAAAAAGAGTCCCCCAAAGAACTGGCAGCTGAAAAGGGAAGAAAACGAGACGAAAAGACAAAAACTGATACAACCAAAAAAAGAAGAAAAGCTGGTTTAAGTAATCAGAGCAATCCTGTAGCCAAAAGTACACAATTAAAAGAAGGTGAAACAGGAACCTCCAGTAGTAGGCCAAGACGTTCTTGCGCTGGCAAAGCACGTTATGACTACGATTTGGAAGAGAGTCCCACAAAAGCTGTTAAACTAGCAAAGGATAATCCAGAACGTAAAACGCCTACGCTTAACATGAATGCACCAAATTTAAAAACGTCTGAGGAACCGGAAAGTGTTGAAATAATAATTTTAGATGAAAGTACAAATGTTAGTTGTACGGCGACATCTCAAGAAACTCCTAAAAAACTAGCACCCCTTTTTGTACGTTCATTGCCAAAACCAAGTCCAGATCCTGAAATTTTAAAAGCACGTAAAGCTTTCTTACAATCGGGGGTACCAGAAAAGTTACGCCTTGAACAAGAAAAGCAGAAACAATATGATCAGATTTTCGAAGAAAATGCTGAAATTTTCCCAAAAATATCCCACGTAAAACAATTTAGTAAGGAAGAGTTGGACTCTACTAGCGAAGTACTTAGATGTTCATTAAAATTAAATATCGAAGAAAGTATTTTGTTATCTCCATCTCCAACAAGAAAGTATAAAGCAAGATCTAATAAGCGACCGTCTGTAGTTGGCTTACTATCAGATTGTAGCATACATGATTTTCAGGTAAATTAATTGTATTTGTTTTTTTATTTCAATATATTAAGCTATTTAATATTTGTAGTTGCAAAAGACCCGCTCTCGAGAGTTTTCTTTAGATCAAACAATCCTAACCTCTATTACGAATAAAAGAGCGATTATAAAAAACTGGAAGACGGAATTTGAACGTTTTCCCACTTACAAATGTTACAATCAAATGCGCGAAAAGTACCGTTATTTTAGTGCCATTGATTCCGCCCAAGATACTGAACAAGTTAGTGAATCGTTTGTGGTAACAAGACAAAACCGTCGTTCTTCAGAAGCACAAAAGAAAAACGAACCAGACAATCCGGATGAGGAATATAAACCACCGGCTACTGCTCCCAATGGTGAATTATTATTTAGTGAGAAATATAAGCCTCTCCTGTATGAGCAAGTTTTGGTTAACTTGAATCCAGTTTCTCAGTTGAAAGAATTTCTTTCGAATTGGTCAAATAGTGGCACAGGATGTGCAAGAAATTCTCAAAATCTTGACGATTCAGTGGACTTAAATGACACTTCTTGTAGCAATCAAGGGCCTTCAAGCAATACCGTTGTACTTTTGGGACCTGTTTCAAGTGGTAAGACAAATGCCGTTTTTGCATTGGCCAATGAAATGAATTTTAACGTATTGGAAATCAATGCTGGAATGAAACGAACAGGTAAACGATTGATTCAAGAGCTACAAGAGGCAACACAATCCCATCAAATACGTAAGGATTCTGCTGGTTCAGGTTCTTCGCAAAAAAATTTATTGAAAATATCTTTAAATGGCTTAAAATCAAAACTTAAAGGACAAAATTCGAACCTAAATCAATTAGATACACTAAGCAGCGACTCTACTGATTTACAGCAGTCGTCAAGAAAATGCCTTATTCTCATAGAGGACGCAGATATTGTATTTGAACAAGCAGATGCTGGATTTACTGATGCTATTTATACATTAGCAGCTAGCTCAAAAAGACCTGTTATAGTCGTAGCCACAAATCCCAATTGTGCTCACCTACAACGTTTAATATCACAAAACACTATATACTTTTCTGCGCCCAACGTTTTAAATATATCAAAATTTTTGGCTGTGTTATCTCTCATTGAAAATTGTCCTGTCCAATTAGATGATCTTATATCACTTTATTTGTATAATCGTCGCGATTTAAGAAAAACCTTGTTGGAATTGCAATTCTTCATACAGACTGGTGGGGATAGACAACGTCAAACAACGTCGATCAAAAAAGGTTTAAATGCAAACGAAAAAGAAAACTCAAATTACTTTGCATCGCCACGTAAGCGACAATTTTCTGTAGAACAGCAAGAATATGAAATTTCCGACAACAATACAGCTAATGATAAAAACAGTAGCACTACAAAAACCAGCGATCAAATTTATATGCATCGTTCATTATTCGAATTTTACACAGTCGGTCAAAATTCTAAATGGCGGATACCGTTTCCCATAGATTTCCAACTTTTAAATATCAACTTGAATGAAATATTTCAAGTTTCTCGGCATTTAAAAGAGGATTATAGTGTGAAAAACTTTGAAAAGGCAACTAAATTACCAACAACAAAACGTAAATCAAAATCGCCCAAAAAACAGTGGTTAACAACTGCAAAGACACACACAAAAACCCCTCTAGATAATTTGTGTTCATTTTATGAAAATCTATCTATTGCTGCCCTTATGGATGAACAAGACTGTTTAATACCTTATAAGAATAAGCAAAAACTCTTTATTATTGATCGTCTTAAGCCAAATACTTCTGAAACAATTTCGCATTGTTTGCTAGAAAAAGCCATTGAATTGAACTTGGATGCTGAATTATGTCCCTACAATCTTTTCGCTTCTCCCAGGAATAGGTAAAATACAAAAAAGATATAAATTATTAATACTTGCACATGTGTTAAAAATTCAAATCTGTTTTTTTCTTTTTAGTGTATCCTTGTGTGATGAGTTCGTTCCAACGCAGTTTCGCTCTCAACGCGACCGTTACTTAGACTATGAACCTTTGTTACGTTCCATATGTCGTAGTGAGAAAACACGTTCAACTTTAGAACGACGATCAACACGTTTCTATCATTATTTAAGAAATTATTCTATTAATGTGTGCAATCTTTCAGCTACACGTTTCGATCAGGCCTGTGAGGCTTTTCAGATTTCTGATTCAGAAGAAAATCCAACAACAACAACAACAAGTTCAACATTATCAACAACTCAACTAGCGTAGTCTTATTATATTATAATTTTAATTATTTTAAAACATGTTTCGTTATCTCTCAGCCGGAATACACTAAAGAATGTAAGTTTATTTAAAGAATATTTTAATTTAAAAAAAAAGAAAAAAACGATTTGTGTATATGCATTTCATTATAGATAAATAGATACAAAAATAGCATAATGAAGAATATATTCTGATATTTTTTTTATTAATAAAATTAATGAAATCACGTTTAATATAAAACATTTTTGTATTTGTGTAAATTCTTATTTATCTAATTTTGTACTTATTTGTATCTATTAAAAGCAAAAAAATAACTTTAAGCGTTTCTTCTCCTGGCGGCCATATTGTTGATCCATTTTATTTGTGGCTGTTGTTGAAATTGATGATATCCTACACTGTTGAGAGTTCTGAAATGTGAAGATACAAGTTAAAATCAAAAGTGGAATCAAGAACGTTTTTTCATATTTTATATTTTGCAGCTTTAATAAGTTTTGACAAAATTTAAAATTTACTAGGCTTACAGCATCTACAGTACTCAAATCTGAAGTAGATGTTGTAAATGTATTTATTTGAGCTTGTGAAGAACTGACATATCGCACCCAAAATTCTAAAGGGTCACAACTCAAAATTTTCCAAAAGTGACTTTTTTCACAAATGAATTCACATTTCACATCTCTAATTACTTTAAAAAATTTCATTCTCATCACTATCTTCTTTAACTGGAAAAAATCTGTTTTTTTTTTTTTTTGAATATTAAAACCATTTTTACATAAACAGGATTTTGTCTCTCCTGAAAATTTAAGATATTTTAGTTGTGACCCTTTAGAATTTATGGTGCGCTATGTATTTGGCGTAGGGATGGACTGGGTAAAAAACATCGATGTTTTTTTCCATGCGATGTATCGCAAACATATGTTTTTTATACATCGATTGTTTTTTTTTTTAAATTATTTATTATTGAAGTTTTGATGATTTTTTCTTTATTATTGTTATATTTTCGAAAAGTCTTAAGTTTATTTTACATCTCCCAATACTTTTTTCAATACTGTTTAGAAATAAAAATTCACCAAGTCTTTTACCTCTCAATCTGTCTCTTTGTTGAGTCATCATCTGCGACGCTTGTGAAAATAGTCTTTCAGACGGGACCGTTTTTCTCACTATTGTAAGATATTTAAAAGCGATCTTGTAAAGCTTAGAAAACTACGATTTATAATCTTTCCAAATATCCTACGGATTTTCGTTCAGTTTTCCAACAGGAAACCTCAAATAAACTGAAAGTTCATCAGTCTATATATCTTCACTCTAATTGCTTTTCCAATTTCTATGAACACGTTTATATGTCAGACGACAAGTTCTGTATACTATTTTTCATTTCAATGCATCGAAAGAAAACATCAATGTTTTCCGATGGTTTAGGAGCAAAAAAAAAACATCGAATTATATCGATGTTTCGACACAATACATCAAGTGTTTTTTGTCCATCCCTAATTTGCCGCCATACTGTTATTTCGTTCGCAGTATATATACAAGGCTTTTTTACGTTTAATATAAATTATAGCCTACTGTTTTCGTATTTGTAAAGGCAAAAGATTTAATTATTTTTCTGCTTTTTTAATCGAAAATAATTCTTATTCGATTAATTTTGTTTTAGAAAAAGAAGCTTTAAAGAAATTTCATTAGTGACATGTATTTTTTATACAAATAATAAAATAATAACGGGATCATTTCTGTGCGTGAAATATTTTTTGAAAATCTTAGTGTTGGTGTAGTTAGTAATGGATATGGAATACAAAACATCTATTTTTGGAATTTTTGTATGTCTGTCTGTTTGTGTTCGCATCACGTAAAAACTGCTGGAAGGATTTAAATAAAATTTTGTAAGAAGGCCCCTTAGAACCTTGGTTCTAATAATTTTTTTTTTTTTCATAAAAATATGTAATTTCGTAGAGAAAATAGAGAAACAAATGTGAAAGCATTCAATTTTACCTGTATGATGGTACTAAAAGACAGTTGTCAGTATATTTTATTTTTGTAGATGAAAAATTTTTAACTCTGCCTACAGAACTTTGGAATAAATGTTTAAAAATACATTTTTCTAAATTTGAATTTTAGGAAAATTAGAAATTACAAGCAGACAAAGTCGTGGGCATTGCTAGTTGTTAAAAAAACTTAGAACTGTTACCGCTCTTGCTTAAAAATGTTTTCAAATAATGAATTAAACAGTGCAGTACCAAAATCTTAAATCAATTGAGAGCCCCAAAATCTGTTGGTAGAAGAAAAACCCAAGCTGGGGTTTGAATTATTAGTTGAGGTTTTTTTTTAAATTCATTTTTGAAGTTCTCGACTGGCAGCAGGATTTAAGAAATTTTTTTATAGAACAGGTACTAATTCTTAAGTCTATATCTCATGAACTATTTGAAATATTGCTTGTCTCTTTTAGGCAAATTTTTAGCTTTTAATAAGATCTAATTTTTTATTTTTATTTTATTTTAATAAATAAAAAAAACAAATGTTGCGAATGGAATTAAAAAATAATAAAGAAAAAAATTAAGTATTACATATAATTTTACATAATGGCCCTTAATGGGTTAAGGATTTAAATTTTTTTTTTGTATTTTCTAAAAGATCTCTTCAAAAGCTGAACGAAAGTGAAATTCATATTGACTATGAACTTTTTTTTTTCAAAATTTCGGTGGCTCACAACTCGGAGAATATGGGCAAACGTCAATTTTTTTTACTTGATATTTTTGTCTTATTTTTTAATTCTCTATCGCCCAACATATTTCTTTTTTTTTATTGCAGTTACTCTATTGTTCCAAGTGGTATGGAAAAATTAGAGGCAGGTGTGGAGTTTTGCCGTTGCCCCGAAGGATGTAGACCGATCTTGCTAAATTGCAATAGGAAACATTTTCGAAACTATGTCTGATCGATTGGGATATTTAACTTTTCTCTATTTAAATGGATGTTATAGAAATTACAAACGGAATGACAAACTTAGTTATAAATTTTTTTCCACTTTTTGTTTTGAAGAGTATAAAAAACATCAAGTAAAAAAAAATTGTCGTTCGCCCATAATTTCCGAGTTGTGGGCCTCTGAACTTTTAATAGTAGAGTATGATTTTGCTTCATACTTTTTAAGATATAAATATGGGTTCTATTTAAAAGCTCTTGTAGAGATCTTTCAGAAAATACTACAATTTTTTTTTAATGCTTAACCCATTAAGAGCCGATGACATTTTTATGCAAAATTATAAAAAGTAACTAATTTTGTTTTTGTTATTTTTTAATTCTTTGCCACCCCAATATTATTATTATTATTTTTTTTTTTTTTTGATTAGAGTTACATTACTAAATTCAGTTTACATACATTTTATTTTTTTTTTCAATTTTTTTTTTAATTTTATTCCATCGTCTTTTTTCTTTTTTGAATAAATTATTCGAGCTTGAGGTCATACATACATATGTAGTTTACATAAAGATTTTTATTTTTGATATTTTGTATTGGAAAACGAAATCACAAAAGCAAGTTTTAAAAGGACTAAATCACGAAAAAATGCAATTTTAAAACTGCTATTTTTATTTTAAAATTATACTCACACAATTACAAATACACGTGCACACATACCTCATTATTCACAATTCCTATTTTATATAATTTCATATCTTGTATTGCATCTACAGAATGGCCAGCATTATTAAAGGCTTTTGTTGCATCCTTGCCAGCATATTCTAATACTAATTCTTCCCCACCTGGATGCTAAAATTTAAAAATTTTAAATTAATTTTTAACATACGCCAGCAAACATCTTTTTATAAAAGAAAATATTTCATGTATTTTTTTTACATTTTGTAAAAAATCGGTTACATCATAAACAACTCCCTTAACTATTATCCACACAGGTTTTCCGTTTTGACCGTTATTTTTTGCAATTTCACACAGTGAATATGTTTGAGCCATTTCTTTTTTTTTATTCAATGTTCCAAGCACCCTCTGTTAGCTTTTGAATACTGCTGTTGGCAATAAATGAAAAATATTTTATAACATTTATTTGCTTTATTTTCATTTAAATATTATCAAACTTTAATTAATAGAGAAGTTTTTTTTTCTATTTGGTTTGTTTTTATTTAATGTTTATTTTTCTTTATCTTTATCTAAACGTTTAAATTATTTACACTATGTTTAGTTTGTTTTTTTTTGCAGAGGAGATAGATTGATTTTTAATTGGCTTTTGGGTGTGGGGGAGGAAATAAGCGATTTTTATCAATTATGCCATAATACAGTTAACATATCGATACCTGAACCAGAAAATGACGTAACTGAAATATTTTCGAAATTTTGTTTTTGTTTCAGCATTTTTTTAAGGCCTCCAATTAGTGGCCGGATAAAATATTGAAACAAAAATTAGATACAGAACTACAAGCCTTTCAATTTTTACTCAAATGACTACCACTTGATTTTGTGACTGCCAAAATAACGTACGTAAGTGGTAAAAATATTGTAGGGGTGTCCAAAAAATTACCAAAATAAATATGAATTAATTATGTTTGGCGATCACTATTTACATGTGGGTAACTACTAGAGCAAATATCAGCGACAAAACTTATTAAAATACAAGCAGTGTGCACGACTTCGTCTGTGTGTCATTTCTAATTTTCTTTAAATACAAATTAAAAAAAATGTGTTTTTAAACATTTGTTGTAGATTTCTGTAAAGAGTCCTAAGAACTTTCCATCTACAAAAATAAAATGTACTGACAACTGTCTTTTAGTGCCATTGTACCGGTAAAATTGGGTACTTTCACATTTGTATCTCTAGTTTCTCTACGAAATGACATTTTTATAAAAAAAAAAAGTATTCTATATTTGAGCCAAGGTTCTAAGGGATCTCCTCACAAAATTTTATTTAAATCCATCTAGCAATTTTTACGTGATGCAAACACAAACAGACAAAAATTACAAAAATAGGTGTTTCTTATTCCATATCGATTACTATCAAAAACCTCAAAATTTTTTTAAAATATTTCATGTACAGAAATGACCTCGTTACTGTTTAATTATGTATAGATAACATTTGAATGCTAAATTCTACATAACCTTATTTAATAACAATTTCTACATTAAGGTGTGCTGTATTTAAGTAAAGAAAAACTTAATGACTAGTTTCTTAAATATTTAATAGTGTGCCCAATTAAGCGCAAATATCGCCAAATTATGGAAACATCATTTTTCAAAATGATTCAAACATGATAATTCAAATGTTTGCTGGGTAGATAGGTATGTATGTACAAACATAATGTATAAAACCTTTACCTGGACAAAATGTCATTTTTTGTGTTATTTTTGCATTTAGGACTCAACGTTTGCATCGGCATTTAAAATTTTCTTACACAAAAAATAATCTGCAATGCTTTTGAAATTTATGAAATAAAGTCAATAAAAAAAATTGTTTTGCATAAAGAACATTTAGAACTTTAAATACATTTTAACAAAATGTCCATTTTATTAATATCTACTTTCGGTTATGCCGAATTTTATATACCCTTCCGTTTGAATGGTTTAAATAAAAATCGGCATTAAATATTCTTTTCTATCATAAAGTTTTTTTTTTGTTAAAAAATGTTTTTTTTTTCGAAAATTGTATCATAACAACCAGGGGGCAAATTACGGCACTCGATATCGTTCGAAATTTCAATAGAATTTAAATGTAAATTTCAATCGATATCGAATGCCGTAATTTGCCCCCAGCTTAGGAAGTGGTTTTACCGCTGCCTCGTAGGACATGGACCTATCTAATTTTCAATTGCAAAATTTTCAAAACTATCTATCACCCCTATTCTGCGTTTCGATTCGAATTGAAATTTTCTCCGTCTGACAACTTTGGTATTCTGCGTTTCGATTCCGCTTAGTTTCTTTCGATTGTATGTATTCTGCATTACGATCGGAGCTCCGTTTTTCTTAGTTGCTTTTTTGTTAACGGAGAGGTTTTCTTTATTTGGGTTTTTTAGTTTAAAAGTTAAAAATTGAAGAAATGTAAGTAGAAAATGAGATAAAATGTTCAGAAACGGTTTAAAAAAAAACAATTAAAATTATTTTAAACTACTTTATTTAATTAAATTAATTTTCTTTTGTTTTAAATTGTTAATTTTTGTACCTGAATCTGATGTGGTTTTTTATGTATTACGGGCCAAAAACAACAACTGCCAGATGTAATGGCATCTACATGTGGATACCACCAACGATCAAAGGAAGAAGTAGAAGCGTTCTGAGAGGAAGTTGCAGGACTCCTCACTAGGTCCTCCAACAAAAAATGCCAGCGCAAAAATTAGTTGCCATTAACAACAAATTTTTATTTTGTTTTTATATTTTTTATTTTATTTAACAAATTTTTTTATTTAAAACTTTTTGTATTGAATTTGACATTTGTTTATGAAAATGATAACAAATTTGCTCAATTTGTTATTTCATTTCTACATTCCACAGCGATGCTAATGATTTTGTAAACATTGTTGTCTTCTTCTTTTTCTTTCGATTCCGATTTTCTACAGAATACCAATTTACGATCGCAACGGAACTAAATGCGGAGACTTAATCGAAACGCAGAATAGGGGTGTATGTCTGATATATTTAAATTTTCTTTAGTTAATCTAGCGCCTTGGCAAAGTTGATTTTAATTATACCCTGTGATTTTAATCCTAACACGGACGGATAGACGGACCTCGCTCAATCCACTTCGCTATGCATAATAATTTAGAATATATGTTTATATTTTATGGGGTCGGAAATGGATATTTTAGATACTACAAACGGAATGACAAACTTACTTACATATATTCCAAGAACATTTGGTGAAGGGTATAAAAATAATCAAATTTGGTGGTGTCAGCAAACAGCCAAACCAACCCAATTATTTTATTGTACTCTTCTTCTTCTTCTTCTTTTGATTTCATACGCAACGATGTTAATTTTTTTTTTCTTGTATCTGGTGTATTCTCTGTCTTTTAACTAAATATGCGCGCCATCAATACTAAAATACTTTATGGCTTTGAAGAGACTCGAACTCACGATCTTTACTCTAAAGCATTGTCGAATATGGGCCATGATTTCCTTGTATTTACGTTACAGGCTCCTTAGGGATTTGATCTGCCATCACCAATTCATCTACAGTGGAAGGTTTGAAAAGCTGTTTCCTATTTAGTCGTCTTCTTAACATAAACAACACATCCAACGCGGTTATTCTTTAATAATAATTATTTTTCTTTATACTCAAGTCGTTTTTGGGATTTGAACTTATGGTCTTCTGTTTTATAAATAGAAAGATAACTTACAAATGCAGTAAAATTTTTTCTTTTAAATTTTTTATTCCAAACGTTGAAATATTATTTTTAAGAGTTAATCATTTTTATTACTTTTTTCTTGTTAAAAATAATAAAAAATAGCAGAAATAAATATGGGCCTGTTCGTAAATGCTTTACCGCACTGCATAATATAATTATTCTGCACTGCCACTGCTAATCAGCTGTAACATTTCTACGAAAGTTAAAGTTTTGTAAACTAACCAAGTTTTGTTTCCAACCCTATCACTTCTTTTGCATATGACAGTAGTATATGTCATACATTTTCGTTTCGCCTGACGAACAGGGTTCAGCTTAACGCTCATAAGACCCAGTGCTGTGTGCTTTCGCACAGGTGTACTGCTGAACATGCTACCTCATCTGTAATTATGGGTGATATATATATTAAGGATTCAGAAGTTCTCGATGTTCTTGGCATGAAAGTTTAATGCGATGTTTGTTGGAACAAGCTTATTTTTCATGTCGCAAAAGAAGCATTCAAATGCCTAGGTTTTCTGAAACGGTGTAATAAATACTTCACTCCATCTAATCTCCTTGCTATCTATGTCACCTTTCTCAGACCGAAAATGGAATAAAACTCTCATGTATGGGCCGATGCTTCAAAGTCTATTTTGGATTTACTCGACCGCGTACAGGGGAGAGCGAAGAAGCTCATCGCTTACAGTAGGGTATCCAGCTCTATTGACTCACTGGAGCATCGACGCAATGTGGGGTGTGTTTCACTGTTTTATCGTTACTACAATAGAATGTGCCCTTATGAAATCAGGGAACTCCTTCCTGAAAACCGCAATTTAATACGCGCAACGCGATCTGCATCAAGAGCACATTCCTTTGTGTTCGATTGGCCAGTGAATCCCACAACGCATTACAGAGAAAATTCGTTTTTTAACCGAACAGTTCGTATGTGGAATAAACTCTCTGCAGAGGTCTTTCCTGCCACTTTCAATGCGCAAAGATTCAAATCAAATGTCCACAAGCCCTACTCCCTCTATATCCCTTCCCACAACCTAATTTCTTAGTTCTGGCACAATGCATTGCATAAGTAGGGGTCATCCCCTAAGTGCTAGTCCTAATTAAAAATGTAACTCCGTTATTGAAGTGCAACGTTAAGTAAAAAATTGATGGATTGGGAAAGAAGACGTGGTACCGTTAATACCGGGCGCTTAGAATACAAATATAATAATAGTCGATTAGTCCTATTGGTGTAGCGAAGTACACCGGGAATAGCAGGTACTATTTCCATAACAGACGGTCACGGAGATATGGTAAATTTCATTTTTAAAAACTTAGCATTTTGCGAACGAGTTTCATGATTTTATTAGAGCAAATTTAACAGGCAAAAAAACAAATACATTTCACATTGCTTCGATGTAGCCTACGGACACTGAAATTCGAATTGTTTGCTTATCCACTGTATTATGCAGAATATCAGCTAAACATTTGCAAAACAAATAATAGTTTCTTTGAATTTTTTATTACTTCACTTTTAATCATTAAAATTCTTAAGTTCTGATAATAATAGAAAAAAAAAACATTTCAAATTAATTTTACTATCAGTTTTGTTTGTTTTAAACAATTTTAAAGCTGCTAAAGTGATAAAAACTTACGTGACCGAACATTGTATAGATAAATTTAAACATAATTAAACTCCATAGCAAAAGACGGCAAATTAATTATTGGGGTGCTGGATACTTAACAAAATGTCAAGCAAAAACATTCTAATCATAACTGATAGTGGTCTATGCGGATGTCTTTGTGATTTTAACAACGAAAAAGTTTCTTTTTTATAAAGACACCAGCTCTAGTTATATTCACCATGTGATATAAAATAGAAAATTTAAGACCAACTGTTTGGAAGTTTTGGATTTTGTTATCTTTTTGCTTTATCAATCGATTATAATTCTTAATTAATCAATTAAGTTTTAGTCATAAGTATTAACAATTTATAAAAAAAATTGAGAAAAAAAGCTATTATGCCGAATCTCATACACCCTTCATCATGTATGAGAATTTAGTTTAGGAAAGTAACTCCAATAAAAAAATAAATAAATATTGGAGTGACAGACAGTAGACCCTTGCCATATAGTTCAATTTAGAGATTGCTCTTTTTAGTTCAGAGTTTTAAAATGAACTAGTTCAACTTTTAGTTCAGAGGCTCCTTTTTCAAATATTTCTTTCAATATATGATGGCACAACACCGTAGCATTGCCAGAACGAATGTTTAATCAAATAAATAGCAGCACTAAATTCATGTCCAAAATAGTCAACAAGGAAATACAGACATTGATTCTAGTTTATCTTATCTGGTAGTTCAATTACAAAGTATAGTTCAAAAATGAGCTAGATTTACTTAAAAGTATGAACTAGTTCACTAAGTTCAATCGATGAAAGTTCGTTTAAATAAACTAGTTCGTTTATGAACTACACAAGTCTAACAGACAGTGTGCCCGTTGGAAATTTTCAAAAAATGGCACCAAAAAGGTGATTTTTTTCTTTAAAGTGGCACCAAAAAGGGGATTAAAAAAAGTGGCGCTAATAAGAGGATTTATTGGAAAATAGGGAAACTATTTTAACGTTTCATTTACTTACAATATTTATAAACGAAAACTTTAATTCATAAAAATATTTACATATTAGATTATAAACAAACAGTTAAAAGCTTTGAAAAAATACGTTCAGCAGATGCACTAATGTGTGGTTAAGTGGAAATATGTGTGCAGAAGCTATGTAAATTTGCAAATAGTCAAATCTATTTTTTAAAGTTCCTACTTCATGCCAAAATTATTCGTCATCAGAAATTTTATATATCGCTCATTTAATAGAACAACGTCATAACTACAAAAAATTGATTTCGAGAAAAACGAGTTCAAAATTTTTAATTCATGTGTAAGTTCTATGCACGACATGACAGTACTTTCGTTCATATGTGGAGATTATAAGAGATATTAATCTGAATTTTTTTTACAATATAAATAACTGTATAGCGAATAATTTTGCATGATTTTCTCAAAAATTGTATTTTTTGAGTTATGACGTTGTTCTAATAAAAGAGCTTTTTATTCTTAGTGTCAAAAAAATTTTTGTGAAAAAATTAATCTTCCCTATCCTGAATAAAAAGTGAAAATTTTGTTCACGTGAAATCTGTAACCCACTCGAACTGAAAATTGATAACGAGAATTTCACGTAAACAATTTTTTCCACAACTTGAATATTGCATTTGTAAAAATTAAAAAAAAGTTGTTTACGGGGTATAAAATGCAAATTTAAGCAAAAAATGTTAAGTAAAAAATTTTCGGACTGATCCTTAGATTCGGCGTTACGGACCTCCAAAGTTTCTATGTATAAAATGGCGTAAATCGAGGCAATTAACTTGTTACCTTGCATCTTGCATTTAATACAAAAAGTTGTATGTTTACATATTAAAAAATAAATTTTTAATGAACTTTAATAAAAAAATAAAAATTAATTGTTCATGGAATTATTCGCGCTGGCATTTTTTGTTGGAGGACCAAGTGCATTGAGGGTTTCTGCAACTTCCTCTCAGAACGCTGCTACTTCCGTTGATCACTGATAGTATCCGCATGCAATGTCTGGTGTTGTTGTTTTTAGATTCGTGTACAAAAATTAACAAATTAAAAAAAAAGGATATTAATTTACTTTGATCGTGCTTGATTCCTTCAAATATAAATATTTCATAATATTCTCATGAAATATTTATTATTTAAAACTACAAAATGAAATGTATTACTGCGGGCAAAGCATATCCATATCGCCATTTCGCTACTGCTCGTATAGCTCATCAGTGGATTTTACCCAAATTTTGTATTCAAAACTAGAAAGTCTTATATCTATTGCCAAGTTGATTAACAACAAAGCAAAAAACAATAAAAATTCAACAGGTTTTATATATAGAAAAACTCAGCAAACATTCAGTAACTATTTTTATTTTTTCTTCCATTAATTAAATTAATTAATTAAAAATAATTTAAAGTGTTTTTTAAAACCGTTTCTAAACATTTTATCTCATTTTATACCTACATTTTCTTAATTTGTTAACAAAAAAAAAAAAAAAAAAACACAAATAAAGAAAACCCCTCCGTTAACAAAAAAACAACTGAAAAAAACGAAGCTCCGATCGTAATGCAGAATATATACAATCGAAAGAAACTGAGCGGAATCGAAACGCGTAATACCACAGTTGTCAGACGAAGAAAATTTCAATTCGAATCGAAACGAAGAATAGAAGTGATTAAGAAAAGCAATGTTTTCTATATTGGAATTATTTGTATAAACTTTTTTCCAGAAAATTTTTAAACAATTTTAATAAAATGTTTTTAGTGAAGGAAACAAGATATGTATAGTCTGAGAAGACTAACTTTGAAAATTTGTGTTAAATTTGTTCATGCTTTCAAGAATAAACACTAAAAATTTTAAATATATTTTATTTATAGAAGATAAACCTTTTTGAATGTTACGTTTTTTTTTTCTAAATTGGAAGCACTTATTTCTTCGAACTGTGCATTAATAAAAAATCGTTATAAAACTGACCATTGCTCCAATGTTCTTCTTGCAACAGACTCAAAAGACAACTCTCTAGTGACGCTTAATCTTATAGCTTGTGCTTTGGTACATCAAAAACACTTTGTAATTTTTTAAATTCCAACAGCCTTTTTGAACTTTTAAAGTATAAAATATTTAAAAGAAGTAAAGTAACAATTTTTTTGACTATTTTTTTAATTAATAAATTAACTTATTTTTAGCTTAGAGAGTCCTTTTTTATTTAATAAAAATTGCAAATATTTTTTTATTTATTTTTCAATATTTCGGTACTCCTTTGTGTACCATCTTCAGGAATTAAATTGTTTTTTACAACAAATTGTTTTTTACAATTTAATTCCTGAAGATGGTACACAAAGGAGTACCGAAATATTGAAAAATAAATAAAAAAATATTTGCAATTTTTATTAAATAAAAAAGGACTCTCTAAGCTAAAAATAAGTTAATTTATTATTTAAAAGAAGTAGTTTAACTTCCTCCGGAATACATGATAAAGATGAGCTGTTCATTAAATTTATAGAATGGCAAACGCAGCCAATATAAAATAAGTTTGTCAATTTGCTTTTTAGTAGTGCAGCTACACCGTTATTTTTTCCTACTTTAGTTGAAAAATTGTCCGTTGCAATAACAATAAAATTCTTTATTGGAATTTTATTTTATTAGAAGAAAATGGACCCACCTAATTTACAAACAGCAAGTTCTTTTAAAATTAAAAATAAAACAAAAAGTGCCTTATAACAAAAAAGAGTCAATAAAGGGTAAAAATATATGAAAAAGTGGCAGATTTAGCTCTTTTTAAAAAAGGGGCACTAAAAGGGTCAAGCATTCGAAAAAGTGGCAATTTGCTACTTTAGTAGCACCAACGGTTACGCTGGTGATAGATATTTAAAAAATAATAAGAAAAAAATTAAGTTTACATAAAAATATCACCGGCTCTTAATGGGTTAAGCATTTTTAAAAACTGTTTAGCATTTCCTGAAAGATCTTTTCAAAAGCTTTTCTAAGATACCCATATGACATCCTAAAAAATAAGGCGCTCATTCGTACTTTTCTATGAAAAATTCAGAGACCCATAACTCGGAAAATATGCGCGGCTTTGCAAACTTATATTCTTTTTAAATAAAATTTATTTTTTTTTCGTTTTGATTTAACATTTTTCTTATATTTATAAAACTTTTTATTTTAATTTAAGCAAATAAAAAAATTATTTTTTTATTTTATTTTAATTTTTATAATTATTTCAAGTTTTGTTTTGTTTTTTTTTTTTTTAAATTTTGAATGATGTATGGGATGCATGTTATAATAATGTGTATGTTGTTGTAGTTTTTTTAATATAATCCTTAAAATGTTAATTTTCGCACATTTTTTTTAATATTTTTATACAATTTTTAAATAAAATTTTAAGTTTTTTTTCTTTTTTTGTTTTCAAATTTTTTTTTATACTTTTTAAGTATCAAGCTGAGGCTTGAATATTAATTTAATATTTATTTAGGTTAATGATTTATTTTAGCTAATTAAAAAAAAAAGACAGTGCATTTATGTATTTGTATGTATGTAAGTAAATATATTTTATTTATTTATTTTATATATATTTTTTTATATTGTAAGAAAACTTTACGAGCTTTTTATAACAATTTTATTTTAAAATAAAAAATATTTTATTTAATATATTTTAGACATACATTTTAAATGTTAACAAACAAAATTACGCGCATACGTTTTTACAGACAGACACATACATTTGGGTAAAGGTTTATATATTTATATATTTTTTTAATTATTAATTTAAAGGCTTTAAAAGTTTTATTAACTATTTTTTTTTTTGTTTTTATGTTTCTAAGAGAATAATATTTTTGATTTTATGGAAAAGTTATTAAATAATTTTTAGTTAAATTTTACAAATACATATGAATTTTGCTTTGTTTTTTAAATTTCCCTTTAAAAGTTTGAATATTTTTTAAAATAAAAATTATTTGTTTTTTTTTCTATCGTTTGATTTTTAAATCAAAAATATCAAATTTCTTTTTTTTTTTCTACACAAGAAGTGGGATATTTTTTTTGTTATATAAAAAGATAAACTATATTTAGTATATTAAAAAAAAAATTGTAATAATATAAAAAATCCTTAATTAAATAATATTTATTATAATATGCCGTTAAATATATAATTTACTTTTAATTTTTATATTATTTTATTTTTAAGTATATTTTTAATATTATTTTTTTTATTTTTAATTTGTTATTACAACTATATTTACACTCAAAATATCATTTTTATTTTTCTCGTAGTCATTGTACAAAATGATAAACATTTTTCTTTAAAAAAAAAATTCATTTAATAACACGCTCATACATCCTGTTATTTTTTTCTTCTTCTTTTTAATATCAACACCAATCTCATTTCTGCGTTAATTTTTAAACTTAATTTTGTTTTTTAATTTTTTTGTTTTTATTTTTGATTGGCTGCATTTAAATTTTCATGAAAAACCTTTCTCACAATATGCCATTCGTGTAGTACTGATAGCCATCGTATAATTTTGTCGAAAGACTCTTAAGCGAGTCTTGTACCAGCTGTTCAACTTTACGTTCCATTTCCTGTTCGGTTAAATTCATGTGGAAACGTTTGCGGAGATTTTGCACAGTTCCGGAGCAGCCATTTTTAAAACAAGGCAATTGGGCATCTTAAAAACGTGAAAGAAAGAGAGAAAGAGAGAGAAGAGAGAGAGAAATGATTATAACGAACTATGTTAATAATAAATTGATAATTTTTGAACTCAATTTTGTATTAATTTTATTTATTTGCCAACAGTACAAGATTCAGTCTTCATTCACAGTCCCTCTGAACGTAAAATTGTTATTTAAAAAAAAAAAAAAAATACAATGAAAACTTTTGTAAACCCCAATTTTCATTACATTTATTTAAACAAATCTGGTTCTAGTCGGTCTCACTCATACAGGATATCGATTACTTACAAAAAATTTAAATTAAAATAATTCTTAAAAAAACCATTTTAAATAACAAATAAAATGTGATTAAATATCAATGGAATTTTTTCTAATTTTTAAGCCTCGGCAGCTGTAAAATTTGCCAACGACATCCAGCTATCAAAATGTTTCTTAAGGGTTTGCGATTTTATCGTGCATCATCTCTTTATGCTTAAGGAGCCTGTAGAGATTTAAAAAAGGAAATATCGATATTTCAGGTCAGTTATCACTACGAAACGTAGTTCGTGTCATTAGGTGGGTCCTTATCTTGACTTCAGTGCAAAGAATATTTATTTCACTGTCAACCACACAGAGATTATTTAGCAGAAGAAAACAAAGGTCACTATTAAAAAAATATAAAATAAATGTTTCCATAGAAAAAAACCTGAAAGTCTTTGTAAATTTCAATACTCTGTCTACAACATTCAACAATTTAGCACCCTTTAATTTATAATTTAAACTTTTATTCTTTTTATTATATCAAACAAAGTATTGGACATTCTGTCTAATTTCAAGTGTTTTTATATAACGGTTCACGAGATACGGCCGTATAGGTAAATTTACATCAACTATAGGAACACCCTGTAATTTTTAGTTTCAAATTGTATACTTAATGTTGTAGCGGCTTAAAGTTTCACATGTTTGTCTATAACGTTCAAAAGTTTGGCCACATACATCAACTATTGGGACACCCTTTAATTTCCAAATCCAAATTTCATACTTGTTATGGCGGAGTTGGCAATACAGGTTTTTATTAAATTTTAATCAGCTGGCTTTAACTGTTCAAAAGTATTGCCCTATACATCAAAATAATTGAACTACTGGGGCACCCTTTAATAAATATTTTAAATATTAATACTTTTTATTATAACGATCATAGCAACCGACATTCTGTCCGATTTGTAAGCGTTTGTCTATAACAGTTCAAAAGAATCATATAGGTCAAGTAACGTCACCTCTGGGGCCACCCTTTAATTTTTAGATTAATTTTTTAGTACTTTTTACAGTTTTTTTTCAATTTTAAAGTGGAGCCTTTTAGGGTTCATAATACACGTAAAAAACATGTATGTTGTATGTGGAGACCCTTTAATTTTTACGATTATGGAACCAGTCTGTAAGCATCACTTAAAAATAAAAAAATTAAAATCGATTCATAAATGACTGAGTTATGGATTTACAAATATAAAAAAAGAAAAAATTCAATCAAATTAATAATCTTCTTCTTTTTTTTGAAGTCAGTTAAAAATTGTTTCAAATTGAATACCAAAAGCGTTACAACGGCAACGTCGTTCAATACAAAATTGTTGCAAATCTGTGAATACAAAATTGTGAATGTAGTCGTTCTAATCATTTCTTCCTTGCTGGTTTGTAAATATGGACTTAAGCCTAATGCAATTTTTAATTTGATTTCTTAGTAAATTTTAGATTTTTGCAAGATTTAAATAAAATTTTTTCTTTAAAAAATTCCAGTTACCCATTATGCGAATAATGAAAAAACAATAATTTTTCAGTGAAAAAAATTTATATTTTTTTCTGTAATTTTTTTTCTTGAAAATTATTTGCATCATAGCAGATCTTTAAAGAACAACAAAATGTTAGACTGCGTGTTCCTAAAAACATCTCTTCAAAAGTTTGAAAATGATACCCATATTGATATTTTAAAAAATTTGAAAATTTCAGAGGCCCATAACACAGAAAATATGGGCGAGCGCCAATTTTTTCACATGATGTTTTTTTCTTATTTTTTAATTCTCTATCGTCCCATATATTTGTTTTTTTTATTGGAGTTACTTTATTGTTCAAAATGATGTGATAAAGGTAGAAGTAGGCGTGGTGTTTTACCCGCTGCCTCAAAGCACATGGACCGATCTTGCTGACTTTTAATATCAAAATTTTCGAACGAATTTCTAATCATTTGTCATATTAAAATTTTCTTTAGCTCACTTAGTACCTTAGTAAGGTTGATTTCAACCCGTAAACAGACGGACATCGCTTAATCGACTTTTCATGAATATTCTCACGGAGTTTCTTTGTTACGGAAAAATTTTTTTCTCAAAAAAAAAAAAAAAAATACTTCTCCTATTGTGAATTTTGTAGGCACAAAATAATAAAAAGTGGCAACATCGTAATTTGAAAAGAACTGGGGACAAATTATGGCATTCGATATCGATCGACATTTTTTTCTCGAGAAAAAAATTTTTAGTTTTATTTCATAATTCATAATACCTACTTTTTTCCCCCGAATTTTTGTTTTTTTTTTTCACTTTCCACTGTCAGTATAAAGGAGAAAAGTGAAAAAACGCCCAAGAAATTTTTGTATATAGTGACGCTGTACATTTTTGTATGTTAAACTTGAATGGCCTAACGTAACGTGTTCGCAAATTTCATAAACTGTTACACACTCTACGGAATGCTGTTGTTCAGAAAATTGTATTTTTCAAACTGCTCTTTTCAAATTTAAGAATTATTTCTGCTGCGTTAGGAGAGCAGACGTAGGATGGACAAACACTGTCACACTTAAATTTCACACATAAGTAAACTTTCTCCTTCTCTTCAAACTGAAGCTCATACAAAATAATTAAAGTCAAACAATTTTTTCGAATAATCCCTAAAGAACAGTGACCATCATTTGATCCATCAAATGACAGTCACTGATGATGGAAATAGCCATCACTACGTAGAACAAAGTTTCTATCATATTCTTAAAGGGAAAAAGAAAAACTTGATGTAAACATTTGTATACGTGTGATGTCTGTAGCAAACAGCGTTACCAGCGACTTTTTTTACAAAAAATATAATGAAAATTTCGCTAATTTTTGAAACATATTTAATTACAAAACTTTTTATAAGCTACATTTTGAACTTTGCTAGTCAATTCTGAACAAAAACTTAGATTTAATTAATAAACAAAAAATTCATTAAAATTTAACACGAAAAGCCATACAACGGCAACGCTGTTTCAGTATAAAATTATTGCAAATGTGTTAGTAGATAATTGTGTATGTATAAGTTTCCCTCACTCATTTCTTGCTGGGATAATAATAAAAAGAAAATTAACTGAAATACTTACTGCTCCGCATTATTTCGACAAAATTAATTATGCGATCCATATGCTTGCGAGCTGTCATCATGCCCACCAATAACAAACGATTAAATTCACGCCAGTGTTCAGAATTTGTGCCACCCATGACATCCACAAATTCAGGTGTCAATTTAAAGGGTGATTGTTCGAAACCTTAAAAAAATAAATAAAACAATAAAATACAAAAACAGCAAAAATGAATAGGTAACAGTAAAATACAAACCTAAATTTTTAGGTGATATGCTTAAAATAAAACCAAAATCAATATGTATAATATGGCCATCGGAGTGCAGCAATATATTGCCATTATGCCTGGTTACAGAAAAACAAATATAATTCGTAAATATTTAAATTAATTGCAAGAGATTGTAGAGTGTGAATATGTTTACCTATCTTTAACCTGCAACAGATACGATATTAAACAATATGCTGCACAACTTTGTACGAAATTCTTTTGAGCGAAACCGAAAGCATCACTTTCTGCCGGTCCATATTCATCGACAAAATAATCACGTAGCGATTTATTTGAATTCTTTTTGATTTGATGCAATGACACTGTATTTAAAATGGGTTCAATTAGGCCACTATCGTTGGATAGACAGACAATTTTATATGGTCGCACCCAGAGATCAACATGTTCTTCTTGCCATATAATTTTAAACATCTAAAACAGAATCACAGCAGACATTTTAAAATGTAAATTAAAAGGAATAAAATTAATAAAACTCACGTGTAACAATTGGGTGGCCATTAGTTCTTGTCGTAAATCATCACCACATTTGACAATAGCCGATAGCAGACGCCAATTGGAAAGATGTCCGTATGGTGAAGAATCCCGTATTTGTTTTTCTTTTTCATGCCAAGGTTCCTGTGTTTTTTTTTTTATTAATTTTATATTAAGAAACATTTTTATAAGAAGAAAAAAACTTGTTATTTTTACCTTAAGAGCTGCTGCTGAGGGATCTTCAGGATCATTACTAAACGATTTTGTGTTTTCACAATTTAAGTTATTGCAATGGCGGGTACGAACATCTCCAATATTAAACAAAACGGGCAGTCCTTCATTGAAAAAAAAAAATCAAAACAAATGTAATTTTTTTTTATAATTTTCAATATAAAATTCACACTCACCTTGATCCCTTGAATCACAAGAATCTAATGACATTTGTGAAATGGCATCACGTTCGGATTGTGAACGCATTTTACGCATGTGTAAATATTGAGCCGTTATCTCATCATCTTCTTGAGACCAAACATCATCCTCGTTAAGCTGAGGCGGTGCTAAACAGCCAACAACACTGCTGGCAGCAGCACAAGTTTGTTGATCCATTAAGGAACATGAATGATGATGATGTTGTTGTTGTTGTTGTTCAGATATGCCTGTTGATGATTCAGACAATAGTTTTTCCTTTTTATTATGTCTGCATGATGAACCACTGTGGCTGCTACAGCTGGAAGTACGACTACAGGTGACATGTTGTTGAGAATGTTGGCAAGTGGTTGTTAGACCGCCTTCTAAATGTTCTTCGGATTTTGTGTGGCGCAATGAAGGCATCATTTTGGGTATAAGCGATGACGAGTAGATATCTGGCACCTCTACCACTTCCACATAAATTATGTAGGGTGTCTTATCTTTTGAATTCAAAACTGCAGTCTTTTCCTCTGTTATGCGTACAACATGATGTGGAATGTCTGAGTACAGCGGTAACCAAACGCGGGCAGGAAGATTTTTATTGATAAGATTTAAAAACATTCTTAACGCCGAGGTTTTCTCAGCTTTCGAGGGAAGATTGTCCAGATTTTTCCCCACATTTATGAGAGCCTTCATGAACTCTTTTTGTGGTGCCGCTTTAGGAGCACCACACGAACACACCGTTTTCTGACCAAGCAGATCGTTGAACTGGCCGCGTACTGTTTCGAAACAAGTGCAGCCATTGTCGAATGCTCGACCCGAAGTTAGATCTCCGAGACATAGTTTGGCGGGTGTTATGGGCAAGGTTTGTGTCGTGTAGGGAGGTTGTTGGTACAGGCGATTTGATATACTCAAGTTAAAGTTTGCACGTCTCGAGTCGGCCAACAGTACTGTGGCGTCTGATTGTGATCTATGATGGGTCTTTTTGGTCAGCGGTGATACCATGCTCTGATGTGTTGTGGCATTAACAGGCTGCGTTAAGGGCAAATTGTTAGATTCTTTTGTGTCAGCTTTACTTAACTGTTTGCGTTCCTTTTTCGAGAAGATCTCCTTCATTAGAGCCAATTGTGATTTGCGACTACCCATGGTATCGACATGTTGATAGTTATAGGCCTCCAATAGCCATAGGCACTTTAGAGAAAAGTCTACAGATTTACGACATCTAATGGTCAAATAGGGATCTAAAACTTCTGCCAATTCGTCCATTTGTATGTACATGACAATTAGTTGCGGTATATACAAGTCAACCTCCTGATCGGGGAAACTGAAGATCTTGTTGCCAATAAAACTAAGAACTCCAGGTTCTTTGGAATAGAAGAGATAATGTATGGCGAAATGTATATTAAAAACTGGGGATTCAAAAAATCTCAAGAGGCCACTGGGACCTTTTTCAGTCTTTTGTTGATTCGCTAAATCTTGCGATATTGTAGGACGCTCTTTGATAAAACATTTTACTACGCCGGGTACTTTGAGCTTGTTTAAAGATGATATTGACGATGACTTGGTTATTGTTAAAGAATTGTTATTGTTGTTGTGGGAGCTGGAAGTGGCATTAGGTACTTGTAAGTTTAAAGTCTTCTCCATATTTTCAGTGGATGGTGACAACGTGGATGATGATGATGATGATCCAACTTTTTCATTTGATTTCTCCATGATGCTTGTCATATGATCAAGACTGGGTGTTAGAGGAGTTGTTACTGGCGAATTAGTTGTCGAGCTATTTGTCAAGGCTGCAGCTGCAGCAGCGGCTGCTGCTTTTTTACTTGCATGCGTTGTTAACAAACTAAAGAATTCTTTCTTTTTGGAAATGTCCGTTGGAGATTTAATTTGGTCTGTTGGTGTTACACAGCCAGTGGTGTTGGGGATGTCATCTGCTACTTTTTGATTTTGTTTGGAGGCATTTTTCTTTTCATGATTTTCAATTATACTTTGAGCTGTGCGAAATATAGCGTTCTTAGTGGCCCCAAAGAAATTTTTAAACAAAACATCATTTTTAGATGATTCACTTGGTGTAGACGGCGTTTTGTTGCCGTTGCTGTTGCCCCCGCCTGTTGTGTTACTCACTACAGCTGGTTGAGTACAAGTGTTTAAAGTGGGCGTTGGACAATCTACAACATCTGATGAATTACTTTCATTAGGAATTTCTTCACAATCTGTTGTAATTTGACATTTTTCCATATTTATAGCGGCCTGTGACATATTCATTTCACGATAACGTTGACGTTCGCTTATTGTATCGGCATCCCCAGCTGATTGCAAATCCTCAATTTGGCCCTCATCTTCAGGTGATGATGTTTTCCTTTCACTGTTGTTTGTTTGCTTTTCTAGAACGTTGTTGTGTTTCTTTTTGGAAGGCCTAAGAGTAAGACAGTCTGTGTCGGGTGATTGATAGAAACACAAATCTGATTGTAACATGTTGTACTCTTCATCCATCGATGTGGTTTCCAGCATATCAATACATTCCTCTTCGTTGTCCATTTCGCCTGAATCCAGAGATTCATGTGAATGTCGAATGCGATTTAAAGATATTTGATCCGAATCAGAGCCACAAATGATGCCTACAATATATTGAATGTCATTTTATTATTATGTTTTAAAGGGTTTCCTTTTAAGAAATTTAAATAATTGTAGTAGAACAACAAGACGGAATTTAATTCGCCTTTAGTAGGAGTAAAATGTTTACATGTGAAAACGTTCTTTTAAGGCGAATCAATTACAGTGAAACCTCTCAAATTGGAATTGGACACATTCTATAACCGGACACCTCTTATTACCGGCCAAGTTACTGTAATTAATACACTCTACCAATTGTAAATCAGTTCTTCATAGAACTTATATATTCATAGTTTTTGTTTTAATAAATTTTGAATTTAATTCATTCGAATTGTAACTTTCATATCAAGAAGATATAAATAAATATATATATAAATTACAAAAGGTTATGGGCGACCAACGCAAGGAAATTCCTCATGGAATAGTTCAGTTTAATGGAATGGGATATGAAAACTGGTCTTTTCGAGTTAAAATGTATTTGGATGCCATAGATGTATTAGAAGCAGTGGAATTAAATCAGCCAGAGGGTTCTGAAGAAAGAAGGAAATTTATTGAAAAGGATAAAAAGGCGAAATCAGTCCTGGTAAGCTGTATAGCCGATGACTACTTGGACTACGTTCGTGACAAATCCACATCGAAAACTATGTGGAATGCATTGAAGAATGTTTTTGCGGTAAAATCATCAACAAGTCAGACAATTATTCGAAAGCAATTGGCAAGATTAAAGTTATCGGATGGTACAACAATGAAAAATCATTTTATAGAATTTGATAGCCTTGTTCGGCAATTAAAGTCGGCTGGTGCAGAATTAGCCGAAACGGATTTAGTGTCACAACTTTTTGTAAGTCTTCCTGATAGCTACGATCCATTAGTGACTGCTTTAGAAAATATAAAGGAAGAGGAACTAACACTTGAACTGGTGAAACAGCGCTTACTTGCAGAAGAAAGAAAAAGGTCAGATCGAAATGACTCGAATGATGACTGCAAGGGAAGCTCTGTGTTTGTGGCGAAGAAAAATAAGTTTGTTAAATTTAATGGTAAATGTTATAACTGCGGTAAGGAAGGACATATGAAGATAAACTGTCGATTTAAAAGAGAGGCTAACTTAGTAAGTCATGCCAAAGGCAACAATCAAAACGGCCAGGTCTTTGATTTTGAAGAAGAACTAAATGGTCCTGTATGCTTTATGATTAAAAGAGAAAATGAAAACTATAAAATAAATTTTATTTTGGATTCGGGATCGAGTGATCATTTGGTAAATGATCGGAAATTCTTTAATAGTGTAAGGAGTTTAAAGAATCCAGTAAGAATAAATGTTGCAAAGGAAAATGAGGCAGTTATAGCTAATGAAGTGGGTGATATTATTGGATATACAAATTTTGGGAAGCAAGTGAATTTGAGGGATGTTTTGTACGTGCCAAATATCAGAGAGAACCTTTTATCAGTCAGAAGATTAGCTAAGCCTGGGTTTGAGGTTATTTTTAAAGAAGATAATGCAAAAATTTTGTATAGGGGTAGTGACTTAGCTTTAGCTGAATTAAAAGGTAACGTTTTTGAAATAACTTTGGAAAATTTTAAAAGTATAAATTTATGTGCTCGCGATGAGGGTAAACTATGGCATAGTAGATTAGGTCATATTAATCAGCAGAGTCTTGAATTAATGAGTCGTAATGGAATGGTGTTGGATATCGGTACTGTTAAGTCATTTGGTTTATGTGATATATGTATTAAAGGAAAACATAGTCGAGAACCATTTAACGGTATTTACAACAGTTCTTGTCGGGTTTTAGAAAGAATTCATAGTGATGTATGTGGTCCAATTTATCCTAAAACTTACGATGGATATCGTTATTTTGTATCCTTTATTGATGATTACACCCATTTTACAATGATTTATTTGCTAAGAAAGAAATCTGAAGTTTTAGAAAAATTTAAAGAGTACAACGCTCTCGTGACAGCGAAATTTGATAAACAGATATCTATTTTACGTTGTGATCAAGGAACTGAATATCATTCCAATGAACAAATGGAATACTATCGAAAGAAAGGAATACAAATTGAAAATTCAATTGCATACTCTCCACAGCAAAATGGTATCTCAGAACGTTTTAATAGAACCGTTATTGAAAAAGTCAGAACTATGCTAATAGAATCAAATGCTCCTAAGGAATTGTGGGGAGAGGCTTCATTAATGGCTGTATACCTTATAAATAGATGTTCAACTAGGGCAATAAAGGAATTGAAAACCCCAGCTGAACTGTGGTATGGGTACAAACCTAGTATCAAAAAATTACGTATATTTGGTTGCAAAGTTTATGCTTGGATACCAGAACAAAAGAGAAGAAAGCTCGATGACAAAAGTCGAGAAGGAGTGATGATAGGTTATACTAATAATGGTTATAGAATATGGGATAACTCAACAAAAAAAACTTTTACTGCTCGTGATGTAAAATTTGACGAGTCAAACTTTCCATTTAGAATTATAAACTATGAGTTGGAGAGACCTCAAATAATTCCTATTTGCAGTATTGAGCAAAAGAGGGAAAATATGGATGATGTCATAACTTCAAATAAAATAGCCGAAACTTACACTGTTGGACATGAGTCAAATGATATTCAGTCTGAAGATTTATTGTTAAATGACAAAGAAAAAGCATCAGAGATTAATGATACTAATGAAATATCAAGCGATGAGTTAAATAACACATTTCAAAATAATGAGAAAGAACCTCAGTGTCGACTAAATGATGAATCAATGTTAAGACGGAGTTCTCGAGGTCTGATTCCGAAAGTGTTTACAGATTATTTTACGAGTTATAGTGCTAAAATACATGAACAGTATGTGAACGAGGTTCCAAAAACCTTTGATGAAATTTTATTTCGTACAGATCGAAATAAATGGATGGAAGCTATAAATGAAGAACTTAAATCAATGAAAGATAATAATGTGTGGACCTTAGTTGAAAAGCCTAAAAATGTAAAGCCCTTAAAGTCAAAATGGGTGTTTCGGATTAAAAAAAATGAAAATGGTGTTCTGTCAAGGTATAAAGCAAGGTTAGTAGCGAAAGGTTTTTTGCAGAAATTTGGGATAGATTATGAAGAGACGTTTGCACCTGTTGCCAAATTAACAACTGTTCGAACCGTATTAGCAGTTGGAGTTCAAATGAAGTTTTATTTTCATCAAATGGATGTTAAAACGGCTTTTCTTTACGGTGACCTTAAAGAAAATATTTATATGCAAGCACCAAAGGGAGCAGAGGTAAAAGATGGTTACGTTTGTAAATTAAATAAATCGATTTATGGATTAAAACAAAGTCCAAGATGTTGGAATGAGAAAATAAATGATTATTTACTTAAAATTGGTTTCACAAGATCAAGTCACGATTACTGTTTATACATTCGAAATAAAAGTTTTGGTACAGTTTATTTATTACTTTATGTAGATGATCTACTTATTACAGGCCAAGATATGGAAGATATAAATACTTTAAAACTTGAATTAACTAAGAGGTTTGAAATGTCCGATTGTGGAGAGCTAAAATATTTTTTGGGAATAAAAATTTGTTACAACCGTGACTATGGTATGATGGAGCTGTCTCAAACATCAAACATTGAAAATATTATGAAAAAGTTTGGTATGGAACAATGCAAACCTGCAAGAACACCAATGGAGAAATTGTCGGAGATATCTAAATCAGAAAATACAGATAAACCTTTCCGTGAGTTATTGGGAAGCTTAATGTATTTAATGCTTTGTGTGCGTCCAGATATATGTTTTCATATTGGGTATATGGGACGTTTTCAGCAATCCCCTACAGAAACTAGTTGGAAAATGCTCAAAAGAGTACTAAGATATATTAGTGGAACAAAACATATGAAACTACAAATAATAAGAAATATTAATAGTAAACCATTAATAGGGTTTGCAGATGCAGATTGGGCATCAGATCATACTGATAGAAAATCAGTAAGTGGATATATTTTTCAAGTTTATGGAAATACAGTTTCATGGTCAAGTAAAAAACAAGCAACAGTAGCTACGTCATCTTCTGAAGCAGAATACATAGCTCTAAGTGCTGCTACATCTGAAGCTATATGGCTAAAAGGCATATTAAACGATTTAAATATTTTAAATAAAAATTATTCAATTCCAATATATGAAGATAATCAAGGATGTATTTTCATGTCAAAAAATACCGAAAGCAAGAGGTCTAAACATATCGATATTAAACACCATTTCATTCGAGATCATGTAGCTCAAGGTAATATTAATGTAGAATATATACGAACAGATGAGCAGCTTGCAGATATTTGCACAAAAGTATTAGGTATTGTAAGCTATCAAATTTTTAGAAATAAATTACAATTGTCAGATTGAGAAAGGGTACTGTAATTAATACACTCTACCAATTGTAAATCAGTTCTTCATAGAACTTATATATTCATAGTTTTTGTTTTAATAAATTTTGAATTTAATTCATTCGAATTGTAACTTTCATATCAAGAAGATATAAATAAATATATATATAAATTACAAAACAAGTTTTGTAGAACCTACCTGGTCGTTAGTTTTTCTATACAAAAATCATTCTCATAAGCGGACACTTTAGTAACCGGACGAGGACATTAAATTCAAAAAATATTGTTAAAAATACCTTTGATAAGCGAACAGATGCGTTAAGAAACACTGCAACAAGAGTTGTATTTTAATAGTAGTTCTTCTGAAGAGAAAAAGCTGCTGTTAGTCATAGGTAAAACAGCCCGTCCTCGAGCTTTCAAAAATCTTTTGTTTAAGATCTTCCAGTAGGTTGGAAATTTACAAAAAAGGTATGGAAAACTTTAGAGATCATGATTGTATGGCTGCAGCAGTTTAACAGAAAAATGAAATCTGAGAAGCGTAAAATATTATGGTTTTTGGACAATACAGCATCTCATTCAAGAGAATTAAATTTGACGAATATAAAATTTTTTTATGCCTGAATGCAACTGCAGTGTGCCAATCCCTTGACCAAGGTATAATCCTAATTTTTAAGATTCACGATAGAGGTTTAGTGTTAGAAACACATACTATCAAAGGCAGATACTGGAACTTCAGCAGCAAGTCTCGCAAAACCTATTAATGTTCTAGAAGCTTTATACTTCAGCAGAGGCTCTTGGGATAAAGTTGAAGCAGCAACAAAACAAAACTGCTTTCGGAAATCTGGATTATCTGCAGATAGTTTTAATCTTTCAAATTTGGATACAGATGATGATGACGAATTCTTAAAAATGTATGAAAGTGTCTATACTTAAGATGACTGTATCCAAGCTCTGTTTTGGAGAACATAAAAAATACTAAACTCCATAAATTCTTATTGTGAAAAATTAATGCAAATCGCTCGTTTGAAGCATTTTGCTAGAGAAGACTTTAGGGCGGTTTACATGGTCACAGAAGTCTCACGACATGTCAAATATTTGTCCAGAATAGTACCAGTGGGATCTTCTTAACAGAATATGTAATGAACCTGCACAAATTGAGAGCTAATACGGATGAAAACTTGATAGTCGTATGGCTCTCTTTGTTTTCAGGAAATTTTTTTTCTCTTGGATTTTACGTACGTAAAGTCGTACCGTTAACAAATAAAAAACATTGAAAGTCAGCTTAAACCAAACAGCTGATATTGAAACAATCTAAGTTGTCTACAGTCTACTCTTTATATATATTTCTGTTTATAGTCGGTTATGAGAGGTTTTATTGTATGGTGGCATTTTTCGCCTTTTTTTTCTTTTCACTTACCAGAATCATCTGAACCCAGACTGGTTAGATCTTCACGTTTTTTGACATTTTGATTACTTTGACCAGAACCATTTACAACGGCTAAAGCATTATTTGAACCACTAGCAAATGATGAGTTTGTTGATGATGCATTAGAGGAAGCGTTAGATACTGATGAAGCTGCTCGTTGCACTGTAGATGAAGATGACGAGGTGGCAGAATCTGATGATTTAGGTCTTAAACGTGTGCTAGCACAATATGGCTCTACTATAATAAAGAAAAAATAAAAAATAATAAATAAAAACGAAAACATGAAAATACGCAATCAAAAATAAACATACGAGGGCTGCTATATATATTTCTGGCCTGGCAACACTGAGTGCTGCCAAGTGCAATCTGACATTTCCATTAAAAAGTTTGTCATTTTTAAGCATAATCATACTCAAAACGTTTTGACGTATGACCATTATTTGTGTTGTTTACAGTGACTTGAAAAATTAATATAGAAAAAAATGGAATTAACTCGTAAACATTTTCGTGCCATCATTTTTCACAATTTTCGACGTGGATTATCACGACAAGAGTGCATTAATGAACTTAAATCTTTGTATGGCGATGAAGCACCATCCTATAGCACTGGGAAAAATTGGTATAATGAATTTAATCGTGGCCGAAGCTCGCTCAAAGACGAATTCCGTAAAGGTCGTCCAAAAACGGCTGTTGTGCCAGAGAACATTGATGCCGTGCGTGAACTCATAATGTAAGATCGACATGCGACATACCGAGAGATAGAGACATCCTTGGACATTTCTTCCACCAGCATACATTCGATACTGCATGAACACCTGGCCGTAAAAAAGGTTTGTTCTCGTTGGATTCCGCACAATTTGAAAGTCGCACAAAAAAGGCTCGTGTCGATTGGTGCAAAGAAATGTTGCAAAAATACGATTGCGGTGCTTCAAAAGACGTTTATAAGATCGTCACAGGTGACGAAACATGGATCAATGCGTATGAGCCCGAAACGAAACAACAATCTACCGTGTGGGTCTTCAAAGACGAGCAAAATCCAACGAAAGTTGTTCGTGGAAGAAGCACTTCGAAGCAAATGGTCGCCTGTTTCTTCGGCAAAACTGGTCATGTGGCGACTGTTCCGCTTGAGCAACGTAGGACGGTCACTTCTGAGTGGTACACTTCAATTTGTTTGCCTGAAGTCATCGGAGAAATTCGAAAAACAAACAAGAGAAGACGAATCATTGTTCACCATGACAATGCGAGCTCTTACACATCGGTTCAAACCAAAGCGTTTTTAACCGGCCAAAACGTCGAATTAATGGGTTATCCGCCGTACAGCCCTGATTTGGCACCTAAAGAATTCTTCTTGTTCCCGCACATCAAGAAAAAAATGCGTGGTCAACGATTTTCGTCGCCAGAAGAAGCTGTTGAAGTGTTCAAAAACCATGTTTTAGAGGTGTCTCAATCGAAGTGGAAAAAGTGCTTCGACAACTGGTTTGAGCGTATGCAAAAGTGTATAAATCATGCTGGAGAATACTTTGAAAAACAATAAAACCATTTTTGATTAAAAATATTCGCATTTTCACTATTAGGCCAGAAATATATAGAGCAGCCCTCGTAAAAGTAAATTGCAATTAAAATTAGAAATCTAGTTCATGTTAAGGAAAAGTATAATAAGATAAAGCAAATCTTTGTCTAAATACAACATTTTATTTTTTATACCTATTACTGTGTTATTAATATCACTGCGTTGTACTGATTCTCCGCCTCCTGCTCCTCCTCCTGTTCCTTCTCTTCCTGTTGACTGTTGTTGTGCCGTTAATATGCTTGTGGGTTCTGTGGTTGAAATAGTTTCAATTTCAGCCTTTTTATACGCAGAACATGATGATAATAATGATGACGTTGAGGCTGGTGTATTAACTGCTGCTGCCGTCGATGATTTTGTAGTTGTTGATGACGTCAGTGCGGGTGTTTGGGTGGGGGTTAGAGCCGCTGTTACATTTGCTGCAGTCGTTACAATTTTCGAGCACATTGTTGACCCAAGTATTGATGGTGTACAAAATGTATTCTCACTCTCGGCATTGGGCGAAGAGACTTCAACCTAAAGAGAATTATAAGAGATAAATTTCATTTGTCTAATTAAGAGCACAAGAAAATGTCACGTAAAAATTATTACAAAAAAATTAAATTTCTCAAAGAAAAATGATAAGAACGTAATCTTTTTATATTTAGCTGTTTATTATCTGCAAAGGTTTTTATTTAATCAAATAACTGCAAATAAATTTAAGAAAAATATAATAAAGATAACATGGCACCAGTAACAGAGTCTTTGACAAACAACAACATCTCATAAAAATTTTAAAATATAAAAAAAATAAGTTTTAATACAAGAGATTTAAGAAAGCTTTGACGTGGACGTTTTACCACAATTGTACAGGGTGATTTTTTAGCTATTATCTTTTTGGCAACCTTGTTTTTAACAGCTGACGCACGTTTCGTGTTTTGTTTCACTGTCAAACATCTTCAATTTGGTCTATAATTTAACCATGAATCGCCTTACAAACGAACAACGCTTGCAAATTATTAAATTTTACTATCGAAATGCGCGCTCTGTTAAGAAAGTTCATTTACCGAAAAATTGTGTTCAGCGTTGAAGCTCATTTTTGGCTCAATGGGTGCGTAAATAAGCAGAATTGTCGATTTTGGAGTGAATATCAGCCAGAAGCATTGCAAGAGCTACCAATGCATCCAGAAAAAGTCACAGTTTGGTGCGGTCTATGGGCTGGTGGCATCATTCGACCGTACTTCTTCAAAGATAATGCAAATCGTAACGTAATTGTAAATGGTGAGCGCTATCGTGAGATGATATCCAACTTTTTTTTGTCCAAATTGCAAGAGCTTGACTTGCATGACATGTGCTTTCAACAAGACGGTGCCACATGCCACACAGCACGCGCAACAATGGACTTATTGATAGGCGAGTTCGGTGAACATTGGCCGCCTACATCATGCGATTTAACGCCTTTAGACTATTTTTTGTGGGACTATATTAAAGCTCATGTCTATACAAACAAGCCCGCTTCAATTGATGCATTGTAAGACAACATTGAAGCATTTTCTCGTAAGATACCGGCTGAAATGTTGAAAAGAGTATGCCAAAATTGGACTAAGCGAATGGACCATTTGAGGCGCAGTCAAGGTCAACATTTGCATAAAATAATCTTCAAACATTAAATTATATGGACCGTACTATCGATTCCAATAAAGATTTCATGCATTTGTCTGAATTTTATTTTTTTTTTTTTGAAAAACTTTCCTATAGCTTTTAAAAAATCACCCTTCATGAGAGATTATTGCAAATTCTACAATTTTAATTTTTATTTAAGTTAAACTAACTTAGATGGATTTCCAGCACTCAGCACAACCTTTGAGTTCTAATGCTCTCTTGATTTTAAAACTTAAAAAGAGATTTTTCAAATCTTTGTTTTTAGTAAATTTCTCTCGTATAAGAAAAAAAAAAAAAAAACAATTTCATACCTAACAATTGCTAAAACAAAAAATTCCTTTTTTAAAGGAGAATTATAGAAGGCAGAGTTTTGATAATTAAAGTGAAAAACTGTCAAATGGAGATGGGATTAAATTGTGATTTGTGACGAACTCATTTATTATATTACAAAATCTTAGTTGCTACAAACACCAAAGAAGAAAACATTTTTGTTGTAATCATATTATAATAGCAACATAATATGATTAAATTACAGTACAACTTCGACAGCACGGACATACGCCAGTCCAGTCAGTCTAAAAATTCGAACTCTTCCGAAATGTGACAATTAAAAATTTTCACCTCTCCGTTCCTGAAAAATTTTTTATGCAAAGAAAAATTCAAGTGTTTCCCGTTTTTACTTTCATGTTTTGTTATTCATACTTTGATTTGCATTTTGCACCCGCGGTAGGAAGCGAGCTTTGTCAACCTTAAGAGTAAAACGGTTAGTACGGACGACTGAAGCAAATCCCTTAATGACAGCTACGGAGCTTTAAAAAAAAAACATTGCATGTTCCCGTAAAAACTATTTGACACAGACTTTGAGACAACAGTCTCAATGCCTGTAGTCTTTGAAAAGTGCCGCTCCTTTCCTCTAAGCATTTTGCAAAGCGGATATCTTTTGCTAAAGCACATCTTAATTAGCTAAAGGAGAAGTGGAGAAATGTGCTGTGGACTGATGAATACAAAATTGCTCTTTTTGGTAGAAAGGGCTCCAGATGTTTTGTTCGTAGGCCACCTAACAGCGAATTCAAGCCATAAATCAAATCTAAAACTATCATTGAGGTCATAATATTACGGTATGGGGTTGCTTCTCGTATCAAGTTGTGGGCTAAATATATTTGATCAAAACCGTTATGGATTTATGGCTTTATGTATAAATCCTTGATGAAAATATGCATCTGCATGCTTCCTACGAAAGGCCGCTGATGTATATCTTCCAGCAAGACAATGACCCCAAGGACAACACCAGCGAAATTGCTAAAAAATGGTTCAACGGTATCTATATCAATGTAATGGCCTGCACAGTCCCCAGATTTAAACCCTATCGAAAATCTGTAGACTGACATAAAGAAAGTCGTATCTACAATACCAATACAAAAACAACAAGCATTTTAAAGGGCTCTGGGAGGCTGTGCAGAAAAGTCGGAGTTCCATTAAAGTTAAAAGAAGCCAGCATTTAGTGGATTTCAGGGAAAGATGTTGTGACGCAGTAATAGCAAACAAAAGGCACGCGAAAAAATATTGAAACAATACAGTTAATTTATCTACAAGATATCTGAGTGAAATTTTTGATTTATTTTAAGAAAGATCACTAATTTATATTAAAAATGAGCTGAAGTGCTATTATTTTGACTGTGTAGTTTTTAAGTTTTTTGTTTATATTAATTAGCATTTTATAAACTGTTAAAAAAACTGATAATTTTTTTGTGATAACAATCCATTACCATCAAAGAATTTATTGTTTAGTTTTGAGTTGATTCTGTCCAACAATTAAACAGGTGGGTGCAAACGAAGTCATTATAAATTTGTGTGTAGTGCTATTATATTGACCGCAGCTGTATATATATACAATTACACTGCTCAGCAGTAAAATAATCCTTTAAATAAAACTATGTATGTGAACTATATGGTTTTTGTTGTGCTAAACTCAAATCTGTTTTCAGTTTTTTTTTTCATAACATAGTTTTTTTTTTTTTGGATGGGCGTGGCAAAACTTTCCCTTTAAATAAGTCAGATACGCACACATATTTCGGCCTAACTCGAGAATGGCTCATCTGATTTTAAAAAACAAAACACCAAAAGATGCGTAACAAAATTATATTGAAATTAATTCTATCAGGCATCATATCATAAATTTCGTTCGGAATTGAAATGATTTCGAAGCTACTGGTTTTAGCATCTATAGATTTCGTTTGATTTTAGTACAAAGCCACTTGTCTTTGTTCAAAATATGTCAACATAACAACAAATGTAGCAAAACAAAAAAACATCTGACTTAAAAAACAATAAAAATTTAAGAAATGTTTGCATTTCAGTGCAAATGGCTAAAAAAGTTAATATAAAAAATATCAAACATTCCCGGAATAAATATAATTGCAACGGCAGAATAAAATAAAAGGAATATTGTTTGTGTGCTGTTAGTGCGGAATTTTTTTGAAAAAGAATTATTATTGAATGGTTTTTATGTTAATAAAATGCTCAAAATATCAATTCCACATAGCAGACTGAAAGTGGTTTCATTCCGAAAATTTTTTTCGTTTTACGTTTTCTATATAAGCAAAATACGGAATCAATTCCTCTTCTGAACGGAATTTTGTTTTGTGACATGGCTGTATATAATTTTTTTTCTATATTTAATCGTTTTGAGATGATTCAAAAATTTAAGAGGTCAAAACTTCTTTTCTAACAAAATTCGTTCATTTTTTCAGTGTAAAAATGCAATACAAAAAAAGAAAAAGGAAATATTTTTCATTTTGCACATTTTTCCGAGAGTTAAATACCTCAAGAATAAAATAAGGTATAAAGAATGGAAATCGAACCATTTAAAAAAAATTATACAAAATTATACATATTTTTATATACAGTGATGGACTTAAGTATAGGCAAACAGTAATTTTTTTGATATTGATTATCATCTAATGTTTATTTTTAGAACGTAAAATGGTTCTTACAAAGTTTCATATAAGAAGTAATCAAAAAATGTGAACAGATTTCATTCGCCGATAGAATAATAACAAAAAAATTAAAAATATCGATTTTTTTATGGGACAAAAGTATAGGCACATTCATTGTTAACGGAAATAAAAGACGATTATAAATTCGCCAATCTGGCAATACTGTATTTTTTGACAGAATGGAATGTTCCGTTATTATTTTCAATTTGTTTCAGTTGGTGAAAAGTAAGAATAATTTATTAAAAATAATAATTTCTTTGTCGTTTTCTAAAAAATGTGTCCTAAATTAAGTGAAACTACAGAATCACAGCGAAAAATAATTCTCCATCTGCATAACCAAGGCAAATCTTTTGCTGAGATTGGCGTATTAATGGATCGAAGCCGTTTTACTATTCGGACAATAATTAATCGTTTTAAAGGTAAAACTAACTTTGAAAGTGCTAAACGCTGTGGTCGTCCCAGAAAATTAACTGGGAGAGAACGTGCCCAAATAATACGGAAAGTTAAAATTGATCCGAAAAAACATCTACACAGCTGGCAGCGGACGTCAAGGAAAATTTCGGTAAAACTGTTCAGAGATTACTACATGAAGCCGGTTATAAATCACGTGTTGCTAGACGAAAACCATTAATATCTGCAGTTAATAAAAAAAGACGTATGGATTATGCAAAACAATTTGAAAATCAGCCATGCAGTTTCTGGGAACAGGTTCTCTTCTCAGACGAAAGCAAATTTAATATTTTTAAGCCTGATGGACATTCACGAGTATGGCGAAAACGTAATACTGAATATGACGAAAAAAATCTTACACCAACAGTAAAGTATGGTGGCGGAGGAGTTATGGTCTGGGGCTGTATGTCTGCAGCGGGTGTCGGAGAACTAGTCTTCATTGATGAAATAATGAACAAGACTGTTTACTTAAATATTTTGAAGGAAAATGTTAAGAAAAGCGTCAGTAAATTGGGTTTGTCAGAGTCATTTACATTCCAGCATGACAATGACCCCAAACATTCTGCTCACGACCTCAAGATGTGGCTTGCATATAACACCGCACATGTATTGCCACATCCTCCGCAGTCCCCAGACCTAAATCCCATTGAGCATTTGTGGGAGGAGCTAGACCGAAGAATTCGGAAACGCAATATTTCAAACAAATGTGAGCTTAAAACAGCGTTAACCGAAAATTGATAAAAATTTTACAAAAAAATTAGTACACTCTATGCCTAATAGACTTAAAGCCGTTATTAAGCAGAATGGACTCCCAATAAAATACTAATTTGAGTTTCTGACTAGTATTGATTCCGTTAACAAAGAATGTGCCTATACTTTTTTCCCACAGAAAATCAAGTTTTTTAAACCTTTTCGTTATTTTTCTACCACCGAATAAAATCTGTCCGACTTTTTTGGTTATTTTTAATATGAATTACTGTTATAATTATTATATGTTCTTTAAATAAATATTTGATACTTACAAATGTGAAAAAAGAATATTTTGTTTCATTTTGCAGCTTGTGCCTATACTTAAGTCCTTCACTGTATATGAAGTTTGATATTTAGGGTTTCGACGAAAATTAATGAATTCGCCTTTGAGACCATCTAGTATTTGACTGTGATAAAATAGTTTTTCTTTTCTATATAAATTTTTATGCATGGCGAAATAATATACGGTGGGAGCGATGGCGAATTCATGGATTTTCGCCATTAGCCCGAATGTCAAACTACATATAAAAAAATGGCACACAAAATTTTTTTTATACATGGAGTTTGACAGTTAGGCTACTGGTGAAAATCAATGAATTCGCTATCGCTCCCACCGTATATTTTTTATTTCATGTGTAGACCCTCTTTGTTATACAGATGTGTTTACCAAAAGTAGTTTTTAAAGGGTGGTTTACATGGTCACAGAAGTCTAACGACATGTCAAATATTTTTGCAGAATAGTACCAGTGGGATCGTCTAAACAAAATATGTAATGAACCTGCACAAATTGAGAGCTAATACGGATGAAAACTTGACAGTCGTATGGCTCTCTTTGTTTTTTTTTTTTTTGGAAATTTTCAAAAGATAATTACGAATCATTAGATCAGGGATGCATTTTTCTGCAAATCGCTATTTTAGTTTTGGTGTGTTTTATCCATACGAAATGTGTACACGCGAAAAAATCTGTCGTAAGATTTTTTACTCTCATTTTTAAAATACGGATGGAATTTCATATTATTTTCTCTTGAATTGTACGTACGTAAAGTCGTACCGCCCTTAAATATGTCTCTGGCAACCTTTATTAGGGATTACCTGAGAAACTACTTGCTGATAATGCTGAAAAATTCCTAATTTGTTGACATTGTAATTCACAAAATATCATATTTATTTTTGTATAAAAAAGTTATTCAATTTAAAATACTTACTTCTGGTATCCTTTGTAAAGCACTATCAAGACTGCGGTTACGATGATGTTGCGTTAAATTAATGCGGGTATTAGTCACTTGGGAGATTGGTGGCAATAAAATGCCCATAGATCTAAAAAAGAAATTCAATAAAATTAACGTTAAAGAAAAATTACAAATATTTTATACTTTTTACACAAAAAAATCAAACAAAGAAATAGAAAAAAAAAAATGAAAATAATACAAAAAATATGGGAATTTCACTTGTGTTATTAAAAAAAAATAATACTAATAATAACAACGCAAAAAAAAAATTCGTTTAACAGTAAAAAAAAAGAAAATCTTTGTAATAGACTGCAGAAGGTGGAAATACAACTTTTCTTAATTATTTTGCACTTTTATTGACTACATGTCCAATAATTGTTAACAATTGTTTTCGTTTTAAATACTTTTTTAACTTAAAAAACCACAACTGAACGACTGCTGATGAGTAAAATGAAAAACAAACAAAAAGCATGAAAGAAAAATGTTCAATAAAACAAAACAAGTTGATAAAAAACGAACCTACGTTCACACAATACTACGAACGTAAACTGAAGCTAATAATAAAAGAATGACTGACTCATTGTGGAAAACAAAACAAAAATAATGGATCGGGGAGGATGAACCCCCTATGTGTGTATATTTTGTTCGGTTAACGTTACAAATGAAATTTTTTCATTTGCAGAAGTCATCCACAGACGACGCTATAATTAAATGTTTTGGAAAATTCTTCAGCATATAGAAACTCTAGGACTTTTTTTATATTATTTACAACTCAAACAAAGTTGCAGGCGAAAACTAAAAGTACATAAAAACTTTATTATATTTTATTCAAACAGTATTACAATAATATCCAGCTAAAAATGCAATAACTTTGCCAACCCTGGCTAATAGTATTTTTATTGCATTTTCTTTGAATATTTTCTGGGTACGAAATATACAAACAACTAAAATAAATGTAAATAAAAAGAGAGACATATCTCACTCTCTTCGTAAAACAAGAAACAAAAAATAGAAACATAACACACACAAACAAAAAAACAACAAGTTGCATTTGAAACAACAAAAATACCGTATAAGAGAAATTGCAAACGAATAAACAAAAACAAGTGGAGGAAGTAAAGTTGTTTCTTAGTTTCCTTATTATTTTCAGTGTTGTAAACGCCTTTTCAAAATTGTCAAAATTCTTGTTGTGTTGTAAGTATTTGACTTTGAATTTTGAAAAAGCAAAAAGCTTTTTAAGACGATGCAGTCACCTGATCTGAATTCGCCTTATAGCTTCCTTTGTTGCAAAGCGAATTAACTATGTATATGTTAGTAGTCAAGGCGAATTAATTAACAGGCGGTCTTAAAAGCCCAGCTGAGTTTTGTTTATGTTCAACATTGTTGTCCAAATTTGAAAATAAAAACTAAAAATAAAAAAACTAAAAATAAAAAAATTTCAAATAATTTGAAAAAGTAAAAAATTTTTTAAATTTAAATTTCAAAACAAAAAAATGAAAAATGATGTTTTTCTGTATAAGCAGAAGAAAGAAAACAACTCAAACATCTTCATTTAAAGTACTTAATGATGATAAAAGGATAAATTGAATTAGGCTTCCATTTGTTTAGTCAGTTACTTTTGACAATTACGTGGTGCTCTGCAACAACAAAGTTACATAAAATGTTTGTTTTTGTAGCCGTGTGGCCACCTAATATTTAATTCGCCTCGGTGATAGCGATGGCAGCTTAACTGTCAAACTCCATATATAAAAAAAATAGTATACTATTTTTATATGTACTTTAACATTCTTGATAACGGCGAAAGTTAACAAATTCGCCATCGCTACCACCATATAGTTAATTCGACTTACTTTGTAGCCTACAAAGATATATTCATGGCAAAATAATGTACCAGATTATGGAGGTGGTAAATTAATTTATTTTCGCCGTTGAAGAAAATGTCAAATTTCATATAAAAAAAAAATTCGCTGATTTTTTATTTATGGAGTTTGACTTGACACATGGCGAAATAATTTACCAGGTGGCAGCATAGGCGAATTCAGTATTTTTTGCTGGCGTACACCACTGTCAAACTCCATATAAAAAAAATTTGTGTACATTTTTTATATATGGAGTGTGACAGTCGTGTATACCAGCAAAAAATACTGAATTCGCCTACGCTGCCACCTGGTAATTTATTCGCCTTGGACTTGACATTTTCTGCAACGGCGAAAATAAATGAATTCGCCACTGCTACCGCCTGGTACATTATTTCGCCATGGATATATTTAACAAGGTGTATGCAAGGCGACTCTATTGTTTCTTGCTGGACTGACTCTGTGAAAAAAGCAGAGTAAAATACATAGTCTAGGAAAATAAACGCAACAAATTTGTAATTAAATTTTAGAAATGAATTTCCTCCGATTAGTATTTGTAAAATAATTTACTTTTTAAAAATAAAATAAATAAAAAAATATATAAATAAATTTTAAACAATATTTTTACCGCTTATCTTTTTAAATTAGAAAGTCTTTTAAACAAAAAAAAGGAAAAAAAAACGTAACCGATCGGCTTAAAGTGCGGTCAGATTAGTCAAATATTTGACTCCAAAGGCGTAAGCAATATTTAACAAATTTTTTATTTTATCCTTTCTGACATGTAGCATTATGAGTATTTGAGAAGGACAACAAAATTTTTTTACTTAATTTTGTGGTTAATTCTTAATTATTTTTGGTGAATTATTTGACTAATCTGACCGTACCTCTAGAGTTACAACTGCTATAGTTTCGCCGTGATAGTGTGCAAGACATTAAAACTCAAGGAAAATATAAAAAATTTTAGGATTTTTTTTTATTTTATTTCCTTGCGTGTTTTCATATAAAGTTTGGGAACTTTTGATTTTTTTTTTGCAGATATAAGAAGTTAAAAAAAAAACACTGGCCATGACACGCATGCGACTCTTAAAAAATTTCAAAAATAAATAATTCAAAAAATTATTGTTTCTATATGATCAGAAATGCATTCTGAGAAGCATTTTTCTTGTGTGAAAGTGTGGCAACGTAATACAATTTTTCTTGTGATTTATTTTAAATTTCCATCAGAATTTCTTGCAAATAAAGCGTAGGATTGTGTAGAAGAGTCAGTCGTCGCCTTAATTAACAATTAAAATGTAATTTATTTTAAACTTTCTAGTGCTTTTAATAATTATTATAAAATGATAGAAATTTATTATTGCTAACTTTATATTTGGTAAGAGTCTTTTGGACTATCAAACAAGTTTTCTTATTAAAGCCGTTAACACACACTCAAATGCTGCATTCAAATTTTTTAAGTGCGTGCGTATGGTGATAAATTTGATTTAAGCATTAAAGTGCTTGTACACACTTCGAAAATCGATATCTCAGGAAGATAGAAGAGACTTAAATTGACCTAGTCCTTAAAATCGTTTATGTACGTTTGAATGCATGATGCATGTACACTTACAAACAAAATTACAAGAGAATTAAAGAGAGAGAGAGAGAGAGAGAAGAAGAATGTATGCGCATGTTCACAAAAATGAAAAGAAAAACGTTAATTAACAGAAAAAATATTTATAAATTTTATTTAACAAAAAAAAAAAAAAAAAAAAAAAGAGCTTTAAACTAAAAAGATGAAACCTTTAAAAATGCAAATAAATTTTTAGCAGTAAATTGGAAAATTTTTGACAGATTTTCAAACACTGCATAAACTTGTTTTCAGTCATTAAACGAACATTCAGTAATTTTAAACAAAACTAAACAGTAAAACAATGAAAATGTACCACATGTTACACACCACTATTTTCAAAACAATATTGTATATCCATATTGTTGTTGTAAGTTTAAAAAAACTGTAAATATTTTATTTATTAACTAAATTAATATTAAAAATATTAACTATTTTTTTATTTGTTTTACAATATTGTGATATTTTTTTAAATAAAATTAATTATTGTTATGACACGAATGCAAATTTCAAATTTTCAGATACTCTATACACCGCACCCAAGAGAAGTTAATAATAAAATACTACTGAACAACATAAGAATTTATTATTCACTTAATCCCAAAAGCTTAAATTTTTAAAAGTTAAGAGTACAAAAAAAAAAAAAAAAAAATCAAAAAGCTTTTTAAGCCAACATTTAAGAGAAAATCGTAAAAAACTTGAGCAAAACAAAATGAAAGATATTCAAGAACATTTTTAAAGAAACAAAAAAGTAAATAAATAAAACAGCGAAAAATGTTAAAGTTAATTTGTATATTAGGCGCCTTTGATAACAACTGTTCATTTTAAATTCGGATGCATTAGGGTTCCGATAACTTTAAATGATTAAGGCCGGGGTACATAGAATCCGTCGTACGTTAAACTTTGACGTATTCAACTGACAAGTGAGTTAAAATACATGTTTTCTTATGAGCGTTGTCACAATCAATACGTGTCCATCAACGCAAAGTACGAAAGTTGGTCAAGTTTTAACTTTTGACGTACGTTGAATACTTTGATAGCTATCAATTGCTTCTTCTTCTTCTTCTTATTTGTTTTTTTTAACCTCTTGATGTGTTTCAATTGTATTCTGTAAATTTAATAAAATAATTTTGGTGGCAAAAAATAAAATACGAATTACAAATACAAATTAAATTTAAAAGTGAATAAAAATAGAGAGCAAACTTTGGTTTAACATCCGCCAGCAAAGTGCTCATTGTGCCAACCTCATCCATCGTTTTTTTGACGTCAGTTGAAAACGTCAAAGTACACCGTTCGACGAGGGCTGCCAGATGATTTTGATAAGAAATCTGCATATTTGCATAAAAAACCGACATTACCGGCAATTTTGTTTTATAAAATCGGCAAAAAATCGGGAAATTAAAAACATTCATTTTAAATACAATTAAAATTAATTTTATCAACAAAAAATAAACAAAACAGAACAATAAAATAAAATAATACAAAATCAATCAAAATAACCGTTTAAAAATATATTGTTTTTGCTTTTTATCGCATATAGTAAAAATAATCCAATAATTAAATTTTATTTTTGGTCACTAGAGTCACTTAAAAGAGTTTTATAAAACATGTAATAAGATTAAATTTTCTGGAATCCTTTCTATTGGACTTGAAGACAAATTTACCAGTGGTTTTTTTAACTCAACAGTAACGGGCACAATTCTGTACGTGAAATATTTTTTGAAAATTTTGATGTTGGTGTAGACAGTCACCGATATGGAATACAAAACAACTATTTTTGTAATTTTTGTCTGCCTATCTGTTTGTGTTCGCATCACGTAAAAACTGCTGGATGGATTTAAATAAAATTTTGTGTGGAAGTCTCTTAGATTCATGGTTTAAATATAATTTTTATTTTGTAAAAATAAGTTATTTCATTGAGAAAATAGATATACGAGGTCTGCTATATATATTTCTAGCCTGGCAACACTGAGTGCTGCCAAGTGCAATCTGACATTTCCATTGGAAAAATTGTCATTTTTAAGCATAATCGTACTCAAAACGTTTTGACGTACGACTATTATTTGTGTTGTTTACAGTGACTTGAAAAAATTAATATAGAAAAAAATGGAATTAACTCGTAAACATTTTCGTGCCATCATTTTTCACAATTTTCGATGTGGATTATCACGGCAAGAGTGCATTGATGAACTTAAATCTTTGTATGGCGATGAAGCACCATCCTATAGCTCTGTGAAAAATTGGTATAATGAATTTAATCGTGGCCGAAGCTCGCTCAAAGACGAATTCCGTGAAGGTCGTCCAAAAACGGCTGTTGTGCCAGAGAACATTGATGCCGTGCGTGAACTCATAATGCAAGATCGACATGCGACATACCGAGAGATAGAGACATCCTTGGACATTTCTTCCACCAGCATACATTCGATACTGCATGAACACCTGGCCGTAAAAAAGGTTTGTTCTCGTTGGATCCCGCACAATTTGAAAGTCGCTCAAAAAAAGGCTCGTGTCGATTGGTGCAAAGAAATGTTGCAAAAATACGATTGCGGTGCTTCAAAAGACGTTTATAAGATCGTCACAGGAGACGAATCATGGATCTATGCGTATGAGCCCGAAACGACACAACAATCGACCGTGTGGGTCTTCAAAGCCGAGCAAAATCCAACGAAAGTTGTTCGTGGAAGAAGCACTTCGAAGCAAATGGTCGCCTGTTTCTTCGGCAAAACTGGTCATGTGGCGACTGTTCCGCTTGAGCAACGTAGGACGGTCATTTCTGAGTGGTACACTACAAGTTTGCCTGAAGTCATCGGAGAAATTCGAAAAACCAACAAGAGAAGACGAATCATTGTTCACCATCACAATGCGAGCTCTCACACATCGGCTCAAACCAGAGCGTTTTTGACCGGCCAAAACGTCGAATTAATGGGTCATCCGCCATACAGCCTTGACTTGGCACCTAATGACTTCTTCTTGTTTCCGCACATCAAGAAAAAAATGCGTGGTCAACGATTTTCGTCGCCAGAAGAAGCTGTTGAAGTGTTCAAAAACCATGTTTTAGAGGTGTCTCAATCGGAGTGGAAAACGTGCTTCGACAACTGGTTTGAGCGCATGCAAAAGTGTATAAATCATGCTGGAGAATACTTTGAAAAACAATAAAACCATTTCTGATTATAAATATTCGCATTTTCACTATTAGGCCAGAAGTATATAGAGCAGCCCTCGTACAAATTTGAAGTACCCAATTTTACCGGTATTATGGTACTAGAACAATTATCATTATATTTTATTTTTATAGATGGAAAATTTTTAAACACTGTTTACAGATCTCTACATTAAAGATTTAAAAACTCATTTTTCTAAATTATAAATGACACGCAGATGAGTCATGGTCACTGCTAGATTAAAATATTATTTTAATAAATAAATATAGAAATAGAAATATGAATAAATTAAATCTGGCAACACTAGTTGTTTTTGCTTATAGAGTTTCAAGGAATAAGTATTAACTTTTTACAAAACTTTTTTTTTTAATTTAAATTATTAAAATCTGTATCAAACATTTTAAATTTTTAACAAATGATCTTGGACTAAAGTAAGTACATACACATCCTTTATAATAATAATAATTTTAATAATAAACACAAAAGGACATTTGATGTACAGCGCCTTTGGCAATGCTACAAAAAATTAATGTATTTGATTTTTTGTTGTTATCGGATGGAAAATAATAAAAGCATTTTTTAGTAACAGACATAAAATACATTGTAAAATTAGTTATAAAACAGATTTTTCTTTTAAGAATCTCTTGCGCTAAGTAATCTTACAAAAAATGAAGACAGTTTTTTAAGGCAAAAAAAAAAAAAAAAAAAAAAATAATAATAAATAAATAAATAAATAAATAAAAAAATTTGTAAACTAAAGTTAAAAAAAATTTTTTTTTAATGTCATGTTATATTCAAAGAATTATTTATTTAACGTAAAATTTCACACATTTAAAAGCGTAATTGGAAAATTTAATTTCATATCAATTTTGTAAAACGTACAAAACAAAAAACAAAAAAACTTTTTAAATTTCAGATAAAAGTCATGAACGAACATTATAAAATCTAACAATTTCAACAGACAACCAATTATTAAAGGGTGGATCAACAAGAATTATTTTTAAACACTTTGTAAATGATTTCTGGCTGTATGTCAGCTTATCAAAAAAAAAAAAAAGGTTGAAATTGTTTTAAGATATTTGAATTTTCGCCGCTTTGTATAATTGACATTTTTTAGGTTTCACTACAGAACTTTTTGAAAAAATTTTTTTTGTTGATATGGTAACAATTACTACTTTATGTATACAGTGGCCCACAAAATTTCTTTTTGTTTTATAATTTAACTATACGAATAAATTCGCCATTGCTATCATCTGCTAATTGATTCGTACGCCTTGCAACTAATCAGCGTTTAAGCGTTTTAAAAATATTTTCTCAGTAAAAAATAATTTTTTTTGTATACTTTAAAAACGCTATGTTACCTGCTGAAGAGAACCTTAAAAAAAACAAATCCGTATCTTATATACCTTCGCTATATATTTAAATTAAAAACAAATATTCAAATATTCAAAAGCCCTTATTATACCATTCACCACAAAAAGTGGAAAGAGGCAAACTTGATTAAAAAAAAAAAAAAAATAAAAAATTAGTCATTCGATTAGACACAGTGTCGAAAGAGGTGCTATTGGAAATCACCATTACCGGTCCATGTCCTTCGAGGCAGCAGGCAAATCACCACGCCTACCTCTATTTTTTTGTTTGTCATTTGGTACAATTAAGTAACTCCAATCAAAAATTTAAATGTATGGGACGATAGAGAATTAAAAAATAAAAAAACATTAAGTGAAAAAATTCGCGCTCGCCCATATTTTCCGAGTTACGGGGCTCTGAAATTTTCAAATTTTTTAAAATATTAATATGGGTATCATTTTAAAGCTTTTGAAGAGATCTTTGAGGAAATACTAAAATTTTGTAAAAATATTTAACCGATTAAAAGTCGATATCACTTTTATGTAAAATTATATATATGCAGTACCAAATTTTTTTTATTTTCTAATTCTCTGCTTTTTTGATTGGAGTTACTTCACTAAACTATATATTTACATAGATAGTGAAGGGCATATAAGATTCAGCATAGCCGAATATAGCACTCTTACTTGTTTTTTATATTTTTGTTTCTAAGGACAAGAAGAAGATAAAAATGAAAGCTTACGTTTCGCCAAAAAAGTCTGTAGCATGGTGAAATCAAGTAACAGTTGATAGCATGGCGAAATGATACTAGGTGGTCTCGATAGCGAATTCATTGATTTTCGCCGAAACGTTAAGTGTCAGACACCATGTAAAATAAATTATACTCAATTTTTTACATATGGAGTTTGACATTTCAGGTTTTGAGCAAAATTAATGAATTCGCCATTGCGACCACCTGGTATTGATTCGCCTTGGTTGATAGCATTGTCGATTTCATTTATTTTCGCCGTTGCTTGAAATGTCACTTCATTTAAAGAAAATATGAGATCGATTTTTTATTAATGGAATTTGACATTTCCAGCGATCAATGAAAATGCATGAATTTGCCCCTGTTATCTCCTGGTACGAGATTGTGTGATGATCTATAGCATGATGGCAACGCCCGATTACCAGTTTGCTTTATTTTCTGTCTTTATTTCAATGCACATCAATTATCAAGCGACAGTGATGGCGAATTCATTAATTATTTGTAACCTTAAAAATTTGTATAACAATTATTTGCAGAAGTTTGATATTTGGAGTACCAGCTGGCAATTGATTCGAATTGATTAAATTCATTGCGAATCGTTTTGTTTTTCAGTCTTATTGTTCTTTCGTAAACCCAGTTGCAATAAAATTAACAATAATTGTAAATTAAATTTGATATTAAGATGGGAAAATTCCACCATAAATAAGATTAAAAATTCGTGTGCTTTCTGGAATTATTTTGACAAACGGCATAAACAAACAAAGCGGAGAAAAAAATTAATAATCAATTGTCACCTTGTTAAATTAATTCGCCCTTCTTTAATTCTCTTTATTCCTCTTTTAATTGAAATAAAATTTGCTTTATAAATACTAAAAAATATTTCAGCTAAAATATTATTTAAAGTTAAGCTCATTCACTAGTTCTATTTATTTTAGTCAGTAGACTTAATATTTCAATAATTTTATTTACATTACAATCAAAGAAAATTTGCAAAACAAAAAACATAAATAATTTCTTTTCTGTATTTTTGCTAAAAAAAAACTAGAAACTGCGATCTAAAAAATATTTTGCAGAGTTGAAGGTCATATTGTCATAAGTAGAACGTACACACACATACACACATTCATTTTTCTTGAGTAGTGAAAATAAAATGAAAACAAAAAAAAATTACCGACTACATGGACATTCTGCTGCGAATAGACACCCAGCAAGCAGCTTGATAAAGCTACAATATGCTGATTTAAATTATTTAAGATAAAATTAAGCTTTTATTAAGTTTATGCACGATTTGCATTAAGATTTTATTCACAAGTGCAATTAAATAAATGCGTGTGGATGTGTATGCAAATCTACTCATTTAAACATGCAAATACAGTGGAATAGGCGAAAGAAAATATTTAGATTTTTTTTTAAGTTAACAAAAAATTCCGAAACCCTGCACTTTTTTGATTATTCGTTAATAAAGAAATAAATTGAGTTTGTATTTTAAAAGCAACTTATTAAAGAAAAGGCACACTTTCGCCGTAACAACAACAGAGTTGTATTTAATCTTTAAGAACCCACTGAATTCGCTTCAAAATATCCTATTTTTTATATTAATTTTTTTTATACTCCGCCAGAATCTGCTACTCCTAGACTATTTCCACTATGACCCGCTGACTCAAATCATGTCTTCTATAAATGCTTATTGGATCCATTTCATTTGTCACAATATGGCATCTCTGTTCTTGTTAAAAAGAAGAAGACGTCAAACTAATCAAACGCTGCTAAATGACATTAATATTTTTGTTTATCAGTTAATTCATTCATAGTAGAGAGGAAGTTGTGACCTATGAGAGATCAATATTCGAGGCCTGTGCAAGTTGTTTTTGTAAATGTATAAGCAGTTAAATTATTATCATCTGGTAGTTGAGAAAAAGTTATGCTGGGAACACAATTGGGACGAAAGACGAATTTTTCGTTGCGCATATTCGCCGTCAAAAATAAAACACATTGGTGCATATGAAAATTAACACAACACCGCCGTCGACGAAATTCGTCGTGCGTGACGAACTCTCCGATAGATTTATTTCTATTTCTTACGCCGACGAACGACGACTAAATTGGAACAGGGTTGCCGTTTCTCCTTTCAGCTTTTAAATATATTAAGTTAAACATCCACAATTATTTTCCATAAAATTGCTTTCTAATGGCTTTTTCTTAATGCTTAATTTTTTATATAACTATTTTTTGTTCTATGGTAACACTATTTTTTTAGTTTTTACTTTTTTTGTCATAGACAGTAAACAATGTTGTTGATTATAACAGCTGTAACTTTTTCGTCGTAATTGTGCGCCACATTGCGAATTTACGCAGCGAACTTTTACAGATGAATTCGTCGTGCTAGACGAAATTCGTTGTTCGTCCCAATTGTGTTCCCAGCATTACTCTTAAAATAACAAAGTTAAGAGGAAATCGGTTTTTATTAATATAACGGAACTTGTTGTCATATTTATTTGTGTTGGAGACGCAAGAGTGTTTATTAGACGATCTTAATTAGACAATAATGTATTTTGTTTTTGTTAAATTGAGCTTTTAATCTAAAGACGTAACGAAGAAGTTACTTTTATCGAAAAATATTGTGCAAAGTGCTGACAGGGTTAGGTATTTGACAGATCTAAATAATTAGTAAATCAGATTGAAACAGGGTTTAGAAATTAAAGTTTTTAATTATAAAATTTATTAATGACATAATTTTTTAATTTTTTCCCAACTGGGATTTGAACCGTGAATATTATAAACGAAATAGAATTTTATTTTTTCGGCTTAAGGTTCATTTTTAATTTAATTTCTAAAAATTTTTTACAAAGAAAAATTATTTTTCAAATGTATGCGAACGTTTTCCAAAGAAAACAAGAGAAATTAGACGCTGGCAAAATGTAATGCCGCATTTTCAGGACCGTCAAATCCATCATTAGCATTCTTCGCATCTACCTACCTTATGTTGTGTATATTGTAAACATCATCTATTTAACCAACTAATTTTGTAAATAAGACTACGAGGAGTATTCATTTTAGTCTTGGTTAGACGAAGTCGACACACAACCAAAGTATTTCTTTACTGTTCTCTTTGTAATTTGTCTCGTCCATTTGTTTTTGCAATTGTATCAGCCATCAGATGATCACAAATGCAATTTTTTTTTATTAAAAATAAGGCTTAAGGCCGAAAAAGTAAAATTCTATTTCATTTATTTATGATAAATAAAAAATATAAAAAGACCGTGTTTAACTCAAATTGGCAACAGTTTGCCACCCCAAATTTGTATAACTTTAATTTCAAATTTTTTTTAAATGTCAATTTGTGGAAGTTCTACTGTAGTTCTTTATACTATCATTATCAAGCGCTAGAAAGCAATAATATTTCGCATGTATGTAAATACATACGTTTTTAAAAAATCTAGTTTATATACACAATCATGTATTTTTTTATTCTTTTATTTCTCTACAAACAATATTAACTGGTTTTTATTACATTTTTCTGTGCTTATGAATTTTTTCTGCTTTGCTTTTCCACACCAATAAAATTGGAACAAACATTTATAAGAAAACTTTTGTTTATCAATATACATATGTACGTGTACTGCAAAAGAATGGCTGGAATTTACATTAAGAGACAAACAGTTAAAAGCGTAAAAGTTAAAATAGAAAATATTTTTTTAGCAAAAATATTAAAATTTAAATTTAAAATAATTATTGAAATGGTTGAAGGGTTCAAAAGTGAGATATCTAATAAAACTGATTTATTTTTAAATAAAACAAATTCACCTTCAATTTATTTCTACAGTCTACAGGAGAAGGAGAAAAAAAGAGAGCCAAATTCTGGCAAGACGTCGTTGGCACATTTGAAATATCAGATGAAGAAGACAATGGCGAACCACCAGCAAAGATAATTCCGATATCAGCTACTGAAGCCAATTAAGTTTTTGATAAGGGTATCGAATAGGCTAAAGCTAATACTACAAATTTCGCGAATATACAAGTTCTATATTGCCTTCACGATCAAGCAGTGCAAATATCGATAAACAATTCAAATAAACAAGCAACTATTACTAATTTTTCCAGTCATAAATTAAAACCTTAGTATTGCATGGAAATAAATAAAATTTATAAAATAAAATTCATTTAACTCTTTGAGTACATTTGACGAGTGAGACTCGTCATGTGTTTACTTAGGCGAAGTTACGGTGGACGAGTCGGACTTGTCGTGTGAATTTGATAAGTAGGCGTTGATTTTTGCGACACCTCCGCTACTTGGCGTTAAGCGCAAACAATTGCCGCGTATGTTATAAACATAAAACAAGAAAAGAAACCATTTGGCAATGCAAACAGTGCCAGGTACCTTTAAATGTACCGAAATAAAATGTATTACTCTTACATATTAATCCATATAGCAATAAATTAAATCCGTTCTATATTAATAAAAGTCTCCAAATAATTCAGTTCTCAAACGGTTAAAGTAAATAAATTAGTTTTTTAAATAAAAAAAATTCCACCTTGATTTAGTGAACAACCTGGGTATAATGAAATCGCTGTGCAAAAAATAGTTCACTCTACCCAGACAGTACTGTATGTGCTATGAATAAAATCAATTGACATTTTTTTTCAATGGAGTAACCACGATTTTTTTTATCAAACACATTCATAAAATTTGTGATTTTTTATTTAAGCTATCTGGCAATACTTATTTCTGCATTGCATATTTGTCTTTTTTCAACAATGTTGTAAATTTGCGTTTTTTTTACATAAATAAAAAACAAAAAACTCCACAACAGGTTTTAAATACTCTTTTATAAAAGTAAAAACTGCCCTTTCATTTTAAAATGAAAATAAGAAATACGTACGTATGTATTTATGTATGTTACACGCTTTAAACTTTTATTTTGCATTTATAAACAATGAAAAGCTTTTAATTTCTTTTGTCATTATGTTGTCAATAATAATGCAAACATTATAAAACGCTGGATTTTATTTTATGGTTTAACACAAACCATATTTTAATACACTTGACTTAAATTTGATAATCACGTTTTTATGAAACTTTTTTCTTTTTCTAAAAGTCATTAGATAGGGTAACGAACGTAGTTATCGTACAAACGCAAACGTACACAAACGTTTAAAAAACGCAAAATTTAAGAAATTTTATAAAGTGATTTTGTTTAAAGAAATACAATGGGTGCATAAAAGACAAAGTAAAATGAGAAGAAACTGGAAGAATAGCAAAGTTATAACTCCCAAAGTTAAGAATGACTTATAAAATTTGATGCGAGATTTGTGCTAATTAGAAAACGTAGTTTTTATGTCATGTATTAGAACTTCCATACGAGGTTTTTAAAAATTATGGGGTAGCGCTCCCCAGACATTCTTATCTACGCCAATGCGTTTGGTATAAAAATGGTTTGGGATTGTCAAAAAGGTTTAAACAACTAATGGAGGCTTAACAAAAGAACTTATAGGTCATCTTAAACTAAGTAATTTAAAAACAATTTTTTATTTAAGAATAAAAGTTCTTTTTGTTTAGGTTGGAGAAAGCAGACTGTAGTGAGCCTGAACGAAAAATTTACATAATATCTAGTTTTGGTTTCCCGGGATCCTTTTCTGCTACTTATGCTTGCTTGATAGCAGTTGATATTTATTATTTTTTTAAGGTCAAATCAAAAGCAAAAAAATTTATTACTCTGCTAGATAAATGGACGTGAACTTTAAATATTAAAACTGACCCAAAAACCGTAAATAATTTTTGCAACATAAATTTAAGAATTTTGGTGAAAACTATAATAACTTTTTCTACTTGTAAATGATATGAATGCGAACAAGTGGTGGCCATTGTTGTAATAGGTGACTTTCAAAACATATCAATACAAGCACGATGTTCGTATACTGTTATGCTACCGTATTTAAATCATGTGAGAATATGATATGTATGTATGCACAGTTGCACAACAAAGTATCAACTTTGAATGTGGAACACTGATTTCCTTTTTACTGCGTTGCTAATACGTGTCGACGCCGTTTTGAAATGGTATACATTGACAATGTTTTTTACTGCGGCATTATGAAACACAATACTTTGTTCGAATAGGTATAAAGTAATTGACATTTTGGAAGTCGATCAGTGATCATTGTTAAAAATAAAAAATTTAGTTAAAAAATTTCAATATGATTTGCGAGCAAATTATTGAAAAAAATTTCTTTGAAATGACTTAGAATCCAATTCCACAATGCATAGTTCATATATGTATGTATAATTTAAAGTTTTTTTTACTTTTTATATTTCGGATATTTCAAATTGAGCATTTCGCTCAGAAGTTTATTAAAGATTCAGAAAATGCAAAAAAAAAAACACTTTAATTCCGGTGTTTTCGAGATCAAAATCCCTGATCCCGAGTGTTCAAAAAATCAACGCTATTGGCATCTCTAGTAACAACTAGTTTTTGAAGAAGAACAATAATGACACAAGTCCCTATCCCGCAAGAAGTGACGCATGGTGAATATATTTATTCTTTGGCAGTAAATTTCTAAAATTGTAAATCAAGTGATTCGCAGAACCTCACACATTTATTAAAGATTTAGAAAAGCAAAAGACATATAAATTTTTACATCATGTTTTTCATAACACCGAAACCCAGGATTAAAAAAGTAAAAACAATCCTGATTGGCGTTTCTACTTACAACCATGGCTCCACCAGATTTTTAAAAATAACAATGATGCCATAAGCCCGAATCCCACAAGAAAAAGTGACACATGATGGATTTATAGATTTTTGAGATTTTTTTATGACAAGTGGGTTCTCTAGAGGTTTTTTTTTTAAATTAAAGCCACAAGACTGTTGTTGTCTTCTTGTTAAAGAAAAAGCATTATTCCCTAGTAAATGTTTTGCCATATTGCACTTTGGAATCTCTAAGCGACTTTTCTGATTTTAAATTTAAAAACAAAAAATTTTTGCATAAAAATGTCTTAATGAATTTTTTCGAGAAAGATTTCTTCAAAAGCTTTTAATTGATACCCATATTTATATCTTAAAAAATATGGTGCACAATCGTACATTTCTACGAAAAGTTCAAAGGTCCATAACTCGGAAAATATGGGCGAGTGTGGATTTTTTACTTGATATTTTTTTCTTATTTTTTATTTTCTATAGCTCCATATATTTGCTTCTTTTATTACTTCACTGAACTAGATATGGAAAAATTAGAGGCAGGCGTGATGTTTTGGCCGCTGCCTTGAAACACATGGACCAACCTTTTTAACTTTCAATAGCAATATTTCGAAACTATGTCTGATCTTTGGTGTAATAAAATTTTCTCTAGCTTATCTAGTGCCCTGGCAAGTTGATTTCAACAGACAGGCTCAATCGACTTCGTTATGCATAAAAACTCGAAACATATCGCTCATTTACTAGAACAACGTCATAACTCAAAAAATACAATTTTTGAGAAAATCATGCAAAATTATTTGCTACAGTAATTCATATTGTAAAAAAAAAAAACAGATTTATATCTCATATAATTTCCACATACGAACGAAAATACTGCCATGTCGTGATAGGACCTACATATGAATTAAAAACTTTGAACTAGTTTTTTTCGAAATCAATTTTTTGGAGTTATGACGTTGTTCTAGTAAATGAGCGATATATTTTATAGGGATATTGTAAAAATTTCATACCCTTTTTACTTTTTTGTGGTGATGGGTTATAATAATTTATGAATTATAATTATTAATTTAAATTAAATGAGATGACGACGTGCTTATTTGTAAAATAATTTAAAGTTTTGAGGAGACTTATACTTTAATAAAGTAACAATAATGATTTTAATGTTAAAATTAAAATATATTTTTAAGAAATTATTCTCCATCGATATGATTAGAATGTTAAAAATCATTTGGAAATTACAGTTTTCCATGCCTGAAAACTTGAGGCAGACATTTTATATTTTTAGTTTTACTATTTTTTATTTTCTAGTCTTCCTTTTTATTCTCGTAGACTAACAACCAATATCTGGGTATATTGATTTTTCTTGGATTTTATACGTATGCATGTATATATGTATGTATGTATGTATGTATGTATGTATGTATGTATGTATGTATGTAAGTATGTGCATATGTAAAATACTATTACATGGCACACGTATTAGAACAAAAAGAATTTTTTTAGGGGACAGTTAAAATAATTGACGAGATTTTATCAGCCCAAAAATTTAACACACATACATACATACATACATACATACATATTATTAATAAAAAAATCTAAAATCATAAATCTTCATTGCATGAAGATTCGGTGAATATATAAAATGGTCAAGTCTTCACATAAAAAAAATCTTACCCGTGGATTTGAATTTTCATTCAAATAAAAATTTTAATTATACGCAGATTCCTCGCCGCTGAGTTTTGACAAATAAAACCGAACATGCATCTGCAGGATTACATTGTTACACACATACATTCAGTTAATAAAAAGCTTTAAAGAAGTACCAATTTGTTTTTATTTTTAGAAGTTTTCCTCTTTAGTAAGAGTATTTTACAACTTTCTTGTACTCCCAGCAAAAATTTACTTTCAAACAACAATGCAACAAAATTTATAGTTTAAAGTTCGTTGAACGTGATAATATGATGTTTTGTTTTTTTTTAGGTCTACTATTGCAATTACGTAGTTTGTCTACTACGATTTGTTCTTAAACTTTCTTGAACGTCTATTATTTACTACTGGTAAAATTCTTTTCATTTACTTCCTTTATTTTACGTTCTTTTCTATTAAAAAGAAGAAAACAGTTACAAAACGAATTTTTATAGTAAAAAGTTGTAGAGTGAATGTGTGTAAAATGGACAGTAGTACTACTCTTCACTTCTACTACGAGTACTACGATGACTGTTTGTTGTTTGCATGCTTTCGTAACATTTGTAGTGAACAATATATCTGCGTTGAGTTTTTTACTGTTGCACATTTGCAGAGATGTACATATGCTTGGATTCTATAAGTTATAAGTCTTAAAAAATTGCGAAACAAATTCATGCAGCATGGAAGCTCAAAGGTTTAAGGCTTTGGCTAAAGAGGTTCTGACAACATCGCAGATGTTAGATGTGAATGTCTTAATAGTGAGGACCACGAAGCAGTAGCATATAAGATGTAAATGCGAACAAGTTCAAGGCTACTAAACGTGAGATTTCTAATCCGGTTCTAAAAGATTCACAGTTTATTACTGTGAAAACTACCTGTCATTCTCTTCTAGGGGTCACGCAATATCTGGATTCAATAAATATGAAAAAATGTCAGAAGACTAATTATTGTAGGCAGGAATCTATTAGCCTTTAGCTGTCTCTAAAAGAGGCTGTGGCCTCATCGCACAATTTGTAAGAATTCCAGCACTGGTTGGCATTAAAGCAAATGCTGGTAATTTAACGTGATTTATTCGGAATTCCAACAGTTAAAATGCCTTATAAAAGACTTGCTCAGTTTTTTCGCCTAAGAGTTGGCTGTTGTCGGCTATGAGTTTTAGCCGGCCTCACTATCCAAGTCGGTTTTTTGTTTCTTTTTATATTATTAAATGAAAAATATTAGCTGTTTCCTGTTTTGTTCAAATTTTTACAACTGCAAATGTATATAGTTTTAGTTATGAGACTGTAATAACTAACAAAAATTTCAAAAATTTTTCAAATATATTTTTTTAAGCCGCCGCCGTTCATCATTTACCATCGGCTTCGGATTTACCTAATAGTTTTGAAAACAACTTTCGTAGTGTGACTTAAATATTTATAAAATTTTTTAACTTACGAACTCTTTCAGATTTGAGGCAAAACATTAAATTTTAAATTACCTGCAAGAAAAAAGAAATAAACAAAATTAGTTTTGTTTATAAAATCATTTTGGAAATTTTTTATATATTAGTTTTGTTAAATTTGTTTAAACATTAACTTTTTTGTAAGGGCTTCTTAAATAATTCTCATTTTGTTTTTAAGGTTTTTATACTTAAAGAAAAATGTTTCTGACTTTTTAAATATTTTTAGACAAAGGTTTCCTGATAAGCTGGCTTAAAAAAGTATCGAAATTTGTATAGATACCAGCTTTTCTAACTAACAAAGAAATTGTATTTTTTTTTTCAAATAGTTCTCTTCTTTATTGTAAATAGTAAAATAATTTTTTTTCATAAATTTTATTTAGTTGCAAGATATTGATGAATAGAGAAGTATTTTACCTTTTTGGTATTTCAGAATAATTCACAATTTATTTGAAAATATTTTCTGTTAGAGTTAGCGTTTTTTCAACATTGTAGATAAACGCTACATTGTGTCCCATTTTATCTTGTATGTAAAATATGGTAACACACAATAATTAAAAATTAGTTTTTTGTACTCTTATTTTCTAAGCAAGTTTTTTGTCTTGTTCATATTATAAAAATCCTTATATCTCTAAATCATTTTTAAATTGAATTAATAAATTTTGAAGTTATACACATTATTTTATTTACTGTTTGTTTGGCTGTTTTTCATTCGGAATTATTTCAACATTTTCTTTTAAAAAAATTATTTGTTAGAAATTTTAAGACTGCCATAAAAAAATTTGTTTAAATATTATTATTATTCTAAGGCGATCTCTGTTTTTAATATGCAAAGTATGTATGCATTATTAAAATTATCGCCAAGAAACAACAGAATTATTGTGCAATATTTATTTTTTTATTTTATTTATTTATTGTTTTTTTTTTTTTTTTTTTTTTTTTTTTTTTTTTTTGTAATTTAACACCAAACTTAAAGTCATCAACCTTAAAATTAAAGCATTGGCATGCAAAACATATGGAAGCACATAATAAATTTATTTATTTATTTTTTTTGTTTTTTATTATTTTGTAACAAGTGCTTTTTGTGGTCAACAACACTATAAATAATACATTTTAATAATTTAATTTTTCAAACATGATTTACTTTTCACAAATTATTTTGTATTTTTTTGAATGCTTAATGCAGTAATAATGTTTTTATTTTCTTCAAAGTAATTTATTAATTTCCTGTATATTGATCAAACAGCAGAAAATGTTAACGTCTTAAAATTAAGATACAAAATTTATCTAAAAAATAAATAAATTAATAAAAAAAAAAAACGTGATTGCTTTTCTTCAAAACAGTTTTTGTTTTATTAAAGCTGTGTAATTTTACACAGATCATGCACAAGGTGAGGCAAAAGTAATTTTACAATGAACATGAATTGTCAGGCGATTTATTTTTTGGTATCAACATATGTATGTAATCAATCTGCAGTTTTTATTTGGAGTTTGGTTTTTTGACGATCGCAGGGAGATGCCAGACTTGATTTGATATGCTTGGCGATAACGATAAAATTAATTCAGAAATATTTTTACCCGACTTCAAACAAAAAAAAAAGGTTATCAATTCCACTGAATGTTGCTTATTTTTATATTTGTGCTTCTATAACTCAGCCATTTCTGGATCGATGTTGAAATTTTTTTTTTTGAAAGGTTATGCTTTTAGATTGGTCCCGTTTTGAACACAGTCCATAATCCTTGAAATTAGAGGGTGTTTATAGGGACAACATACATGTTTTTTACGTGTATGATGAACCATAAAGAGTACCACTTTTAAATTAAAAAGCTGCGTATCACTATAGTTCCCAATAGCAAAAAGTAACACAAAAATAAATCTAAAAATTAAAGGGTGTTCTCATAGGTGGCGTAAATTGACATATATGGATATATATAGGATTTGGAAATCAAAGGGTGTCCTAATAGTTGATGTTATTTGATGTATGTAACTAAACTTTGGAACGCTATAGACAGACAGCTTAAACTCACAAGAAACCTGTGTTGTTAAGCCGCTACAAAACAAGTGTACAATTTGAACTAATTAAAGGGTGTGCCCAAAATTGATTTAAATTTATCTGTATCTTTTGAACCGTTAAACCCTTAAAAATTAGACAGAATTTCCAATACTTTGTTTTGTATAATAAAAAGAATAAGAGATGAGAGTTTAAATTATAAATGAAAGGGTGTTACAATAGTTGATGTAATTTAAATTATATGGCTAAACTGAAACGTTATGAACAGACGATTTAAATTTACAAAGAACCTGATTCCTAAGTCTGCTACAACAGCAAGTATAAAAAATTGAATTTGGAAATTAATGGGTTCCCCTAAAATTGATGTATATTGCCAAACTGTTGAACAGTTGTAGGCAAACGGTTTAAATTAATAAGGAGCTATAGTGTTAAGTCCGCTGTAACAAGTAAAAAGTTTGAAGATGGAGTATAAGGGTGTCCTAATAATTAAGGAAATTTGATTAATGTTGCCATACTTTTTAACAGACAGGCAGATGAAATCTGTTCTGAAGTACGTTTTTTTGCAAGGTTTATAAATGCTTCCAACAAACTTAAAATGTCGATTGTAACATTCAATATTTGACGAGTCTATTTAGAGCAATAACAGTATTTATTAACGGTAAAAGCTCTTCAGGGAAGGAAGAATGAATTTGAGAAGTTTGCTTATTATTATTTTTTTTTGTTTAGGATGAAGTACGACATTTTAAGTTTTATGAAGTAAATTCTTACAGTTTTCGGATTGCGTGAGTCATAATGAAATACAAGCTGGTAAAATTGTGGTACAATTTCTACAACTACAGCGTCACTACGATGCGCCAAACTATTCATGGTTACTTCATTAATTTTTAATCATAAATCATCATTATCATCATTATTCCTTAGTCACACTTTATTAATCGGTCTTGATCGCTGTTTCTAAATCTGTAAGGATCCACAAAAGAACAAAGCTTTGTCAATAATGAAGATATTAAAGATCCCAACCCTGGCCATATAGGGGATTCGAGGATCGGAAAAACGGCTTGCCTAAGACATAATATTTAAGGGCTATAGCTCTAAAGAAAACAAAATAGATGTTAATGTTTAAGGAAAAAATTTTGAAAGAAAAAAAAATTAAAATTTTAGAAAATCCCATTGCTGTTTGTTAACAGTAATTTTTTTCTTCAAGGTTTGAATATTTAATCATTTGTTTAATTTTTTTGAATGCAAATTTAAAGTTCAATGACATTAACTTGCATTTATTTGTTCTCGTATTTCAAAATGATTTTCATTTCTAGGTTGAGCTGAATGTCTGGCTCACTTCCAAAGTTACTTAAGAATCATTTGTCAATGCAACAATAACAACAACAAAAATTCTTTATCACGTGTTTATAAGGATAATATTAGTGGGAACTATAAAAACATGGCATTTGTGTCGAAACGTTGATTAAGATCGATACAGTAGAGAAAAAATAAACGAATTGAGTTTTGGGGGACTCTTTAAGAAATTGAAACTAAAACTCGAGATTTGCAATTTTTGGTCAGGCAAAAGATCGTTTTGCTTTTTTTTAATAAATTAATTTGCTACAAATTGTGATTGCACAGCTTTAGCGTTATATTTTCTTTTTGATTTTTGGCTTTTTTATTTAAAAAGAGCGGTTTTAATTTGATTTTACAATCTTATTGTTTTTTATACTGAAATGCATGTTAAATTTGCTATAAAGCTGGAATTAACAGCCACATATATTCGAATATTAGTTGTTATTCGAATGATTACCAAAATTAAATTTTTATTTGAATGATTTTTTTTTAACATTTTTTTTTGTTTTTCAGCATTTGGAGTAAAGATTCTGCTACATCTTCGTTAGAACTCCATTTTTTTTGTTGGCCGAAAATCCCGAAAATTCACAAAAAACCGAAATTTTGCACGTTAAGATCAAAAATGCATGAAAATTTTGAATAAAGTGGATCTTTCACTAAAATATGAAATTTTGTTACTAAAATTATTATATCTAATTTCTTTAAAAAATCGGAATATCATAAAAAAAGAATTTTACCAACAACTATTCACAAGACTTCGACTTTTTGAAATACAAGGGTCAGTATTTTAAAGAAAAAAAAAAAATTAAAAAAAAACACATAATTTTGCAAAAAAAAAAATCAAGATTAACTAAAAAATCTTAAATTTATCAAAAAAAAAAAAAAAAAAAAAAAAAACCAAAGAAAAAAACAAGGTAAAAAAAAATAAAAATAATTTATTAATTTCTGGTTTTACGGGCATAGTTATGAATCGCTTAATTTTTTCATAATTTTATTGCCAATAAAATTGCAAATTATATTATTGATTTTCCGAGCAACAAACGCATTTATGCACTATTTCACTCCAGAATCCAAGTTCATTTTTTGTATATAAATTGAGCTTAGTAAAACTAGATTAAAAAATGTAAAATAACACACTGTGGCAACACTAAGTTTGTAAAGAAATAAACCACACTTAATTTGAAAAGAGGTTACTAGATTTTTTTTTAACTAAACACAAACTATAGCATTTGTACTTTAATTAAAAGTGCGATTAAAAGTGAGAGCTTTCTGCAAGAAACGTATTTTAAATTGTTACCGAGGACAAAATGTAAAGAATTGTACGCTTAGAAAGGTGTAATTTTGATCTTGAACTTAAAAAATATTCTGAACTGGCGAACATATTAGAAGTTGTAGGTTTTGAAGGTTTTACTGGGTGAAGAATTGTGCCGAACTTGCAAAATGTAATGAAATTGGTCTGGAGTCTGTGTTAATATCGAAAACCGACAGCCATTGACTTCTGATTTGATGACCAACTACTCCAAACTTTAAAATAAAAACACTTTTGCAGCATCTCATCGTCACGGGAAAAAAATGTAAATTCAAATACTGTTCAAAAAATTCAGATAAAGCTTCAAGTTTATGCTGTGTGGGTAGAGGTTAATTTGGTACCGTGTCCTGAGTTGTTAAAACGATCACGGTTGAGCCATTTAGAAATTGCTGATTTATTTCTGACTGTTACACAAAATTATTTTGATCTCACTTTAATTTTCGCTTGTAAAATGTGTTTTTTTTTTTCAATAAATAAATTGTGTTCAAATTTCAAAATATTAATAAATGGCATTAACATTTAAAAACGATTTTAGGCACATGGCGACTGCGACGCTTCTTGAGGAAACACATTTTGGACGACCAATGTTGGGTCTCTTTTTTTAGCATTGCTGGCCATATATTACAAATAAAACAAGATTGGCCTCCAAGGGTCAACTGTTGTTGGTTTATCATTAAACTCTGACTTCATGTGTTCCCAAGGGAAATAATGTGGGGATGTCAATTTGCACAATCTTGGAGAACGTTTCTCGAAATCATCATATTATTTAGAATATATCTCACCCGAATCGATGTCATGGATGTTTTTAACCAAAAAATCATTGATTATGCTGCAGTAACAATCTCTGCGAGCTCCGGATTTATTTTTAAAGGAATAAGGTCTAATGATGCCACCAGCGTTTAAGTGCTTTTTCTTTTGTTTGTTTGATGTTATGGGGTGTGAAGGTCTGTCTTCTGTGGTTTGGTTTCATTCTATATGTGACATTTTTGTTTATTATTCAAAACGTTACACAAAAAATCGATTTTTTTTTGCTTTGTTAGTTGAAAACAATTCTTCCTTAATCAATTTAGTTTGAGACATAAGAGCCTTGAATTTTTTATACAAAAATAAGATCCCGTGACGCATCAGACGGTGCAATTTTTTTTAAAGTAATGGGTCTAAAAAATCTGTCTGTTTCGAATTGGTTTCACTCAATACGCCATAATTTTGTTTATTTACAAGGTCTTCAAGCAAAAAACAAGTCTAAAATAAAGTTGTTTTTTTGCTTTGTTGGTTGTATACAATTCTCATTGAGTCAATGTAATTTCAATTAAATTTTCTATAAAAAATCTGAGGAGAATCTACTGACGAGCAAAAGAGAAATGGCCACATGGATATGCTTCCCTGTAGAAATGAATTTCATATTTTAGTTTTAAATAACAAATATTTCATGAGAATATCATAGCACAATTAAAATAATTTTATTTTGAAAATGGATTCAAATAATAAATTTCATTTTGATATATTTAAAATTATTTAATTCTTTTAAAGAACTGTCTAAGCTTTTACATCTAATATTTACTTAATTATAAATTTAAAATAAAGTTTGCAGTCAAGTATGTTTCTTTTTACAAAGAAAAAACAGCGTTAAAATATTTATTTTTTGAAGAGGAATTTTATAGCTTAAAAAAAGAAATGAAGTTGATTTTATAAAACATCTTAAAGCTTGTTGTTGATCATAAAATCATTTTTATGCTTTTGTCATAAATTTTAAAATGCTGTAGAAAAGCTAATCAACATTTAAGCAAAAAGTACTTGCAAAATGTTTTGTTTTGTTTATTTTGTAAAATCATTAAATTAACAATTTCTTGACTGGCTCTTCAGACAGTTTAGTTTAAAAAAATGTGGGTTAATTAATCTTAAAAAAAAAAAGAAACAAAAACGATGTAATAAATGATGTAACGGATTTTTTTTATGTCTATTTAAAAATGTTGCCAATTTGAAAAAAGTTTTGCATCCTTAAAAATAAACATTTTATGCTTAATAATATTTTTAGTTTATCTTCTATTTATCTTTAAAAAAAATGTTTTAATTAACCATCAAAAAGATAAAATACCTTTCTTTTTAAGCCAGTAACACATTTTGCTTTAATTATAAATTTAACGATAAAAAATACACCAAGATTTGTGCTAAAATCACCATAAATTAAGCCAAACTACAGCTGGTCGATCTGGTGTTTAATTTTTTATCTTTTTTTTATTTTTCAACACGAACATTTTATTGCAAAATTATTTCACCTGCCTTTCAAAAAAAAAAAAAAAAAACTGCTTGTTTTTTAAATCCTGTTTTGGGTCGGTTTATATATCCATCTACTCCAGCTGTAATCACATACAGATAATTTAAAAACACAACAAAAAGTAAAACATTTCATTTTTAGTCTGGTTAGAATGTGCAAGACCCAAGACCAGCTGCAATGCACATGATTTTTTTTTTAAATGGTGATTAACTTTAAGCTTGAAACTATAATTTTGCTTTTACTAAAGGTCTTTTTTTATGTTGTTGTATAATAAAATGTCTTATTTAAATTGTCTTTGTGTGTCGTGTTTTAATTAAAATATGAATTTCAAATGCTTAAAGGTGGAGCAGCAGCCTGCAAAACAGACTCTAAATTTTAACATAAATAAAGAAATCACGAATCACGAATCAAATATTTGATATGCGGCTGTTCTTAGAAGAAAAGATCAGTCTGCCTTAAGGATGAAGTGGGACAATAAACGCTCTGGCAATAATGGCCTTAGTTTTCACAAGTTGCAACTGCACGTTATGTTTTATTTTGCAACAGAATTTTAGCGCCTCTAATTGTCAATAGCGCTGAAAGTAGCGAATTTATTTTATCGAAGGTTTACTGCTACAGGGTAATAAATGCTATTATTTCTACCACTTCAACTGGAAAAATTTTTTATATTAATTGACAACTGCTGGGATATGAACTTAGCTTCTCGAACCAACCACATGCAAGACAACGGCTTGTAAAAACGCTCTGAATCTTAATTTATATAGATATTATATTTATGTAAAAATCTTAAAGCCTACGAGTCAAATATTTGATATGCGGCTGTTTTTAGAAAAAAGGTTCAGCCTGCCTTTAAGGAGAAGTGGGGGAATTAACACTGGCAGTATCGAAAATATTTTACCGTCGATTTAATTCTGCAGGGTAATGAATGCTATTATTTTTTCTATTACGTCAATCGAAAAAATTTGTGATTTTAATTAGCAACTGCTGGGATATGAGCTTAAGTTCTCGCTATGATTTTCACCACCATGAAAAGAACTACAATTGAAAAAATTTATGATGTTACTTTGCAACAGCTGGGATATGAACTTAGCATCTGAAACCAACTACACGCAAAAAATATTAAAAATAGCGTAACTATAATTTTTGGTCAATATATTAAGATTGCATGATCACTAGAGTTTACGATAGACCAGGTCCATTCGATCAGTCCAATTTCTGACGACTTTTTGCAGTAAATCTGGCCGTATGGCTTAAATATTGGCTTCTAATGCTTCAAGAGTTGCTGATTATTCGTCATTAACAAATGAAAACATAACCCCATGATAAGTAATCCAGAAGCATTAACGATAGGGCCAGTAAACGGTACAACTTCAGGAAGTAACTAAATTAATTTTTTATTAAATCGGTTGTTAAGCGGGTGTAAGGCAAGTTTTTTTAAACCAAGTGTCGTGTTCGCCATTCACCGTAACGGTAGCTCCTTATTCATTTTGAAAAAAAATAAGGACCGATGACGCCGCCAGCGTTTAAACCGCACCAAACTTTAATTTTTATGAATGTAATGGTGATTCGTTAACTGCTTAAGAATTTTCTTCGCTCCAAATACGGTGATTCGGTTTACTGATGTTAAAATTTAACTAGAAATGGCTGAACCTGATTTGAATAAAATTTTGGTGGGATGATACGCAATTTAACAGACCACAGCCGTTCCGTAATCAGGAAAGTATAGCGATGGTAGCAAAGAGTGTGGGTGTATACTGTGACAAATCAAATTGACACCGTGAGCAACATGGTAACAGACGTTTTGTTGTTTGAAATTAAATTAATTAATTTATTATCTTCAAGAGGTAAATCTTTGAGATTTTTACTAGGTTCCATACGAAGTATTCCGACACTCAGCCTAATTTTAAGTGCTTTATTCAAAATTAGGAAAATTATCTATGGATCAATTATCTCTTTGGAGTTTCATTCTTGCTCCTGGTTAAAGTAATGCTTTCGTGGCGTTTTTCCATTTGTACTTATATGCGGGCAAATAAAAAGTCGGGGACATTTAGAAAGAGGTTAATTTTTTTAAAATTAATTTTGTTAAACTTTTTCTTTAAATTAATTTTAAATGGCATTGTATACAGTCAAAGAAATGACGCTATGTACACCTTGGGATTATGTTATTTAAGTTCAAGCAATAGAGAGGGCAAAATAAATATATTTAGGTGCCTTGACATTTTGAAAGCTTAAGGCTAAACATCGCTATAAGAACACTCATGTGTATTAAAAAAAATCTTCTAAATCTAAAAACATTGCTATTATCTACAGCATAAATAAATCTAATTTTAAATACAATTAAAAATCGATGTAACGTTTAAAATCGCTAAAAATATAAAAAGTTCAAATTTTGTTAAAAAAAAAAAACATTTAGTTTGACATCGTCACGGGTTTTTTTTTCAAAAAATAATTTAAGACTTTTAATTCTTTTTAAGAAACCCTTCTCTTGTAACGTTAGCGATTTTTACTACCTCTCAAAAAGTCTCAAAAAAGGCAACATGGCGTGTGAGTTATAATTTTATTTTAAATGCCTTTTTAAAGTTAAAATAAGACAAGTAAGAGTGCTATATTCGGCTATATCGAATTTTATATACGCTTCACCATGTATGTAAATCTAGTTAAGTCAAGTAACTCTAATATTAAAAAAAAATATAGAGGTGACAGAATAAAAAAACTAACAAAAAAAATTTACATAAAAATGCCATTGGCTCTTAATGGGTTAAGCATTTTTAAAAAATTTTAGCACTTCGTTTAAGATCTCTTCAAAAGCTTTAATTTGATACCCATATTGATATTTAAGAATTTTTTTTAAATTTCACAGGTCCGTAACTCGGAAATATGGGCGAGCACCAACTTTTTTTACTTGATGTTTTTTTTTTAATTCCATATCACCCCATATATTTGTTTTTTTGATTGGAGTTACTTCATTGTTTAAATAATATGAAAAAATTAGAGGTAGGCGTGATGTTTTTCCCTCTGCGTGGAAGGACATGAGCCGATTTTGTTGCGTTTTTAAAAGCAAAGTTTTCGAATCTATGTCTGATCGATCGATTGGCGTATTTAAATTTTCTCTAGCTTATATAGTGCCTTGGCAAACTTGATTTTGACACTAACACGGACGGGCACGAGGACATTTCTTAACAAACGGAATGACAAAATTAGTTATTCCTTTTTTCAACTTTTTGTGGTGAAGGGTATTAAATATACTTTTTGAAGTATTCACTTTGTATTTGAACCTCAAACCCTTAAAGCTGCATAACTACCAACCAATTGAAAAATTCAAACACCACTCTTTAAGTTTTAAAGGAAGAGAAATCTGTGTTACCCCACCTTCTTTCCTTTTAAAAAACCGTTAAAAACGGGAATAACTGTTGCTATGACCAAGCAAAACCATAAAAAGAATAATTAAAAAAAATTTAATTTTGTTTGGTATCGTTATTTTACCATGTTTTTCAAAAGATGACAGAGGATTTAAAACTCACTCATCAATCCACCGTGCAAATACTTTATGCAATAAAAGAATGCCATGATGAAACCATAAAATATTTCAGTTAATTGTTACATTCGCAATTGTTTTATAAATAATTGTTCGTACTGGGTTTTAAATAATAGAAAAATATTAGTAATTAATGCCATTTTCTTCATACCCTTTAAAAGTGTTAAACTCTGGAATGACTACAAATGGTGAGGTTTGGTTGAAGGGTTTAATAACGGCATCTGTATATTTTATTTGAATTTATTTCAGTATTGGTATCAGTGGTACGTACGGTGTTTGATTTAAAAGGATTTACGCCGGCTTTTTTTTAAAGAAAATACTTTCAAAGGCCCTATCCTCTTTGCTGGCTATTCTTCAAGCAGTCGGTCTAACTTTCGATAATCAATATGTGCAGCGGTACCCCGGCAATAGCGTTGACTTTGTGCTCTTTCAAAGAGTTTGTATGTTTTGCGTAGACTAAGGACCTAAAGTAGACTCATGGAAAATACATCAGAGTTGCATAATTGCGATGACCAACTGGTGACTGCTCGTCGGGCCAAACTTCTGCATCACAACTTTGAGCGTTGCGTTGTTTTTCTGGTTGGCATCATATCTCATGTTTTTAGAGTGTGTTGAGCACTGTCTATAGCTTTGTACCGAGAAACACGGAGGGTAACCATATCTTCCTTTTGGCATTACGAGAGGTTAAAAAAATCAAACCAAACAGCAAATCTTTGTGGATGTATAAATGCAAGTTGAAAGACTTGTAACGCAAACGTTTTCAATCCAATTGAGCCATGATAATGACGAAAATTTACGTTGCGTATTTTTAGTTGAGCCAGAATTTCAATATCTTTATCTCATCTCAGACGCTTGGGGAAACTTTATTGAATATTTTGACAGTAAAATCTTATTGGTAACTTTGACAACGGCATCAACAGGGGAAACGCTAAATACTGTAGCGTTCATTACGAAAAAAAAAAATATTTCGTTATCAGTAATGATATCGACAGTCACTTTTAAAAGGTATTAACGTGATATCAGTAGGCGAAAATAAAAATTTATGAACCGAATTTGAAAAAACTTTGAAAATGTATTTTCCATGTTTTGGTGTTTTACTTCTCGTTTTGAAATCGAATAAGTTGCCAAAGCAAAGCCTGTATGGAGAAGACTAAGGCAGCCCTTCCCCCATTTTTTTTCTTTTCTTATTATGGATTTTAGAATGCATGAGACAATTTTTGCGTTCTTCTTGCTTTACAGCCACCAACAGAAAACTGCTATTGTTTACATGATCGGGTAACACATTAAATCAGCTTGAAATATAATTCCAAAAACCCTATAAAGAACTTTAAAAATTTGGAAAGAAAACTAACTATAAAAAATGTCAAATCTTTTCCTAATAAAGTTTTAATAAATTCCTGTGGCTTATAAAATAAAATATTTCAGAAGAACTTGTCGAATTATAACAATTTTTATAATTTTTTACTTTACATTATAATTAATCTGGCAACCTCTTCTTATTGTTATATGCCTTCGTTGTTTTCGCTGCTTCTATCGCTGCAGCTAAAATTTTGCAAGCTATTTTTGTGTGGTCGTTAGAGCTGTTGTGATTTTAATATCTGAATCTGTTTCTTGTTGCTGTTGGGGTAATTTTGTTATGTTTTGAATTTTATAACATTATTGTTGTTGCCTCTGATTCCTGCTATTTAATTTGTGCGTGTGGCATGATTCACTGTGTGTATGTGTGTTTGCGTTTGTAGATGACTACGAAGCCAACATATTTTAGAATTACACCTTGCGGTAGGTTGTGTACTTTAGTGGAGCAACAAATTTTTTCATAAGCTTATTTTGTTTTTTTGTTGTTGTTTGTTTTAATTGGATTAGGTTTGAGGTGTTAAGGAATTTTTATGGTGAAATTTGTTTTTCCTGGATCTTTTTTGTGGTTGTAAATTTTTAATTAAGATTTCAGGCAGAAATTAGCTAGAAAGGATTTAAAATTATTAATAATTTTTGTTGTAAATTTAGGGGTGATTTTTTAAAAGCCATAGGAAAGTTAAAAAAAAAACATAAAATTCAGAAAAATGTATGAAATCTTTATTTGAATCGATAGTACGGTCTATATAATTTAAGGTTTTAAGATTATTTATTTTGAAAATCAGTCATCAGTTCAATCGAAATTATTTTCAGCGATTCGTCTTATTTCGGCCGATTTTGAAGCTAATCGACAGCAGACCATACAGCCTTTATTACATCCAGAAAACGCACGATTTGCTGTTGTTAATGCGAAAATGGCGTTATTGGATTTTATCTTCTCAAAAATGAATCAAAAACTCGCGTGACAGTCGATAAACGTCATGATGAATAAACATTCGTTTGTAAATTTAAATGACATTAATCCGAGCGAAATGTGATTACAACAAAACTGCGCTAAGTGCCATACGGTGATCCAAACCACTGACTTAAGTAAATCAAGATTTAGCGTAGTGTTGGTTTCGAGAAATGAACCTGTCAATAGGCCTCCAGTTTAACACCTCTCGAAAATTTGTAGTGACAAATGTCACATGTTTATGCTGATAAAACAACAAAACTTGACCTTTTGGAGAGTTTTTCAGTATAAAAGCAGCTTTTGTCTGAAGGTAAGCCACGTCTCATAGTAATTATTTTTACCTGAGCTTAGTAAGGCCTTTTTTTTTGGTCTTACTCTTGTTTCTAGGTCTACGTAAGTGCCCCCTTTTTACGGCCATTTTTTTGAATTTTTTAAAACAAATCTGTTATTTCGACAGGAGGATTTCCTTGCTTGTTTTTAGCTACTTTGGTGTCACAAGGGAATCTAAGAGAGTCTTATAAAAAACTTTTCGTTTTAACTTAATTTTCCTGATGAACAATTCTTGGCTGGTAACGAAAGTGTAGGTTTCAATTTTTATTGCTACCCTTGCCAAAACCACAGTCACATCTAGATTTTTATAATATTTTATACATAATTTAAAAATTTAATTCTCATCAAACAAAGCCTGCTGCTGTTAATTACTTGACATATTAATTATTGATAGAGAAAAAAAAAATAAATTAAAATTTCTTTTGTCATGATTTTCTTAAACAATTTTAAGAATTCAATTCAAACAACTTAAAACATGTGCAGAGAAGCTTTTTATGTATGTTCAATCATATTTATGTAAATAAATAAGAAGAAGACAAAGAAGAAGAAGAGAAATATAAAAGAATTGAAATAGTTCAAGGATACTCTTAATACACTTGAAATGTAACACAAGTATAATTACTGGAAAATAAATTTTTTCTAGTCATTTTCTTGGGTTACTGCAAGCAGGGTGCTTTAGCAAAAGATAAAAGTTGACATTTGCAAGATAAAGCAGTGATGTCGATTAAAAAAGTCATGCAGAAATATTTTTTATTACTGTCAACAGAAATAGAAAAAAGAAACAAGCAAGAATGCTATGACAAATCTTATATACCCCTCACCAAGTTAAACTAGATTAACTTTAATAAAAAAAAAAAAAAAAATAATAAAGAAAAAAATTTTACATTAAAATTTCCTCGGCTCTTTATGGGTTAAGAATATTTAAAGAAAAAATAATATTTTCTGAAAGATCTCTTAAAAAGCTTTTAAATGATACCCATATTGACAATCGAATTTTTTTTTTTGGAAATTTCAGTGGCCCATAGCTCTGAAAATATGGGCAAACACGAATTTTCCCACTTGATGTTTTTTGCTTATTTTTTAACTCAATATCGCTCCATAAAATTTTTTTTTATTAGAGTTATCTTTGTTCCAAATGAAATGGAAAAGTTAGAGGCAGGCGTAGTCATTTTCCTACAGCCTCGAGGGACATGGACCGATCTTAATGAGTTTTAATAGCAACCTTCCCGAAACTGTGTCTGTTTGATTAGCGTATTTAAATTTTCTCTAGCTCATCAAGTGCCTTAATTTTAACACTTACACTAACACGGACGGACAGACGGACTTTACTCAATCGACTCAAAATATATATACTTTATGAGATCGGAAATAAGTATTGTAGAAATTATAAACGGAATGATATGCAATTTTCCGCCTGTTCAAGTAAAACTTATTAATCAAACGAACATTTTAGGGGATTTTTTGTTTCAAATTAGCGCGTTTAAATACAATCCGTCGTTAAGTCGTTAAGAAATAACAGAATTCTTCTATTTTTTGTTTGTTTACCGAATACTCCAAAAATTTTATTACATTTTCTAATGTCTTTGAAAAAATAATTAACAAATAATTTAAAAATGATTTTATGATTTTTCTTTTTTAATAAATTAGGAAATAAAAATATATTTAAATTAGAACTTAAAGCAAAATAAAATTTATTTTTTTTTGTTGTTAAAACTCTATGTCAACAAGCTGACAATTGATACGTAAATTAAAGATTTATTGTCTAATTCCAATTACAGCTATGAGATTTGTTTCAACACCCTGTCTGTGTCCACACATTTACATGTAAAAGCTTTTCTCAAATAATTGTTTAGATTTCATTTAATCAATTTATCGAAAGATCAAAAAGGTTCAACTAGAAAATCCAATAAGCCGCCAACAATAAAGAAATTCATTCCACCTATACATACATATTTTATGTATGTATGTGTCTATAATAAAAACCTCACACTTATGGAAAATCAAACAGTAGAAAAAAAATCTTGAGAAAAATTAATTATTAATTATAATAATGTTTTAGTAAAAAATAATATAAAATAGTTTTTTATGTATAAAACAGCAGAAAAAGTGTTTGTTTATCGGCAAACTAGAACTGCCTACACCAGTGGAACAATCTTCTGAAGAGAAAATATTTTACATCTTGTATTTTAAAAATTTTAATAGTTAGAAATTTGGAACTTGCGTATAATTGGTTATAAAGGAACAGTGGGCGTGGTATTGCCCATTCAAAGCAAATAGAAAATTTTGCTGACACATTTTTTTTCTGTTAAACTATTTTTGCCTTTTAGGCCTTATAAAAATTTTAAAAAGTTACCATTTGAAGGAAAAAAATTATTGTTTAAAAACAAAAAACTGTTCATATTTAATTATAAAAATAAAAAATAAAAAATGAGCGAAAAGTATTTTGGCGGGTATAATTATAAAATGCCTAAATGTTTGCTGTTGACATGTTACCAGTTAAATAAAAAATTGCTATCCGGTACCACTGAAAAGTCGAAAAAATTCTTGCCGTATAAACAGTGACTTAAATATTTAGAAATAATTTATATATGCAAGTAGGGTGCGTATAAACGTAATTTGTGAAATTTTGCTTACGACACTCATAAAAATCAATTTATGGGAACAGTGGGCGTAATACCTCCCATACAAAGTGAAATATTATGACCGTGAACCTAGAAAACTATAATGAAACTTTTAGGATGAAATAAAAAAAAATTTATTCATATAAAAAAATTTGAAATGCAGGGATCGAACTCGAGTCCCAAAAAGTAGAGTAGATGTAGACATGAAAGATATTTCAGTACCTGTGATTAAATCACTGTGATTAAAAAATCACTGGTCACTACAGTGTCTGAGTTTATCAAGTAGCACTTTCGCGAAAGAAAGTTCTTCTATATTTGCACACACACAAACTTAAATTTCATTTTACTTTGTGGAGAGAAATATTAGTACTTTTTGACCCTTTCATTCTTTCATAAATCAACGCGATTTCAGTGATGTGTAGCTATTTTCTTGCTTCTGTTTATTAACAGCAGCTATTCTTTTTTCCAAACTTTACGCATATTTAACAAGAAAGCAAAAAAAAATGTGTGCTTTTTTTATTTGAATCTATAATTAATCAATTTACCAAAAGTTTTTATTTCTGAGCAAATTTAATTACGGCTGCTTTGAATGTAGATTTCAAAATAAATTTTTCAATATGATAACTGTTTGCATAAAATATTATTTAATATAAATTCTATATACTTCTTCTTCTATATGCTTATATAAAGGAACGGTGATTTAAAAATCACGTTCACTACTAACAACGTTTCTTAAAAATCACGGGATTGCTCATCCCTAGTGAGAAGACATTTTTTGTTTTTTTAATTTTTGATGGTTTTAGGTGAACATAAGTTTTTTTTTTATCGGATTTTTATTGTCCTTTTGAATTATCGATATATTTTAAATTTTTGTATGCATTTTTGGTTTTAAATAAAATTGGAACTGTTTGATTGAACACTGAAATTTGTGTAAACGTATGATGATATTAACGTGAATTTTCCATTGTTTTGTGAAATTTCGTTGCCCTGGTAGTCTAGAGTTTTTTTCTTCCAATTTTTAGGTTTTCAGTACAACCAGAAACAACAACAAAATGGGAAAAACTTAAAGAAACAAGATGCGTTTGCCCTTGTTCGACCATATCTTTACCGTTAGTGGATTGGTTTTACTGATTTTCAATAGCTAAGAGAAATAGTGCTGAAATTATAAATACAACAATGGAAATGATAATAATAATCATATTTGGGATTTTTGTATTACCATTGAAATTTCATTGGTATTGTTTGAAGTAATGACAATGAAAGAAATTTAACTACCATTTAATGCTAATGATTTTATTTTAATTATAATTGTTTTTCTTAATAGAAATAAAATTAAATTAAAAACGTTTAATTTACATTAAATCGTTTAATTCAATTAATTACAATTGAATCAAAAATAATTGGTTTTATGAAACACAAATTTTTGATCGCTGAAACTTAAAAAAACTCTGCATAAAATAAATAACTCTTAACACTTTTGTAGATAGATCTTTAATTGAAAATTTTAATAATTTATCAATTTTAAATGAGATGGGTGTAAACTTGATGTCTTTGATTTAAAGTCACCTAACAACCCAGCAAGCTGAACTTATTTCTCACACGAAAACAAAAATATGTTCCCATAGTGTCTTATTTTTTTTGAGAAAATTAAAACATTTATATTTAAGAAAATGTTTGTGAACAAATGTCATTTTTAAATAATGCTTAGTGTACAAAGATAAGGAATACATTCATTAATAATAATAATTTGAAACCATTTGATCATTTGTCAATGGTAATGATTTTGTTTTTCTTCTAATTATCAATGAAACCTTTTCATTAAAAAGCATTACCATTAGTGAAAATAATGTTAATGGTAAAAAATTAGTAGCATTATTTATCCTTCAATTTTAATGAAATCGTCAATTAATTAGTCTATCTAATTAATTACTCACATGTTTGATAATAATAATAGTTGTGATTATGCCTTGTGGGGTAGCGAAGAGTACCGGGTATAGGTAGTTTATTATAAACAACAATTATTAAAATATGACAACTATTTACAACTGACACTTGTTTAAAACTTAATTAACGTTGAAAATAACTTGAAAATTATTTTTTAATTAATATAAATTTTTGTTGGTGGCTTTAATAATTCTAAAAAAATTTTAAATTACAAAACGTTTGTTAAAATAGTTTGAGCAAAAAACTTATTAATAATGCGGTGTGGTTTTGTAAATTCGTTTAAAAAATTTAAGATAGAATTTTAAATTGTAAAGAATTATAGAACAAAATTTAATAATAAAAAAAATAAATCAAAGAATTACAAAAGGCCCTTTTTCTCTTTTACTAGATATTGGCGGATAAAGGAGTTTTTTTTTTAATGAGAAATAATTTTTTTTTTTATGGAGGCATGTTAGTCTAAAAAAAGCAATTTAAAACTGCTCTTATATTTTGAAATAATTCCCAAGAACAGAATTTTGATGGCTACAACCAAGAAAAGTGGAGTAAAGTTCACTCGGCGGTGACCAAGTGCTTGAAGATAGAGGAATTTAATCGCTCAAGGAATTAACGTTAAACATGAATAGTTTAGTGATACTTGAGGTTGGCGAAATATTTTGGCTTATGTTTCTTCAAGCTGAACAGGCGTACAGTTTCAGAGTAATTTGTTAAGGTTGTCACCCACGTGAGTTTAAATAAGCACTCAGACCTTCACAAATGTAAGGTGTAACTTTGTGTTACCCAGGAGAGACTCAAATTAATCGTTGTCTTATTTAACAAACATTCAGCCAGATGTTATTTACACATATAATAAAACTGTAATGGAGTCATTTCTGTACATTAAATATTTTGTTTGTAATCGATTTGGAATTCAAAACACCTATTTTAGAATTTGTCTGTCTGTTTGTGTTCGCATCACGAAAAAACTGCTGGATGGATTTGAATAAAATTTTGTGAGGAGGTCCCTTAGAACGCTTATTAAAATATAAAATACTTTTTATTTATAAAAATATGTCATTTCATTTCATAAAGATATAAATGCGAAAGCTCCCAATTTTAAGGTTATAATAGTACTAGAGCAGTTGTTAGCACATTTTATTTTTGTAAATAGAAAATTTTCAACTCAGAATCCTGAAATAAATATTTAAAAACACATTTTCTAAATTAACATTTTAATGAAATTAGAAATGACATGCAGACGAATTCGTAAGAACTGCTAGTACAAGATATTTTTCCAATTTTATTTAAATTTAATGACTTTCGCTTTTGAGGAAAAGATTTTTCTTTGCTTCAAAACAAACTATATCTTTAAACTCATTCATATATAAAAACAAAATACAAGCCCTCACTTTTAATTAGAATTAAAGCATTTTCATTCAAACCCCACAAAATTTTGTTGCTTAAAGTTTTCCTTTTTTTTTTGTACAACATTATTTTGCTCACAAAGTTGGTCAAGTGTATTTTATGAATTGCAAGGTTTCTTCTGTTCATTTCTGTTATTTCATTTTTATTTTCTTTAATATTCAACAAGAGCATTTGTACCCACATAGTTGACTTGGCTTATTTGATGACTTTTTAAGCTTTTTGGTACCAAAAGAAATGCTATTGTATTCGTATTTAACTGCAGACAAGGGCAAAGAAATTTGAAGAAAAAAAAAAGAGTAAAAAATTTTAAAAGAAAAATACAATTTTATCGATTTAACCAAACGGCTTAAATGGCATTCAAAAGATTATATGTCAATTAAATGGCTGACCAAAAAAACAAAACAAAAAAGAAAACATGCGACAATTAAACATTAAACAGAAGTACAATTTTTAATGGTGATGAGATATTTATAATTATTGTAAAATCACTTGAAAATTATTGTTACAAAGAGAGGGAAAAAATATTGAAATGAAAATTTTGTTAAATTAATTCAGGCGATTATAGTGGTGAAGAAAATTCTGTTTTATATTCTGTCTATTTTCTTTAAAAAAAATTAGCACAAAAAATGTATAAATAACTTTTCTTTTTTCAAAAAAATTTAATAAAACAAGGTACCGAAAAGTTTTGGGGTCGCTGATTACGAATCTGTTGTCAGTTTTTAAATATTTAAAATGGCGGATGCCTTATGCTGAAGAATTTTTTTTAAATGTATCGAATTTGCACAAAACTTGTAACACGGGATTTTTTGGAGTCGCTAATCACGGTTTTCGTGTTAGTTTTAAAAAATTCAAAATGGTGGGCAGACAATAAAAAAAAAAATCGATTAAATTGATTAAAATTTTACTTCTCTTTATTTTCATCTTCTTTAAAGAACAGATTTCAGTACATCCAATGTAATTATGGAATTCCCCTTTCCTGTATGTTTTCGTGCACAAAATTATTTTGCTATTGCGGTTTCTAAAGTTATAAATTTTTAGTAGCAGCGAAATAAACAATTAATTTGCATTTAAAGGATTTTCAGATTTTGATGTATGTACTGCCTAAAGAAAATATGCTCTATTTTTTTAACATAAGGAAAAGTCGTGGAAGTCTTTGGAACTTTTTTTAAAGCTCTAGCTAAAGAAAATTTGTACAAATATTTATAAACAAATTACATTTATTTATTATAAATTTTGAGCACCAAAGCACCAAACGGATAGAATGGTACTTAGCCAAGGGCAAAGTTGAATTATTTTCAAAACCAAACATAATTTGTTCAATTATAGTTCCACTTTGATTAAAGTTAACATATAATTTTTATTAATAATTAATTAAGATTAAACTTTTACTACATTGTTTTGGGTATAGTTATGAAAATTAGATTATGGTAAGAATTTTAGCAAAATTTATGTAGTTAAAACCAACCCATTGAACTCTTTGTGTGCGTAATAACTTTAATTATTAAATTTTAATAAAATATGTTTCTCATGACTAAATTATTAGTTTAAAACAACAATAATTTGTTTACCACAAACATATTTTGTTTAAGAGAATATTATATGGTTCTTGTGATCACAGTACAACCATGTTTTTTCTGTGCTTGTAAAAAACTTTGTTTGCAGCTTTACCTCAATACTCTACCTGTAATTCATTTCATTTATTCAAACAATATGCAATAATAGCCTCAAAGGCCATAATACTTATATTACATAACAGCAATAAAACCTAAGTATATAAAGTGATAAAGAATATCATAATACAATTATAGAATACAATTACCAGCTTCTCAGTTGAAAACAATTAAAAGGATAGCAATTTAGGCATAGTACAATACGTGCTCCTCAAGAAGGTGAGAAAAAAAGCATAAGTTTCAATCGAAAAACATTATTAGAATGTGAAAACACACAAAAGGAAAACGGCAGTAGGTTTCACCAACGCGCAATTCTTACTATAAAAAATTTATCAAAAAAAGAACAAGATATCCTTGGAATTAGATTGATGTAAATGCAAAGGAGTGCGACTCTTGATCATCTTATAAAAAAGTATAAGATTACGGATCATAACGAAATTAGCAAAATCACAGCCTAGGAAGCGCTGAAAAACAGGCGAAATATGCTCACGAAGGTGACATTGTAAACAAAATGGACAACCTTATTTAAAAGCCTGCGAATTCTGTTGAAGTACATACAGCTAGTGCTAGAAAAAACTTTGAGTATATTTTTCGAAAAATGCCAAAAAGTTTGCCAGAGAGCATATCAATGTGGCACGAAAAGGAAAGCTTGGTATCAAGGATTATTTCCAAACATTTGACATGATCTGATTATTCAATGCGTACTCCATTCAAAACTATATTAAGGTTAAGAAGAAAGCGATTACTATGTCCAAATATTAAAACCTTTGACTTAGTAGTATTAACACTTAAGGAATTCTTTGACATCCATTCATGAACAAGCCCCAGCATAAAATAACCATTGTTCTGCAAAACATCTAGAAGGTCAAGGGAAACGTTAAACAGCAAAAAAAAAAAAAAACATCGTCCGCAAATAAATAGGTATCGCATATTGTACGGGGCAAGTATTAATATACGTAGTAAACAAGATGGGTCTCAAAACAGAATCTTGGGGAACACCCGAAGATTCCCAGAACTAATCCCATTTAGCACTGTAAATTGTGACCTACCAGTCATATATGAATAAATCTGTTTGCAAGCCGATCTGGAAAATTCGAACTCATCACTAAGCTTTACAATCAATATGTTATAATTAATGGAGTTGAAAGCATTCCATAGGTCAAGGGAGACTAGCGTGCTAAAGTTCCCGTTGTTAACGTTATGTCGAATGCAGTCAGTCATAGAAAAGAGCAATTTGACTGAAATTTATGTCAAGTATCGGGTGTTTCATAATGTGTTCAACTACTTTAGATAAGGCTCGTAAGTATGAATTTAACCATCAGATTGTTAGCTTACGAGACCAGATCAAAACATTGGTCTAATGCAACATTTGAGTAACTAAAGAATTTTTCTGGAGGGGCCTATAGTCTTTAAGCGAAGAGGAAAACTGAATCATGTATAAGAAATTTTATAAAAATAAAAAAATTTGGGGATGGCCTTCACTACACAGATCCATCGTCTGCGCCAATGAATGTGGAAAAGGCGGCACATAGATGGTGTGACCATAAGCTTAGGGCAAAGTAATATTTTTAAAACTATAACGTTTTAAGTGATTCTTTGTAAACACAAAAAAAAAACTTAACATATTATGATTTTAAGTAACATAATATAGTTGTAACTTCTGCATTATTGTGTTAAATTTATATAAATTTGGCTTGGTTTAGAGTTTTAGCAAAATTTATTTAAATTAAATATTCTCTTAATTTTCGAAACATTTTTTGAAAACTTTTAATTAAAAAAAAAATCGAAAAAACCTATTGTTTAAAATAACTATATTTTTTTACCGCAACAATATATTATTACAGGGAACATAACATGGTTTTTTTTGACCATATTTCAATTATTTTTTTGTGATTTTTTTTTGCGCTAAGAAGAAAATTTAAAAAAATAATTTCTGAAGGAAAATTTTTGCAAAGTGTCAGGTAGTCTTAAAAAATTGCGACTTGGCAATTTTTCTGTTACTCTCAATGTGTGTTTTATTAAGATCCTATTGCACCGCTTCTAAATAGCGTGGATAGTTTATCATTTAAAATTAAGCTCAAGTACTCTTCTTTTAGCATGTTAAAGTCTGCTTAAATTTATGTTGCCATTAAGAAATTGCTGATTTTATTTTTTTAAATATGATGTTTCTACTGTTTATTGAACATTGTGATTTCATAAATATTTTTTGATTTTCTAAGCAGTGAAATATTTTTTTACATTTCTAGAACCTAATCTGGCAACCTTAGTGTGTGGTATACAGAAAATATTTAATATTTTTTCTATTTCTTGTACCTTTTTTTTTTTTGTTCAATAAATAAAGTGTTTATAAGTCCCTTTGTCAGCAAATTTCTACATAAAGAACTATGAAATCATTCAATGCAAATAAATGGGCGTGAGTGTTTTCTTTTTTTTTTTGCTGCCACAATCTCAGACACTAGACAATCAACATAATTTAGCTCACGTTCATATCTCGTGATTGCTTATTTATGCATCCTAGAGGTCATAAAGTAAGTTTAAGCAAAGATGATAGAGAAAGAAGAAAAAAAATGAGAATCAGCTACTTGTCAAGAAATTCCCTTTTGCCAGCACACAAATGCATTTTTCGAGGATATCAAGTTTTCAAGACCCAATAGTTCTGATGACTTTTATTTAGCCATTGCCAAATGGACTTAATATTTGCCCGTCTCTTGTATTACGAAATTGTTTTAAGTATCGAATGACGGTAAAATAGATTTGATATCAAACAAATAATCAAACATAAAGAAGAAATAAAAATCTGTGCGAATATACTTTCAAAATTGCTGGTTAAAAATTGCAATAAATGTGTGAATATAAATTTGTATACTTGTTTGTATGTTTGTAGGAATTTATGCATATAATACTAGTGCGTTGTATAGAATTACCCTGTCATACAAAACACAATGATGACGATGACGATGATGATGATGACAGACAATAAAAATAATATTTTTTAAAAGTGTGATATGTAATGATAACTTTAATAATGATTGTTGTTATTATTGGACGCCCAACATTTTGACGCCATTGTCTATAAATGCAACAACATAAACAACAACAACGAAAACAAAAAGCCTTCTCTGCATTTCACATAATAATATGCATTTTTGTATTAAATTGCTAAAAGTAAAAAATTTATAACTTTAAATGATACTAGAAGTTTTAAACTCCCCTTTAGTTTCATTTTGTTTGTGTGTGTGTGTTTTTTAATTTCATTTGTTTGTTTTAAACAATATGTACTTTAACTATTATAACTAAATATATCTACCATATCATGCAACCAATAATGACAGCACATAAAAGTTAAATGTACAAATGTTTATATGACTTTGCATTTATTGTTCTACAAGTTGTGTTTGCCAAATGGAGCCTCACCCATTTAACATTACAAAAAATGTTGTAACAAAAAACCAGAAAAGTAATTTATTTGGCGAAATCCCTGTCTGGTTTGCGTGTTTAACGACAACTAAATTTCCTTCTTTTTATTTCTCTCTTCCAATTTTTGCTTAATCATGTGAAGATATAAGAAAAAATAATAAAGATTTCAAGGAAATTTTTAAGGCTGGGCTTTCGTTTTTATACATTTTTGGATGAAGGCACATAATTTACACTATTTAAATTTCACCTTTTACCTTCTACTACTGTCAAGGCGAAAAATGTGCAATTCTTTATTAACTTCATGTCATTCATTCGCACTATTTTTGTAATAGTGGCAGCTACACTTGTCAAAAAATTGTTTAAAGTTTTTCTGCTCCTCTCACACAAGGAAAAAAAAAATTAAGTAAGTCGAATCTTATACACTCTGCAACACATATGTAAATCTAGTTTAATGAAATAACTCTATTAAAAAAATATTGGGATGACATAGAATTAAAAAAAAAAGTCTAATAAAATTTTACAAAAAAAAAAAAAAAAATTGTTATCGGCTCTTTAAAGGTTAAGCATATTTTAAATTTTAGTATTTTCTGAAAAATCTCTTTAACAGCTTTTAAATGATACCCATATTGATATCTTAAAAAATATGGTTCACAATCGTACTTTTCTATGAAGAGTTCAGAGGCCCATAATTCGGAAAACAAAGGCGAGCGCCAATTTTTTCATGTGATGTTTTTTTTTCGTATTTTTTAATTCTCCATCGGCCCATATATTTTTTTATAAGAGTTACTTCATTGTTCCCAATAAATTAAAAAAAATTAGAGGCAGTCGTGGTGCTAAGGCCACTGCCTCGAGGGACATGGACCGATCTTGCTGATTTTCAATAGCAAAATTTTGGAAACTAAATCTGATCCCTTGGCGTATTTAAATTTTCTTTAGCTCTTCTACGATCTTGGCAAAGTTGATTTCAGCACTAACACGGACGGACAGATGGACATCGCTATATCGACTTTGCTATGCATAAGAACCCAGAATATGTACACATGTATATCGTAGAAATTACAAACGGAATGACAAACTTAGATTTAGCCTTTTTCCTCTTTTGTGGTGGAGAGTATATAAATGTTGATGGCTGAGCCGACCTTCCAAAATTTAGGGTTAAGCTTTCGCTATCGTCTACAATTTATACTTTTAAGTAGAAAACTACAGGAAACAAAGAATAAATACAATATGAGCAAACTCACAAAAATTATGAGATCTTTTTTACTAAAATGTTTAGCAACATGTTGCAAAGCCGTTGAAAACATATTTGTAAGCTTTAAAGCAAGAGGTTCCACTCAGAAGATTGTACGAAACATATTACAAGTTCTTGGCTTAGGCAACTTAGAACACACCCGTTTAATTTAGAATATTAAAATCCCAAAACAACAAAGAAAAAAAAAAACAGTAAATACATATCAACTCAACAACAACGAAAAATTATTATTATTTTTTTTTTTGTTACCTAAAGCCTGGTTCTCTGTTAAGTTTTTCATGCGGAATGCTGTCAAACTACATACATAAAAAATTTATATGAAAAAGTCATGAAAAAATGTTGCAGAAGTAGTACTCTGTTTTTAATGAAGAAAAACTTTTTGAAATGTTTCTGGCAACATTTTATCAAAGCTGTGAAAAAAGGCAAAGAGTCATAATTTCATGCGGAATTTTTTAAACAACAGCTGATCATATATATTTTGTTTACATTTCCAAAACAATGTAGTATAAGTCAAAACAATAAAACGCTAAATTTTTCCAAATCGCGATATAGACACCACATTTTAAATGTCAAATTTTCCACATGAAATAATCAATGTTGCTCAACCATTTTCACAAATTCGAACAGAGTACCAGGCTTAAGATTTTTAATAATTTTTTAAATATTTATTTATGTTTAGTTTAATTAAATTAGAGAATTAATAAATTAATTTGTAAAAAGAATGCTGCCACGGCTTCTTTCAGCGACCGGGTGTGGGGTCCTTCTCCTGACATGATATTAAATATGACAGTTCTAAGACTTAAAAAATACGAACTCTAAAAAACAAGCAGGGAAAACTAATGTAACTCTCATGTCTTAAACAAATTTTAAATATTTTAAGTATAAAAAAGATTAAAATTAAAATCTCTTTTTCAAAACAAAAAATAAATCTTTCTTAAAGTTAAACTTATTTAACCAATAAAAGCAACAATAATTTTAAAATAATTAACTACGCTGATGATAACAACCTTTTTTATTTTAATTTCATTTAGATTTTATACCCTAAAGGAATCTTTTAAATTCATTTTTTTGACATTCCTGCCTTTTGTTTAACAAATAATTTTCCTATGAACACAATTTGTTTCCTTTTTCTCTTGCTCTCCTTCTCTCTCTCTTTCACATTTTTGTTTGACAAAATTAATCTGTTTTGGTAATTTTTTTGTTCAGCTGTCGTTTGCCTTGTTAAAAGTTACTAGATTTTGTGATAATCTCCGGATTAACCGCCATTGTTTTTCTTGGGAGCTTTTTTTTTTTTTTTTGCTTTCTTTGGCAAATTGCCAAAGTTAATTTGTAATGTGATTTTAAGAAATGAGGGCAAAAATAAATATTGTTACAAAAATTATCTAAATGGCTTTTAATGTGGCCATAATTAACTTCCGTTTTATATTTGTTCCTTAGTAAAGGAAGAGCTTTTTCTTTAAGACAGAACTAAAACCATTAAGTCAATTTAATTTGTAAACATAATTTATTTATAAATATACCGGATGTGTTTGTAATATTTGTTTTTCTTTTATTGGGTTAGCCCATCAAGACACTTTCTAAAAAAGGTGAGATTTTGTTATAAAATTATGATTCTGACTGCTTTAATGTCTGTGATCTGTTTCTCCTCCGCACAGTGTATAACGAGCGATCAAAAATATGAGTTGTTGGAAAAAGCTAAGATTTGTCACACCCATTTTAATTGACCCAAAAGAAATAATTAAACTTTATTCAATCTCAATCTTTGGCAGTTTTATGGAAATCTTCGCAAAGATACGACCACCTGCCATATATCAAGTTTGCCGAGGCTTTTGATCAGCTAGAAAAATTTTTAATATGCCAATCGATCAAACATAGTGTCGAAAGAGGTGCTATTGAAAATGAGCAAGATCGGTCCATGTCCTTCGGGGCAGAGGGCAAAACGCCACGTCTGCCTCTAATTTTTTATATTATATTGAAAAATAAAGTAAATTTAATCATAAAAAGAAATATATTGAGCGATAGAGAAATAAGAAAAAAAAAAATCAAGTGAAAAAATTGGCGCTCTCCCATATTTTCCGAGTTATGAGCCACTGAACTTTTCATAGAAAAGAATGATTGTGCTTCATATTTTTAAAGACATAAATATGGGTATCATTTAAAAGCTTTTGAAGAGATCTTTTAGGAAATACAAAAAAATTTTTAAAATGCTTAACCCATTGAAAGCCGATGCCATTTTTATGTTAATTTTTTTTTAATTCTCTGTCGTTCCAATATAAATTTTTTTGTTTGGAGTTACTTCACCAAGCTGGATTTACATAAATAGTGAAGGGTATATAAGATGCGGCATAGCCGAATATAGCACTTTTGCTTAAAAATATTTTTGACTGGTTTTATTTAAATCAATTAAAATTTACTGTTTTATTTAACAAAATGTCGGTCTAAAGACATGTGTGTGAAGAAAAATTTTAAGATTTTTTAGCTTGGCTACAAATCTTTCTTTAGTTAACAGAGCTCTGTTAGAAAGATAACATAGTCCTGTTAATGTATTAAAAATTCAGTTTGAGCATCCAAACTATAATTTTTATGAGAACAACAAAAGATGGCAAAACCAAAATGAATGGGATTTGTTTGCAAAATATCCCTCATACTTTAAAATGTTAAAATGACTAAAAATCCGTTCCAACTCGCGCTGTTAAAAATTTCAAGTATGGAGAACTATAGAGGGATACCTCGCAAACAAATCCCATTCATTTTGGTTTTGTCATCTCTTTTGTTGTTTCCTTGAAAATTATACTTTGAATGCATAAATCTTTCTAACACAGCGCTGTTAAATAAAAAGGTTTGTGGCCAAGCTAAAAATTTATCTTCACACACATGCCTAGAGACCTGGTTACAAATCAAAAAGGGCTTTAAATTGAGCAGAGTCTTAACGAATAAGATTTGGTTTTGGGTCCGGCTGGGCTTAGAAAACCACAATGTCTAACTTCAAATGTCTGTCATTTCTACGCAACTTAGATAGCTTTTTAGCAACAAACGTTGCTCGAATATATTCGTTCGATTTTATTTTATTGCAACAACCCTTCACAAACTAAGAATTAATAAATATATTCTTCGCAAACATTTTTTTTCTAAATGTCACTCATTTAAATGGCCTGAGTTTTTCGCTTTATTAATTAAAAACTCACTGTAAATAATGTCATTTACTCGTCTGTTAGCAAGAATTTTCATTAAATTATAATTAAAATTGCAACGGCTATTCGTTGCTGTTGCCTTCATGTTTTTGTTTTTTTTTTTTATTTTCATTAGTTTCAGTTTCAGTTTAATCAGCAACGTAAAACTTCAACAACAACAATAAGAGAAACAATGACAACAACAGTAATATAATACAAATATCTACAACATATTAAAATGTCACCGTACACTTCCTGTTATCGTATGTAAAGCTGTCGTTTAAGGCAAAATAAAAATGGAAAAATGGAAAACAAAAATGAAACTTTCTTTGCAGACAGGCGTCAATAACATTGTCATAATATAAAAGTATTTACTTTGACAAAGCCACGTTGGTTAGGCCAATGGCTTGTCGACCACTTAATTATTAAGAAAAACAAAGTAATTATTGAGAGTATTTACAACTCAAATCCGGGGAATGATGAGGAATCAAAAAATCTTTAACACAAAAGAATACAATTAATTCAAACTTCATATTAATAAAAAAAAAAATTGTAACCGGGTCCAAGAAAGCCCTTAAGAAGAAGACGCCGTATTTGGGGAAAATAACAAAAATTTAACCAAGAATTTCTATTTTTTTTTTTTTTGGGGGTAAATTTTAGAAATTTTTTTGTTTATATCAATTTGCTGTCGATACAAAATTTTAATGACGTAACTCGTTACGTATAATATTTTTAAACATGCAATGACGTAACACATTACGTTATTTTTTTAGCTTGGCATATTTATCTTCTTTTACTTTAAATTTGACTTACATTCAGGGATACCAAATCTCAAACTCGATTATTCTCTGCAAAGTTCTTTGAAATCATGATCTACTGGCAGTATTCTTCATTATTTAGTAAGAAGAATTAAATTGCAAGTTTTCTTTTGCATTAAGCACGTGAAGTTTTAAAAATTTGGAAAGTGGTTTCGAGGGCAACAGAATGTCACTTATTCTTGCAGAAGTGGTTAGCATGCTCTTTCCCTCTCTCTATCTTTTTCTGTGCTCAAATTTGAAAATTGATTTATTGATGATCTTAATTTAGTATGTAAGACGAAGAACGTTCGGAAAGTATGAACAAATTTGAAGACAAAGATTTAGAGGCATCTTTTTTTGAGGAACTTTTTGAATAACAAACATAAACTGCAAATTCGGGGGAGGTAACTTAACTTAGCAGGTAATATCCTTTCATTTGAAAGAATTAAAATCAATTTAAAATTAAGGAAAATGAGAGCTACATAAATTAAAGTCGTGAAAAGTAAAATAAAGGGATTGTAAATGTGAGGAATGGTGCACCAGGAAGTATATCTGGGCGAAGCCTTCTGATATAAGAAATGCCAGGATGAAAATTTGAACAAACAAATGAAATGATTTTAAAGCTCTGGTGTGGAAACAATTTAAGAATGTTCTCTGGCTTCCTTTAAGAAGCGTTTATAATGCCTTTCGAGTCTATGGTTCCTTACCATTGCGAACCTTGGCTCACAATAATTCCATTTTGGCTTATTAACAGCCGGGATAAAGTAACAAAAAGACAGTTTTCTCGGCTGCTTCTTGTTTTTGATCTTATATTTCGGATGTCTTCTAGACATGATAGGATCTGAACACCTAGGCTTAAGATTTTTAAAGTTAAGGTTAGCCGGTTCATTTACATTTGGTGTAGAGTCTTTGTTTGTTAGTTTCGTTTTTTCATAGTTGAAAGGAGTGTGCCAGAATACACGGCAGTAATTCGACTGTAGTTTCCATTCGTAACTAGACCTTGTATGCACGTTCTTGATTAGAACCCTAGAAGTTCTTGACGGGTTTGCTTGCCTTCAAAGTGGTCAAGTCTTACATTACACGGTTTCTTCTTGGGTTGACCTTTAGCAAACCGTGTCTTGCTGTTTAAACAGTGGTAACTATTATTTCCTAACTAACCTTTTGCTCTGGATGTTTGCCAGACTGTACAGCACTTTTTCTAAGCAAAATACCCTGCCCCTAGTTGGCTAAATGATTCACTCATTTTTGGAATAGTGTCGTCGCTCGTAAGCTTCATTTTGCCTTGGTAGATTCTCATAATAGTGTCTGCTAGAGTGCATACGAGTTATTCAACTACACATAACTGAACCGGTTTCGCAACCCCTGGTCTAATAACCTAAAACTGATTCGCTCTCATCCAAAATGGCTTTGGTCGCTCGGTAATTTCATTTCTTCTAATTAAACGGTAGTAACTGCCGTTGGAAAAGTATTATTTTATGATTTTTGTTCGTTGTTAGACCAGTGCCTGAATAATATTTGTAAATAAATGTTAAAGGTCTTTCAATGCCGTGTTGTAGGAAATGTAAAAACAACAACTTTCAAATTAAACAAATGTAAAACATTTGCTTTTAATTAACACAAAGTAAACAAAAACGTACATGACGACATATGGGTTGGCCAAAAATGTGGTTGCTTTAATGGGTAACATTAACTAAGGCGCCCGTTTTATGACCACAAACCCCCGGTATCCCTCCCTCTCCTGTTGTAATAAATGTATTTTCATTGTTAGCTGTGCTTAAATACGTACAGCAAAATAAAGCAATTATTATTTGCCAATTTAAAGCATTAAAGAGAAAAAGAGAGAGAGAGTATAACAAATGTAATTCGCAGTTGTAGTAATTTTTTTTTCTTAATAAACTACTGCCAGCTTTAAAGAAAGATTTAGAAAGAAAAAAAATATTCAAGACCTTGCAAGTGTTTTAAATGTTTTATTTTGGAGTAAAAAAGGCACTTAAAAAAACAGAAAAATAAGAAGTTTGTTGTGTGTAAAGAAAAGGGTTTTCTGCAAAATATTGATTTTCAATTTAAAAAAAAATAATACTGTGTTTGTGTTACACATTTTAATATGGCAGCACGTCCGTTTCCGCCACATTATACTTTAATTTTAATTTTCTTCTTACACTGCGCAGAAAACAAAGAAACAAAAATAACTCTTTGGAAAAGTGTGCTGGGGTTTGCAGTTTAAAATTTATTACTTTTCAAGATTTTGTTGAGAACAACAATTTTTTTTCTCATTTCTTAAATTTTTTTTCGTCGTCCTTAAAAAAATGGCTGGCAATTACAAAGAAATCACTGACCCAGTTACAAGATTAAGAAAAATCTTAAACCAAAAGTGATGATGGCTAAATTCTTTAAAAAAGAAGAAAAAGTAGGAAAATAATTTGAAAATAATTTAAGGAAGAAAGAGAATGTATTTTTTTGTTAACAGGAATTTTGTAATTTTTTTTCGTTTTTTGTTGTAAAGAGTAGAAAATAATTTAAATATTGTGGATTAAGATATTTAAGGTTGCTAGATATTACAATATGTTTTCTAATTAAGGTTTTTTATAAAGAATTTTTTTTTTGTGGTAAAACAAAATTTTAAAGAAGAAATATCAGCAAAACACAAAAAAAAAACAAAAAAAAAAAAAAAGAACATAAAAACAATTTTAAAATTTGTTGTTGACATCATAAACTGCAGAAAAGTTTTTTCCATCTATTTGAAATGTTTTTTATGGTATTTAATTTGACTCCAGCTTGAATTTAAAAAAAGTGAAATTCCTTACAAAAACAAAAAAGAAAACAAAAAAAATTTCAATTAAAAATTGTAATCAATAATTTTTCTTAAAGGCTAAAAAATCATAAAATTATAATTTTTCAATTGTTTAAATATTTTTTATGTGTATTCAAACGAAACTGGTGGTAACATCAAATATTTTAAAATAAACAGATTTTAGGGACACCCTTTAATACAAACAAAACTTTGTTTACATTCTTGTTCTTATAGTGGATTTAATTATACACTCTCTATGCAAATTTCAAGTGTCTCTTTTTAACACTATGAGAGTGAAACTCATTTTCCGTATGGGGACACCCTTTAATTTTTAATATTTTAATTAGCGGATGCAGTATTAAATATTCTGTAATAATATCAAGTGTCAGTCTTAAACGATATAAAAGAGAAGGTCATTTATATTATAGGGCCACCTGTAGGGACACCCTTTAATTATTAAGTTTAGTTTCTTACAAAATTTTTTTTAATGAGATCTAAAAAGTTAAGAACTTTGTGAAGATTTGAAATGCCCTCTCCAATTAAAAAAAGTACCTTAAATCTACGTGTGTTTTATGGAGCCACCCTTTATTGGCAAAATTTATAAAAATTAATTCTAAAAGAAATTGATAATTTTTTTATTTTTTTAAATCAATTAAAAAAATTATTTGTTAACACACAGCAGAAATATTGTGCCAAATCATCCTCTTTGTCTTTGTATTTTTCGCCAGAGGAGTGTTTGCCTTGACAACCACACTTTCTCGTTACTATTTCTTCTGGAGTTCCAGACGGCAAATGTTCTGTGGCCTTGTAGGGACTAAAAACTGGAAAATGAAGACTTTTAAAGTCTAAGACAGTCCTTGAGAATAAAAAGTGGTGGCTGTGATTTCAACCCAAAGCGCAGAAAGAACTCTTGCATCTTATGTGCTGTTGCTTTGCAGAAGAGACCGTGATGCGGTAGGAGTAAAAATAGCGTTAAGCTTTTTATTGAGCAGCAGCAGCACGGTTCTGCCAGGCATGACGCTAAAAGCAACTACTCGGAGTTTTATTATGCGTCCCAGGCCGCTGTTGATTGTATTGATTTTTCACGGTACTCAGAGTACCGTGAGTTTGTGACATCGCAGCGTAGGGCGTATTTTTTCTTGCACCCCATAAATTTAACATCTCAAAGCGAACAAAGTGTGGACTTTATTAAGCCTTGTTTGCTTAATATAAAACTAAGCGAAGTCGTAAAACTATTTTTTAGGAAATCTGTGATTTTTTATATAAAAATAATTAGAAGGGTAAAAACTATTAAAAATATTTTTAAGTTGGAAATATATTTTAAAATTACGATGGTTCGCATAAAGAACTTTCTTTAACATAAAACTGATAATTTATAAAATTGTTCCAAGAAGAGAACTTGCTATACAACACTATAATTTTTCAGTTTTGAATTTAACAAAAAAAAAAAAAAAAATGCAAAAAGTGATAACTTTTCCATCTCTGATATCGAATCCGTCTATTGAAAACTAAACCATCTACATATTTATCACATGTTATTTATTGTGATGTCTACCTTGAGTTCATACATATATGAACATAACAAACCCGAACAATTTCGTATTCTGTGCAACATGAATAATGGCCACCGCTTTAAACGCCCATTACTTACTTTTATTATTAAATAAAATTATATTTAAAAGTTTTCTTATCATTTCAAATGACACACTTGGCGCAATACAGTTGGCATAAAAATATAAACAGCACAAAGTTTTGCAAAAAAACATTTAAATTTATTTTTTTTATTTTTCGTTAAAGTTCGTTTCTTGGTTTTCCCAACAGGCAGACCAATAGCTTTTGTATCTTTTTCTATTTGTTTTATGGAGGAAGGAGGAATGAATAAAAGTCAAACAAAAAAATGTTTAAATGTGAAATCAAAATCACATGTATCTGTGTATGCATTCATTGTTAAATGTCTAAAAATTATGTACATTTAAGATTGTCCCAAAACATTGAATGTGTGATGTTGGCTCGCACACAGAATTTCAGCAATAAAAAAAATCAGTAGAAAAAAATATCGTACCATTGAAATTGCTGTTAACAACAACTTAACAATAAAATGCGACATGTCAAAAAACAACAAATACAAGGGAAAAGTACATGCGATAACAACAAATAATATTTGCAAATATTTTGATACACTGTCAGCGCTGCCAGATGTTTTGCAATATTAAAATATCATATCATTTTGAAAAAACATATCATTTGTCAAAGTTTTGGAAAATATAAAGAGTTTTAAATTTTCAATTATTGTATTTAGACGCATTTTGCGCACGAAAATGAAGAGAGTAGTATTTGAGAACTTTGCCATATTGTTAGGAGTGACTTCTGCAGGTGATTTTTTGAAAAAGTGTTGTTTAATTCTCTCCCCCCGAGGGTACTAAAAGTCTGGCTGAGCCAACACAGGTTCAGACAAAGTACTCTCGGAGTATAGGAAAAACCAGTCCCCCAGTGTGCAGACACCAAATCTAGATAGTCAAGTTGGGTACTTGTCGAAGGACTGACCAGTGTCCTTAAATAAAGTGGAACCACGGGAACCATAAGCCCATACAGAGATCCGCCCATGTCTGTAGCCAGTTATTGGTGAGGTCCCTTCTGGGTACACGTTGTTGGCTGTTGGTTAAAGTCGGTGTCCGCAGGGAAGGTGCGGTGCCGTATCGAATGGACGGTCTCCAACCCTCAAACAAGTTCGTGGTCCTGACAGCCATGTTCTCGGTTGGCTACGCCTACAGTCGACGCTTTATATTTGACTAAGTGGTAAAGTGGCAAAGCTTGATCACACTAATTCTTTAAGTAAGCGAGCCAAATGGTTAGAGCTTTTAACGAATAATGCACTGTTATATATTTATTTATTTCTTTAAGTTCAATAGAACTTTATGTTGATAAAAAAATACAAAAAAATTTAATTTTAGAAGAAAATTTTTTTTTTTCGAAAGGTCCATAAATAACACTAACATTTGAAAATGAATTTGGGATATGGCCACCGCGGCTGTTTTAAAAAAAGCGCAATTTAGACGCCTAAGTTGGGTTTACTTTGTTAAGCATTGTTGAACGTATGTCAACAATAATCGAAAGGTGTCAAATCACACGACCTTGTAGCCCATATTTAACAGGTTCATTTCCCTAAAACAAATTATCGCCTCATTTTGATTTTAATAAATCAATAGTTTCGGTCGTTGTAGGGTCGCAACGTCAGCAAGTTAAAACCACATCTCGCTCGAATCAGTGTGATTCATATTTTCAAACAAATAATAATTGATCTTGGTGCGGTAACGATCAGCTTCATTTTTAAATTATAAGGACCAGTGATGCCACCATTGTGTAAACCACATCAAATGTTTCACTTTTCTGGATGTAATGGATTTTTTTTCACTCCCTATGCGGCAATTAATGACTGATCTTCAAAGTATATTTATATACTTTGGTAACTTTTTTTTAATTAGGACCAGCACTAAGGGAATGATCCCTACTTAAGCAATGCATTGCGACAGAACTAGGAAATTAGCTTGGGGGAAGGGGGATAGAGGGAGTAGTGCTTGTGGACATTTGATTTGAATCTTTGCACGTTGAAAGTGGCAGGAAAGACTTCTGCAGGGTATTTATTCTATACTTGAACTGTTCGGCTAAAGAAAGAATTTTCTCTGTAATGAATGGTGCGATTCACTAGCCAATCGACCACAAAGGAATGCGCTCTTGAAGAAGAGCCCGTTACGCGTATGAAATTACAGTTTTCAGGAACAAGTTCCCAGATTTCATAAGAGCACATTCCGTTGTAGTAACGATAAAACAGTGAAACACATCCCACATTGCGTCGATGCTCCAGTGAGTCAATAGAGCTGGATACCCTACTGTCACCGATAAGCTTCTTCGCTCTCTCCTGTACGCGGTCGAGTAACTCCAAAATAGACTTTTGTTTAAGCTTCAATATATTCATGATGACTTGCTAAAATGTACTGACCATAAATGTCAAAAAGTGAACACAGTGTGGCTGTTCTCTAAACCTATCGTCCGTTAAACCTTTAGTATGATCTAACGGGCGTAAAAAATGCCCCACGTTCATATATCTGAGCTGTGGTTAAAGCTTTCCGGCACTACATGCCACTTGGTACATCAAATTTATTTTCTTCGGGGCGAAGTCAGAGTATCTTATTTTTCTATTAAACATGCCATTGCCGGATTAATGTCGTACATATTGGGCCGAGACATTAGATCGATCATTGGATTCAACGTCAGCAAAGCCGAGGCGATCGCTGGAACATGTACGATTTCATATTTTATTCTTGTAATTTTTTTTCTTACAGACATATGAAAGTTAAAGTGACATTCCATGTGCCAAATAAGTGCATTCTAGAATGCACTTAACAGACAATAATAAATTTTGCAAATTAAAAAATCTGATACATTCTTCCAAAAAAAAAGCAAAAAAAAAAATTATTCACAGAATTTAAAAAATAAAAATTTAATGTTTGATTTTAATTTCATGCAATTCTTTAAACTGCTTGTGACATATTAAAAATTTGCAAACTGTTAAGAAATGAATGTTTGTCTGTTCACTTTTACTTGATACTGTTGCATTCAGTACGTTTTGGGAAACCACTGTTTATTATGCCCTGAGACTCCTGTCATTTTTGTTGTTGTTGTATTTTTTTCTTTGTTTTATTTTAAATAAATAGAGTGTAATTTAGGTGATGGCCAATAAAATGTTTAACTTAAATAAAAATTTAATTTGTTTACAACAAAAACTAGTAAAAGTATAAAAACTATAAAAACCACTTAATGCAACTAAGTTGTGTCATACATCCATATAAACTGAAAAGAAATGTAAAAATGTAGAAATGTGTTACATAATTATTTAAGTTTCGTACAATCTTATCTAAGTTTTATAACTAATTAAAACTAAACAGTGGGACAAAAATGAAATATTTTGTAAAGAAATCATTAAATAAACTGATTCAAATCAAATTTCTCTTGTTATTTGAGCTTAAGTTTAAGCACCGAACTTTACAGACCACGATTTAGAAATTTGTGTTTTTTTTTTGTCAAGTCTTAACAAATTTTAAAACCCAAAATTTATATTTTTTCAGACTTTTGCTCTTAAAGTCCCTATCTCGAGGGAGAATAATTAAAGGAATATAAATTTTTTAACAGTTAACAGATCGCAGCTGAAATTAAAAAAAACAAGTAAGAATGCTATATTTGGCAGTGCCGAATCTTATATAACCTTCACCATATACATATGTAAATCCAGTTTAGTAAAGTAACTTCAATACAAAAAAAAAACAAATATTGCGAAGACAGGGAATTTAAAATTAGGAAAAAAAAAATACATAAAAATGTCATCGGCTCTTAATGGGTTAAGCATTTTTCAAAAATTTCAGCATTTCCTGAAAGATCTCTTGAAAAGCTTTTAAATGATACCTATTGCAGCGCTCCTAAAATTTCTGTAGAACTGAAACTCTATACTTAAGCTCGAATAGTTATCTACTGGGAGCATGAGAAATACAGCTTCAATCGATCAAGCTGTTTTAAAATTGCTAATTTATATCCAAAATATTTTCTTTCCGTCCCACAGTACACTAGCGTAGATGTGTCATGAACTTTGTCAAATTTATCTTTTATTTTTGTTGTCATGTGGGTGTGTTTTGCCAAAAATATTTGTTTTCTTTTTGGTAAAAAGTAAAACTTGTCGCAAATAAACTAAAAATTTGCAATTCATCTTTAGAAACTTTAACTTATTTAGAACTCGTGTTATAACATAAATTGGGATGATGACGATGCTTCCTAAGATTCCTCTCTTACACATCACATCATACAATTCATTTAGAAGTTCTTAATGCTTTCTTCCTATAAAAGACATGAAAATTTTGTTTAGTAGATTTATGTTTCATTCACATCTTAGAACTACTTAAAGTGTGTGAAGTTAAAGTTTAAAATTAATAACCCTAGCTACATTCTGTTACGATAACAGAGCTATGTTAATCACTTAACAGAGCTATGTTAATCACTTAACATAATTAATATTAATGTAAAAAAAATCTCTAATAAAAGAGTTTCCGGCCGATTTTTAAAGGGGATAGAAAAAAAACTATTGTGAGTCTTCTCCAATAGTTTTTTTTCGCCCAATCTCTTTTATTTACGAGAAAAGAACCAAAGTTCGTTTTATTAAAAAACATAATGTTAATATATTTGACTATTGGAGTTTAATAAAGACACTGCTAGAAGTGTTCTCCAATACTTTTTTCTATCCACTTTAATTTTATTTAAATAACGGCCTGAAACTCTTATATTACATTTATTTTATTAATATTGGTTATGTTAAGTGATTAACAGAGTTCTGTTATCGTAACAGAATGTGGCTAGATTCAGGGTACTTCAATAGTAATTTTTCCTAATGATTAGTATGTTCTCTTTAGCTGGGTTATTAAAGTAAATTTCACAAACTTGTATAGAATACTGGTACTAAATATATTGTTGAACACAAAAAAAAAAAAAAAATACTGCGATTTATTACTTGGCTTCTCTTTCTTAGAAATTTGCTTTGCTTTGCTTTTATTTTATTATATTTTTTTTTTTATTAAAAAAAATCTATTGAAATTGAAGTTTAATATCATTTAAAATTCTAGTTTCTTTTTGCTTCTTTTTCTTTATCTAATTGCATCTGGTTCACTAACTTCATCTTCAATTACTGTGGGGCTGTATAAATGGAAAGAAGGATGAGTGCTTGTAATTGTAAAGCTGCCTGCCTGCCTGCCTCCTTGTTTGTTTTTGTTCCATGAAGAAAAAAAAAACGCACAAAAACAACAATTTAATTGCATTAAGTTTTATAAGTGCAGACGTGTCAGTGCCTGTGTGTGTATGCATTCCATGTAAAAGAGTGGTTTGTGTTTGTATGTGTGAGTATTGTTTTTAAAGTTTTAGTTTTTCACTTTATTTTCGTTTGTAATTTTAATGGGTTTTTAAGGTTTACGCCATTGCAAAAGCTATTTTTATTATTTTTGCTTTTTCTGTGGATTTTGTTGTTGTAATTTTTGTGTTTTAAGGGACTTTTTACTTTAAGAGAACAAATAGTGTTTCTATGGTTTTAATGAGATAAAGTCTTGTTTTTTTAATTCTTTTATTACACCCTTCACTACAGGTGGAAAAAGGGTGTAACTAAGTTTGTCATTTCGTTTGTAATTTCTAAAAAAAATCCATTTCGGAGTTCTTACGCAAAGCGATGTCAATTAAGCAATGATCATCTGTCCGTAAGTGGTACTAGAAGTCTGGCCGAGCTTATCTAGGTTCAGACATGGTGCTCTCGGATTATAGAAGAAACCAGGCCCCCGGTGTGCAGGCATTAAATCTGGATAGACAAGTTAGATACTTGTCAAAGGACTGACCAGTGTCCTTAAATATACTGAAGCCACGGGAGAGAATATTTAAATACTCTAATCGATCAGGCATAGTGCCGAAAATTTCGCTATTGAAAATCAACATGATCAGTCCATGTCCTTTCAGGCAGCGGGTAAGACACCACCCCTACCTTTAAATTCTTAATACCATTTGAAACAAATTCAGATATCGGGTCAATATGAGCATTATTTAAAAGCTTTTAAAGAGATATTTAGTGCCTAATTTTTAAGTTTCTGTCAACTCAATATTTATTTTCTTGATTGAGGTTACTTCACTAAACTAGATTTACATACATGATAAAGTGTACATAAGATTCGGCATACTCTGCTACTTCTTTTTCTAATATTATTTTTTGAGATTTTTAAAATCAACTTTTAAAGCCTTAAGGATTTTTTATTATTAATTTTTCTTCTTTTAATTCTGTTTTAAAAGAAATGTAAAGAGAAAAATCTTAAAGTGTATTTTTTTTCTGTTGCATTAAAAAGAAATAAATTCTTAAATGATATAAAAGAAAATACTACAAACACTTTTAACCTAATTTCTTATTAAATTGCAAGATTTAGCGTTTTGGAGATTGTTTGCCAGTAGATCAAATCTTTCATGTGCCAATGTAGTAACGCAGACAAAAAAAAAAAAAAAAAAAAACATGTGTGAAGAAGAACCTTATTAGGTTTTATGTAATTATATATATGATTGCGGTGAAAAAGTTATAATTGTTTTGAATTATACTTTGGTCGCTATTAAAAAGTTTTTTTTTTTTTTTTAATTAAACATAAATGTAGATTTTGTAACCATATTATGTTCTTAATAAACAAAACATGTTAAATTTGTTTATGTGTAACTAAAGTATGACTAAAAACAAACCAATAATGTTTGGCTTTCAAAATAATTTGGTTGTTGGTTTTATTTGAAAATGCTAAGTGCAAAATTAATTTTTAGTAATTCATTGTGAATAAGAAACAAACAAAGTAGCAAATAATTATCGGGTGGTTTTTCAAGTCCGATAGAAGGTACGGAACTTTCAAACATACTTAATTTCTGACATTTATGTTCGGTATAATCCGAGAAATTATCATGAAGAAGCTGACGCTTAAACAATGCAACGAAATTGAAAAATCAGCATCTTTTAGGCGCAAAATTATGTTTAGAGATGAGGCTCATTTTTGGCTTGACTGGTTTGCTAGAAAACAAAGCTGCTGCATACGGAGTAAAGCCAAGCCACACAAGTACAAAAACAAAAAAATTACTAAAAGAATTCAAATTTCATTTATCCACTCAATGTTCATATTTTTAATTAAATTTCTAAGAAATTTAACAAAGAAAAACTATTTATATATGTGTGCAGTCGTTTTCACAAAGAAAACAAGAAAAATTAGACACCAGCAAAATATGCAAAAAAAGAATCCTTCATCAGCATTCTTTTTTGCATCTATCTACCTTAGGTTGTGTACATTGTAAACATCATCTATTTAACCAACTAAAGAAGAATACGAGAAGTGTTCATATCAATATTAATTTGGTTAGACGAAGTCCACAAATAACTCAAAGCTTTTCTTCTTTATTCTCTCTCAAATTCGTCTTGTAAATTTGTTCTTCTTTTTCTTTAGGCCGAAAAAGTAAATTTTAGTTCTTTTATTTATTTATTTATTTATTTTGTTGTTTTAATGAAATTTTCTTCAAAAATAAAATAATGAAGATCGTTATGGCACCCTGATCAATGATGTTTCCTTTAAAAATATGGACATAGATTCGGGCAAGATGTGGTTTCAACAGGATGGCGCTAGGTGTCATAAAGCGACTACAACCATTGAATTGTATTATTCACATTTGGTCATTTGGCTTTTAAGCTCGAGCGATCTGGCATTTATTTCCTGTAGAGCCACGTGAAGTCAGTGGCTTATGTTAATACACCAGCAACAATTTTTTTGTGATATACCGCCATAAATGCTAGGAAAAGTGGCCCAAAATTGGACGTCCAAAATGGCCTTTGTCTGTCAAAAACGGCCACGTGTTATATGTGTCCGAAATTCTTGGAGTTTAAATATTTTAAATTATTACAATTTAATATTTTATCAGGCATAAAACTAAAAAGTTAAGTAAAAACATCTAAAAATAATTTGAATAATTTTGTATCATATTATGATCACATGATATTTTTTAAGGAGAAGAAGAAGCTGGCCATTTTATTAGTTATTTTACTTTGCCGACAAATGTGCCAAGTAGAAGTACCAACAAAGGAGGCTGCGTGCCTTATTGTTCAAATCGGAATATGTGTTTATACTATTAAACAGAAAAAAAATCATATTTGTCTTTTTTAGTTGCCGCAGGGGTTGAACCCTGACCAACCTGATATGTAGCAGCCTCAACATACAATATTAATGCTTTAAACATAATTATGGTTACATTTAATGATATTTTTATTATGTTTGACAATAATATGGTCTCAATAACAATATTATAATGGGACTCAATCATAATATGTTTTTCCCCAAACCTTTGTTATCCTTGTGTAAGTTAATTTTTTTTAAATTCTCACTGAAAGTTATAATGACTAAAGAAAAATAAAATTTCCACTTACCTAAAATCCAAACTTAAATTCCTCTGATGTGTTGAAGCCCGTTTTGGCGGATTACTGCCATTTGTTGATCCACCTGCACCACTGACACCACTACCAGCTGTACCAGGTGCTAAACTCAAATTTGGACGACCATGAACCGAGGGCATTGAATGATTTATAAAACGACTCAAACTTAAGCGTGGCTTTGAGTAGCGTGTATGTTTGGGTGTATTGGTGGCTGAATTGACTGGCGTACCGCCGACACTTTGATTATTGGGTGGCAAGGAAGCCAAACTGCTACTGCTATTTGGCATTATAATGGGCAATGTAACATGTGATGATTTGAGAAAAGCGGGAACATATTCAGTTGTTGTAGATGATGTTTGGGAACTGCGACGTGTCACCATCGTAGGCGATGATGGCTGGGAATAATCGTTGCTGCTGACATCACAACCGGTAGCGGACGAACAAGAACTTGGACCAGAATTGCATAAAGCCAGAGAGGTGTTTGAATTGGTTGAAACAGATATTGAAGAGGATGAGGGTGATAAAAATGAAGGGGAAGATGTATTACTATTCAGACTCAAATTCAGACTTTTGGCGGGACTTGGTAAGGTGGTGGCTGATGTTGCTGCAGCAGCTGCTGTATGTGCTATGGGACTGTGAACAACAGTACTATTACTTTGATCGCTGGAACTACTACTGCTGGTGGTGCTAGTACAGGCTGTTATTGAATGTTCCGACTCATCATCGTCGAGCTCAGTTAAATGTAAAGTAGGACTGTTTGTTAAACTCTGTTGACCATTTGTCAACGTGGCATATTCATTTGAATTGTCCCCTAAAGAGTCTTGACAATTACCATTTTCCAATTGTGTTGCCGGCATAAGATTTTTCCCACCATTCATATTACAATCGGCTACAGATGTTTCCAGTGGGGAGGGTGTCATACACACTGTTTGTAAAGGAACATGATCGACTACATCAACACTCGCCACCGTTGTTACCGGTCTAAAATTTAGCATATCTGTTTCTATTAGTTCATCAGCACCCACTATGGGTGATAGCAATTTGGTGGCCGTATCTATTTCTCTAATATGCCTCAAATATTGATAACTGTTATCTTGAGCATTGATGGCCTTCTTTTTTGTGGAGGATGTGGTCAGTGTTGTTGCAATCATGCTCAAATTATTGTGTTTGTTATTATCGTTAGAGCCATTTGTGGAGCCAGTTGCATTATTGGCTTGTTGGCCAACATTCTTTTTGCCCTTAAATGCAGATATAACGGAATTCATGTTGTTTTGATTTTAATTAAGATTCTGTTTTCTTTCTTTTTGATTTAGTTAAGGAGAATGTGAGTATTTGTTTTGATGTTTGTATTAAAAAAATATCTTGAAGATTTTTTCTCTTGTTATTGCTTGTTTGGAATACTTGTGATATTTAGTGACAATGAAATATTTTATCCTGTGATTTTTTGTCTTTGTTTGATGAGAGAAATTAAAGTGTTTTTTAGAAATTTATGCTGGAAGTCTTAAGCCATTTTTTGGAAAATCACAATCTTTACATCTTAAATTTAAATATCTTTTGCAGTTTGTCAACATTTTACATTTTTAAAATCAAGACATTTTGATTGACAAGTTTAATTCAATTTTTATTGTGACTATAAAAAAGTCCTTAGAATCGAAGCAGTACGTCTATAGCGATGATACATCATGATGGCAACTGTAAAAGAGACAAAGAGAGACGGAATATCATAAATAATTGTTTATTAATTTTTAAAAAATAATATTTCGTATTTTAATTTTACAATATGAAAAAATTGACATCATTTCAACCATCTATTAAACAAATAAAACAGCCAACACATTTTGAAAATGTTTTAATACCACCAACTGCCAAACACTAAAGTTCGTCTTATATGGATTTTTTCAGTGTAACAACTTTAGTTTTGTTAAACAACCCTCGATTTGTTTTTTTTTTTTTTTTGTTTTCTAGTAAAAAATTTTGCCAATGATTCATTTAGTTTATTTTAATGGTCACTAATTAAATATCATAAATTATTTCTGTTTTGTTTTAAAGTCAATTTGACATACTTTTTTTCTGTTCAAAAAAGAGTTTTGTTGATAAGACTATAATAAATGTCACTAATTTATTAGTGTTTTTGATTAGATCTGGCTAAAACAAATATTAAAAAATTTTGTTCAATGACACCGATTATTTTTACTTTTTTAAATGGTTGGTTAGAGGTAATAAAGTAGACTCAGGTTCGGTAAATTGGACCTCACATCAACTTTAGGGTTTCAAACAGAAGAATGATAAAAATCCTTTTATACAAAATTATTTTAGAATCAAAAATGTGTTAAACGAACTGTCCTATTGTGCTCACTTTTTAATATTTTTTAACAGTGAACTTTGACAAATCATCGTGAATAGATTGACGTTTGAGCAACGCAACTTCGAGACGCAAAAATTTGTTTAGCGATGACGCTTATTAAGTTGGTTAAAAATAAACAGAAAAACCAATCCAAAACAGACTTTACAGACTCATATTAGAAAATGAACCGATTAGGACTGTTTACAATTTCGTAATATTATTGGAACTTATATCTTCCAAAATAAAATCGGCGCTCGCGTTACTGACGACAGATCGTTACCACACCGTGATCATTAATCCGGGCGAGATGTAGTTTCAACAGGATGACGCTACATGACAAAAGGCGTTCGTAACCTTCGGCTAATTGAAATTAAAATTTGGCGATAAATGGAATTCGAGAAACTGACCTGCCAATTGACCTCCAAGCTCTCAATTATTTCTTGTGGGGTCGCCTAAAGTCACTGTTCTGATAAATTAGCAGCAATTAAAGCCTTAGAGGCTAATATTGTTCGTAGTTTTTGAGACATACGACCAGGAAATGCTGGAAAAAGGAACGAAATTTGAAAATCCAGAACTTTGTGGAGAGCAGACACGGTGGCCATATGCACAAAATTATTTGCAAATATTAATGTCATGAATTGAACGTTCGAAAAAAATATTTTTTTTTATTAAAATTTAATTTTTTTGTGTTACAATTTATTATCTACCGAGGTTCAGGAAACACCCTATAGAAAAAAAAGTTATGTCCAAAGTAGTTTTAGTCCAATCATTTGAATATTTTCAAAGTGATAAATTTCTTGTTTATTGTACCTGGCGTTACCTGGGTCTTAAAGCGGAGCTTTACAAAAGAATATTTAGGATCTTAAAAAGAGTGCCACCTACCAGGTCTAAACTTTCAGGCGTGTTACCAGTTTTGTTTACCTTTGTCTGAAACTGGCTCTTACAAAGCAAACCAAACCAGTCCAGCATTCCTCAAGTTACGTTGTTACCAGCAGTAGTCATCATATCATTTTCATTTGCTCGGAAATATTGTGCTCAAATTTTCAAAACTTATAAAACTTTTGAAAATGATGCTTTAGCTTGGATGTTGATTTCTACTTGTATATGAATTTAATTTATACCGCCTGAAAGTATGCTTTGATTTTTGTAAACCTTGAAAATTTTATTCCATATGTTTACAGTTGATTGAGCAACAAACTCCTACGCACACACAAAATTTACTAGGATTTACTTTTTATAAATTTATTTTAATTTAAGAAATGTCATTATCCCTGCATAAATTTATTTTTTCATTATTTTACTCGCATTGAGATATTTTTGTTCAAATTGACGAACATGAGAAACTTAAGCCTTCCAGCTCTTGATAAAATTTATAATAAAAATTTCCTCTGACTAATCAACAGGCTGCGTGTTAAAATGTTATTAAAATAAATAATCCATTATTTTAATCACACTAAAATAAACAGAATAGATACTGAACGCAAAAAATGTGTTTCAAGAGTCTTGTGTTTTTTAAGGGAGATTTTATTAAAAGAGAAAACTAGTAAAAATAAAAAATGAATTAAAAACGTACACGTGTTAGAGGTAAAAATAGCATAAATGCGAGAATCTTATATTTTTCTATATTCAAAATGTGTGTGTTTTTGCTTACGAACCCGAGCACAGTTGGCATTATTAAAGGCTATCGCTAAACAAGTGATTAACTTGCCCGTATAACGTCATCTGTTCTTAGCAACCCAGCGCTATTTATGTGATTTTCAAAGCAGCAATTTTCTGATAAAAAAAAAAATATTCAAATTAACGGGAAAGTCTAAAGTGACCTTGTAAATAATTGCAAAAATAATAAAAATAAAATGTAAATTAAATTAAATAATTAAAATGTAATTATTCAAAAATTTTAACTTCGATCAAAATTATAAGTGAGTCACGCAATAAACTTGAAATAAATTGTTATTTATGGGAGCTTTTTTATTTTTAGTGCTCGTGAAAAAAACTCGCGAATGAAATTTCAAATAAAAATTGTCGCAAATGGTTTCAAAGCAAAACAAAAAAAAAATGGATGTTTCGATTCATAAGTCCAATATACCCAAAAGTCTCTTTTTGTGTTGTGTGAAAATTGCAAGTATTCAACTATTACGTTTTCAGGGATGGAAACCTTTAACAAACTTGATTTATAAAACCATCTCAGAAAAACGTTACGATATTTGATAATTTTACTATTCACAAAAGCAATATTCGACAGAGAATGTAATACAGCCTTATGTATGGGCAGGCATTTAAATTATAGTTTTTAAGCTGTAAGATTGCGTACAAGGGAGGGCACAGAAGCTCAGCGAAGTCAGGGGTGGGTGGCATTCGATATCAAACGAAATTTCCACTTATGTTCAGTTTAAATTTCAATCGATATCGAGTTCCGTAATATGGTCTCAGCTCTTAAGTCACTGAGGCATCTACGAAAGGTGAGATGTATGTAGCTGTTTTATCGTTACCACAATGGAATGTGTTCTTACGATATCAGGGAATTTTTTCTTTATACTAAAGAGCAGCAATGGCCGATAGGGCCATCCTATCATTTTAAATGTGTTATTTCTACATTAACTATCGTTTACAAATGAAAACATAATATTTTGTTAAACCTAATCCGTCAAAGGCACCACATATGACGGCAAAGGTAAATCTTGTCTCATTTTTGCCATACATTTTAAGCAACATCAGGAAGACGAGAAAAAAACTTTATTTACGTCACTACTCTCATTTCCTAGACGGAAGACCTCAAGACTTAAAAATAAATAAAAATAAAATTTCTACTTGAATATTTGTTTATGAATTCTTTTTGCATTAAGAAATTTTAATATATATTTTTTTCTACATTTTGGTGAAATAAATAAGTGCGCCCGCTTCAGGGTTAGATTTTCATCATGATGATGAAAATGTAGAAATTTTATATATTAAATTTTGCACTTAAATTAATTAAAAGAATTGTATTATCATCAAACATACCCTGTGTTCTGTAAATTGAGAAAATGTAAATGTTTGTGTACTTTGTACTGGCATTTAATAGAAAAAATTTTATTTTTTATTAGAGCGCATTTTATTACAATTTTTTTAAATAAAATAAAAGATGTTTTGCTTTTGATCAATTTTTGTTTGTGGATGAGGTCATGAACTTTATTGAATCACTGCCAGGCTTGTAAGAGAATAAAAGAGAGAGAGAGAGAGAGGGTGATAGAAAGAGAAAAGGGAGGAAGTAGTAGATAGAAATGTAATGACACAGTTGGCAATAAAAATCTATTTCCTTCTTGATAAAATGAAAACGGCAATGTTGGCAAATAATTGATCTGTTTGTGTTGTTTTTTTTTTTGTCATAATAAATTTAACATAACGGGAAATGTTTAATTTAAAATTTTTTAAAATGCCACTAAATATTTAAAGTCAATGAACGAAAAAAATGTGTGAGAATAAATTCTATGTAGTCGTATCAGGGATGGGAAAGTTGTTACAATTCAACATATTTTTTAATACGATTCAAACGTGAAAAGTACAAACAACGGTACTTGCAACAGCAAAGACTCTTACAGAAGTCTTGTTCTAACGTACAGAAATTTTTTATTGTAGTTGCTGTGATATTGTTTAATTACATATAATGGAGATTACCCTTCTCCCTGACCCATTCAAAAAAAAAAAAAAAAAAAAAAAATTAATTTTTGGGTTGTTAAGTAACGAATGCTCTCAGTATTTGGTTTTTTAAACGAAACAAAAAATTAAATATTCACACACTAGTTAATTAAATAAATTGAACAGCTTAAAGTAAACTTAGTTACAAAAACAAAATTTGCTGTTATAATATTGGTGTAGAAATTAAAATTTATCAAGCCGGGCCGGTACAATTTAAAATTTTTCGTTTTACCATCTCTGACTCATATTTTTTATAAAAAAACGCGACTGAAATTGCACACATATTTTTTAATTTTTATTACAATATACACAAATATAATTAATAATTAAAATTTTTAACACAAATTTAAGCTTGAAAACCATTTTTTTTATTTTTAATTTCATTTTCAGACGGACAGCGTCATCATTGGGGATAAAGCATTTTGTTTTTTAAACACAATATAAAAAAATTAAAAAATAAAACAAACAAAATGGATAATATGAAATAAAATATTTTACTAAAGGGTGCTTTATACATCCAGGAGAATTAAAAAAATTTTATACAAAAAATTTAATTTTAATCAAGATTTTTTTTCTCGATGGCAGAATTAATAAAAGGGGATTAACATTTAAAAAGGATTTGAGGCATATAACCACTGCCGCTAATCTTGATGAAGCGTGTTATGGTGTCGTCCAATATTGGGCCATCTTTTCAAGCATTCTTGGCCATATCGATAATAACGCGAATAATAATTTCCAAGGGCTCAATTGTTGCTGGTTTCTCAGAATAAACCAGTGACATCACTTTGCCCTACAGCAAGCATTCGAACGGTGTCAAATCGTCAAATATCAAATGAAATTATATTCAAATTTTGTTTTCAATAAGTTGATGTTTGCGGTCGCCGTATGGAACGTAGTTCCATTCTGTTAAAACTACATTTCGCCCAAATGGTGCGGTAACGATCTTAACTGAACGTATATCAAGCTCCAGCTGCCACTACCGTGTAAACTGCACCAAAAGGTGCATTTTTCTTTATGTGATGGAGTCTAATGTGTCTGTCTGTTGTGAATTGGTTTCAATACAAGTGCGGCAATTTCCTTTATTAAGAAACCTTTTAAGCCAAAAATAAGTCTTATTGCTGAGCACAATTTTGCTTCTATAAGTTACGGGAATTAATGACGAATTTTCTTAGTAATTCAAGACAGTTAAGTAGCGCTCTTTAGGCTTCCATAAATCTATGATGATTTGCCAGATTATGCTGACCATAAAAGTCAAAAAAATGAGCGCAGTATGACAATTCGTTTTACAGTTAGCCCTTTCAGAAGTTCCATCGTGCTAATTATTGATTAACTAATTCGCCAGGTGAACTTGGAGCATTATACAACATCGATTTTTTTATAATAAAGTTTTATCAATAGCATTTGTTGTTTAAGGCAAAACTGTTAATTTGTTTTAAAAATAAATTAAAAAAAGCAAAAGCCTAAACAATTTAACCGCCCCTTAATTAAACCCCATTTAAATACATTTAGCAAAAAAAAAAAAAAACTTTTTAGGCTACTTAAGAAAAATTTAATTATGCCTTGACATATTTTTTGTTTGCAAAAGAGAAAAAAAAAATAAATGAAATTCGGCGTTAACAGTCAAACAATACAAATTAAAATATTGATAAATGAACTGCTTTTTCTCCGCCTAAAGTCTATTAATTTGTCTACAAAAGGATATAAAATAAATATTTATTTTATATTTATTTGACCTTAAGAAATATTATTGAGGCCACATGTAGAATTTATTACTTATTTACACTAATAACGACTCAATAAAAATGTGTGTCACAGAAATTGTTTTTCTGTATTTTCTTTTTAAAAGGCAATTTTCAAGAGTTTGGTTTTACAACAATGCAAAAAAAATAATATTTTTTAAGTTTTAATTATTATTAAAAAAAATAAATGATTACGCCAAGTACGAATTCAATTTATGGGGACACCCTTTAAGTTATAATATTATTTTTTATATATTATTTTATATTTTTTCATTAAAGCAGGCATACTCTTCGATAAGTTTTCAAAATTCTGGCCGTTACGGTTACGTACTTAAATGGCACATCTTGCTTGGGAAACCCTTTAGTTCGTAATTTTTCGTTTTTATTCTTGCCATTATAGTGGGTGCACACTGTGAGTAATTATTAAAGTTCCTGCCTGTTGCAGTTCAAAAAATAAGAGGATCTACTTGAGACACTACTTACATGGGGAACCCTTTAGTTTTTATTTTTATGTTTTTACAACTATTGCTATAGTAAGCTGTTGTGTTAAAAAAAATAAGCAAATCTTTTTAAAAGAGAATTCAAATATGGGGAACCCTTTAATTTTTCATTTAATTTTTTTAACTTATATTTATATCGGTTATATGTTATTAAAGGGGGCACACACTCAAAATTCTTTTGCTACGGTCATATCCTTAAATGACAGACCTTGCATGGGGAACCCTTTACTTTGCAATTTTTCGTTTTTATACTTGCCATTATAGTGGGTGCACACTGTGAGTAATTTTCAAAGTTCCTGCCTGTTTAGGATAAAAAAATAAGCGGATCTACTTTAAAAACACTTCTTGTATGGGGAACCCTTTACTTTGTATTTTTATGTTTTTGCAACTGACACTATAGTAGGCACACGCTTTGAGTAAATTTAAAGTTCCTTAGCTGTTGTAATTAAAAAAATAAGCAGATCTTCTTAAAAGACACATTATGTATGGGGAACCCTTTAATTTTTCCTTTTAGATTTTTGTATTTGCTGTAACAGCGGTCATCATACTCTGTAAACTTAAAGTATTCTTTCTAAAAAGGTCATATATGTACGGAAAAGAATACCTCTATGGGAACACCCTTTATTATGTGTTGCAGTAGCAAATAGGAAAATACGGTTTTGTGAATGTTTTAAACGTCAAGCAATTATGGCAGTCTGCAGCGATATAAATGGGATTACTTTTTTACATTTGGTTCGAAATCTTAAGCGAAAAATTCCAATTTTTTTATATTCAATTTCAAAGCTCAATTTTTGGTTTTTGCAAAGGCAACATTTTCTTAATCTAACAAATTTAATTACGAATTCCTTTCTTTATTTATGACTATTTTTTTTTCTAAAATAATATTTAACCATCACTGAAATTTAATGAGCTAGAAAATATTATTATAGTAATTTTTTTGGATTTTTTTCATATACAAGGAATGACGCAGATGTTGTGCTGATGTGAAAAAGCATAAAATTTCTTCTATAAATTTTTATGCGAAAAAAATCGTAAAAATTTGTGCATAAATAATAAAATCTTTAAAAATATAATTAAAGGATATTTGAAAACTCATTGTACCACGAAAGTTACAAATTTAATTACATTTTTAATGCTAATGAACACACAAAATAAGTAACTGATATAAAAAAATTTGCAGCTAAAATTCTAATTTAAAACAAGAGCCACTAAATTTTCAACAGTTTTTTTTTTAATATGCGAAAATAAAGAAAAGAAAATTTTATAAAACAAGTTTCTTATAAAATGTTTCTTTTAACTGATTCTCTTAAATAGAGTTTCTAAAATTCCATTAAATATTTATTTTTTCTATTTTTTATTTGGTATTTTGCCTTGATTTTTCATGGTTGAATTGTTTCCCTATTGCTGATAATATTAACCAGTCGTTACAACCCTCATCGTTATTTTATTAAAAATGTATTTTAATTTTCATTTAGTTTGTAAAAGTAATGCAAGGAATTGAGACAAACACATGAGTCAAGCAGTTTATTAAAACGAATAAAACGTTGAGTAAACGTTACAGGTAGACAAAAATCATTTTAAGTTTCTTATTGGTTTTGTGTAAGAGCAAAACCAAATTAAATATTTCTGCATTGCCAACAAGAGCAAACGAGAAAATTTGCATTCCACTCTTTGTATAAATTAATACAATCGCACAAAAACAAACGTTTCGTTTTATTTATTTTCGTACCCTGCTGCCAAATAATACCCAACAACTACACACACAGCATTCCTCTAAAACGCTTAATATTTTCTTAAACTTACATTCAAAATATTAAAAAAAATTAAGAAATAAATACAAAAAGTTTCTTAAAATAAAAATTTTAACTTAAAACTTCTTGTTTACAAAAGGTCCCACTATGAAATTATTCTTATTAAAACCCTTAACATTTTGAAGATTTAAATATGAAATAATTGGTTGATAAAACAAATTAAAAAAAGCAGCAGATTAAGAACAAAAAACAACAACAAAAAACACAAAGAAAAGCAACTAACAGAAATACTTAAGATTAGAAAAGATTTTAAAAACAAGAAACTATAAAAAGCAGACCGACCACTGAACCCTGTTTAAATGAATTACCCCTGGAAATTGCACACATATGAACAATTAAAGAGTCTTAAAAGGAACCTTAGAAAATGTTATGCAGGGGTATCGAATTACAAATTAAAACTCAATTGATAAGAAATCAATTTCAAAGGGAATAGAAAACAAAAACCTTCTAGAGAAACAATAACAGCAATAATTATTTTAACTCAAGCGTTACTTGTAATAATAAAATGAGAAAAACAAATTTTTATTGAATTTTAAAAAATATTAAGTGGTGGGAAAAATTTCAATACGAGGGCTGCTATATATTTTTTTGGCCTGGCAACACTGAGTGCTGCCAAGGGCAATCTGACATTTCCATTGGAAAGTTTGTCATTTTTAAGCATAATCGTACTCAAAACGTTTTGACGTACGACCATTATTTGTGTTGTTTACAGTGACTTGAAAAAATTAATATAGAAAAAATTGGAATTAACTTGTGAACATTTTCGTGCGATCATTTTTCACAACATTCGACGTGGATTATCACGACAAGAGTGCATTGATGAACTTAAATCTTTGTATGGCGATGAAGCACCATCCTATAGCACTGTGAAAAATTGGTATAATGAATTTAATCGTGGCCGAAGCTCGCTCAAAGACGAATTCCGTGAAGGTCGTCCAAAAACGGCCGTTGTGACAGAGATCATTGATGCCATGCGTGAGCTCCTAATGCAAGATCGTCATGTGAGATACTGTGAGATAAGAGACATCCTTGGACTTTTCTTCCACCAGCATACATTCGATACTGCATGAACACCTGGCCGTAAAAAAGGTTTGTTCTCGTTGAATCCTGTAGAATTTGAAAGTCGCTCAAAAAAAGGCTCGTGCCAATTGGTGCAAAGAAATGTTGCAAAAATACGATTGTGGTGCTTCAAAAGACGTCACAGGTAACGAATCATGGATCTACGCGTATGAGCCCGAAACAAAACAACAATCGACTGTGTGGGTCTTCAAAGACGAGAAAAATCCACCGAAAGTTGTTCGTGGAAGAAGCACTTCGAAGCAAATGGTCGCCTGTTTCTTCGGCAAAACTGATCATGTGGCGACTGTTCCGCTTGAGCAACGTAGGACGGCCACTTCTGATTGGTACACTACAATTTGTTTGTCTGAAGTCATCGGAGAAATTCGAAAAACCAACAAGAGAAGACGAATCATTGTTCACCATGACAATGCGAGCTCTAACACATCGGCTCAAACCAGAGCGTTTTTGACCGGCCAAAACGTCGAATTATTGGGTCATCCGCCGTACAGCCCTGACTTGGCACCTAATGACTTCTTCTTGTTTCCGCACATCAAGAAAAAAATGCGTGGTCAACGATTTTCGTCGCCAGAAGAAGCTGTTGAAGTGTTCAAAAACCATGTTTTAGAGGTGACTCAATCGGAGTGGAAAAAGTGCTTCGACAACTGGTTTGAGCGCATGCAAAAGTGTATAAATCATGCTGGAGAATACTTTGAAAAACAATAAAACCATTTTTGATTATAAATATTCGCATTTTCACTATTAGGCCAGAAATATATAGAGCAGCCCTCGTAATTTATGCCACAACAAACTAAAATTTAGTTGTCAGGGTTAATATATTTTCAATAACTTTTTCATTTTGTTTTTTTTAATCATTGAATTTTCAAGAAAAAAGAAATAAAAAAAATCATGATCCCGTAACCTACAAGTGTCAAAAAATAAACGCCCAGTGTTTTGTTTTGCTTTGTATCAGCAAAATACAAACAAATATTTTCACTTAAATAAAGTTTATATTCATCTTATTAGAGATACAAATAAATATTAGATTAAGAAAAGTACTTTTTTGTATTTAAGTACTAAAAAAATACTTTTTTAAAAGGAAGTTAAACTTATACCCAACAAAAACGCAAGAATGACAATGACTTTCGGGCTAGCAATTGATGGTTTACCAAATTTAAAAATCGCCTTTTTCTCCTTTTATTCATATCGTAGAAATGGGTTTAGTGAAATCTCACATACATAATGTCAGCGAAACTGGGCTATGTTGCCGCTGCCTGCCAGATAGAACGTATATTTCAGCTTCTGAAACAAGTGCTCCGGGACGCAAAACCCAAAAGGAAAGAATTTCTATCTTACTTGAAGCAAATTTGAATGGTTCCTGTTAGTTATTGCCATTAGTTATTGAAAAAGTCAAAAATCTAAGGTGTTTCAGAAAATTTAACAACCCACAAACTATATTACGATTTTTCAAAAAAAATTCTTGAATGACATTTCGAATCTTTTACCACTGGTTTCATAAGATTTTTTTTAATGAAATGTGTAAATTTATTAATAGGTCAATCGTTTTTCTGAGGAAAATAATTTGCCTCCAAAAGGCCTTTTACTTATTAAACACTGCTCCGCCCAATCACACATTAAGACATTGCAAAGCGAAGATGGAAATATAGTGACGAAATTCTTATTATCAAATGTTGCAGTAGTGCTTCAGTTCATGGACAAAAATTTAATAAAGCAAACCAAACTAAACGAAAATTTAAAATCTCATTCAATCAAAAATAAAATAATTTTATTAAAGAAAGTTTGGAATGAGGTCACGCAGACAGATTTAAAAAAAATTCTTGGTCAAAGTTGTGCCCTTATCAGGACTATATTGACGTTGTCCAAATAAATCAAATCATCCAAATGCGACGCCTAGATGTCAGCACTATATAATTTTTACACGTGACATCTTTTCAAATGACATAAGCTATTTTGTTTTATTAGAAGGTAGTACAGTTTTAACCATAGACAGGTACACATCGCAACAACGCGTTTACATCATTTAAAGTTATTATGAAAATGGGCGTTCTTTGAAAAATACCCATCGCAAAATTTTATTGAGTGACGAAGCTCATTTCAGAATGGATGGATTCGTCAATAAGCAAAATTGTCGTATCTGGGGTGATGAAAATTCTCGTGTTATTTATGAAAAATCTCTACACCCACAAAAGGTTACTGTTTGGTGTGCATTTTGGGCAAATGAAATCATTGGGCCATTTTTCTTCGAAGATGATGCTGGAAATGCTATTACTGTGAATGCTGAGCGATACCAAACAATGTTGAGAGACTTTTTATGGATACAGTTAAATCATATTGATGTGTCTGACGTCTATTTCCAGCAAGACGGTGCTACATGTCACACAAGTCGAGAAAACATTACGCTTTTGCGTTCAAAATTTCCTCAACGTGTAATTTCACGAAATACAGATTTCAATTAGCCTCCAAGGTCATGTGATCTAACACCATTAGATTTTTTTTGTGGGGTTTTTTGAAAAGTCGAGTGTATGCAAACAAGCCACAAACAATCAATGATCTAAAGAACAACATTCAAGTTGCAATTCGTGAAATAACACCAGCAACATGTCGGAAAGTCATTGAAAATTTCGATATTCGGATTGATGTCTGCAGACGCAGTCTATTCCACTTATAATTGTAATGGATCATACTTTTAATAAAAAAACCAGCTTAAAAGATTGCAAATAGTTTGTGTTTTATTTCAAAGAAACGTGCAGGCGCGTTTTTTGGATGACCCTTTATATCTGTAAGAAAACTCAAAAGATGGAATGAAGATGTCTTTTATAATGCAAATTTCTATATATTTGACAGCGAAAGTTTGTCTTTAGACACATATGTAGATAGTGATCTAGAAGTTTCATCTAATATTTCTTATTCCGGAGCTAATGAACGCTTAAATAAAGTATAACAGTGGCGCAAAAGCAGTAAATTATTTTCCACTAAGCACTTGTCAAATATTTTAGATCTCCGTAATGATACTGTTTTGTCGAAAATACAAAAACCTTAAAAATATTACGGATTAGATGTTTAAAAAAGACCGAGTGAGAATTCAAAATAACTTCTACATACTTTTAATAAATTACATAGTACAGTCAAATGAATTGAATTTTATATTTCGTTTTTATAATTTTTATGGTAAATAAACTGAAATGAAAATAAAAAATGTAAAAAAAAAACTAATTTGTATCTTTATGGTCAAATTGACCTAAATTTTTGTAAAAAAATCCATCCAGAAAGTCGAATCGCCCTAATCGCACTTTTCTTTTCACTTTTAGAAAACAACTGGTTTCATATTATTATATTTTAATTTATTTTATATCAGCTATTCTCGGTGCTCTTCGCTAACCCAATGGGAACAATCATTCCACGATCATTCTACCAATGGAGGCAGTTTTATATTTTGAGTATGAAGACTAATATGGAAGTTACTTGTACAGTTCTCTAAGTAAACGATAACAAAATTTCACTTTGTTTGGTAGGTGCCACGCCCACTGTCGTATTTCGTTCAGTATTTTGCTATACTATGCCTATTAATAAGACAGTTTATAGGACAAAAACTTATAATTTTACACATTGCATTGGAGGTACCATTTTCAATTCAGTAAAATTCTTTCTCTATCAAGATACATTACCAGCATAGTTACTTGTGTAAAAATAGGGGACCCTAAATATTTAAGGCGGCATGCCCACAATTCCAATCTAGTATGTGTTTCGCTAACTATGTATATTGCTATGGGGGTTACTGGCGCAATATGTCAGGAGTCTAAGTATTAAAGTTCTCCAACTACATGGCAATATTTTTTAACATTGTAGGGAAGGTACCAACCTCCAGACAGTTCTTCGCAATATATTGCACTTGCAAAGAAACACGATAAAAAAAATAATTTCTTTGTGTGGGAAGTTTCACGCCCACTTGAAATATCATAAAATTAGCACACTCTATTACAAAGCTCATATTTGATAACAAATTATGAAACTTCCAGAGATATTGGCCCACTGTGTAAATTAGTTATCAAATATTTGCGCCGCCAACAAAAAAAAAATAAATAAAGAAATAATAACTTAATAAAAAAATGATAACCAAATCGTAAACAAAATACTTAAAAGTTTAATTATTAGATAGTTATTACTCACACTTGTACTTAAAAATATATATATTATACAATTTAAAGTTGTATTTTTAATAACGAGTAAATAAAAATTTCACATCAACTACATTAATGTGTTTCTTGTACATTTTCCTTTTTTTTTAGCTGATATACATTCATTATTTACAATAATTAATTTGATGATAGGTGTTGAGTTACACTACATCTCATAAATCAGTCTGTTACATATTTGTTTTTTTTTTTTTTTTTGTAATTTATTTCGAAACGCACAGTTTCATTAGTTTTTTTTAACACATATAAAGTAAAAACAATTGCTTTTTTTATTTAAAATATTATGTTTACGTTAACGTAATAATAATTGATTCGTAGTATAAACAGTTGAAAGTAGTTCTTTATGAATTAATTTATTTTTAAATTAAATCTATAAAATTGGCAACAACTGGTTAACTGGATGTTTAGTCACCGCCGTAAAATTTAATCGGCATAGAACTCTGTGGGCTCTTCAAACTAAGTTGCCAGAGAAAATAAACGTTCAAACGTTCAAAATCGTTAAAAAAAACTTGCATTTATTAATCGTCAATATAAGTTTACAATGCCATTAATATAAACACTGTGTGTAGTGTGTTTTTGTGTGAAAATCTCCATTGAATATTGAAAAATAAATTAAATAATAATTTTTTAGCAAGAAACATAAAGAACTGGCTTTAACCTTCACAATAATTATAATTATTTTTATGAATATAATATTAAAATATTTAAAATATTTCCTTTGCTTACTTTTATTTACATTTTTCAGAAGTTCAGAGGAAAAATTTATTTTTAAAATTTTTTATTTTAAAAATAGAAAGTAGTAAATCGCAAAATCACGTACAATTATTGCAGCTAATAAAAATGTAAAAAAAATATACAGAAAACTGTATTATTAAACGTTAGTAGCGTAAAACAAGGTCAGTAGAAACAGAAGGATACAAAGATACAAAACTTCATTGTCACAAAAAAAATTAAAATTTACTTTTTTCGGCTTTGGTTCATTTTTTAATTTATTTTTTAAAAAGAAAAATAATTTTATTTTATTTTTTTTTTTTTTTTTTTTTTTTTTTTTTGTATGCGGACGTTTTCCAGCCAGCGTCTTTTTTTTCTCATACATTTGAAAAAAATTTGTTCTTTAAAAAAATTAAATTAAAAAATGAACCAAAGCCGAAAAAGTAAATTTTAATTGATTTATGAAAATCACCGGTTCAACCCCCGGCTGGGGGAAAAAAAATTAAAAAATAATTTAAAAACACGCAAGGCACAGCGCATATACATTCATACCTAACTCATCAACAGTTGATATGATACTGGAACAGCATCTATTTTTTTATTGTTTTTTGAAAAATAATTTTCCTTTACAAAAATTAAAATAAAAAATGAACCAGAGCCAAAAAAAGTAAATTTTAATTGATTTATGAAAATCACCGGTTAGTAAATGCAGTATTTTTTCACAATACTCAGAAAATTATATCTAGTCTTTGTTGCAATAGCGTCATAAACTGATATTTAAAAACTTTGAGTTCAACATTAAAAATTATCGGCAGTGGTAAGGCCTTCTCGACAAAAAAAAAATTAAAAAATAAAATAGAAAAAAAAACCTAAATTAATAAAAAAATAACGTTTAATCGCCATAACTGAAACATTTGAAAAAGCTAACGGTTGTAGCTTAAGTAGGAGTAAAGAAGGGCTGCCAGATTATTAAACTATTAAAACCGCAAATTTATGCAGCTGTTTTTTATACTTAAATTATTTTTGATTTTTGTCTTCCGATTTTATTACTTTTTAATAAAAAAACCAACAACAAAAAATATTGTAATAAATATCAATGAAATCCGAACGCTTTTTTTAATATTTCGACAACAACTGTACTGGTTTTATATGTATTTAAGCTAATAACAACTTGATTTAATTAAAAAAAAAAATTTTTTTGTAACTTTAACAACATCTGGTCACTGTTTGGAACATGTTTAAAGTAATTTATATTTTTGCCCACAACCACGACGACACAAGACTTTGACATTTCAAAAACTTATTTATTACATGAAAACACACAATGTAAGGGAAAAATCAGAACTTTAATCACATATTAAATCATTCCCTATTGCTCTTCCTGCTCTCACTGTCACTGCTACAACTTTTCTGTTATAAAAATGGAACGAAAATCCTTATTGGCTGAATATAAAAACCGTATGGTTTTTATCACTTGAAAAATCGTTTTTTGTTTGTTTGTTTGTTTGTTTGTTTGTTTGTGAGAACAAAATATATTTTTAAACCCCAATTAACAACAATTCAATTGTTATTTTTATGTGGATGTTTTTTGTTATTTAACACTTACATGCTGTGAAAAGCAAGAGTTGATGTTGTAATTTATTACAAAATTACAAAATACAAACAAACAAACCAAAAAAAGAAAAACAATTACAATTACAATAATGAAAATTGTTGTTGGTGGATTCCCTTAGAACGGAAACAAGCGTCATGCTTTACATCCGTCCATCAGTTTTCCATTAAAAAATTAAAAAGACACTAACGATAACAACAGTCCAAAGCCCTTGCCACTACTCACTTGTTGTTTGCCCTCTCTTTTACATTAATCTTTTATACAGAAATGATAAAGTCTGCACAAAAGTATTAATTTCAGTTTAACACGCACTTGTGAAGTACATTATTACTCTAGAGACATGAAACAAATCTAATATGCTTATGACGTCAAATTAAAACTTAAGCACCCGTTTTTTTCGGATAGTTTAGATGTTGGAAATGTTTTTCTTTAATCTGCCTGTTACATCCGTGTTACTTAAAATCAATTTAAGTTGAATTAAACAATAAAGTAAAATAGCCGTAAATAATTTCATTATATCAACTTATTTGTAAAGTTGTTATTATAAATATGAAATAATGGCAACACCGCAGCAAAGAACACACAAAAAAAAACGCCGAACTAGTGGCAACGTAAAAAATTAACGGAAAATTACAAATTACAACTTAGAAAAAGCTCCCTAAAGTGTAATAAAAAATTCGACGCCATAGCAGTTACAAGGAACAAATACTATATTCGTAGGAAAATATGGCAACATTAAATAAATAAATAAAATTATTAGAACAAAAGCAAAACTGGTGGCACAAAAAATAGTTGCATAATAAAATCGTCAACAGTTACTTACTTCTTGTGAATATACAATTATTGGTTGTTTTCTTCTGCTTTCGTTTTATTTATTAATTTTTATTTTTTTAAAGTATTGTAACGTGTGTCAACTTTTGTAGAACAAACCATTGTACTATATTTCTGTTTTCCATTTAAAATCTTCTTCTTACTTTGGATGCCATTCCTGGCTGGCTTCATATGGGTTAGTTGCGCCTTTTTTGACAGCTGAGTTGGGCTCCATGGAAACCAAACCCAACACAGATTTTTTCTTAAGTTCATCCTGGGGGCAAATTACGGCATTCTATATCGATCGAAATTTACATTTAAATTCAATAGAAATTTCGATCGATATCGAATGCCGTAATTTGACCCCTGGTTCTTAATGTAAATTTTATGGACAAAATTTAATAATAATCAAATTTGGGATTTTAATATAGTGATTATTAATTTAAAGAATATTTTTTTCTCTCTTATTATTTTTCATAACCAAAAAACCAATTTTGATGGTTGAAGCAAAATTTTAAATAAAATTTTTTTTTGGGATTTTTTATGCCTAATTTGGGAATTGATAGATTGATTTGTCCTCTACTCCATTTAATGATGCTGAAACCAAATATGAACTTTATAAGCAGAATATAAATAATTTGGGATTTTGGATGCATGATTTGGGAATTTAAGGGGAACAAGTTAAAAACTATTTGGGATTTTTGATGGATGATTTGCAGTAGTGCGAGCATTTATTTGACTAAATCTATTACCACTTTATTTCTATATCTGACACAAAATGTGGATTTAAAGGCCAAAGTCTATACAAACGAAGCAACATTGGGATTTTTGATACCTGATTTGGGAATTGCAAGATTTTTTATAATTTTAATTTACTTCAAATTTATATTTTTTTTTTGCCCGCTGTTCCTTATCTAACTTTGAAAAGGTTTTTGTTTTTGTAAACAAAAAAAATCATTTTGACGGAAAATAATAAAAAAAAAAAACGGGCAGTGATTTTTTCAGCTTCAAGTTTTGTATGGAAATGAAAAAGTAGATTTTTAAAATAATTTTAAAAATAGGTTTACTTTAATCTTAAAGTGTTATTTGGTCGGGGTGTTGTGAGGAGAGTATTCGATCTTCATTTTTATTATTTTTTTTAACAAGTTAAGATTTTTAACATGCTACACAGAGTTGCATTAAAACTGCACTGCAAGAAATATTTTTGTGTATGTTGTGACCCCTTTTCATTTAATATTGACTTGAATAGGATGCTCTCGTACTCTTTGCAAGCGTAAATTATCATCAAATGTTATAAAAATAAATTGCTATGGTTTTTTATTAAAATATAAAATTAATATGAAAAACAACTATTATTGCAAGAATATCTGCGTAATTCAAGTATTTTTTCAAGTATTTTTTTATTAAGCACTCATACTGTTTGATATAGAGAAGCTTTATTTCAATTAAAAAAAAAAACTAAAAATAAATAAAGTATGTATTTATATGTATAAATTCAAGTTGTGTGTATAATTTTTGTTGTTGTATTTATAAAAAAAAATTATTTTTATTTTGTTGGATTTTACAACTTCTTTTTGTGAACATGATAATAAATAAAATTGCAATGTTATTTTCTTTTGACACAGGCACACAGAGAACCAATTAAAAAAAACTGAATTAATGAAAAAAATCCTGGGATATTTTTATAAATAAAGAAATGTTTTCATTCATGCAAGTAGAAATAAGAATTTTTTTTACTTTTCCACTGGAATAATAAAGACATGTTATGTTATCGTTAAAAGATTTATAACTTATTTATCATTTCGTAGGTTATTTTATTAAAAGTTATTTAAAACATTAAATAACTTATTTTCTTTTTATTCAGAAATATTGCGCACCTGCCTACGCAATAATAATTGTGTCCAAGATGAAGTGAAGGCCAAAAGCAAAATATTTTTTTGCAATAAATCGAATCTTGAAAAATGCAGATTTAGTGAAATTAGTTCCCGAAATCATATATAAAAAATTACAAAATTAAATTATTATAAACATTTGTGAACAAAGTTTAAAGTATCAAAAGAAAGTTTGAAAAAAGGTAGAGACATTAAGGCTTTTTTAAAATAGGAGTTAATTTATAAATCCCAGCTGTGAGACTTAAGAAAAAGTGTTGCTATTGGGGTTATAAAACAAAGTAGGACAAAAACATTTATTTTTAAAGGAAAAAAATCGCCAAAAATAAAAAAATGCCGAAACAAAAAAAAAATTCTGCAACTCCTAAATCATGCCTTAAAAATCCCCAAATTGAAAAACTCTCACCAAACATTTAGTAAAAGTGACATGAAATAGTTTTCAAAAGCAAAATCATGATGTTTATAAGATTGGACGCGGTTTATGGATTTCTTCAGCTTTGGGACTTTAAAATCCATACTTAGTGTCAGAGTCATCATAAAAAATAGGGGCAGCATACTATTTCAACAACAAGTCGGCAATTAAAAACAAAATTAAATTAATCAGGTTTAAGTGTATAAAATCACTCAATCGCCAAAATTTTAAATTTTTAGGCTTTTGCACTTCAAGTCTACGACAAAACAAACAACTAAAAGCATAAATGACTTTTTTGTAGTTTCCAGCTTGGAATTTACAACAAACGTACGAGTAAGCAAAAATGAAAATGTCATTTAGGGTTAAAAAATTTAGCAAGTTTCTTATACCAGAATCATCTTTCTAAAGCTGCTTTTTAAAAAAATTAAAGAACCTTTAAAAATATTTTAAATTTCAGTTTCAGCTTCTTTGTTACAAGATTTGTCTTAAATTTTTTTCTCTATCAGCCCAATAATCATGAATATTCTCACGGAAAAAAATTTTCGCGAGTAAAAATTCCTTCAATTACGAATTACGTGGGGCAAAAAATGTGGCATCACCGTAATTTGAAGGGAGCCATGTTGCTTTTTTACATAGAAATTCTTTTTCGTAATTTTTAATTCCTACTTTTTTTCCCCGAATTTTTTTTTACTTTCCGCAGGCAATAAAAAGGGGAACAAATTTATAATAGGAGAAAAGGGAAAGTGAGTAAACTCGCAAGAAATTTCTGTTTTTAATTGGGCTGTATATGTTTCAAAATTCTATTGTTGTGGTTTGTTAGGAAAATTGGCAAGTGGCAACACTTTTCTACTGAAACGTTAACAAGTGGCAATCTTTTTTTTTTTTTGTTATAGAAAAAATAAAAGCAGCAGATCTTTTTTATAGTTACATTTATAGATGGCAACACCTTTAGGTAGAAAAAAACTTTATGTGGCAGCACTTTACTAAAAAAAATTACAAATTTTCAAATTTTGGAAAATGCTATTTTTTAATTAAATATTTAATTGATTCAAATAAATTATTTTTAGCAATTAGTTAAATAAAAAAATTGTTTTTTTATTAAATAAACAATGGAATTAATTAGGAACTTAACTAAAAATGCAAGGGGTGGCGTTGCTTTATAAAGATTTATGTTTTTATAGAGGTAATTAAAAGCAGCAGAAGTTTTCTGCAGAAGCATTTATAAGTGGCATTAATTTCCAATATATATATTTTAAGGTGGCAACACCTTAAGAAAGAAATATTTATATATGGCAGTACTTCACCATAGAAAAATTAAGAAAATTTACAAATTGCACATTTTTGATATTTAAGTAAGTTTTTAATTGATTTTATTAAAAAAAATCTTTTTTAATTGATTTAATTAAAAAAATATTTTTTAATTGATTTAATTAAACAATTTTTTGATTGATTTAATTAAAAAAATCGTTTTTTAAATAAATATATAACTGATTCAATTAATTCACTTTCACGAAATAATTTAATCAAATAATTTTTTTTAATTAAATACATAACTAAATCATTTAAAACCTAAATAAACTTTATTTCAAAACAAAAACAAAGGAAGCTTTAATAGGTTCAAAAACTTTTTTCTCTGCAAATAAATAAAATAAATATAATAAAATTTTAAGAATTTTTAAAACAAATATTTTTCCAAAAAATTAACAATTTAACGTGGTTTATGTTTATTCTAGTTAATTTCATGAGAATCTCAAGACTTTGTTAGATCTGCTTCTGTGTAGAATTAACTCCCACTTGTTCGCTAGCCCCACTGCTTCTGACTTTTATCTAATCTTTTTTTCCAAGTTCAATACAAATTTATTTAGAGAGTAGGAAATAAAAGTTAAAAATAGAAAAATATTTTTTATACATTTTTACGTCAGTCTATTGATAAAATGTATTCAACAACAAACTTTGAACAATTTTATGGCATCATTAAAATTGAAAATATTTTTTTTTCGTTGCTAATTAAAGATAAACGATATTTTTAATGAAAAATGTAAACTTTTGCATAATCGAGCAACAATTTATATTAAAAAAATGGTATTTAAACTAAAAATTTTAAATTATAAATAATTTTTCATGCATAAACAAAACAAAATATTTTCCCTAAGAATTATGTAAATTCTATTAAAAATAAATTTATTTAAAATTGAAGCCATTAACAAAAATTAAAAAAAAAATATTTAAACAATAGAAATAAGAAGGCTTCAAATCTATTTTACGAAAGCATTTTGTTTACTTTAAAAGTTTCTTCAAGCCAATTGTACTGTGTTTATGGGTGAATGGATGATTTTAATGAAATATTAATCTGAACCTGATCAGGTAGAAGAAAAATAAGTGAAAGACTCAATCGAGCACTCATTGCGGAAGGCGTTCTACTCAATGAGTGTATGTATAACGACATTAGCATTTTAACTGACGGTTGGTTCTCTTGCGGTCGGTAGAGTAGGAGCACATGGCTACTGTGCTGAGCTGAACTTGTCCTGTTGGCAGCGTTTGAGGGAGTACGTCTTCGTTTACTACGAATCATTGCTGGTGTAGCTGCACACGTTGAATCTCTTGCTGGAAAATTGGGTGCATGGAAGAAAGATTCTCATTATACTTGACAACCAGTCGGTTATAAAACGCATGCGGCAAATGAACTTGTGTTCTAATCAACTGCTGGAATATGTCCTAAAACTTAACAGAGGTAATGTTGATATATGTTAAAGGAGACTTAGGCACAGATGGGAATGAAGCAGTAGATTGATTGGCTGACCAGAAGGCGAACTTAGTTTTTGTTGTCTAGAACCCTGCACTGGTTTAACGCGGACAGAGTTCCTATAGTGGGTAAACTTATTCGAACTGAAAAGGCGGAGGAAGGCTACTTCATATGGGTAGGCTCAAATGGTGTTTAAGGAGCCCCATCTGCAAGAAGGCCAGTAAGGTGCTCAAATATAATAAAAGTACCTAAAGCTTGATAACTGCATTAGTGACAGGTCATGGAAATTCAAAGTATCATCTCGCCAGAACAAGGAATGGCGATGATACTTGCAGACAGTGCCTGAAAGAAAATGAGATGGTAGCACATATATTGGTTAAGTCTATGGCACTGGCTGGCATAAGACTAAGAAACCCAGGCAGAAGCTTGTTCAATAAGAATGCCAAGGAAAATCTAAGTAAATGCTGGTAATTACAGTAGATTAAGAGAATAGAAAAAAGAGCGAGAATCTCCAGAGTCCACAATCTGAAATCAATAAAGTCTAGAGTTAAAAATAGTGATTGCATATGACTGAATGAGGATATGGTCGCTGCAAATTGGGAATTTGTTGCCAGCAATAAATAAGGACGGAAGGGGGTGAAAAAGAAATCTATTGAGAAAGCGATTTACTACGATATCCCGCCTATATTTAAATAACATGACCTCAGAAAGGGGACGGACAATGAACAATGGAACTAAAAAATTTTGTTATAAACTTTGTTTAAGAGCCCTTCAGAAATTGCTTACTCCAAAACTTCAAGATGAGACAATCACAAAGCAAATTCCTTAAGGTCTATTCATAAAAAAAGTCTATTCATAGAAAAACAAAAAAAATAGTTCAAAAGAACCATATAATCTTCCTTGAATAATAATAATAATATTTGACTCTATAGTACAATAATAATACCTATGTTGCTATCATATTATGGTTACCTCAACCATGTTTTTTTTTTTTTGTAAGCAGCTTACAAAATTTGCACTGTAATGAATCCATACTGAGAAAAGCAAACACCGACTCGACTTGGTAACCAGACCTTGCTGTAGCATAGTGATCAGTAAGAGCCAAAACAATATCAAATCAAATCAGAATTCAAAGTTAACTCAGGATTGCTATGCAAAATATCCTGGACTACCACCCTTGATTATAAATTACGTTCAGTATTTTGGATAGAGATTTTCCCAAGAACAGAATTGTTTTTAGAGAAAAATATTTTTGAACGAGTCAGGTTTGTATCATGTGTAGGGAAAAAATTGGATTTGACAAACCATTTGTTTGTGCTTCTCAGACTCTCTTTATATTTTTAATTGACATTGAGAAATATTTCCCTGTTAATTAATTTGTATCCTCTTTGTTTCTCCTTTTTCTTAATTACTTGGATTTATTATGAATTCTGTTTTTTTAGATTGAGGTTTCTTTAATTTTTTTAGTTTTTTTATCAAGTCATCAAATCAAAAAGTGTATAATTTGTAAAGAAGTATAAAGTTGTAATTTTGTTGTTGTAACTTTTAGTTGTTAAAATGTTTTTTTATTCTTATTTAAATACAACCTCAATTGTTGTTGTTGTTTAGAGTATTAATATTCAGTTGCATGACGCATTAAAAGTTGATTTGCATGTACGTTCCTGCAGTCTTCCTTTTCATTTTATCATTAACAACAGCAGCAACAACAACAACAACAACAACTGTCAAGTTGCATTTAAAGCAAGAATGATAATAAAAAGAAAAAAAAAAAAAACAAAAATAATATTGCTGCAGTTTGTTGCATGCATCGTTGGTCCTCATGAATAATGAAAAAAAAATCATTAATTATAGTGAATTTATAGGGTGGCCAAGTTGTTATCTTTCTTCTACAAGCGTAGACTAAGTTCTGTTAAGCATTTTTGTTTTTCTATGTATTTTAACTTCAGAACGGCAGTTGCTGCTGCTGTTGTTTGCAAACAATAAGAGAGAAATTGACGTTCATGAACTTTCTAAAGGAACGTGGACTCCAACTATCGGCTACAAAGTCTTGTCACTTCTTGGATAATGAAAGTAAGGGCGGAGTTAAATATTTCAGTCGATGGTTAATAACCCATAAAAAAAAATAAAAAACAAACTGGGAGTTGTATTCAACAGCTGAAATGCCGAAAGAGCTCTTGCTTAAAGCTCTCGATTAGAAATGAAAAAGAGCCAATTATAGGTTGTACAAGGCGACCGAACCTTTTTCCTCTCTGACAACCAATTGCAAAATTTGCAATTTATTTGAAATAATGTGGATCACCTTCATGAGAAAACCATTATACTGCCGGCTGAACAGCAAAGTGAACTGTTAACCAAACAGTTCTTAATGGCCTGTCACCTGCCAAGTCATCCAAAACATCGGATACTATTCCAAGACCCCTCGTCTGAACACATACGTAGGATTTTCTTCGCTATCTCAATGATATTAAAGAGGTTATCCCATCTTACTTTGACCGGATATGCATAGCGAAAGCGCAAAAACCATTGCCTTAATCACAGGCGATCAAATCAGCCATGAATGGAAGTGAATGCAATAAAGCCCCAAATAAAAGTACCTCTGCAATTTTGAATAATGAGCGGAGAGGAGAACTCAATCGATCCTTGTACAACTGAGAGCCAGATAGGTGCAGCATACTCAACTGCTGCCCTTAACGAATAATTTCTGATACTCTTAATTACTGCCCAACCTGCTAATAACAGCATCAGGATATCGAGCATTTGTATTACTTGCGCCCACTGACCTATAAATAAGACGGACTGAGGTTCAAATCCCATTAACGTGACTCTCAATTAAAATGTTCAATGTTCAATAAATAAATAAATTAAAACTTTTTAAGAAAAAACTTCATGCAAAAGCAGAGCTGTTAAAACAACAACAACAACAAAAACAACAACAGAAATAAGTTAACTTGAATCAGTTAATAATCTGACAAAACTCAGCGTAATTTGAAAGCAATTTTTACCGACACCAAAAAGCACATAATATTTAAACAGGTGGTGAAGGATATAAGTGCATAAACTAATCACTTTGAAGAGCCCTGCAATTGCACGTTATATTTATTTTAAAAATAGTGTAGCAACGCCTTTATTGTTAAGTAAGCGTATTATTTTAAAGGCGAAACAGTTACTTTACTTCTTGTGTTACTCCGACAAGAATTAACTGCTCTAGAATAATACTGACTAATGAAGGAATCTCTGTGACATATTCTCGTACGAAAATCCTTAAGGTTAAGAAACCTAAACAGCAGCTGCTTTCCTTAAAACGTTCACTTGATGACCAACTACGAACTGGCAGCTCTAGTATAACACTTAACCCCGAGTCATATTTTTTTTAAAAACGTTATAGAATAACTTTAGACATAAATACTTACAAACCAACTACTACAGAATTCTCATTCGGTTCATGAAGTTTCTTTACTTAAAAAAAAATATTTATGTCTGTTTTAAAGAAGTGTTTAAGATTTTCCTGATACCAATAAATAACTGTTTTTCACAATCAAATAAATAAATTTTTTTATTTAATGTCCTGCGCTAGTTTCTGGCGATAAAAATTTACAAGATGTGTTTTCGTTTTTTATTTAACAGACCGACCTTAAATATTTATATTTTAATTACAATTAACTAAATGAGAATTTTTATTAACTTTTTTTTATAATAAATGAATGCAAACGTTAAATCTTATTTTAGTTATTGGCTGCAATTTTATAAGTGAATTCTTTGTTGCAAATAACATTAAATTTCAAAACAACTGCAACATTGTTTGCTTGCCACTGCCTTCGTCGTTGTTTTTATTAAATTGTTGTTTATCGCTTTGTTTGTTTTGATATTTTTGTTATAATTTTTAATTTCATTTCACTTCATGCGTACAATTCTTATCTTAATTACTGTTTTGCTTATAATATTCTGTTGGAATATTTGTATCATTTCACAATGAAATCAGTAGTTGGTTTATTTTCTGAAAAAAAAAAAATAATAAAATTCATGATGCTGGATTGTAGCAAAAAGAAGAAGAAGAAAATTGATATATAACGAAAACATGAAAAGTCACGTTCTTAATAAAAGATAAACAATTCTAATCAAGAAAGATTTTTTAAAATTGTTCACCACATTTTTATTTTCGTTTTGGTCTGGAGAGGAAATGAATTCGTTCAACAAAACTAATTAGAAAAATAAAAAATTAATTAGTTTGGAATATCAGTCAATTTTAGGGAAATATCATGAATTTGTTAATTTGTTTGTGTGCCAATATTTTGAAAACAGGAATTAAAAAAAAATCGCGAATTTCACTCGTGTAAATAAACATTGAAAAATTTAATATTAAATTTGCAAAGAATTTGTTAAACTCATTGTTTCAATTTAAAAATTTATTTGGAGAATAACAAAATGACAGACCACAAGATCAAAAGACAACAAAAACAAGACAAAAAAAAAAAACAAGACAAAAAAACAAATACATTTAAAAGCTTGTGGTTGTATGTTTCAGGGCTGGAAAACTCAATTGTATTGTAAAGTTTATTGCAAAAATGTTAAAACGTTTCCCATCAAATAAGATTATTTGAGTATGTTTTTTGATAAAAGCTTAAAGATATTGTTACGCTTTATCCCTTTCTGGATAACGTACGGATTCTTTTGATTGCAAACACCACTGTGGCACATTATAAATTCGTTATTTCTAACCTCTCATGGCTCTATCTGGCTACATACATACTAGATCCTGATCCACTCGTCTTTAGGATCCTACGGTGTCGTATTTACTAAACATGCGTTGTTACAAACGCAGCCATCCACGCTACACTACTGTGTTACTCCGGCGGGACATGAACTACTCGATGCCTTGTTTTGTAACCTCAACCATAACACAGATCTCTCCACCTTGCTTTTACACCTGAGCCAGTCATCCCTACTAATCCAATAGCCACAACTTAACATCTGCCGTACACTGTAACAATTTAGTTACTTCCTTCCACTAACAGCTAGAACTCTTCTCATTCCTTATAAAGGTCGTCTTGACAACTATCTACTACTGCTTTTATTAAATAGACGTCTTCACTAATTTATCTAGCCATGGCTTCACACAATAGTTATCTTTCTCTTTCCGGGAGGTTTGTACTGCAGTTTCTTAATTTTCAATTGCCTTTCACACTTGTTATTCTTTCTTTGTACGCATGTCCGAAGATGGACTCGAACTCACGATCTTCTGATTTACAGCACGCACCTCTACCAACGCAGCCATTGAGGTAGCTCAATTTGTGTTAGCTTATTGTCGTATTATTCAATAAACACACCCCATGGTGGTAGAAGTAACTTTTTTCACCTTCTGTTTTCTTACCACGCACATACGGACACCAACAACAGGCGTTGCCAGCTCTAATGTTCGTAACAATATCAATATTATTTTAAATAAAAATCATTTGAGGACCTGGCACGATGGGAGTATAACTTACGAAATGATTAACTGGCCAAGGAACGAAAATAGTGCCTTTTCTTTTGCTCATTTATGACCAGATTAATCTAGCAAATCACTAAGAATAGATTGGCGCTTAAACCACGGTATCAAGTTATCCAGATTTGCTTTGAAAATTAGTCAGTTATTCTAGCTTAACGGGTTGATAAACAAACTTGCCGAATATGGAGTGAAATCAATCCACAATAGACCCTACATACCTCATTTTATCTAGAAAAATTCTCTGTTTCATGCTGGTGGCATCATTGGACTTTAATTTTTTTTTTAAATAAAGCCAGGTTTTGAGTTATGCTGCGTGGAGATCGTTAGCGCAATGACTTTTAGTTTGAAAGTGAGGAAGACATTGATGCAGGGGCGCTACGTGCCACACGAAAAACGCAAAGATTTATTGAAGTCAATATTTTGATGCGCAAAATGGACTTGACAATTGTACTCCAAGATCTTGCCATTTGACACTTCTCGATTATTTCCTAAGGGGCCACATGAAGCCACTGGTTTTCACTAAAAAACCCGCTGCAATTAATACCTTGAAGCCAACATTATTTGTGTGATTCGTGGTATACGGCCAGCCAAGCTTGACGTGGACCAAAATTGGATGCTTATAATGCGTTTCGTCAAAAGCAGCTGTGTTGGCCATAAGCCAGAAAATCTTTTGAATTATGAATTTCATATACTGATCTTTTAAATAAAATATTTTTGATATTAAAATATATTCTTTGGGATCTTGTTAATAATCTGCGTTAATTTTCTTGATTCTATGTGAATATAGTTTTCCCGCAGAAATATATTTTGTTTTAAAATATTTTATATTTGAAAAGGATAATTAAAGTAAAGTAAAATAAATTTTTGATTAAAATTTAATTTTTTGCGGTAAATTTTACAATTTAAAGTTCTATTGGGCTCCAAAAAAAACACCCTTTAAAAATTAATTTTGGCACCACAGCTAAGTTTGTGTCTATATTACGCCTGAACGAATTATAGGTTTTGAGTGCACTGAATAAAAAAAAAATGATTATGGTTGAGTACCATTTTCAAATCACAATTTCCCATTCCTGCCCTGTTTATTTTTGTGCGACCCCTTTATATTTTTATACAATGACAAATAAGCTAAACAATATGAATTAAAAAGTAGGCAGGCTGTAGAAAATTCCGCAATGCCAAATTAAAATGACCCTTCCTTTGCGCATAAAGTAGCAAAAATTAAACATTAATGTTTTTAAATATAGTGAAACCTCTCCAAACGGACACCTTCTATAACTGGACACCTCTAGTAACCGGCCAAGTTTTGTAGAACCAATCTGGTCGTTAGTTTTTCCATACAAAATACATTCCCACAAGCAGTCACTCTAATAACCGGACGCGGACACTAAATTCAAAAATTATTGTCCAAAATACCTCTCACAAGCGGACAGATGCGTAAAAAATCTGCAGCAAGAGTTGTATTTAAATAGTAGTTCTTCTAAAGAGAAAGAGCTGCTGTTAGTCATAGGTAAAACAGCCCGCCCTTGAGCTTTTAAAAAATCTTTTGTTAAAGATCTTCCAGTAAATTGGAAATTTACAAAAAGTTATGAAAGATTTGAGACATCATGGGCTCATCATGAATGGCTGCAGCAGTTTAACAGAAAAATGAGATCTGAGAAGCGTAAAATATTCTGGTTTTCGGACAATACAGCATCTCATTCAGAAGAATTAAATTTCACAAACATAGAATTGTTTTGCTTCAACACAAGTGCAGTGTGCCAATTCCTTAAACAAGGTATAATCCAAAATTTTAAGGTTCACGATAGAGGTTTAGTATTAAAACACATTCAATCAAAGGCAGATACTGCAACTTCAGCATCAAGTCTTGCAAAATCTATTGATGTTCTAGAAGATTTATACTTCAGCAAAGCCTCCTGGGATAAAGTTGAAGCAGCAACAAGTCAAAACTGCTTTCAGAAAGCTGGATTATCAGCAGATAGTTATAATCTTTCGAATTTTGATGCAGATGATGATAGTAAATTTTTAAAAATTTATAAAAGTTTTTATACTTAAGATGACTGTATTGAAATAATAAATCCAAGCTCTGTTTCTGAAAACATGAAAAAATACTAAACTGCAAAATTCCTATAGCGAAACATTAATGCCGATTGCTCGCTAGAGAAGACTTGGGTGTAACGTTGAAAGTCATTTTAAAACCAAACAGCTGATATTGCAACAATCTTAATTGAAGCAGTCTACTCTAAAAATATATATTTTTGTTTAACCACAATAAACTATTAAACAATGAAGTGTAGCATTTAAAAATTAAATACAAAACCAAATATAAAACTTATAAGCAAACACCTCTAACAACCGGACAAATGCAGTAGGGTAATAGTTGCAAAAGAAACCTCTGTTATCTGTTCTTGCATGGATAACAAATTTATGCTTTTATTTAGCAGCTGCTGGGATATGAACCTAAGCTTTAAAAAAATAATTACTTACTTAGTAGTCAACTAAGTAGTCGTCTAGGCTTCACCAATGAATATTTTAAAAGCTTTCAAGATAAATGACAAATATTATTGTATCTTTTTCGCTCGTACCGAAGGGCAACAGCAGCAACAAAGAGGGAGAAAAACCATAAAAGATTTTAACTCACAAAAATGCATACGCAGCAACACGTGTAAAAGAAATACTAGTAAACTTCCAAAAAAAAATCCATAAATATATAAGACTTTTCAAAAATATAAATCCTACTTTAGATGCGTTTTGTTTTTACGGAAATTGTTACACGATTCCCCCCACATGAGCACAGCTGCATTCTTGTTGAACCCCTTTTGTTCATTTTTAGATGTTGTTGTTATTATTATTGTTGGTTCATGTTATGTTTTTTTTATTTTGATTGATGATGATAAAAATATGTTTGTTTGTTGTTATTGTCACTGCTGCCATGATTCAACTTGATATTGTGTTTAAATCTTATTAATTTTTTTTGTGTTTTAATTTAATTTTTTTTTCATTTCCAATTTAAACACGAAAGTTCCCCCAATCATTGTTTTTGGTGTTTTTCTTAATTTAAACAATGAAATTCTAAAAATAAAAGATGCAATATTTTGTATTTAAGTTATAAACTGAAAAGAAGGAGAAATGAAAAGAACTGTTTTGGGGGGAAAAATCGTCTATTTTGCCAAAAGAAGCACAAAAAAAAAGAAAGATAGTTGGCAGCAATGATGGTAACTTAGCGACTTTTCTACTTAAATTTAGGAATTCTTAATGCAATAAGAAAGTTAATAAAAAGGGCCTATTCTGACAAAGAAATTTTATACAATGTAGATGCAGCCAAGGAAATGAGAAATGTTGCTTTCTTAAAAAAAAATCGCCTAACAGTAAACCAAATTATTAACAAAAGAAAAACAAATAATGGACCAAAGTAGGCTGTGATAACACAGCTGCCTGCCTCACCTAAAACAAAGTGTTACAAACAATTCCGTCAAGTATGACTTCAGTAGAAAAATCTGAAAGAATTGTTGTCGCAAGATAAATTATTTATTTTACTTATAAAAATAAATTTAATGATGTTATATTTTATATTACAACATTTTTGTGGTGTTTATATTTAAATCTTTTGTCTTTGTTTTAAAAATTAAAAAAAAAAAATTTGGCGATTAATCGCTTAAACTTTAAAATATGTTGCCTTCCAGACCGTGCAATTTTTGTTAAAGTTTAGTTTATGATTCATAATATTATGTATAAACAAATTATTAAGTGTTCGAACTTGGAATTGTGAGAAGATAATTTCAATTTCTTAAGAAAATCTTTTAGAAAAATCGAGAAACAAAAATGTAATGTGTAATTGGGGACCAAAGGGTCGGTCAGATTATTTAAATACTTGACCAAAAAAGCGTAACCACTACTTTTACAAATGTTTATTAAGTGTTATTGATACGTATCATGACGAATGACGATTTAAAGTATAAAAAATTTAATATCTTTTCTTTTATATCGAGTGGGATCTTATATTTCTTAATAAGTATTTGAAAACAATAAAAACATATTTCCATAATTTAGCGGTTACGTCTTTTTGGTCAAGTATTTGACTAATCTCACCGTTAACAATTAGCAACTTTTTTAGCGATTAAAAAAAACATCAAGCGGATTTTAAAGAAAAGTTACCAACGTTCGTTAGCAATTCATTGGTAGATATGTAAAAAATCTGAGTGTCTATTTTACATTATTTTGTGAAAAAATTTTAAACGATTCTCTTTAAACGATAAAGAATTTACAGCATTCGGTGATCTTGAAAAAAAAAAATTTATTAAAATTCCCTTGAAGACATAGAAGTTATAATTAATTTCTTTAGCTAATGCTTAAGTCAGTAAATATTTTTTTAATGACATTTTAAAATAATTTGTTATCTTAGAACCAGAACATTATAAGAAATTAAAAAAATACCTAGTAAAATTAAAAAAAGCTGGGTTTTATGATGTGTATTTATTTTATTTTTTTTTAACTAAACAAAAATCGCAAATGAAAACTGATAGTTTTCCTCGAATTTTTACAACTTGTTTAAAGTTTAGAAAAGTAAGATTGATTTGAAAATTTCTTTTTAATATAAAAATAAAAAAGTGTTGAATTTAACGAAAATATTTAAATTAATTAAACTTAAATATTCAAAAAGGCGATTAAGCGTCAAATCTGGCAACCCAGCCTTTTTTAATACAATTTACTTTTAGTAAAAATATATATATTTTATTTTTTATATTTTTTAATTATAAAAAGATGCTGCTTAAAAATATCAAAAACATATTTTGCATTGCTTTCATTTTTTAAATAAAAGTATTTTGACTTCTCTTTAAAAAAGTAGTCAGTCCCCTTACAAACACGACTAAAACAAGTATAATATGTTTTTTAATACGAATCATATTTATTATTGAGTAAATATTCCTTCCTGTTCAAAAAAACAAATAAGAAACTCAACAACATTGAGATCCCCTCTACATAAATGAATGCGAGACCACGGTAGAAATTTAACTTTCAATTTAAAGTGACATTAAATAGAATTAACTCCCAGTTGAGACACTTATTTATATGGTCGCTCATACTCACACACATATGACACACACCAGCCAGACGATAACATGCAAAGTATACGAACTCATTAAGATAATGTATCATTACATACGAGTATATCTTACGCTTTTCCCTTCCACACCATTGTCAAGCTTATGATTCATTACAACACCCCAGCATCCATTTATAGCAGCCAGCAGCAACAGTAGCGAGTCTTATTAAACGAACAGCCCGTAAGTCAGTCAGTCAGCCAGGCAAACAGACAGTCAAAGAATCACACAAGTCAACCACATAAACAATAAAAATAAAAAAGTTTCTTTTGGAAATGAATTTAAAATTCACGGTTACATTTTTTAATATGTGGGAGTTTTGCCATGAAGGCAAAAAATAAAAACATACGAAAGGGGCGGAGATGGTGCTGACTGTGTAGCAAGAAGAAAAACGAAAACATATTCTTTGCTACTTCCATATTTAAAAAGAATATTTGTGTGTATGTGAGAAACCACATAAAATTAATTTCCTCTCAAAAAAAGTAAAACAAATAAGATGATAAATATTTCATACTTTGCCAGATAAAAAGAATATTTGAATATAAAAAGCAATTCAACAGAAATAAAAAATAAAACATGGTAATTGATAATGATCGGCAGACAGGAAACTGAAAATAATGCATTGGAATCATTTTAAAGTTCAGAAATGTTACTTTCTGGCTGTGGAAGTCTTCAACATTTTTTTTTTATCAAAATTGTTCAAATCTCGTAACAGAATTAAATTTTAAAGACAAAATTGTATTTCTAAAAAAACTTAAATAAAATATTTCGTACTTATTATTACTTTTCACTATAAAGATGATCCTCTGAAAACGATTAAAGAAGGTTGCAACCAAAAATAGTTCCATTTATACCCTGTTTCACCTATCGGGGATACAAGCTTGTAAATTATCCTTTAAAATTATTATATTTTTTATATTACAGGCTGGTGAAATTTAATAAAAAAAATTAATTTTTATTATCTTAAGAGCCATTGTGTGAAAAAGTACCAATAATTTTATTCTAACTTTTTATTATTGCGGCCCTCTTTGATAGTGTTGGCTGGAATTTGAGCAGTTTTTTTTATCATGAAGTACATTTTCTTAAATGTATTATTTTTGCTACAAAAGTACTTTTCTTGAAATTTGATTTTTTTAAGTCTTAGAAGCTTTTTTGCTTAAAAGTACCAAAAACTTTACCTGCTTGTATTAAGTTGAAATAATATTTTAAGATTAAAAGCAGTTTATTATATTTATAATTTTATTGGCACTTTTTTTCACCCTTTAGTACCAATGTGTTAAAAAGTACCAAAAAATTTACTGCCCTTATTAAAACTCTAAACTGAATCGGACTAAAAATTTTAAAACCAATATTTTGAGATTATGCTATTTCCTGTACTTAGTCTTTTTTGGTACTTTTATTGTCCTTTTTTAACTAAACGATAGTTTCGAAAAAGTCAATTTTTATGGTTAAAAAGTAACTCATCGGCTCTATTAAATTACTTGAGCATCAACGCAATGTGAGACATATTTCACTATTTTCTCTTTACTACAACGCAACAATGGATTGCGTAAGTAGGGGTCATATCCTGATTGCTGGACCAATTAAAAGAAAGTACCTTCGTTTCTTACTTTAATGCCCATTTCTTCCTGTGTTCTTAATAAAATTAAGTGGAATTTGAAAAACATTTCGAGATAAAGCGCATTTTCCCGTAATAATTTTTTGGTACCTTTTTGGTACTTTTTTCTTCACTTTTAACTAAACGCTATTTGTGAAAAATAATTTTAAAGTGAGTGTTAAGCAGCTTATTTCAGAATATTTTTATACATCGTTAATGTATAAAAACAAATGCATAGTAAAGTACCAAAAATGGGTGCAATTTTTAAGCCCTCTAAGAAAAGTTCAAAAATTTTTGGATTTTTTTTTTTTTTTTTTTTTTTGGGAAAAGAGGAAATGTTATATATAGATTTAGTGACTTTGTTCAAAAAATTTAAGAAAGTAAAAAACCCAGAAATTATTTAATGCCTTCTTTCCACGTATTTTTTTATTTTTATTTTTTTTTTATATTTTATTTTTTTTTTTTTCTTAATTTTAACTTATTTTGATTTTATTGTGCTTTTGTTTTAGGAGACATAAATTCACCATTTTTGGCATTACCTATACATTAAATTATAAATCTGTAGTTTAAGACGCTTGGAGTAGCGTAAAGTATATCTGTCGACATTTTCTTTTTTCTGTAAGAATTTATTAATACTTGTGTTTCTGAAATTTATAAAATATTTTTCGATTTCAATTTCAAAATTCATCAAAAAACTTTAATGCGATTACTGATTATAAGTGAAAAAACATAATTTATTATTAATAATGATAAATTGTCTACTTGGTTGTTAAACAAAAACTATCCTAAATTTTTCTAATAAAACTTCACAGACATTTTCTAATTTTCTTTCTTGACAAATAAAACACATTAATTTTTTACGATTTTTGTTAAACAACTTGAACACTGCTGACTACAAAGATATTTTTTTAAGTTTTTTAAATTGGCTTTTAAACAAATGACTGAACAGCAATCAAGTCACTTAAGAAAAGTTTTTTTTTAACAAATTTATTGCAGCTAATTTTGGTAAAATTTGTTGAAAAATTTTCATATTTAAAATCTTGTTGTCTTGTAAAATTAATTTATTTTTTCTTTTATTAAAAGGAAAATGAAAAGAATAAAAAAATGTATTTTAAAGAAAAAAAAAATTAAAGCCATTAAAGCTTAAGTTTTGTGTTGACAAACACAATGATTCAGAAGGATAAAGAAGCCACTTACTTATTTAGCCAGCAAACAGAAATAAAGAAAATTGTATTGCGTTAACAGCAACAACAACAACAACAGGTGTAAGATTAAATTACAACGTTGACACAAAGTGATTTATTTTCATGGTTATAAAAACTTTTTTTATTTTTCTAAATTTTTTTAAGTACAAAAGAAGATTAAATTAGGGTGACCATAACTTATGCATGACCGTCTTTCTTAGGGACAGAAAAATTTTCATATTTATTATTTCTAAAATGTTGGCTTAAATAAATAAGTCTATAGCGATTCATAAAATTTTTAATATAATAAATTTTTTAAGAAAAACAAATATATTTATATTAAATAAAAACTTAATAATTATAACAAGCGAATAAAAAAATAGATTTGTAAATGACAATGAGTATTTAATTCAAAAGCTACATTTTTTATTACATCTAAAGGTTTATATACATTTTCGATCATGTTCGATAATTTGAATTTTATTTCGAACTTTGAATATGGGGTGCAACTGTTTTGAAGGTTTATTAAAATACACAAATTTATAAAACTCAACTTATATTTTATTAATATGTTGAAGGAAAGCTTTTAATTATGTTATTGTTAATTTCGAATTTTTCGAATTTACTAAAATAATGCATTATTTAGGTCAACAAGTTGTGACAAAATTTTAGTATTTTCGATAAATTGAAAAATCTTTTAGTTTTGTCTATGTTCGAAAATGCGAATTTAAATTAAAAACTCGAACATAAATAAAAAAGAAATAAACAGAGAATATTCAATAATGTGAGGTTATTAAAAATATATTATTTTAATTTAAATTTTCCAATAAAGATTAGTTTAATGGAAAAATTTAGGACATTTTTATTTTGTATTTATGTTTTAAAATTCGAACGTTATCCTCAGTTTTTATAAGAAAAATATTTTGAATGTCATAATACTCAAAAAATTTGCAGTAATTATGAAAATATGCAAATTATTTACATTTTTGTTATGTTCGAAAATTCGAAATTAATTTCGAAATTCGAATATGAGTTAAAAAATTATAAAGAATTAGTTAGTAATGCAAAAACTCAAAATGTATAAAATTTAAAACTATGTTTATGAATTCGAACTGTATTTCGAAACTTGCAATATAAAAAAGTTATAATAAAACTAAAATTATTAAAGTATTTCTATTACAAAAAATACAAAAAAAAAATTATTGTGCATTTCAGTTTCATTTTTACCCAGACCATATCGCCTTAATTATGTAAAATGTGTGTAACAGCTGGGCACCCTAATAAGAAGTTCTTACTTATTAAAGAAAATATGTTTTCTAAAAGCGAGCCATAAATAAAATTATTTTCCACTTAAAAGAAAAGGAACACAATAATATATCGATATTTGTAAGCAAGAGAGACATATCGAAAAGCTTGGTAGCAACCACAATAGCTTCTTGGCTTTTAAGTGTTTTTATTTGTTATTTTTTATTATTCTTTTCTTGCCGAAAAAATAGTAGTATAGAACCAAATATAACAAAGTCTTTTGATTTATCTTCAAGAGGGAGCGCTGTAAAAACACCGCTTTTTGTTCAATTTTCCTGTATTTCCCATGTGAGGATAAAAGTGCATGGAAAACTAAAATTATTATCAATAAAAGATATTACAAAAAAAAGTAATAGGAAAAACTTTTAAGAAAAGAAAATTCATAAATTACAATTTTATTTAACCTTTAACTTGGTTTAAAAAAATCTAAAATAAAATAAAAATAATTTTTATTTAAGTTTTTTGTTTTTCAAATTAAAGTGTTGAACAGACACGGAAATTTTCACACAGAGTGCAAAAGCGTAAAACTTTTATCTAAGAAACATTTCCTATTTCAAGCAAATCTACCGATTCTTCAATAACCACAACAATTTTAGCGTACAAAAAAAAAACCATTCATGGGAACAAACAATTTAAGTGGTTTTTATGGCTTGAAAAAATCTTTAAGTGCGTAGGTGTTACAAATTGAAAACTAAAAGACGTAAAAAGAACTTTAGAAATAATTTAAGAAAAACAAAAATAGACAAGAAACTAACTTAAGAAGAAGACGTGCATAAATATACATATTTTAAAGACAAAGATTAAAAAAAAAGTATAAGCAGACATAATCATAAGTAGTCAACAAAGTAGTAGGGAGGTTGATCATTTTAAAGAAATAGACAAAAAGAAAACCGAAAAAATCAAATTTAAAATAAACAAATCAAACTCTGTGTTGGAACTAAATCACACTTCGGCTACAGTTCTTAAAATAAGCTTTCATATGAGAACGATAGAAAAATAAATTAAAATTAAAACCAAATGTAGGTAGAAGTAATGCCCTTCTTGCCATTATGTATGAAAGAGCAAACCAATCATTTATTATTTAAGTCATTATTCCGGAAAAGCATCTCGCATTAAGTATTTAATTGAAAAATGACCCTCATATTTTATAAAAAGTTCAAAGGCCCATAACTCGGAAAATATGGGCAAGCACCAATTTTTTAACTTGATATTTTTTCTTTTTTTTTAATTCTCTATCTTCCCATACATTTGTTGTTTAGATTGGAGTTATTTCAATGTTAAAATTGGTATGGAAAAATCAGAGGCAGGCGTGGTGTTTAGCCCACTGCCTCAAAGGACATGGACCGATCTTGCTGATTTTCAATAACAAAGTTTAAAAAATTATTTTTAAAATAAAAGGCGAGTTTTTATATTAATTTCGAAATTTTTCTATATTTTATTTCTTGAATAAATTTTTTAGTTGTCGCGGAAGTTTTATTTTTTTGTTGTAAATTGTTAAATAAACTTTCAATTTCATATATAAATTTTTATAGCCTGTTCAGACATAAATTAATATTCAGCTTTTCTCAAAAAAAGCCAATATTGTTGAGCTCAATATTCCATACAAAATCTCAATAAGTACGAAACTGTTATAATATTGGGAAGAAATTAAAATACAACACTGTTCAGAAGATGTGTGTGAAGCAAAATGTCGATATTTATATCTCAGACACAAACCAATTGCGTCTAAACCAAACTAATTTTGTCAAGACACAAATATTGACTTAATAAATGTGTATGTATGTATGAACATACTATTAGTCAATTTTATAGATAATGAATAATGAAAAAGTCCCAAGTATGATTTTTGATAACTTTTAATTTTTTTATTATATTTTAGAGAAAAAAAATACGGAAGAAGAATTGCTTTGAAATAATCAGCCATGCAGTTAATTAAAAACGTTTTAAAAAATAGTGTTATCCATCCCTGCCAACATTGTTTACAGTTGGGTGAAGGCTCTCAATATAGTGTTGCCATATTTTATGCACTAAAACAGTGTTGCAGAAGAGCATTAGAAGATCATTAGCGATATTACTAAAGACAAAAATATTTTTTGTTCAACTTATTGAATAACCCTAACATTGGCTTCATTTAACACCAAATGCGACTTGATTTTCCACGACCGTAGTGGGAAAGGAAATGAAACCACACAATTTATAAATTGTATTTCTTTTGTTAGTGCGATTTTGGGCACAGCAGCTGCACTTGGGAATTGATTATTCAAGCAGAAAATTCGTTAAAATTAAAGTTCTTTTTTTTGCAGTTTAGATTTATAAATATTTTCAGAGTTAAATTATGCGAATAAAAAAAAAATAAATAGATAATTTGTTCTATAATCAAACAAGGTGTGTGTGTGTGAATTTGTTGTTTTTTTATCTCTTTTTTTTGCCACAACCTGCACGTGTAAATGCGTTAAAAATAATTTTAATGGTGAGAAAATTTATTGCAATTGCATTTAGTACATGTTATGAGCAATACGAGGTGTGATTAAAAAAACATTTATTTTTAAACATTTTTTTAAATTCCAAAGTTTCGTTTACGCCAGCAGTTTTTGCATTTAAGAATTCGGCTGCTTCTTTGTTACATATCGTGGGAAATAAAAAAATCAGAAATATATTTAAATACGTATAAAAGATTATTTTGATTTAATTTAATCTATGGAAATAATTACATAATGATATTTTAAATATTTTAAGCCAATGTTGATTTATAGAGGTGCTGGGTTTATATTCAAGATTTTGGCAGTTAAATTATTTATTTTATGCTAGATTTGTTGTTCTGTATTTTTCAGATAACAACAAAAATTCACCAAGACAAGCTTTAACAACCCAGAACCAACACGTTTGAATGATAAAATGAAATTATCAAAAACCTTTTTCTCGCCACATTTAAAAATCCGAAATAATAAAAAAAAACAAAAGACAAAAAAAGTTAAAGAAGAAAAATTAAAAGAAAATTAATAAAGTAAAAATAATTAGTAAAAAAGAAAATAGTAAATGAAATTTATAAATAATGTTTAAAGCATAAAAATAATAATCGAAACAATTCAGAATAAGTTTAATAATTTTCAAACATATTATGATCGTTGAAACATACTCTTGTTTAAAATTAAAACATAATTATGATTATATTTTACAATGCTATTATTATGTTAGTTAACAATATGGTTCCAATAAGAATATTTTTATTCTTTTGTTCTAAATACAATATTATGTTTAGACTTCAATGTTGCTATTATATTATGGTTACCGCAATCATGTTTTTTTTTGCTAGAAGAAATGAACTCCTTTCAATTTTAGCAGTTCAAAGCCACTTGTATGCTGTTCAGCTATGTCTTTTATTTTCTTGACAACTCTACTTTATTGCGAATTTAGTTACATCGCTATCAAGTTTCCTCAAACTGCAACCTATCAATCTATTTTCTTTAAATATTCCCATTTTAATTTTAGTTTGTTTTGGTAAGGGTTACCAAAGATTAGAAAGACGGTAATGTCTTAAATGGTGGAATTCCATGAGTTCGATGAACAAAGCTGTGCATTTGACAGACGAGCATAGAATGCACTGCTTAGTAGTTTGTAAAATATTTCAAGTTCGACAGGTCCACCAATTTGATAGCAAACAGCCCTTTAAATATTTGTTAAAATTAAACGAATCATTTTTGTCAGGCTTAAATTTGTAGTTTGTTACAAGAAGGGAAAAATATATCTTAACTAAGGCAAATAAATTAACAACAGAAAAAATTTTATTTTAGACACCAACAAATGATGTCAAGGATTTTCCAAACCGTTACTTCCTCATTCATGTTCAATCTATTCGGAATTTTTAGAAATTCTATCATCAACGAATAATGCTAATTTAATAAATTCCAACAAATTCCTTTGTGACCAGTTTATTAGAAACTTTTTTTTAAAAGAATTACTGTTCTCACTTCGGCAAGTATTTATAATTATAATAATAGAAGTATAAAATACATTTCCTTAAGAAAAAAAAAAAACATTTTATTAAAGTTTTTACTGATTGCAACCTTAAGAAAAAATACTAAATTATTACAATATATTTTAATAAAGTTTATAAAGAAGAACTTTGGTTTAAAAACCACAATATCATGTGTAGTATTTCATCACAAAGGGGAGAAAATGTAAAAAAAAAACAAAATAAAATACAAAAAATTGTTTCAGATGATAAATAATACTTTGAACACAAAACACAGGTAGTTAAAACCACAAGATATTAAAAAAAATAAATAAAAATAAAAAAATCAACAATAATAAACCAACAACGCATAACCCTCTATAGAAATTAAAAATATAAAAAAGGAAATATTTTTTTATATTTTGTATGAATAAATAAATTTGCGTAATATTTTAGAAATACTTGTTAAAAAGTAGTGGAAGCATGAAGAAAAGAAGTTTAAATACACTGAAAGAAAAAAAATTGTAAAACATCAATCCTAAGGCGGTAATTTTATTACAGTAAATAAAAATTAAAATTATTTAGTTTTAAATATAATAAATTAAATCGTTAATCTTTGATTTTATTCATTATTTTCCTTTTGTTCTATATTTATTATTTTCGAAAAAAAAAAACAAACAGCAGCGCCCTTACTAAACTTCTTTCTCAGTGAATTTGAAAAATTAAAAAAGTTCGAAAAACGGATTTATTAAATTTAATTAATCTCAATTTTCAAACATTTTGCTTTTGAAAATATTTCTTTAAAAAAAATTTGCTTTACGAAAAAAAATTAAAATTCTCCATCGTAATTTTCAACTTTCTAAGATATCATTATGCAAAAAAAATTTTCATGAAATAAATTTAGTACTTATAATAACAAAAAGGTACTATTTTCATTAAATATAACATACTTTTTAAAAGTTCAAATTTTCCATGCCTGGCAGATAATTTGACTTATAGTGGAGAGAGGTGTTGCCACACTGATTAAAAACAAAAAATAACGCTTAGTCGCAGATATATTTTATTCAGACTTTGCAATTATTTTATGCCACTCTTTGTCTTCTCTAATGATCCAATTCTATTAAAAGGCCAAGCGCTTGGGTATCAATTTTTAGCTCAAACGCAGTAGGCAGATATCTATATCGCTATTCACCCGATGTCAACAGCTTTTTTAAGGTAACCCTTAGACTACCTTTCATAGAAAAAAAATTTTGCATCTATTTAAATTTTTGTTTTAATTTGTTTTTTAAATTGCAATTTAACAAATTAATTAATTGACTTAATTAAATATTTAATTGATTAACGATTAAACAATTAATTGAATTCAATAAGGAATTTATGTTCAATTAAAAACACGAATTCCTTATTAAATAAATAATTGAATCGATTATAAATTTTAGTAAAATTTTAATTCAAAAACAAATAAAATCTTTCATTGGCACAAACCCTTTTTTCTGTGTTTATTTCACTATCTGGGCGTGTTGCTATCCTAGAAAAATTAAAAAAAAAAAAAATGAAAGATTATGACAACTGCCAGCGACTTATCACTTTGGAGAAGGCTTCACCCACCAGGTGACCACATATTTAGGAACAGATATCACCAAATGCTTTTTCGGAGACTTCTAAAACATTTCATTTTCTTGAATAGTTGGAATAATAAGCCTCGCTAATGCTGTATTGTCTTAAATAGAAAGGACGGAAAATTCTTGGGTCCGACGCGGAATTATACGCAGAACATCTAAACCACAACTGAGCTGTCACTAAAGGCTCTTTTGAAAAGTAACGTTTTGTTTTCTTGCTTCATACCCAAACGTTAAGATACTCCAGCTCATTTTAAAGCACAAATGACCATAAACCGATTTACAAAATATCGCATTCGCCTTATCAAGCTCAAGCTTAAAGGTATCAAGCTATTTATTATAAAATAAAATTGAAGTCATCTATTTTTTCTCTTCGTGTATTATGACAAGGAGAGAGCAGAAGTATCCTCACAAAGTCAAACTAAACTTTAAGTTTTTTTGTTTGTTTTTTTTTTTTTTGGGTAAAAAGCTCTTTAGAAAATAATAAAAAAACTGCATTACACTTGAGTTGCAAATAGAGAGGGAAGTGCACAGATAAAGTTAAAGAAACGATGAAACACAAAGAACTAAATAAAAGTTTTTTCTCTGCATTTTCCGCTACGCTACACTAAAAAGTAAAAAATTATAATGAAATTTTCTAAAGTTGTTAACCCAATGGAATAAAGAGCCCAATGTTAAATTTGAATAGAGAATTTAAGTTTAATTCGGTTGTTATCTTGGGATGGTAATTCAATAAGTAGTTGAAGCTTTTTTTTACAATGTTTAACGAGTCCTTTTTAAAAAAGCAAGAGTTATCCAAAACGTTAAAATGTTGTCTGTGGCATAGAAGGGCGGAATATTCCTTGAGAATATTGACAACACATACGAGTAATAATGCAGGGACATTTTAAGTTAATTTCTTTGTAAAAATACAACTTTCAAAAATTCTCTAGCGAAATGCTTAACTGTAAAAAAATCACCCTATTTTTGAGTGTTCATTATGGATTTAAGATTAAAAATTTTTAGTTTGACTTTTTACTTTTTTTAAATCTTTCTTTTATTAAAAAAAATAAATGGAATAAAAATTGCTAACAAAAACTTCCACTTTTTGTTGTTGTTGTTGAAAGAATATGCATAAATATTATTGCAGTAAATTTCCCAACTTAAGCATTTTTTTAAATAAATTGCAGATATAGAAAATAATAAAAAAAAAAATTATATACAATGCTGTTTAATAAAGAATTAAAAGAAAAACTTACTTAATTTTGCAATCAATTTTTTTATACATAAAGAAATCGTTGGACTTTATCGAAACATACCTGAAAAGAAAGTAAAAATAATAATTAATAATTTTAAGGGTATTTATTTCAAATCTTAAAACAAATAAATGGAATTAATAAAACCAAAACTAAAAACAGAATTAAGTTTTATGCAAATTATTAAAAAAAAAATAGTTTGCTAATGTTCGAAAAATTTCGAATTTAGCTTGGATATAAATTTGTAGAAATAAATTTAAAAAGTTTGCATAGTTTAAATTTCAAAATTAAGTAGAATATACACTTAAAGAATTAAAAGTACGAGTAATTAAATTTAAGTAGAAAAATTTTTTTATACTTTTTTAAAAATAGTTTTTGGCTTTTGCATGTTTGAAGTTTCAAACTTAATTTTGAATTTGAAAAAGGCACAAAATTAAAAATCTTATATTCAAAATTGTCCTTTTTTATAAAAAAAAACAAGTTTTGTTATGTTCGAATTTTTCTAACAATAAGTTTTACGAAAATTTCATTTCGAATTAAAGTCTAATTAACTTAAAGCTGGATTCACCCACTATTTCGGAAGAAAATTTTTGTTCCGAAACAATTTTAGTTTTTTAAGAGTTTGTTTGTTCACCCACTTCAAACAATTTTTCTGGAAAAACAAAGCTACCATATGAAACATATGTGTAAGCGAGATGTGTTACTTCACAAACAGGCAGCACTATGACAGAAGATTGAAATCACAGAATGCTGTTTTTTTGGCGGTTTTTGTGTCACAGACATAGTTTTGGTTTTGTTATAAATAAATTCTAAATTAAAAAAAACTTTCATAATTAAGAACAAAACAAATTTTAAAAATAATTCTTGAATGTCAATGCAAACAAAAAACGAAAAGTGATGTGATGTGATGTTTTTTCTTGCTTTTTCACTTTTTTCAGTTGACACCAGTTTCTTTTTTCTCTTTTTAAGAAATTGTTTACTACAAATTTGTTCCAATTTTTAAAGAAAAAATTATTCAGAAAAGAAGTCAATCAGGTTGCTTGGCAGTCTTACTTTTTAAATTTGCAAGCAGTTTTACCTTTTAAATATATATGCACATATACATATATTTAATATGTACATATAAAATGATATGGCAGCTCAGTTAAATTTTCTTTGAAAAAATAAAGTAGTTGGCAGCACAGTTTCATTGTTTGGGAACAAAAATTAAAATTAAACCAATTTAAGCTGAAATTGTTTCGAAGTGAGTTTAACTTTTTTTCTCTCTCTCTCTCTCTCTTTCTCTCTCTCTCTCAAAAAGAAACACCTCATACTACATATAAAGAAATGGGTGAATCCAGCATTACTTAACTTATTTTTTTTCATGCATAAGTTAAAAAATTTTATTGTATTCGAAATTTCATATTTAATTTCGCAATTGAAAATTTTTAAACTTCAAATCTAATGTTTGAAAGAAAATTATTTTCTAAAAATATTTTTGTTTTAAACATAACTTCATGTTCGAAGTTAGTTCTTTATTTGAATAAATCAATCAGGTTTTAAGAATAATTAGTTTAAAAAAAAAATTTTTTCGTACAATAAAACAAAGTTTCGTTGAGCTCGAAAATTTCGAACAAAGTAGTAAACACAACCACCTGCAGGACTACAAACGAAAGTTAAAACAGGTAAGAGTGCTATTTACGGCAATGCCAAATATTATATACCCTTTACAATGTATGTAAATCTAGTTAAGTGAAGTAACTCCAATCAAGAAGAAAAAAATTGATTAAAAAAACATTCTTTTTTACATAAAAATGTCACCGGCTCTTAATAGGTTAAGCATTTTTAATAGATTTTAGTATTTTCTGAAATATCTGTTCATTGAAATATCTGACCGATTGTTAAAACTGAACTTTTTTATGAAAATCTCAGAGGCCATAACTCAAAAAATATGGGCGAGCTCTAATTTTTTCATCTAATGTTTTTTCTCATTTTTTAATTCTGAATCGCTCCATGTATTTGTTTTCTTTTCTTTTTTTTTTTTTTTTCTTTTTTTTTTTTTTTTTTGATTGGAGTTATTTTATTGTTCCAAAGGGTATGGAGAAATTAGCGGCAGATGTGGTATTTAGCCTACTGCCTCGAAGGGCATGGACCGATCTTGCTGATTTTCAGTAGCAAAAATTTTCGAAACTATGTTTGATCGATTGGCGTATTTAAATTTTCTCTAGCAAATCTAGGGCCTTGGTAAAGTCGATTTCAACACTAACACGGACAGACAGGCAGGCATTTATGTTTGAGTTTTACAGGATTTTAAATTCGGGAGGTTGTTTTTGATTCAAAAATAAGAAACAAATAGAAAAAAAAACAAGTTTAATTTTTCGTTATTATTTTTCGTTTCATTTTTGTAAATTTCGAACAATTAAAATTAAATAATTTAAACGCTTATGTAGAAAAGACTGTATTTTGTGGAAAATAAAATATTTTTAAAATGTCCAAGATTTCAGCATGAATTGCGGAATTAAATAGAATACAGTTTCTAAAATCTTAATTAAAAAAATTAATTTTTATGCAAAAAGTGTAAAAACTCTCAGACTCTTGTGTTAAAAATACATTAAAAAATTTTTTAGTAAAATAGTGGTATTTTTTACAGTTAATTTAAGTTTAAAAAAAAGTACCCATTTATGCAACCGAGTACTTTTTTTCTCCCCTGAGCTCAATAAATTGTCATAAATTATAAATAATTGCGGTTAAAATAGAGCGTTCAAATGACTACAAAAATAGAAAACGTGTGTGATGACTTGATAATGTTGTTGTTGATACGAAATAATCTCAGCAGCGAATAGAAACAAAAAGAAAAAAAAGTGAACAACAAATAAAGTGAAATTTGTTTGCTGTTTGAATGTGCAAAAGATGCACTTAATCTAACAGAGCGTAAAATCATAAAACAGCAACAATAAAAACAGCAAGTAATTATGAAAATGTAGCCTAAATACCAAAAATAAAAACAAAAACTATAACGGAAAAAAAACGTAAACAAAAGGCGTAAATTAAATAGTTGATGCAGCCCACTTTTTTGAAATTTTTTTAAAGGTCTTTAACATGTTACACAAATTGTTGTGAGGGATTTGTGCAAATTTTTTTTTTTTTTAACTAAAGAAATTATAAATAAGGCAGCTTAGTGTACAGTAGTGGTCAAAAGAAGTGTAGTTAAAATGCCATAAACGTTTTGCGCTTTTTCCAAATATCGGGTATTTTTCGAACCCGCTAGAACTTATGCTCACTTACTGATATTTATAATCAGTATATTCTGGCAAATCAATATTTGAAAATTGAGTTCATATTTAAAATGGCCGAAGATGGAGGGAGTCCAATCCACAACAGATCCCAAAGACTTCATTACAGTTAGAAAGTCCAACCGTTTGGTTCAGTGTACACCTTGGTAGCATCATTGTACCATGTTTCTTCAAAAATGTGGTCGAAGCTTACGTTAGTGTCAATAGAGATCGTGATGAATAATTGTTTGTTTGAATATATAGACGACATTGTTCTGGGCGAAATGTGGTTTTAACAGGATGGCTCTTAGTGTTAAACGGCGACCACAACCATCGACTTATTGAATTAAAAATTTACCATTTTGTGAAATGAACCTGACATTTGGCCTGCTAGATCGCACGATTTAACACCCCTCGAATATTTCTTGTGATGGCTACATGAAGTCACATGAACGTCTAAAACAGCCATGGTGCCCATACCTCCGATTTCATGTAATGTCATGTAAGTTGTCGAATTAAGTTGGACTTTTACTCCCTTTATTTGCTTTTAAATTAAAGAACTCCAAAAACTTCACGACATGAGAGTATTAAATAGGCAAAGGTTTTAATATTTTAAAATTTCGTTATGATATGAGTAATTTTGCATGCACTTAAAAATCTATCACCAAGACCTTCTAGTGTTATTTTTTATATTTTAAAGACGAGGACGACCTGACTTTATTTGTTCTACTATGTCTTCAAAATCCTAGTAGTATTAGGTTGAGGGTTTTTTTTCAATAAAAGAAATTAAGTTTTAAAAACACACACATGGCAACACTGGAGATGATTTGCCTCCAGTGGCTTTAAAACACAAACTAAATAAGGCAGGTTGACTAAATAAAATAGCGCGGTAGTTTACAAAACGGATATAATGTAATTGCTGATTTGAAATAAAATGCGAGGGAAGTTCAAACATTCATATCCTTTAAGAAAAATTCTTGCATTGCATTTTTATACCCTTTTTAAATTTCGTTGTGATATGAGTATTTTTGCATGCAGCAGCAAAAAATCTGTCATCATGACCTTGCTATGATATTTATAGCCTGATGCATTTCATCTTCTTATCTTCCAGTGTTATATTTTATAGACGGGGACGATCTGACGTCATTTGTTCTAGTATGACTTCAATTGATTGGTGATTTGAAATAATTTTAAATAAACTACTTCTCTCGTAGTTCAAATGGTCATCTCTTTTTAAAAAAAATCCCTCCATTGCATTTTTACTTTAAAACTCCTTCTAACGCTACAAAAAAAATGTCATGTTTAATTTCACGAATTGTAGGACTTACACTACGCAATTTTCCATGAAACAAGCATGAAATTTTTGTTTGTTGGTGAAGCAATATACTATTGCTTGAATTTTATCGCTGCAACTTAAATAGAGAATTGAAAAAAAAAAATGCCTCAAAAGTTGCATAGTGTAAATCTGGACTATATTTGCGGAATCTTTTTAATATTGGAAATAACTTAAAAACTTACTCTAGAATACGTAAAAATTACGTTACGATAAAGAAGGTGTTTACAGACCCCAGTGAGTCAGTTCTCCTCAAAACATATTCAAATATAAAAATTTTACATTTTTAAGAACCAGAAAAAACATGTAATCTTGCATACCCTTCACCATAAATGTGAAGTAACTCCAATCAAGAAAGCAAATATTGAGGTGACAGAGAAAAAAAAATGAAAATTTTTACATAAAACTGTCATCGGCTCTTAATGGGTTAAGCATTTTTTTAAAATGTTTAGTATTTTCTGAAAGATCTATCTTAAAAAATATGGTTTACAATCGAACTTTTCTAGGAAATGTTCAGAGGTCAATCACTCGGAAAATATGGGCGAGCGCCAATTTTTTAACTTGATCGTTTTATCTTATTTTTTAATTTTTTATCGCACCATATATTTTTTTAATTGGAGTTACTTTATTGTTCAAAATTATATTGGAAAAATTAGGGGCAGGAGCGGTGTTTTGTCCGCTGCCTCGAAGGTCATTGACTTATTTTGTTGATTTTTCAATAGCAAAATTTTCAAAACCATGTGTAGTCGATTGGCGTACTTAAATTTTCTCTAGCTTATCTTGTGCTCTTGCAAAGTTGATTTCAATACTAACACGGACAGACAGACGGACATCGCTCTATCGACTTCGCTATGCATAAGGAGTGAGAATATATACTTTATGGGGTCGGAAATGGATACTGTAGAAATTACAAACAGAATGACAAAATTAGTTATGCCCTTTTTTCACTTTTTGTGGTAAAAAAATGTGTTCAAAGGGAAAGACGGACGAAATCAAGGAAATTGAATGCAAAAAAGAGATTTTTCAATTTTGAAAATTTTAGTGAAAACCATAAATTTAAAGTATTGTTCCACATTATGTATACTAGTTTCTTCTTATACAGAAATCATAAAACTTAGTTGTCGGAATTCATATGCAAACGATAATTTAGCGGCTTCTTCTCGAACAATAAACTTTTTAGTAAAAAAAAAAAAAAAAAAAAAAATACCGAAGCGTGGTGATTTCTGTTGCCTTTTTAAAATAAAAATCCTAGGGCTTTAATAATTTGAATACCTTCTACACAATATAAATAAACAACTCTTCAAAACGTGGGAAAATTTCAGCTAAGAAACATCCTTCTATTAATTTATTCAGGTTTATGATTTTGTTTTTTTACACTTTCACCATAAATAGCTTCCGGCTTCAAAAGGAAGAAACATTATTGTGTCGTTTATAGTTTTATTTTATTGTAGCTTTTGCATTAATTAAATGATTAAATAACATCGAAAAAGCGTTAGTTAACTTTTAAATACAGAGTGAAAAAAAAAACAAAATAAAATTTTTAGTTAAAAAAAAAATAAAAATAATAAAACAGTAAAAAATTATGTGACTTTTTTGCAAAGCGAAGAATACAAAACAAAATGATAAATTATTTTCAACACTAAAAATGTCAACACATTTTTGAAAGATTTTCGTTTAGGTTTTTGCAACAACAAAATATCTTTTAGCAGCAACAGTCTTCATTATAATCGCACTGAAAACAGCAATTTAAAGTCAATAATTAAGTTGCTGGCAAACGCCATCATTAACGAAAAAATTCATGACATCATAACCTGTGGGCATAACTAGATTAACACAGATTTATATGTTTGTAATAACAAAAAAAAAAATACTTAAGAGAAAAAAAACAAGTTAAAATTTAATGAGTAACAACAAAAAAAATACTACTTGACATTGAATGGTATTTAGGAGCTTTTTGCTTCTCCCTCCCTCTCTTTCTCTTTATATTCTGAGAACTTGAAAAAATTTGGCCATTTAAGTAGAAGTTAAGTACAAACAGAGCTGCCAGATTTATGTAATATCTTTTTAAGATTCCACGAAAAAACTTTCTGCACAAAGTTCCTGTATTTTTAACAGATTTGTGTCAGCGATGTAAAGAAGTTTTTCGAGAACAATTTCGACGTTTTAAAGATGTGTGTTTTTATATTTAAGGTAAAGAACCTTTCTAAGCAACACAAAATATGATGAATGATTCTCTTCAGATCTGTTGTAAACACAGAAAGAAGAAGAATCATTAAGAGTATTACATTAAACCATCTATTTCACGTTTCACGGTATTGCCAGTCGTTAAAAACTAACAAAATTTAGTGCCACATCATTTAAAGTCAAAACAGCAAATTTTACATGTCGAAAATTTTTTTAAAAAAATTCTAAAGATAAAAGGGTTTTCGATTTGCGAGAAGTGAATCCATTACGATTGATAATTTAAGGCTCAAACTGACATATTTGAAGCAAAATCAAACGAAAAGCACAAATTGTATCTCTTGTGCTGTATTTGAAGGGATTAGTTCAACAGCTCATCTGTTTAAAGAGGGTAGAAGGGGAAAGCCTTCAGGTTATATTTCCATTCAAGAACTTTTAGAACTTTATAGAAATTATTATTTGGAAAACAGCTGAGTAAAGCTTAAATTTAACCGGAGTTGTATAACCCATACTTAGCCAGGTGTGACGAACACTTGATTCGAACCATGTAAAATAACTTTGGCTATCGAAAATTGTCAAGCTTCGTTTTTAACCCCAAAAGTCGAGTACTTTCACTGCAAAAAAATTTTTAATTATTAACAATCTAATTAATAATGGCGAATACTTAAGAATAAAGATGAAATTGAATCTTAAAATCTTGAACAATACGATCACGAACATGGAATTTTCATTATCAATATGACTGCGATGGCTAATCAGAACAAAATTATGCACTTAAGAAATTTTATCGTTCAAGTAAAAATAAAAATCGCGGGATCATTCCAGATGATAAAATTTTGATACGTTTGGTGCTTGAATTAGCAAAATTTATACGATTTGCTGGCATAAGCAAATCATCGTCGACAAATATCTTAAAGCAATAAATAAAAAAAATTTAAAGCTTTAAAACTTTACGCACGCTTAACTTCAGTTGTTCTCTAATCCATCTTCTATGACTACCCATTTGATAAAAAATAATGTGGTCGATTGGCCAGTGCACCGCGGTACGTATTACAGAAAAAATTAGTTTTTTAATCGAAAAGTTCGTATGTGAAATAAACTTCCTTCAGTGGTATCTCACTTTCAGTGTTAAAAACACTACTCCCTCTATCCCCCTTCCTACAACCTAATTTCCTAGTTCTGTCATTATCCCTATAAAAAAAATTATCGCCTACAACTTATTGACAATTTCATTATAATGCAGCGCCTTTTCTGTTGACCTTGAAAGTATTTAGTATAAAATTGTTAAATTAGAAAAAGAAAACTCTGACAGCAGCTTTAAAATAATTTGCCTGCTAAACAACAGCAGGTTTTGTAAAATTGTTACAGAGAAAAGCATTTTTAACTTTTTTGTTGTTTGAAGTGAAGGTTTTTCCGCAGGCCTATTTACTATTGAGAAAAAAATAAACCTAATTTAAAAAAAAACGTTCCCAGGGAGATTTCTAATTTTATTTTTATAACGCGTCATTTTTTGGAACTTTTTCTCCTTAATTGTTGAAAAATAAAACAGAAGAAGTATCTGGCAGCTCTGTTTACAAACCGGTCTCAAGGCTTCTTTGCAGTTAATCGTGCAATCGAACATGTTATTGATAGCTGACTGGTGTTTAATTTTTTTTGTTTTTTGTTTTTTCTTTAATTTTTGTTTATCCAATCGTTAGTCTACCTGTCCTAATCCCCAAAATGTGGGTTGTATTAGTTTGTTGTTATTGTTTTTATATTTATTTTATGAACCATTGTGATTTGGGTGATTTGTTTTTTTTTTTTGTGTTACTTTAAAAGAGCAGTTTTATTAAAAAAATATAAATCTTTATTATTCTTAACAATTAAGTATTACCGAACTGTTCTCAATTTCTATTTTAGCTTGAAAATATTTTTTTTTGCAAATGTTGCTGGGTTTTAATAATTTAAACGCATTTGGTTAGAAACATGTTTTTAATGATCAAATTATTATTTCGTATAACAAATAGTTTAAAATGACTATAAAATGATGAGACACTATTTACTTCACCTTTTAAAATCAAGGGCGGAGGCATAAACAAGTGATCGTATGAATTTAGTTTATTGCAATTTAGGAATAAATAAAATTACTAAAATGCTAAAAATTACAAAGACGATTTTTTAAGGTTTATGGTTTTATAACCGCAAGGCCGAAATCTTCTAATAGCACAACCCAATGTACCCCCAGATTCAGGCCTCTATGCGTCAGGTTTAAGAGTTTTTAGGGTTACCTTCTTTAAAAATATTTTTTTCTGCCTCTCACGTTGAGAGTTATTTATGATCTCCCGCATTAAAAAAGTGCTGGGTTAAAAATAACGTCACACGAAATTCTTGCGTAGATTCATATTCTTTTCTAAACTATCAAAGCTGAAACTCATATCACCTCTTGCAAAATTTTATTATTTATTCGTTCCTTAAACGAAAAGAAAATATTTTTTGCAAAAAAAAAATCGACTTCAAGACAGACAAACTTAAAATTACGTTTCATATTGTAACACCCTTTAATTTATAATTTTAAATATTTACAATTCTTATTATACCACACCAAGTAGTAGACACTCTCTCTAAGTTTCAAGTGATTGTATATAACGGTTAAAAAGATAGGGTTATATAGGTCAAATTATATCAATATTGGGAACACCCTTTAATTTTTAAATTTATATTGTGTACTCATTGTTGTAGCGCATTGAGAAATAAAAGTTCTTTGTGAATTTAAACCGTATGTCTAGAACTGTTCAAAAGTATGGCCATATGCAGTAAATTAAATAAACTATGGGGGCACCCTTTAATTTTTAATTTTAAACATTTATACTTGTTACTATAACGGTCACGGTTATCAACATTTTGTCCAATTTTCAAGTGTTTGTCTATAACTGTTCAAGAGATAGACCCATATATGTCAATTTACTTCACCTATGGGCACACCCTTTAATTTTTAGATTTATTTTTGTATTACTTTTTGCTATTAGGAGCTATTGTGATTATTAGTTTTTTAATTTTAATGTATTTCATAATACACGTCAAAACATATTTGTTGTAAGGGGACACCCTTTAATTTTTAAAATTAAAAACTGTTTTTAAAGCAGGATTAGTCTGTAAGAATAAACTCGATCCTGAGGCTCTCAGGACGCAAACATAAAGAAGGCAACATTTAGACGAACTATTAACCTTCTTCTGTTTTTGAAGTTGGTGAAAAAAGGGTTTGGCTGTCGCTGATATCAAGTAAAAAAAAACTTGCATTGAGGCTCCTTTTCACCTCGTTTGCGCCGTCGAAGGTAATAAAAACTTTAGCGAGTATTTTTCTTCTTATTAATTTAACAAAGCTAAACAGCACCAGCAGAATAAAGTGGGTTTTTGGGCTGGAAAGAAAACTGACATATTATTTTAATTCACAGCGCCACGCTGCAGTTTTTCTTCCATTGATTCAAAACTAGTTCTTTAAACTTGATAGGATTTATGGCAACAGATTATCGCAAGATATTTTTATTTAATTTAATTTCCATATTTTTGGTCATTATCATTTTTAACTAAAAATATTTTTTTAAGCAGGCATAATTACAACAAAAAAAAAATATTACGAAAAAAAATTCTAAAATTTTCCGAATCAATTTTCCACATAAAAATTTGTTAAAAATTTCATTTTTAATTATAAAATATTTTTTTTAATTATCGTTACTTTTTTGTTGTTAATAATCCTGGTTTCAAAAAATTTCATCAAAAAAAATAATTACCGGTTTGTCACATCAATTATTTAAACTTTCCTACGACAACAAAATTTTTTTTTAGAAAATTTGTGGTTTCTTTGCACATTTATATCTCAAGCAACTTTCGCAATGAGTAAAAAAAGAATTAAGTTTAATATTACAAGTTTCCTTATAAAGATAAAATTTTTACTTTTCATTACAATTCGCATTTGCGGGACAGAAGAATTCAATAGAAAAAAAATTATTCCCTTTTTTGTTTGAAAAAATGTTTGCCAAAGAAATGTTAACGAAAGCTATGTTAAGAAAAATATTTAAAAAAAAATTCTTTGACTGTAGATCAGGGTTGGGAAATTTAGTGCTATTGTAATTTTATTTTTGAGCGCAATAAATGTCCGATATACGTGAATTTTTCTTATCTAAATGTGTAGTTAAGCTTTCAATAACAAACAGCCGAGCAGAATGATGGCAAGTTAGACTATCTTTCTAAAGTCCAGAATAGAAATACTTTCTCTCCCTGCGGAAGTAGTGTATTACACTCAGTATCAACTCATTTTTTTTATTCCTCTGTAAACTAAAAATAACTACCACGAACTTTATAAAACTTTACATAAAAATGTCATCGGCCCTTAATAGGAATTTTTAAAAAAAATTTAAAACTTTCTGAAAGAGCTCTTCGAAAGCTTTCAAATGACATCGATATAAATATTTTAAAAAATTTGAAAAGTTCAGAGGCCCATAACTTGGAAAATATGGGCGAGCGCCAATTTCTTCACTTGGTGTTTTTTCTTATTTTTTAAGTCTCTATTTTTTATTTGTTTTTTTTTTTTTTTATGTAGTTACTTCATTGTTCCAAATGATATGGAAAAATTAGAGGCTGGCGCCGTGTTTTGCCCACTGCCTCGAAGGACACAGACCAATCTTGCTGATTTTCAATAGCAAAATTTTCGAAACTATATTTGATCGATTGGCGTATTTAAATTTTCTCTAGCTCATCTAGTGCCTTGGTGAAGCTGATTTCAATACTAACATGTGGTCGGAAATGTAGAAATTACAAATGGAATGACAAAACTAGTTATACCCTTTTTAAACATTTTGTGGTGAAGGGAATAAAAATGAAAAAGACATTTTCTTATTCTTTTTTACTTATTAAAAATGGATGTAAATGAATATGCATTCATATTTAAGAACATTATGGAGAATATTATGTAGGAATTCTTTTTAAATTTCGGTTAATTAATTTCTCTTAAATACTTTAAGCCTTAAAGTTTAAGGCATAAAAAATGGTTCTTCTTAAGTTGTTTTCATATCTTTTTATTTTCCATTATTTCATTCATTGTTACTTTGAACTTCCTAGAAGTAATGCCGAGTTCACACACGTCAAGTTTTCTTGCAGCAATTCTGAATTTTGTGAGTGAGAAAACGAGAAATAAAATGATTCTGCACTCCTTTCTCTTCCACAAAATTTAGAATTGCTTCAAGAAAACTTGACGTGTGTGAACTGGGTATAACTGTTTTAATCGAAAAAATTAACGTTTTAAAAATTTCAAATTTCCATGTCTGCTGTAAACCCAATCTCTGAATTGTCGAGAGAAAGAGAATGAAAGAGTGTTGTTTAAAAATTGCATTTTCTAAAACGGCAAGTTTTATGGCTTTTGTCTAGTTATTTTTGTTGTTTGTGATTCTCTTGTTTTATCTTCTTTGATTATTAATTCTTCAATGTTTCGCATTGTCGTTCTATATTTGGCATAAATGTTGCATTTTTAAACTAGTTTTTCTATTTATTTATTTTTTTTTATTCTTTGGTAAAATTGTAAAGCTTTTGTTGTGTGAGCATTTGAACAAATAAACAACATATTTGTGATGAAAAACATTTCCAATAAAAAAAATATATAATAATTTTAGCATTATTTTTTTATAAAGATTTTTTCCTTTTCTGGTGCTTTTAAACATTTAAGCGTAAAAAGTAAAAAGATTGTTTGTTGCAATGGATATGTTTTTATATACGAGGGAAAGTCATTAAGTCTTTATAAAAACATAAGAAAAACACGTTTTTCCAGTCTGAAATGTTTCATCCGCGACTCTTAAAAAATTAAGTTTAAAAAATTATTTTATTTTGTTTGCTAATAAGCAACACAAAGAAAGAAACACATTTAAATAAAAACTAATTAATTCTAATGCATGTTATTAAAACATGCATTAGACGAATTTTATTTTTATTTCAAGCAAATCATGCAAACCGAATACAATTAAAAGAAATAGAAAAAAAGAATTGAATACGAAAATTATTGTTCAATGAACTTGAAAATATTAACAAACACTGACAACCAAAGTCATATAAAAAATGAATAATTTTTTTTTTATTAAAAGGCAAAGTCAAGTATTAGAAAAAATATTGCATTTTTTGTAAAATCAAATTCAATTCGTTTTACATTTTCGTTTAGGCCAAAGTTCGTTTTTATTTTTCAACAATTATAGGAAGTTTAAACAAAATGTTAGACTATTGCCGCTTTTACAAGCAAAGTACTTTTTTTAGAAATGAACAAATTGGTAACAAGTAAAAAGATTCTCACAAAAGCACTTTTTTGATAAAGAAACTTATTTAAAGTACTTTGTCCTAAAAGTACTTTTTGCTACAAGGTGCTATTTTAATAGTACCGTTTGAAAACAATGTAATTTTTTTAATACGAAAGATCTGTTCATTTTTTTTTATTATAAAAAATTTCTTGCAAAAAAGTACTAAAGCATCTTTATAGGAAAAGGTACTTTATTGAGCAAGCTACTTAGTTCAGAATAGTACTTTTAAAAAAATATTTTTCTATTTTCTTTAAATAAAAACGTTTTCAAAACTTCTGGCAAAAAAGTACTTTTTTCCAAAAAAGATGCCTTGGTATTTTTTGCAAAAATTATTTTTAAAGGTCTAAATTTAAAAAAAAAAGATAAAAAATGTTGGTACTCTTTTAAAAAGCAACGTTTTTCAAAATATAACCTTTAACAAATTTTTTTTTCCTTTAAAAAAAAAATAGGTTAAAGAAAAATATACTTTCTTGACAAAAAAAAACAAAAAATTATGACGAGGCAGAAATAATAGTTTTTCCCAGTTCTTATGCTGCAACAGCTCTCAAAGTTGCTAATAATATTTAGCTGTCAAAATACTCACTAAGGTTTTTCATTTCATAATTCCTCGCTTTGCGCATGCCGAATATTTGAAAAGAGTTCGAGAATATTATCGAAGTTCCAGCTCAGATGTAAATTCCGGCGTGAGTTTGATCATCTTCAAGACTTTATTGCGCAAGAAAATCTCAGCACTACGTGAGTTTCGCAGTAGACCAAGCCTTCAGGAAATTGGGGCTGTGAGAAAGCACATGGACGATACCCTTAATCGCGACCTTTTAGTAATTTCCGAATGGGGCCTGGCGAACAGGGTTCAGTTTAACGCTAATAAAACCCAGTGCTGTGTGCTTTCGCACAGGCGTACTGCTGAACATGCTACGTCATCTGTAATTATGGGTGATACATATATTAAGGAATCAGAAGCTCTCGATGTTCTTGACATGAAAATTCAATGCGATGTTCGTTGGAACAAGCACATTTTTCATGTTGCAAAAGAAGTATTCAAGTGCCTAGGTTTTCTGAAACGGTGTAAGAAATACTTCACTCCATCTAATCTCCTTACTATCTATGTCACCTTTATCAGACCGAAAATGGAATACAACTCTCATGTATGGGCCGGTGCTTCAAAGTCTATTTTGGAGTTACTCGACCGCGTACAGGAGAGAGCGAAGAAACTCATCGGTGACAGTAGGGTATCCAGCTCTATTGACTCACTGGAGCATCGACGCAATGTGGGGTGTGTTTCACCGTTTATCGTTACTACAACGGAATGTGCTCTTATGAAATCAGGGAACTTGTTCCTGAAAACCGTAATTTCATACGCGCAACGCGATCTGCATCAAGAGCGCATTCCTCTGTGGTCGATTGGCCAGTGAATCGCACAACGCATTACAGAGAGAATTCGTTTTTTAGCCGAACAGTTCGTATGTGGAATAAACTCCCTGCAGAGGTCTTTCCTGCCACTTTCAATGTGCAAAGATTCAAATCAAATGTTCACAAGCACTACTCCCTCTATCCCCCTTCCCCCAACCTAATTTCGTAGTTCTGTCACAATGCATTGCATAAGTAGGGGTCATCCCCTGAGTGCTGGTCCTAATTAAATTAAAAAAGTTAGCCCTAGAATCCTAAGCTACCAACCAGACACAGATTAAAAAAGTTAAAAGTGAAAAAAGGAAATGACAGGATATAACGGTCTGTATCAAAGAAAACCCAGAAAAGTCGTTTCATTAGCCGACCTTTTGCGGTAACAGCACGATAACTTTGATATATGTGTTTTATGTTTTTAATAAGGTGGCGTTACATGCCATTCAAGCGATGTAACACTTGAAGTTTCGAAAGAGAAATCTGGTGGCTAATTAATCTCGGCAAATTTCCAAATGGATGCTGCTACTTTATACCACTAGATTTTTTCTCTAAAGGCACATCATGTCCTTAAGTCATGGTAACAACACAAGTTGTTTAAACCTAGTTTTTTTTTTTTTTTGAAGAAGGTACTTTTTTAAGGTACTTTTTTTCTGCAACACTATTATTTCAATTCACATTATTTCTTTATGAACAAGTGTTTTTTTTTTAATTATTTGTTGCCACATAATTTAGCAATCTCTTTTTTTTATTTGAGCTTTTTGTCAAAACATTTCGCCACGATTTTGAAATAAATTTTTTAACACTTGTTTTCAGTACGTGCGACCGTGTTTATTAATTAAAATAAATTGTCCCCTCCCTTTTCCTTTTATTTATAATATTTCTGTTGCGGTTTTTTGACTTTTTTGTGTAAATTTTTTCATTTATTGAATTAAATTGATCAATTATATGCTCAAATTAATTGTGTAGCTTTTATTTTTAAATAATTTCATGTGTTAGACAATTGATATGCGGTCAAGGTTTTGTTGTACAATTTTAAAAATGTTGATTATAAAATCAAGCTTTTTTTTCAGTTGACTTGAAGAATGTTAAAATGTGTGGTACTTAAATTTAATACTGCATTTAAAAATAACTAAACACACTATTCTTCTCTCTGTGGATCATTCTAGCATTTTCGTATTCGACTAAAAAAGAACTAAATTTATAAAAGAGTTAAAAAAAAAATTTGTAAAAAGTATTTCAAGTAGCAAAAATATGGTCCTTCGAACTTCATTTTAAAACTCAAATCGTTATGAAAACATGTGAAGTCATTTTAATTTATTTAAAACTTATTCATTAAAACAATTAAACTTCATTGCGTTTAATAAAAGCATTTAATCGAAAAGTATAATTTTAAAGTGAGGTTCGAAGGACCACTTCTTTATTTAAAGAATCTAAAGTTTTTAACCTCCCTTAAAAATAAAAACTTGTAAATTTCAACAGAAGTAGCAAAATTGGTATTAAAACACAAGCCTATTAAGTCCCGTTATGATTCTTTAGCCCAAATAAATCCAAAAACCCTAACGGCATAAGTTCTCAATTGAGAGGTATTGGACTACGAGAAAATTAAGTGAATGTCTGAACTGAAATCGTAACAGCTGATAACGGCGAGATTTCTCACTCTCTATTACATTCTACTACGATTCAAACGTTTTTCTGAATTAAACGTAAACAAAACATGGACCCATCAAAGTACCTAACGAAGGTCTCCTCGCTTGAGTATGCACCAAAAAATGAAGAAGGTGTTTCTACTGCACATTTCGTTTGCTCGTCGTCATTGAAAAGGATGCCTATTTTAAAGACCTTGAGAAAACATATCATCTGAATGGAATAATACAACCTGAGATCAAAAAAATGTAAAAGAAACAAATTATTGATGAAACACAAAAAGACAGAATTTCTATGCTGTTTCCGTATGATAGTGACTTTAAAAGCAAGACTTTTTTTCGCCTAATAAAGTTAGTGGACACTTGGTCATTTTTTATTTGTAATGTGTGCTCACTTGTCAGCGTGCACATGGTAAGGCGTTGTCTAGCATGAACATTTATAAAAAGTAAGCGCTAGTCTGTCGGGCCATCTAGTGATTATGATTTGAATTTGCTTTAGAATTCCTAAACATTAAGAATTAAAATTTAAGAAAAAATTGATGACATTAGAAACATTTTAGTTAAGAAAGAAAATGAACTCACAATTACAAATAAAAATTGAGTTTTAAAAAAGCATTAATTAAATAAAATTACAAATTAACAGTTAAATGTTTTTTTATTTTTTCTAATTCAATAAAATATTCTAAGCTGCAGGCATATAATAAAGACAAATTTAGTTTCCGGTTCTATTGCCATCCATATAATTTCTTTTAAGGTTCCAATTACAATTCTATTAACACGTGTTTGTAATAAACAATCTAACAAATGAACTCGACACCATTGAAGGTGTTTTTAATATTTTTATTTAATTTTATTTTATATTCCAGTAAATTTTGCAATAGTAGTGGTAATTAGTTGTTATTGTAACGGTAACTATAAAAAAGTGGTAGTTTGTTTTTATTGTAATGAGAGATATAACTGAAAGGAAAAACTTCCTCTTCCTCCGTCTTTAGATTTTTAATTTCTTACAATCAAGTTTTTTTAATAGGCCGTTAAACAGAAGTGATTGCTTGAGTTTTTCTATGACACCCTACACCACAGGTGAATCGGTATAGGTAGTTCGTCATTGAATTTGCTATAAATATTTACAAACAACATTTGCAAGAGTATTATTAACGAAGTGGTTACATTCCATACGTTCATTATAGCTTTGTTTTCAAACAAGTTTAACTTAAAGATGATGCTTTCAATTGAGAGTTAGCAAAATCGGTAGCTAAGCAGTTCACTCAAGGCTGCCTTCAATTTTTTTGTCACAATATATCTTTGTGTTTCTCTTATTATTTTTTTATCAAACCTTTATACACTTTCTAGGTAATTTTTGGGGGCTTAAAATTATACAGTTTCATGTCACCACCATAACAATTTTATTTTTAACCGACTTTAAAAAAAAAAGCAAGAGGTTATCAATTCGGCTGAATGTTACTTTTTTATGTTTTTGCCTATAGAGCTTCTGAACCGATTTTGAATTTTTTTTAGTTTGATGGATTATGCTTACAGATTGATCCTGTTTTAAAAACAGTTCATAATTAAAAAAATTAAAGGGTGTTCCCATACATCATACATGTTTTTTAAGTGTATTATGAACCGTTAAGCGCACTTCTTTAAAATTTACAAAAAATACGTATCACTATAGTTCCCAATAGCAAAATGTAATATAAAAATAAATATAAAAACTAAAGGGTGTCCCCATAGATATTGTAAATTGACTTATATGCGCCTATCTTTTGAACTGTTGAAGATAAATGCTTGAAAATTGGACAGGATGTCGATTACTACGACTGTTATAACAAGTATAAGCATTAAATATTTTATATTAAAGGGTGTCCCAATAGTTAATGTAATTTTATGTATGTGGCCAAAGTTCTGAATTATTATAGGCAGTATTGCTAAGTCCGCTATAACATTAATTATAAAATTGGAATTTAGATATTAAAGGGTGTTCCCATATTTGAAGAAAATTTACCTAAATGGCCCTATCGTTTGAACCGTTATATACAACCACTTGAGAATTAAATAAAATGTTGACTACTTTGTCTGGTATATTAAGAAGTATAAATAATTTAATTTATAAATTATAGGGTGCGACAATAGTTGCTGTTATTTGATGTTTGTATATAACCAAACTGTTAAACAGTTGTAGACAGTTGATTGAAATTTGCACAGAACTTTTCTTACTAAGTCCGCTATAACAAGTAGCAAATTAGAAATTCAAGGGTGTCTCTAAAAGTGATGTAATTTAACCTATTTGGCCCTATCCTTGAAACCGTTACAGAAAAACTCTTGAAAACTAGACAGAATATCTATTACTATATCAAGTATAATAACAAGTAAAAATATTTAAAGGGGTGCCTTAATGGTTGTAATTTGATGTAAATGGTCAATCTCTTTTGTTTTTCTGTGTCAGCAATAAAAAGTGTATAAAATAAAGGGTGACCACATAACTGCTGAACTTTCTTCTTTAATTAGCATTCATGTTTTGTTCTGCGACATACATATAAAGAATCCTGACGCAATCTTTCTCGAATATTATAAAATTAATGTAGAATTAATAATTCCAAAAATTCAAATTTACACAAAAATAAAAAATGTGAATTTGGCTTCTAAAAATGAAAGGTAAGATATAAAAATTCATTAATAATTGTATTTATCTAACCAAAAACAATCTATTACAATATCTAAAAAAATTTCAGAAAATTAAAAAAAATTATCAAAAGAAATAAATAATTAATTAATTCGGCTTAAGTTCATTTTTTTTTTAATTTCTATTTTTTTAAGAAAGAAAAAAATTTCTTTAAATATTTGATTAATTAGGAATATTTCGCGTATTCTTATTCAAAAATTTAATTGGTTAAATAGATGATGTTTACAATCTACACAGCCTAAGGTACATAAATGCTGATAAAGGCTGCAGCGATTTAGAAAATTCTGTACTACATTTTGCTAATGTCTAATTTTTCATGTTTTCTTTAAATTTGTAGATCACTTTTTTTTAAATAAGATAAATATAAAAATTAAGTTAAGCCGAGTTTAAATGAATTAAAATTTATTGTTTTCTTGCTTAGGCAGAATGTTATTTCGCATTTTCAAGACCGCCAAATTCAACATCAGCGTCTAATTTTTCTTGTTTTCATTGGAAAACGTTCGCATACATTTGTAAATAATTATTCTTTCTAAAGATTTTTAGAAATGAAATTAATAAATGAACCTAAGCCAGAAAACAATAAATTTTAATTCATTTAAATATTTACGGTTCAAATCCTGAATGGGAAAATAACTTAAAAAAAAAGTGGTGCAACTAATTGTTAAAGAAAGAACAAATTTATTAAAATTTTAAATTTATTTTTATTAAAAAAAAATAATTCCATTCAATTCAAATTTCAAAATTCATAACAACTTACAATTAATAAAAAAAAAAATATTACAATAAAATAGAAAACTAATTTTCATAAAAATAACATCACTATTTTAATTAAAAATCACGAAAATCACGTATTTGAACAAAAACAAAAACCTAAATATTAAATTCATCAACAACAAACAAACAAAATATTTAAAAAATAATAATGAAACAAAAAAAAAAAAAAAAAAACAAAAACTCAAATAAAAAGGAAATCATGCCGAACCAAAGAGATCAACAAAAAAGTTTTGAATTTGAAAGCTAAAATTTTACAAAATAAATTAAAAAATGGAAAATTTTAACTTTAATTATTTTAAGAAAATATAAAGTACTAAAGTTAAATTCTTAATAAAAATTGAAAAAATTTATAAAAAGGTAAACTGGAATAAAAACCCCCCAAAAAAAAAGTTAAAAGTTAAAAAAAACCCACAAGAAAATTAAAAAATCAAAACTACAGAAAAAAATAAAAATTTCATAGAAAATATTAAATTTTTTCACGTACATAAAATTTTTAATTAAATCATTTTAAATTTTACAAACAAATCAATGACTTTGTACAAAAAAAAACTAACAAAGTTTTGGTTTTCGTTGAATAATTAAAAAATAATAATGAACTTCGTTAAAACTTAAAGACTTTGGGAAAAAATCAAAACTAAAAGAAAGAAAACGTAATTTTATGGTGAAAGCAACATAAAAATTTTTGCAAGAAAATTGACTTTTCAAATAAAGAAATCGACTGACTTTCCATTGCTAATAAATAGTTTGAAATAACAATTAAAAAAAGTTGTTAATATTTATTTGCATTTTAGCCAACTCCAATAAAAATCTATAAACTCGTAGTTTGTTATCAACAAAAAAAAAAGTCATATAAGATTCGTCATACTTCATACTGGCTTGTTACTGTTTGTGCACAATGGGTACACAAATAATCTATGTCATATAAATTTATTTTTCTTTATCTTCTAATGAGTTTTACATGTCTAATTACATTACGTCACGTTACAGTTGACGCTAATGCACTGAGGAAGTGTTTTATTTTTTTTTAATTTATTAAACATTAAACAATTTATTTAACACAATTTTTATTATACAATATTGTGATAATGGCAAGATTATTATAAATAATAAAATTAGTTTAATTGTTGTAGTTGTTTCTTTCTTATTTTTTAAACGAACGTCGTCTGTATGCAGGACACAAACTATAAAAACACATACAAGACACACAATTTTTTAGTGTCATCGTTTATTTTATGACTTCATTGCTCTTGATTTAAATTTTTTAGAATTTTTTTAAATTGCTTTTGCTCATGTCATGTTTGTATTCATTTTTATTTCGTTGCAAGAGGATACAATTTAAATATTTTAATTTACCAAAAGTATAAAAAAGGTGTCAACAAAGTAAAACAAGTTCAAGTTCATTAACGAATAAAAATAAATAATTTCAATGTCAATTTATATGTCATGATTTTAAAAGTAAAAAATTTCGTTGGTATGTAAAATTTGTTAAGAAAACAAATGGAATAATTTTAAAATTTATTTTTAATTCTCTACATGCAAAGAAAAAACATGATTGAGGAAGGCAATGATGAATGAAAATGCGAATATTTATCAACAAAAATCATTTTATTGTTTTTTAAAGTATTCTCCAGCTGATTTACACACATTTGCAAGCCGTCAAACCAGTTGTCGAAGTACTTTTTTACTCCGATTAAGACACCTCCAAAACACTTAAACAACATCTTCTGGCGACGAAAATCGCTGACCTCGCATCTTTTTTTGTGATGTGCGGGGGAAAAATAAAAGTCATTGAGTGCTAACTAAGAGCTGTACGGCGGATGACTCTTTAATTCGACGTTTTGGCCGGTCAAAAAGGCTCTGGTTTAAGCCGATGCGTGAGATCTCGCCTTGTCATGATGAAATATGATTCGACGTCTCTTGTTCGTTTTTCAAATTACTCCGAAGATTTCAGGCAAACAAATTGTGGTCTACCAGTCAGAATTGACCGTCCTACGATGCTCAAGCGGAACAGTCGCCACATGACCAGTTTTGCCGAAAAAACAGGCGGCCACTTGCTGCAAAGTGTTTCTTCCACGAACAACTTTCCTTGGATTTTGCTCGCCTTCGAAGACCCACACGGTCGATTGTTGTTTTGTTTCGGGCTCATACGCATAGATCCATGATTCGTTACCTGTGACGTCTTTTGAAGCACCACAATCGTATTTTTGCAACATATCTTTGCACCAATTGGCACCAGCCTTTTTTTGAGCGACTGTCAAATTGTGCATGAGTCAACGAGAACAAACCTTTTTTACGGCCAGGTGTTTATGCAATATTGAATGTATAATGGTAGGAGAAATGTCCAAGGATGTCTCTTATCTCACGGTATGTCACATGACGATCTTGCATTAGGAGCTCACGTATGGCATCAATGTCCGCTGGCACAACGGCCGTTTTTGGACGTCCTTCACGGAATTCGTCTCTGAACGAGCGTCGGCCGCGATTGAATTTATTAAACCAATTTTTCACAGTGCTATAGGATGGTGCTTCATCGCCATACAAAGATTTTACTTCATCAATGCACTCTCGTCGTGATAATCTGCGTGGAAAGTTGCCATATTAATTTTTTCAAGTCACTGTAAACAACACAAATGATGGTCGCCTCAAAACGGTTTGAACACGATAATGCTAAAAAATGTCAAACTTTCCAGTGGAAATGTCAGATTGCACCTGGCACTACTAAGTATTATATAGCAGCCCTCGTATTTTTGTCGTATCACAATAATAACAATGTTATGATGACCATAATATGTTAAAATATTTTAACATTATTTTACAATTTTAAAAATTTTGATATTTTTTTTTTTTTTTTTTTTGGAATACATTTCACTGACATATTTTTTATTCATTTATTTTTAATTTTGTTTTGCTTTCTTGGCAAGAAATTATTTTTACTCTCAGCGTTTTTACCTAATTTATTTTAAAAACAAATCACTGAACCTCTTAAAAAAAGCTATTAACGAAGAGTTACAACCAAACATAAGAAGTTCGTTTTTTTTTAATCATATTATGATTATATGAAAATAAACTGAACATATTATGATCAAATACAATTATATTATGGTTGAGCATTATTACTTTATTTTATTAATACGGGATATTAACAAAAATATGGTCGCTGAAATTGAAGCAAAAAAAAAAATAGCACGATTGATTTTTTTAATTAATAAATTTAAAAATTATATAGTTTAAACCAACAGTTTTGAATTTGTGTGTAATAAACATTTAATAATTAAGCTTTTGTAACACTCTTTAATATGTAATTTTAAATATTTATACTTCTTATTATACCACACAAAGTAGTGGACATTCTGTCTAATTCTCAGGTATTAATGTATAACACTTCAAAAGATAGAGCCATATAGATCAAATTACATCAATTATGGGAGCAGCTTTATTTTCCAAATCTAAACTTTATACTTGTTGTTTTAGCGCATTTAGCAATTCAGGTTCTTTGTAAATTTCAACCGTCTGCGTACAACTGATTAAAAGTATGACCATATACATCAAAGTAAATGAACTATAGGGGTACCCTTTAATTTATAATTTTAAATATTTTGACTTGTTATTATAACGGTCATAGTAATCGTTATTCTGTGCAATTTTCAAGTGTTTGTCTATAACGTTTTAGGAGGTAAGCCCTTATAGGTCAATAAATTTCACCTATGGGTACACCGTTCAATTTTTAGAATTATTTTTTTATTACTTTTTGCTATTGGATGCTAAAAATTCGTATTTTTTTAATTTTAAAGCGGTGCTCTTTACGGTTCATACTACATGTAAAGAATATCATATGTTTAATGAGAACACCCATTAACTGAACTGTTTTTTTGGACGAGACCAATCTGTAAGCATCACTTTTCAACAAAAAAGAAAACATTTTTTAAGGTCATGACTAAGTTTTTTGGGCACAAACATTAAAAAAGCAACATTCAGACGGTTTGATACCTCCTTCTTTTTTAAATTTTTTCCAGCCAGGGGTTGAACCGGTGATTTTCATAAATCAATTAAAATTTACTTTTTTGGCTTTGATTCATTTTTTAATTTAACTTTTATAAAGAAAAATTATTTTTTAAGTGTACGCGGACGTTTTTCAAAGAAAACGACAAAAGTTTTATGTAAAAAATTATATTTTTTTTGCCACAACGATATATTTTTACAGATAACATAATATGATCTTTTTGAGTATACCACAACCATGTTTTTTTTTCTCTGCGTGTACATTTCTCAGTGCATAAAAAAAGTATGTAAAAAACTGTTCTTTGTTAACACGGAATGAACACAATGATCATCCCCCATTTTAAATTTTAGGACAAATTTATCTGTTGCAAAAATAAGATTAACTGGTCCCCAAAACCGTGCAATTTAAACTTTTTAGAGTGTTTCTAAGCAAATAAACCACAACCAATGACAAGCTTAGCAAGCAAGTAGATATAACCCTGGGCACGGCTCTAATTAAGCCGAATATATGCGAAAGAATTTTATAAACTAGAACTCTGGGATACCTGTCACCAAGCGAAGGCACAAAGATTATTTGTTCGATGCCACTGCATACAAAATGGACTACAATGCCTTGTCTCGTTACAAATTATGCACGCTCTTGTGGGAAAGCCCTTAACCTCAACGCCCTAATTCGCCAACTCTTTACCATTTTCGCCTTAAAATAAAATATGTTTAATATGGCATTTACACCATACAGTTTTTCGTGAAACTGGCATGAAATTTTTGTTTGTTGGTGAAGCAAGAGGAGTCAGCAATATGGTCTTGCTTGAATTTTGAGGGGATGTTACTGTTGCTCAGTTTTTTTTAATAACGCATTTTTCTGCAACTTAAATAAAGAATTGAAAAAGAATTGCCTCAAAAATTGCATAGTGTAAATCTGGACTTAATCGAAAAAAAAAGGTTGATATAAAAAAAAAGATTGTCACTGTTTATGAAAACAAACATGCAGTGAGAAAAACGTTGAAAAAATCGAAAGAAAATTATGAAAAAAAATTCAATGAAAATGAAGAAATTTCAATATTTTTTAAACAAAATAAATTTTTTTATAGTTTTTATCTCAAATAAAAATCATTTTTATTTTTAATCAAAAATTGTACAGTTGTTCTTTAAATCTCTTTAGAGAAACTATTTTTATTGTTATGACTTTATTTCTTATTTTTAAAGTATTTATTTCATATTGACCTTTTGGGGTCGATTTCACTCAATCATAAAAAAAAAAACACTCAAATTAAATTAAGAAAAAAAAAACGTGTATTTGTTACATGTTGTTTATGTAATATTATTTAACGAAATAAATGGCCCTTGCTGTCAAATTTGAATAACTTCTGTCAGTAATAATTTTATAGTGTTCGTTTAAGAAAAAATTTTCAGGAATTTTGTTATTCCCTTAACAACCTCCTCTACTCCCTGGGCCAGAATAACAAACAATAATATTGTTTGTGTCTTTACAAACAACACAGATAGAAAACGAAGAGAAAAAACTATTAATTTACAACCATTCGGCTGCAACAATGTTGTTTAAACGTTAAATCATCTGTCATTTTTTAATGATTTTTATTATAAAAATTTAAAATGTTTTTTTTTTTTTTTGTTCATTTAATGAACATCTGCTGTTGGCTGACTTAAAAAAAACACTCGCATGTTTTTGTTGTGTCATTCATTTTAAAAATATTTCTGTTGTCTTGTCTTTTCATTTGGGTGTTATTTTCGAAGCCATAAATTAAGTAAAATATTTAGTAGAAGTTAAAAATAGTTTTTAAGATTAATAACGCATTCATGTTTATTTTTTCTTGTTTTCTCAATTAACGTTAATTTTTATTTAATTTATGCTGCATAAATGGGCTTTTTTAAAGTTTTATTTTCTTCTATTTGTCTCTTAAAAATTAATTTAAAAAAATATATTGTTGCAATTGCAACCAAACAAACACTAGCTAGCGGAATTTTTAAAAGATTTTAAAATTATTCTCACGTTTTATTTTTAATACAAAAACAACACATCACCAACTACACAGAGCAACACGTGCAAATAAATTTTTTTTTATAACTTTTGTTAAAAGTAACATAAGGGCAGTTCAATATGGCTTTTAGAAAAATCACTTTGTTAAACATGAAATACTTCCGGTAAACATTTCATCAATAATAATTTTTATACTTTTAGAAAAATATAAGATTAAAAAAAAAGAATTTACTTTTTCATTTTTATTTATATTTTAATTTTGCAGTTTTTCCTTTGTTCATCCGTAAGTCACTTCTTGTCACGGTGCGAAAATAAACATAACGAAACATGTTATTTTCTTACTTGTAGTGAATAAAACAAAACAGAAACATTAAAAATGTACATTAAATTAAACAAAAGTTAATTTAAGTAAAATTGAAACGTTTTAAGAAAAAATTTTTGCTAATTTTTCCGTTTTTCATCTTTGTCTTTTTTTTAATTATTTGTTTACGTTTTGTACGATTAAGAAATTTTAAAACTTTTGTCTTTGCAAAAAACGTTTACGAAACGTTTTGTTTGCTCTCATGCTCTGTTTCTTGTAAAATTACAGAGTTGCCAGATTTAAGGTAAACATGTCATTACAAAAAGATGTATAATATAAATTTAATTTCTATAAATAACAGATAACTCTTTTGTTTTTTTTTTAATTTATAATTTTTAATAATTTTTTAAGCTTAAATTTTTAGTGGCAGACATTTTTTTATCAGTTTCTTTATATTTTTGGCGAAGTTTATTCGTTTGTTATACCCTTCACTACACGGGTGAAAGCGTATATCTAAGTTTTTCATTTCATTTTTAATTTCTACAATATCAATTTCCGTCCTCATAAGGAATATATATGTCATGACTTCTTATGCATAGCAAAGTCGTCTGAGCACCGTCCGTTTGTCCGTCCATGTTCTTATTGAAATCAACTTTGCCAAGGCACTAGATAAACTAGAGAAAATTTAAATACGATAATAGATCAGACATCGTTTCAAAAATTTTGCTATTGAAAATCAGCAAGATCGATTCATGTCCTTCGAGGCAGTGGGCAAAACACCACGTCTGCCTCTAATTTTTCCATATCATTTGACAAACAAATTTAGTTTAGTGAAGTAACTCTAATCAAAAGAAAAAACGATACAGAATTAAAAAGGAAAAAAAAAATATCAAGTGAAAAAATTGTCGCTCGCCCATTTTTTCCGGGATATGGGCCTTTGAACTTTTCATAGAAAAGACGATTTGTAACCATATTTTTTAAGATATCAATATGGGTATCATTTAAGAGCTTTTGAAGATATCTTTCAGAAAATACTAAAAAATTCTTAACACATTAGGAGTTGACGACATTGTTATGTAAAAATATATATAGAAATTTATTTTTTTGTTAGTTTTTTAATTCTCTGTCACCCCAATATTTGTCTATTTTTGATTGGAGTTACTTCACTAAATTAGATTCACAAACGTGGTAAAGGATATATAAGACTCGGCATAGCCGAATATGACACTCTTACTTGTTTTGTAATACATATTTTTATTTTTTATAACATTTTTAATGGATAATTTATTCGAGTTTTTAATTAATCGATTATTCGAGTTTTCGATTATTCGAATTTTCGATTATTCGAATTTTCGATTATTCGAATATTCAATAATTCTTAAAAAATATTTATAAATTTTTTAATTGTTCACTTTTATTGATATGAAAAATTATTTTTTACCGACTACTAAATGACAATTTGAAACTTTTCTTCTAAATATCCTTCGAAATACTTTTTTTAATATTTTTTTTTAACCAAGAGCATTTAAATTTAAGTCAAGCTTTTAAGAAATTTTATTTTGTTGCTTTATCATTTTCATTCTTTTTGTTTTTTTTTTAGAACTTTTTTAAACTATTTATTTAAATTTAAACAAGATTTTCTAATTTTTTATTAATCCAGAAACACATTTTTCGAGTTTTCGGTTATTCGATTATTCGAATTTTTGACTAATCGCGTTGCCAATTAATCGAATTATATTGTTGCGATTATTAGATAATTTTTAGTTTTTTCTTGGATAAGAAGTTGTATTGATATAAAAGCAAAAAAAAAGATATTTTTATCGACTTTTTATTGATTAACATTCCCATCATACACATCATGTCTAATGAACTCACTCACTCTTGTAAAAAATTTGACATTTTCTTAAAATTTAGATATAAGAAACTACCTTCACCCATCACTTTTATTAAAATTAGAGTAAAAATTCAATCAAAATATAATTGTCTGATTTTTGTTTCTAAACATCAATTTAAATTTTGTATTTTCAAATTTTATGGATTTCATTTTAACAAACAGATTGCTTTTGGCGTTCATACCAAAATAAGAAGAAGAAAAAAAGCAGATTTTATTAAAATCATTATAGAAATATATTGTTGAAAATAAAAAAAAAACTTGCCAAGCATGAATCTTAAATTAATTTATAACTATCACACGTTTAACTATGCAGAAACTTAGTTCCAGTTTATATGAGGCAACACAAGCTGTTTCCATTTAATTTTTTTTTTTTTTTTTGTATTTGTCTGAATTTGATTTTTTTTGTAAAATCACGCACTACAGCATCAATTTCGTTTACAGTTTGTTTTTTCCCCTCCTTTTTTTTTTTTTTTCTTTTCATGCTTGTTAAAACTCATCAAACTGGCAACAAGAAAATTTACTTAATGGAAACAGAGACTTAACAAAGTATTTGTTAGTTATTTTACACTATTTTAAATATAAAATACATACGGTTTTTATTTTCAAGCCACTTTAACAAGATCACATGATAACCATCATTATTTTTATAATTTTTAATGCAGTTGATGACGCAGATAATTTTATAAAGTCATGTAAAAATGTTACTAACCTGCAAAAAAACAAGATAAGAAAAGAAGAATAAAATAATTAAAGTTTCTCTTGGTAGTAGCAAATTAAAAAAATAGATATATTGTTGAAAAAGAAGGCATACGTCTAAAAAAAATCAAGTGAATAAGACAATTTTTTTATTAAAATAGTAATTAAACAATTCGCAAGGTATTTAAACAATTTGCAGTTTTTTGAAAGAAAAAATGCTGCAGGGCAAAATTGTTATTAAAAAAAAGGAAAATAAACTTTAAACAATTTTCTTTAAAAAAAATATTGCACAATATATAAACTTAATTAACACAGTTTCTGTTTTTGCTTTCTTAAACAAACAAAAAAATCATAAGAAAATATCCATTTTCTGGTGAAAATTGTGAAATTTTTTTGGGCGCTCATCTAACGGCTTTTTTTTTGAAAAACTAAAAATTGCAGAAAATTAAAAAAAACATCAAGTTCATCTTAATTTATTACTGAAACTTTAACATAAGAAAAGTAAGAAAACTAAATATTGATATAAGGGGGAATTAAAAAAAATGTCATCGGCTCTTAATGGGTTAAGCATTTTTTTTTTAATTTTAGTATTTTCTGAAAGATCTCTTCAAAAGCTTTTAAATAATACCGATATTGATGTCTTAAAAAATATAGTGTACCGTACTTTTCTATAAAAAATACAGAGACCCATTACTCAAAGCAGCAAGTGAAAAAACTTAACGCTCGTGATTGTATTCCGAGGTAAGGGCCTTTCAAAAATTTTAAAGTATCAATATGGGTAACATTTTAAAGCTTCTGAAGAGAGAGATTTTTTAGGAAATGCTAAAATTAAAAAAAAATAAAAACTAAAAACGTTTCTAAGCAGTTTTAGAGCCACCTCATTTTCATTTTATCTATTGCAATTTTGCAAACAAAACACACAAGAAAAGTGCAAAAGGGCAGAAAATATGCAACATTATTGCAAAAAAAAAAACACATGCCATGAGGTTGACAAATATTTCTCTGTGCAATAATATCTTTTATAAATAAATATTTTTAATGTTTATAAGAACTTATTGTGATCACACACGTCGCATTAAAAAATGTCTAGTGATTTTAACATAAATTCCATTTAAAATGAAATTATATTGATAAACATGGAATGCAAAATGCAAACAAAAAAGAAATGTAATAATAATAATAAAAATAATAAAAAAAGCCATGATGTCATTGTAATAAACAAAAGAAATGTATAATTAAAAAAAAATAACGCAGATCTAAAATTAAATGAAAAAATTTATTTTGAACCGGACGGAAGTTGCATTTTTCAATAGCGTTAATTTTTAAATATATTTTTTATTGTTGTTTTTATTAATTATAACGTAGCAAAAAACATTTAAAAATGCAGTAATTTTAAGAGAAATTAGAAAAAAAAACATATAAAGATTAAGAGATTGCAGAAGCAAATAAAGCTATTTTAAGCTCAAAGTAAATAAATTATTAACTCTATTGTCTTTGCAAAAAAAAAAGAGGAAAAAAAAAGATTTCTTTAATAGAAAAACAAATCAAGGCGAACTAATTATTTTGCCGTAAAGAAAATACATAGTTAGTTAGTTAGGAGTGGCAGCCTCTCGCGACGAAGCTCACTTGAGCACAAACGAATGGGCCGTTGTGATACCACAAAGAAGGCGGCATGACTCCCATTACCCAGCCGAGAACCATGAGGATTCACGGATGAACTTCGCTATGTCCCTTATAGAGTGGGATGATAGCTCCGTAAGAGTTCCAAAGAAAGGAGAGCCCAGAATTCTTAGTCTTCTGCGAGCCAAAAGAAAATACATAAAAACCTTAGAAAATATAAAATAACAAAACTTAGAAAAAAATATCTGGATGAAAGATGCGAAAGAAAATGTGTGTTTGATGGCTAAGTTGTAAATTGTATCATAAATTGTATCGTATATTAAATTGTAAATATTATTAAAGTCTTTACCTTTATTTTGCTTGCCTTACAATAATATTTTGTTAAAAAGAAAAAAAGGTTTTGTAACCTGAAGGGCCAATACATGGCATTAATATATGAAAACTATTTCAGGCATATGGTCACCCCAACTATTGTTGACTAAGCACATTCGGGATGTCAAATTTCGGGTCACTTATTCAAGCATTGCTAGCCGTATGTTACTGGATTATTGACTAAAAGATGTGACTTTATGTGGCCCACACAAAAAAATATTCGAAAGGTGTCAAATAATTCAAACTTTGAGGACAGTTGATAGGTCCATTTTTATACCTTTCACCACAAAAATGGAATTTCTACAATATCCATTTCCGACCCTATTAGTTAAGACAATCTGTCGAAAGAGGTGCTATTTGAAATCAACAAGATCATTCCATGTCCTTCGAGGCAGCAGGCAAAACACCACGCCTACCTCTAATTTTTTTACATCATTTAGAACAATGAAAAAAAAATAATTATATGGGGTGATAAAGAATTAAAAATATGAAAAAAAAAGCATCAAGTAAAAAAATTGGCGCTCGCCTATATTTCCCGAGTTACGGGCTTCTGAACTTTTCAAATTTTTAAAACATCAATATGGGTATCATTTAAAAGCTTTTGAAGAGATCTTTAAGGAAATACTACTCTTTTTAAATACTTAACCCATTAAGAGCCGATGATATTTTTATGTAATTTTTATTTTATAATTCACTACCTCCCCAATATTTGTTTTTTTGCTTGGAGTTAATTCAATAAAATAGATTTAAATACATAATGTAGGGTGTATATGATTCGGCATAGCCGAATATAACACTCTTACTTGTTTGAACTCAAGTTATCGCCAACTTTTGATTTCATTAAATAGAAATCATCAATTATTCATTATTGAAGCAATTAGTTACAATGATGCCACCAGCGTGTAAACCGCACTAGACGGTGCTTTTTTTAATGTAATAGAATCGGTAGAATCTCTGGTGCGTTGGTTTCACTCCATATGCGGTCAAAAATTAAGCCTCATCCTCATTTGCTCAAATTGATAATTGATTTTCAAAGTAGATCTGTATAACTTTTTTAGCGTCGTTTAAGCGTCAATCTGTTGATGATGATTTGCCAAAGCGTACTGGTCAAACTTGTTAAGATATAGATTCCATATGACAGTTGGTAAGTTTTATCGCGCTCGAAAGAAAGCACGCTTTATATTTTTATTAAAAATTACCCGCGATTGGGGTTCAAGACTCTTTATTTTTCTAAAGAGGGCAGTACTGCCTGAATATTCTGTACTCTCTACACCGCAAAAGTTTTCCACCAGTTCCATTTTTAAGCAATACTTGGAAAAAGGTTACTCCTATTATCATCTTAATAACGATTTGCAATAAAAAACCACTCTTGTCAAAAGAAAGCAGAGGAATAATTTTTATACTGGCAAAAGGAATTTAAAACAAAAAAACCTTTTTCTAAAGGAAACGTGACATTTAAAACAGCATGGAAATGAATAAATCACCATAAATATTTTTATTTGTTCTTTAATAAAGAAAATAAGTGCAACACATTCCCACACATAAAGTGAAATCACATTCTACGATGAAAAATATACATAAAATGAAGGGTTCTCCAATGGGTATTGATCTGTAGTTCTTAAGCAACTCTTGTTAAAAATAAAACCTCAATAAAAGGATACTCATCCTTTTAAAGGTTGAAGGCCATATAAATGAAGGACAAAGTCTATTGAAAGCAATTCTGCTGTCATGGAGTGTGTGCAAAGGCGCACGAATAAAATTTCGTCTCCCTTTGCAGACGCGACATCTGGCAGAGTTTGTGCCGCAATCCCACTCTTGTTTCCAAACCCTTTAGTTTTAAGAAAGCAAAAAATATTTGTTTTCTTTTTTAGACCCAGACTAAAATTATTAAAAATGTAAAAATAAAAAAAACACTTTTAAATAAAACACCAGAGCAGTAGAATTCGACTAAAACTAACTTCGTGGCTTGGTGTCCTTTTTTATTGTCGCAGAAGTTTTTCTCTTAGAATATTGCCGGTCATTTGACCGTCATTGTTAACCGAAATACCGGTCATTGCATAGAACAAAGTTTCTATCACATTTTTAAAAGCCGAATTAAAAATAAAATAAAAAAAATTTTAATTACAGCAAGCAGAGATGCCATTGATTTTTTTTTTTCATAAAAAAATTATCTCTCGCACAGATTTTTAAGCATTTTACAAAGAGTATTTTAATTCTTGCTCATCAAATATTTATAAACACGAACCACTAAGCAAATTTAGATTTTAGAAAAATATTTATTCCAATTCAAAACCAAAAACGTTACAGCGGCAACGTCGTTTAATGTAAACTTGTTGCTAATAATTTATGCCCAAATTGTGTATGTATTAGTTTTAGTCGTATGTAATATCTGTGGCAAACTGCGTTGCCACTGGTTATTTTTCGAAAAATTATTCAAATTACTTAAAACTTTTTTATCTTTTACATAAAATTTAACACAAATCCAACTTGATTTTAAGAACAAATTTTGAACTTTTTTAAAGAAAAGTCTTTAAACAAAAGCCCGAAAGTAAAATTTAATTTAATAAAAAAAAGAAAAATTTCATTCAATTTAGTAGCAAAAGCGCTGCAACGGCAAGTCTGTTTAATATAAAATTATTGTAAATGTTTAGTGTACAATTGTGTATGTATTAGTTTCAGGTATTTTTTTCGTGCTGCGATGTGCTGTGTCTGGGGCAAACAGTGTTGCCACTGATTACCAAAATACCTTCAAGCTCATTAACGTTTTACACAGTATTTAAAATCAATTAAAATATTTATTTTAAATAATTTTTAAAGCTTTCTTTTGAATAGACAAATATTAATATTTTACAAGTGTAAAATTTATAACCAAAAGCGCTACAACGGCAACGCCGTCATCTCTTTTTTTTTTAATAAAATAAACTAATTTTTAAAATAGCGAAACTTTGTGCATTTTTACTGCTAAAACCAAAAAACAAGTTCATTATAAACAAACTTGACTGTAATACAATTTCTATATAATCTCTTGTGTATTAAGATACATTTTTTGACAATAAAAGAGGTTTTGTTTTGCAAATAAACATCAAAATATTTTTTGTTTTTTTTTTTTTTCTTTAGTTTGAACGAAGTGGAAAAAACCCAAAAAAAAGAAAATATCTTGTGCGTGTTAAACGAAAAAAATGAACGAAAGTGTGAAGAATTTATTTTTAATAAGATTTTTAAATCACCCTTAAAATTATAAAAATAATTTTGTAAACAAAAATTGTAAATTTTTTGAACAATAAAAAATAGCTTAAAAATTTAAAACGCTTTTTGCGATTTTGTTTATTTTTTTTTAGAGAAGTAAATAATTATTTTTAGATCTGTTCACAAAAGTTATATGACCACTTGCATTTTTCTGATTTGTGCCGGAGATACAAGTTTTCAAAGCTCAAAGGGTTGAACCTACAAGACAAAAACTTCACTAATCTCACAACGGTTCCCTTGACAATAATATTTCCGAAAAAAATATGCATTTAAGTTTTATTTGGTTTCATATCGACAATCAATTAAAACTCTATGCGCTTTAATTAAAAATAATTCAATGTTTAATTAACTTAATTACATATTTAACTGAAAAAAAAAATTCAATTAATTGAATAATTGGTTCAGTTAAACACTTAATTAAATTTGAACCTCTTATAAATGGAAAAAAGAATTCCTCGTGATCGAAACGAAATAACGCGGTTATGATTGTACACGAACTGCTAAAAGGGACTAAATTATATGCCGTATCATTGTATGGCTGTAAAAGCCAGTCGAGTTATGATAGAGATTAGATGGTTTCCCTATTTGATAAAAAATAAATAAATAAAAAAAAAATAAATAAATATATTTTTAATTAAAAAATGATTCAATTAAATAATTTATTGATTCAATTAAATAAATAATTGAATTAAGTAAATAAACAATTGAATCAATTTCTAAATTTGAATACGAAATCAATTAAAATAAAAAATCGAATTTTTTCTGCATGATGGAAAGAAACAAAGTGTTCGAAACGTAGAAGGGGCCTCAATCCTTTAACGTACTGTTGCAGTGCAACAGAAGCCGCCAAGAGACCATGAATTTTAAATTCCAATGAAGCTTTAATGTATTGTTATGCGAAACAAGATATCTGTTATGTTACGTAAAGTTTTCTGAAACCTGGTACGGATGTTAGTTTTTATCACGTCAGATTTTTTCTTTTGTTTTGTGTAAATTAATGTGAAGATTTTTAGTTTAAATAAATTCTGATTTTTACTCATATTCATTGATAATATCAAGCAACGATTAAAGAGGAAGTCAAATTTAAAATCTTGAAAAAAGTAAAATGTGAGATTTGTGTGAGCGAAAATTTACAAATTAAAAATTTTAGAAGCTTTTAAAATTTTTATGTTAAAACGAAATATTCTTAAAAAATGCAATTCATTGTAATTATTTTCTATTTCTTTTAAGATTAAGGCGAAAAATACTCAAAAAAAAAACTGAGTGAGTAAAATTAGATGACAGGGTTGTAAAATGAGTGATTTAAAAAATGTTTGTGTTTCGGCCAGTTTTTTAATTTTGACAAAACATTTAGGTTGAATTTTTGTTTCTTTTTGCTTTGTATTATCATTTGATTCTACAATATCAGGCGACCCCGTGTTGGTTTTTTTGTGGCAATAAAATTAAACGCCATGTTTTAAATTTACTTCTGTTACCTAAAAGTATGCTTCGATTTTTATAATACTTTATGCAAAAAAGTATGCAAATAAATCGAATTCTATGTAAGTATGATCTAAATTCCATTGTAGTCGGTTTAAGTTTGAGTAATTGCGACCTAAACAGACAAACTTTTACACTCATTATAACCCCAATTTTTTAATGAGGCCGTTATTTCAATAAATAACTAGAAAAAGGAAAAGTAAGTCGCTGTGGTTAAAGACCTTCTGTATACCTTCCAGGTGCCAGAGAAGATACCCGACTTTGCCCAGCTGTATATAATTTCTATGACAAAGAAAACAGGCTCTGGACATTGCTCACTGTCTAATCATTTGAAAAAGTCAGTGAGTTATTTTAAATTTACTGAAGTATAAACAAATTTGCTCTGCTAATAATAAAAAGAATGCAATAAAATTGTTCATGTGGCTGAGACATAAAATTCTCCTCCTCCCCCATAATCATGAAAGAAAAATGTGATCACGTTATTAAGTAAATCTGTCATAAAAATTAATTTTATTGTTTTTGCTTTTTTCTTTTTTCTTGGCCTTGATAATGATGTGAATTTTAAAAATAACTGAAAAATACTTAATACGATTTATTAAATTAACAAGAAAAATATATTAATAAATATATTTTCTACATCATACAATATAATTGAAAAAATGATTCAATTTGAGAAGACAGCAAAAAAAAAACGATGTTCATTGTATTCAATGAACACACAGAATTAAATGCAGCAGCATGAACCATTTAAAAACAAACTGTAATAATTGCAAAAATTTATATAGTTTTAATGCAAAAACAAAATGATAAAGAGACAAATATTTACAAAAGATAAATAATTATTTTTATTTTCCGAAGCAGATCGCTAACTGGTTGATGGGTGCCTTTTTCCTCATTGACTTTCGTGCTAGAATTTACTCTCAACTTTAGTGATTTAAGATTGTTGGCTGGTAACTATCGACCTTCTTGTTCATCGTATGGCCTGTCACAGTTGCCATTATTTGGTCATGGTTAAGGTTACCCAGAAGCATTCATATTTATTATGCGCCTTCCCATGGTCGTAAATCTTATGCCTTTCAGTACTGAACACTCAAACAGAATGTGCTTAAACGCCTCAGTTTCTGTTCTGTTTGAAGTCGCTACTTTAATTTTCCAAAATCTGCCACTCACACAGTTATCTAACTGAGTGTACCCCCATTATACTCCCCGGGGGCTTGTTTGTCTCTAAGAACCCCCTTTCCTTGACATTATTGCTTGACATTATTGCTTGACATTATTGTCCAGCTTCCTGGACTTACAGGAACCACAAACTGATAAAGAACCAGTGGTTATCTACTGATACTACGAAAACCGGTAGCCCACAGAAACCACGGTCTGTATATCGATTATTTGTGAGACCCTTTGGGGACTTAAAGCTAAATTGCAGGGAAATTGCTTGCATTCTGTGTGCGATTGAGTTTCAGCGTGGTTCAGCCAGCCTTGAGGCAAACGATGCTACTCGAAAGGTCGACAAGCGTCCCAAGGACGCAGGTGGTGGCATTAACTTTACTCACATTAACTTTGAACACACTTTTACCCTGATTACGTTCAAGTACATTTTGAACATAAGGAACACACTTACTTTAAAGCGGATCAATCACTTCTTTTTTTAAGAAACTGATGCTTTTTCGTCTTGTAGTTTAATTTTTGAAGCCTCAAGAAAGAAGCACTCACTTTCAATTGTTGGTATTTTTGCGTCTTAATTCACAAAATGTTGTTTGTGTGCAAAACCGAATATACCGTTATTCAAATATACACCGGAAGAAATTGAAGGGTAAGTTTTTAGCATTTTTTTTTTTTTTTTTTTTTTTTTTTTTGGTTATGAGAGATTGGCAACACTCTAAAGATGATCAATAGTAAGCAATTCTGCTTCTGTAAATTCTGTTCTTCTGTAAATGGAGTCTTATAAAGTGTCTAAAACCTAGACCTGTCTAAAAAGATTCTGTTTTCTTTAAAGCATTTAAATCAATTTTGAAATTTATCTGAGTGAATATATTTTGAGTTAAAAATCAGTGAAGTTACTTTGATTAAACAATTAAAAGATTTAAACAATTTTTAAATATTAAATTCAAATAATTTTAAAAAACTTTCGAAATCTTTTTGTTTTTATTTTTTTTTTTTTTATTTTTTTTTTATTAATTTTTTTTTTTTATTGTTGCAGACAAGTCTTTTTTTAATTATTTTATTTATAAAAAAAACTTGACTAAACTCCTCTGCTTTTAATTTAATAAATTTTATAACCTGTGTATGGATAAAAGTTTCCTGAAATTAAAACATGTTTAATTTTAGCAAATAATTTTTATTTCCGTTTTTTTTTTTAAATTTTTTTTTTGTTATTAAAAAGTGAATGGCAAATTTGTTTAACTTTATTTTATTTTTATTATTGTGGTTTAAATTCATATTGAATGCAAAATTAGATTTGAATACATTTTTTGTCAATAAGTTTCGTGTGCCAATAACTTTTTTTTTTTTAATTTCTACTGAACCAATAGAAATAAAAACTAACAAAATAAATAAAATAGAAATAAATAAAAATTATCTAATTATTTATTGTGTTGTTTTTACTGAATTTATTATCTAATATTCTGTGAATGAATCTTTTAAAAAAAAGGTCGCTGGTGAATCGTGTTGAATTAATTAAAATTATGGAGATTTTTGTACAAAAAAAAAAAAAAACAAAAACAAATGAGGGGAAATAAACGTTTTTATGATGAGAAAAATAAAGAATCATGATAAATACATTCAGTTAAATTAAGAAGGTATAAATACTTATTTTTCATATTAAAAATAATTTATTAGACAAAGAAAACTTTAAATTAATAAGAACAATAAACCACTTTGTACAGTGAGTACAGAACTTGAAAGAAGCAAATGTAAATATTTATTAGACAAAGAAAACTTTAAATTAATAAGAACAATAAACCACTTTGTACAGTGAGTACAGAACTTGAAAGAAGCAAATGTAAAAAAAAAACTCCATGACATCGACCAACACGTGCAAATCATAAAACATTTTACTATCAAATTAGGCATTTTTAGTCATCATGATTGATCTTTTAAGGAAGCAATTTACGCCACAAAAAAAAACAAAAACAAAAAGAACACAATGTTACGCAGTTGGATTTTAATTCATGCGCACAGTAAAAAATATTGTTTTTTTTTTTTTTTTTTTTTTTTGTAGAAAAAAATCTTTATTTTAACTTTGAATATTTTTATTTTATAAGATTAATTCAAAAAAATTTAAATTTTGCATATTTGTTCTCACAAAGCCTATCACACTCATCTCAATAGTATAACGCTTCAGATTTGCTTTTTATTCTACTTTTGTTTAAAAATATAAAATTACAAAAACTTCAAACACATTTTTTCTGTCAAGTGAGAGTAAAACACCCCATCTAAAAGTATGTTTCCCTGGGAGTCCATGTCTACCTGATGCTATTATATCTAAGTATATGGTGACACCAGTCGCCTGGGACCAAAACTCAAAATAGGGACTTTCTAAGTTCTGACCAAGTGGCCGTCTAAACACTTACAACGGAAACCGTAAGCCCGCTGGGATCTAGGCCTCTGTTACGTCCATAAGTGAGAGACTTATGGGTTTAATGTGTTGACTATGTTTTGGTCCTACTTACAGGAAAGGGCAATGGCTGGGGCATTACACATAGTTCGCTATAAGTTACGATGATCTCGGGTTCTTATGAAAGAAGTATGGGTAAGACGCAAAACTGGTTGCCCCGGGTTTCGTTTTGGGCTTCTAGGATGCTGGTTGTTACGCTGACTTTACCCAGTGTTAAAGGAATCGTGGGGTTGTTGTATAATCGTGGTGGGTACCCAGGTAAATCGTCAAAATAGTCTTAAGGTGAAAGAAAACTGAAAATTATTTTGCACAAAAACAACTTCTGGCAGTTATTCTTATGCCGCCTATTGTAGCATTACTGTCCATATATCATAAAAAACATGAACAATGCTACCCTCTTAGGCGCCAATTCTTGCTGATTTATCGACATAAATCAATCGAAGCAGAAGTGTCAAATTGCCCGATCTTAGAGGCCGCTAAATTTGATCGGCGTTTCTTTAAAGCCACATCTCGCTTTAATTTATATCATTTATAATTTGAAACATATAATAATCATCATGCAATCTCCGGGTTCAATTATGAAAAGAAAAGTTTCAGTGATGCCACCAGCGTGTAAACTGCATCAAATGGATCATTTTTCCCGATGTAATCAAGTATGTGGAGTCTAAAATTTGCTTTCTCGCACGAATTGATCACTGATTTTCAAAACTAATGTGGAAATTTTGGTAGCATTGCTTAGGCGTCATCTTTTGATGATGATTTCCCGGAGTCTACTGATCATAAATGTGAAAAGCTGAGCGCAATATGACAGTTCTTAGATTAAATTAAACCTTTCGTAGGTTCTATCGGGCTTAAAAACGCACCCGATTTTAACAAAATAATTCAAAAAAAAAGTCCGTCTTATTCCTCTACACGATGTTGGCGAACCGAAGTAGGCATAAAAGTACTGACAGTATTAAACACCACTATTATGGGTGGGGCATCACCACTATTATCACTAATAAGAATATTGGCAAGAACAGTTTGGAAGCTTAAGTATTCGTATTCTTTTATATTCCAGCTTATTAACACATCAAACTCGATAGACTTCTAATCCTTGCAAAGTGGGGAAAGTTGAATTTATATGGCAACTCCACGAACGAATCAAAATACAAGAGCCACAAAATGTTAGTTTCTACATCGGCGCCACTCCAAAATTGCTAAAGTGGTTGATATTTTTTTGATTTTAGTTTTTCTACTTTTAAATATTTTCATATACAAAAAACCAAGACAAGAAAACTTCATTTTTACACTTATTTAAGAAAAAAAATTCCTAAAAGCAGTTCATTTTAAAACCTTCATCATTCGTTTCAAAAATTTTTTTTATTTATTTGAGCAGAAATAATAAAAAAATTCAAGGAATTTATTTCAAATTCTACTCGTGTTTTTTAATATAAAAAAACCGAACGTCAAGTTGTCAAGTCTTGTTAACGGGGTTTTCAAATAAAGAATATTTTCAAACAAATAAAAAACAAACAACCAACAACAACAAAATCACACGCATTAAAAAAATGCACCAAAGAAAATAAATATAAAAAAAAATAAAAAATAATAAAACAGAACAAAACGTTAAGAAAGAAAAACAAAACAAAACCAAGAATTACAAAATCAGAGAAAATATCTAAAACACAGTAAATTATACTTGTACCTGTACTCGTTTAATATTACGAGGCAGGTTGGTCCTAGAACTTTTCAGAAATAATCGAAAATGGTTTTAAGTTTCCGTTTTAAATTTCTGTTTGATGACAATTGAATTTGTCAAAAAAATTTTCGCTTTAAGATGATGTAACATTTTAATTAAAAGCTGCCTTTACACCGTCAGACAAGCTTTCATGTAGAAAACGCATGTCTGCTGGTTTTAGGATGGGTATGCTTCAGCAAACATGTTGGACCAACATAAAAATAATTAAACGGTTAAAGGGAAAAGTTGAAAGACTTTAACTCAAATATCGTTAAAACAGCGATAAAAACACAATATATTTATCAGGCCGTTTTGTTGGTCCCTTATCCAAGAATGCGTGCTACACTTGAAACGATGCTACAGATAATTACACCATTACAGCAGATATTAGCGATTCACTTCTCTTCTACATTGACTTAGTTGTTTCTTAAGCACGCCGTTTAATTTGAAAGCCAAGTTGTACTTGTTTAGGGGACTTTATTCTCTCGTTGAATAGTTTGACTTTAGGGTACAGGTCCAGGGTTAGAAGAATTGGAATAGATCAACCTCGAAAAACCCAAAGGCGTACGGTTGGATGTGCTACCTTATCTGCAGTTATGGCTGATTTAGATATTAAAAAATCAGAAAGTCTCGATGTTCTTGGCACAAAAATTAAATGCAAGATTAGGGGGTACCAGCATATTTTTTCGGCCGCAAGAGAAGCATTTAAGTGCTTTGATTTTCTGAAACGGTACCACAGATACTTTACTGCATCTGATCTTCTTACTATATACGCCAGCTTTATTGGACCGAAAATGGAATACTACACCACTCTTATGTATGGGCAGTTGCTTCAAAGACTGTTTTGTAGTTATTCGACCGAATACAGAGGAGAGCGAAAATGCCTTTCGGTGACAAACTAACGGAAACGACGCATTGTGGGATTTGTTTCACTGTTTTATCGTTAACGAAATGTGATCTAGTAAAACCAGGGAATCTCTTTCTAAAAACAATAATTTACGGGCAACAAATAAGTTCTTCATCAATAGCGCCTTACTTTGTAATCAATTGACCAATAAATCGCACCACACATTTCAGAGAAAATCCGTTTTTTAGCCAAACAGTTCTTATGTAAAATTAACTAGCTGAAGAGTCTTTCCTGTCATTTTTAATGCGTAAGGATTCTAATCGAATGTCTTTAAACACTACTCCCTCTTTTCTTCTTAACTTTTTTTTTCCAAGGTCTGGCACAATGCGTTGCATGAGTTGGAAGGTATTCCCCTAATGTTGGTCCTATTATATAAAAAAAAGATGGTAATGAGAATGTTTAGAGACGAAAAATGTTTGATTATGCCGATTCAGTACCAAAGAATAGATCCATTGCATCATATATCTAAGACGTTGACACAATCAAATTTGCAGGGCACTGACCGCATTAAGCATTTATAAATATTCTGAATCCCTTTAGGTCCACTAAGCGATGTTCATCCATCCCTGGTAATGGATTATCAGAGGACTCTGGGAAACTTTTAGAAATTGGAGATCACTACCTCAAATACAATTTAGGCTCGTTATTATAAGTAAGAAATAGTTACAGGATTAGACATTAGATCAAATGAATTCGATAAACTTAAGATCGGTTGATCAACCTGTGGACTTGTGTCTTAAATTTATTTTAAAAAAAAAAGTAGCCCGAAACGAATTATTTGCCTTGCAAAATTCTAACTTTAATTTTGTAAAAGTAGAGAATTGTCTTATCATTCTTTCTGGCTCTGGTTATATTTATACCCACTTGATAAGTGATGAACTTATGATCTCCTCTAAATCAACTCAGCCATGAATGTTACACACTGTTATTTTGTTACTAATTCTCTCTTTCTAACTAAGACCCCAATAAGGCTTAGGCTGCCTTATTTCACCAACTCATTTATTAAAAATACACAACAATTGTTTTCCTTTTCTGATAGAGACTTGGGGAGGTTCGGACTGCCTTTTTGTATTTATAAGCCTTTTTAAACAACTTTTTAACTGCATCTACTTAATAACAACTACATTTTTGTATTCTCAATGCTCTGTTGGGATTTGAACTCATTATCCTCTCAATTACAATATAGCAAATTTGAAAAAATTGACTTTTTCAAAGTTTCGATAATTTTGCCAATAAAAATCGTTTCAACTGGAGGCCAGATTGGGATGCACGAGGAATGGAGATCATAAAACAAAAAATATTAATGATGGCAATAAATAATTAATTAAAAACTGGGCCATTGCAATGAAGAAATTGGCTTCCCAAGTACTCTGTATTCTACCAGATTTGATTTTTATGGGTTATTTTCTCTGCAGATCTCCAAGAATAAAGTTAACGTACTATCATGAGGTTCACTTAGAATGGGAGCTACAGAATAAGACGCCTTTTTGGGTATCTCCCCAACATTAATCATGAGATCGTTGAGTATTTTAAGAAGTTTAAAAAAGGCATTAAAGCAATTAAAAATAGTCTCATACATTGAATAATAGCGTCATCGGATGTTGGCTTTTTAATAAGAAATAATTTTTTGGCCTAAAAGTATATTTCGATTTATTTTTGATTCATTCTTGCCCCCTTTCAGTTTAAAGTTTTGTCAAAGACTGATTCCATATGTTATTCCTCTTGAAGATCTCTTTGAAACCCCAAATTCATCAAAATCCACTTGGTCGTAAAGGCCTGATAGAGCAACAAACATCTAAAATTTCACATTGTTAATACAAGTGAAAATACTTGACAAGAATGCATAAATTTGTTTAAGGTTTTGTTATTTTTGAACCATCCTCGTTTTACAACTTGCACTTGGTCTCATTCAATATTAACAAGTTTGCATTGAAGACTGTAGTAACAATAACAACAAAAACAAAATATGTAACTATTTTTTCATACATTTTAAATTTAAATTTTATTGTAACAAACAGAGAAAAAAAATAGTACAAAATACAATACCAGAATATTAAATACTCTGCAGTGTTTATTTATTTATTTATTTTTTTTTTTTTTTTTTTTTGTTATTCTTAAAAAGGGTGAAACCAAAAACAGAGAAAAAATAAGAAATATATGAAATATTGTATTTCTGCTACTGGTTGACGGAAATTATTGTTTTAATTTACATCGAATTACTGTAACTTACCTGGCCTGCCACACGCAAAACCTCAAATACGTTTGAATGTTTTTTTTTCTTTTTCATTTAATACGGTTGTGCATATTAATTTTATTTGAGTTTTTGTGCAAATTTGATTTTCTTGGCAAGAAATATAGGAAAAGGCATAAGAGTTGCATTAAATTTTTTTTCAAAATTTATTTAGGTCTTGTTTTAATTGAAATGCATAATATTTATGAGATGTGCGTTTTTCTGTTGATTAGACCCATTAAATTAAAAAAAAACAAAAAATTTTTTTAAATTATTATTTTAAAAATTTTACATTTTAACCTAAGAAATAATTTTAACCCAGCTTGAGTTCAGTTATTTTTTATTTAAAATTTTTTTAAGAAACAAAAATTATTTAAATTTTTTTATTTATATCTTTAAAGAAAATAAGTGTTTTCAGGATCGCTGCATGCTTGATACACTAAAACAATTTTACTTTTAAATAGAATTGAAAATTTTAAGGAAAAATGTGTTAAAACAACCCTGAGGTTAAATAACGGCATTCAATCATATTTAAATAAATATGTTGCTCGATAACCAATACAATAAAATAATGATGTTGTCATACTTTATAATTTACTACTATAAACATGCAACTTCTCCGTTTAACATTTTGCCTAATTTTGCCATACCGCTTGCTGCGGCATTTTCATTTTTGGCGATTAAAAACGTCTAGTTACCTATAATATTAAAAGATCTGGCACTCTTTTTATGTTTTTTTTATTTTTACATGTTTTTATTTAAATTATTTTTTTTTTTAATTTCTGACCTACTCTCGTCTAACTAACTTTTTTGAATTTTTAAGCCTTTAAGAAAAAAATTAATAAAGAAAAAATTAATTCATATTTTGAGCTGCCACTTAACCAGAGCCCTCCAAAATACATCAAATTTGTTTTACATCCACCCTAAACCAAATTCTTGCTCATACGTTCAACAGAAGAATACAACCTGTTTTGAATGCTGCAATATGTCCTTTCTCTCCTCCTTCTTTTTATAGCCATTACAGCAATTAAACTAAAAACTCCTTTTTTATATCCTCAATAAACAATGTCGGTGATTAAATTATAAAATCGGGATAATATAAAATAGCACAAAAAGATTTTTTGAAAGTTATTTAAAAACTCCTTTTTTTGTAATTTTTTTTTAAAACTGCTCTGGGAATTGCGGGATTTACATTAGTCTCTTGTAAAGATCTTATTCCCTTACCTCTTTTATTAGCAAACACAGCAAAAGGAGCTTAATAATTCCATTTTTTTAAATTTTGTAAAACTTCTTTTAGGAATTTAAATAAATTTTTCTCTCTCATCTCTCTTAATGGCAAATACACAAGCAGGGATTTTTAATCCTATTTCAGAATTTTTTGTTACTTTTCTAGGAATTGTGGGATTTATGTTGGTCCATTTAAATATATTTTTATATTTTTCTCTCTCATGTCTTTTTAGGTTTAATACTTCAAAAAATCTGAATAATCCCTTTATTGGAAATTTATACAACTTTTCTGGATATTGTGGAATTTATATTAAATTTTCTCTCTCTCTCTCTAATTCCTTCTAATAGAAAATACTTCAAAAAACTGGATAATCCCATTTTGGTACTTTTTACAATTTTTTTGAGAATTGTTAATTTAAATATATTTTTTGTAAGATTTTTCTAGTCCAACTTTTTTAAGGCAAATGGAGCCACAAAATTTATTAATCCCATTTTTGGAATTTTTTCAAACTTTTCTGGGATTTATGGAGTTAACATAAGTGCATTTTAATAAATTTTTAAAGATCTTTCCTTCACATTTCTTTTTTCAACAAATACAGCAAAACATCTAAATTATTCTACTTTTGGAAATTTTTACATCTTTTCTGGGAATTGTGGGATGTACAATAATCAATTTAAATTTAATATTTTTAAAGCTAATAATAATAAAGATTATGTTTTAATTGCATTTCGCAACTCAAACAATTTGAACTTATCACTTAATCGAATAATTTCATTAAATACTTCACAATTTAAAAAAAACTCCCAAAAATTCCAGCAACAACAAAAATCAGAATTATTTTTAAGACCGTTTAGCCGATTACAAAACCGGAAAATTAACATTTAATTTTTTGTTTCAGAATATTCGCATACATTTTAAATATTTAACACAAAAACAAATCCCAGTTATTTAACGATTATTCGGTCGCAAGCATTTTTTTCAATTGAATACAAAATCTTTTTTAAAAAAAAATATTTTTTATAAAAGTTTTTATAACAAATTTGTATATTTCTTGCATTTTTAAATAATTTCTTGCATTTTAGCACAATTTTCTTATGAGCTTTAAAAAAAAAAACCGGCAACTATTTGTAATAGACAGGAAGCCTTCTGGGTCGGTATTTTGTTAAAAGTTTAACATTACGTTTGCGTCTTCGTATATTTTTTTTTGCATTTAAGTAGCGTCTTCTATTAGATCGGGGCATACGTTGGCGTGGTATCTTACAGTGACGACATTTAGCAGAACCATTTAAACACGGCCTAACAAAACAATTCTATTTTAATGAAAAAAAAATTACATTTTCAATATTAAAATTAATTTCAATTGAGTACAAACTTTTTGTTTAAAACGTTTTCTTTGTTGCGCGTTTAAATTTCTCCAGACTTTACAGCCATTGTTCAAAATTTTCTTTAGGCCATAACGAGGATGTTGGCTTTTGTAATAACGCAAAAAATTTATATAAGGACTGCAAGTTAATAGTTGAGGATTCTGTGCAATTACTCGAGTGAAGCGGTGGGGCCTGATTTTTCTTAATTTTATTGGCATTTTTGCAAAATTTAACACTTTTTTTATGAATTTGTTTGTTTTGCCAAAATAACATAAATAAAAAATTTTAATGCCACCAAACAAGTGTCTACAATTAACGAATTGCTGTGTAAATCAAAATGAATAGATAAAAATATTTTTAGACTATTTTTTTGTTTACGATCTTGTTTCGCTTGTCTCTTCTTCCTCGGTCTGCTGCTACAGCTTACTTTTTTTCATAATGATTTTTTCACAGAATTTTTAATTTCTAATTTGTTTTATTTCGTTTGAAAAATTGACAAATCACGTTTCAACAAAAGAAAAATAAAAATGTAAAAAAAAATATAAAAACAAAATTAAATAAATTTCAAAAACAACAAAAATAAAACACATGTGACTTAAGCAGAGCGGTAGTTCTAAAATAAGAAATGGGGGGAGGGGCTGCAATAAAAAACCTTTTCAAAGATAAACTCCATTGAATTAATCTAAGCAGTTTAACGTTTTTATAGTTATTTTCTTTAAAAAAAATTATGTTTAGCTGTTGCAACTCTCATTTAGTTAATGAATATTTTTGATGACAAAAATGTAAAAAAGCCCATTTTTCAATACACTTATAAAATCATTTAAAATGCAATAAAGTCAGCTTGTTATATTTTAAAACAGATCATAACTCTCATTTAGTTGATAAATATTTTAGATGACCAAAAATAATTGGAATATGCTGCCAAGAAGAGCTATTTTTTACACACTTAAAATCTCTTTCAGTTTAATTATTACAAAACAAAAATGATAATAATTTACATTGGAAAAATTTGCAATTGATTATAACTCTCATTTAATCTGTAAACATTTGAAATGGTGAAGAATATTGGAAATAGGCCGCACTTAAGAAACTTATGTTGTGAAAATATCATACATCTACTAAAAAAATATAAATTAGGAAAAATTCATCTTGTGATCATAACTCTCATTTAGTTGATGAATAGTTAAAAAGACAAAAAAAAAAATAATAATAATAATTAACTTTGAAAATATTTAAAACTGATCATAATTCTCATTTAGTTAATAAATATTTGAGATGGTGAAGAATATTGGAAAAAGGCCAGCCACACTTAAGAAACTTATGTCCTGAAAATTTCATAAGTAGGAAAAATTCATCTTGTGATCATAACTCTCATTTAGTTGATGAACAGTTAAAATGACCAAAACTTGTAGAAATGGCGCTTTAAAAAAACTTTTGTTTTGTCGCTATTTTTTTTTTTTAAGCATTTAAAATTACTTTTGAAAAATTTTTACTCACAAAAAACCCACGATTTAGTAGCTAAAAATCTCTTCTTTGGATTGGTTGATAAATAATTTAAACACATGGTGCTAATTTTAATCAAACCCCTTTAAAATTGAATGTTGAACAGTTGCTGATTTATGTTTTGGCAACTTCTGATGTAAACGCAGACTTCTCTTGAATGGAATGAGAGAGAGGTCTCTTTAAAGCGGAAAATAAAATAACGAAACAATTAAAAAAAAATAATAAAATTCAAATAAAAAATTTTGTCAGTGTTGTTAATGGTTAAAAAAAAAAAAAGAAAAAAAAAACAAAAATAAATAAAATAAAAATTTTAACTTTAAATTCATAAAACTCTCTCTCCTATTTGAAATCTGTGTCGCATCAATTTAATCATGTTTTCGATTAATTTTTATTTACAATTTTTTTCACTTAAAAGATTTTATTTACTTCTTCGGCTTCCTTTTGTATTTTTCTTTTAATATTTTTTTTTCTTTTTGTTACTTAATTTCCGTTTTATTAATATTTTTTTTATTGTCTATCTTTCGTAGTTTATTAATGAAAATATAATTGCCATGATGACATAGACAAAGTACATTGCACATTTATTTAAAAAGGAAAAAAAAATATATTTTTAACTTAAAACAACTTCATTAACAACTCATCTACGACGGCTGCTCAACCAAAAATTATTTTTCTTTATTTCAACAAGACTTTACCTTTTTAAATCACTCACCAAACGCAGTTACTCAATAACAATTACTTTTTTGGCTTTTCAAGTCACTTTTGGGATATGAACTCATGACACGTCTGGAATATGAACTCATGACACGTCTGGAATATGAACTTATGACACAGTTTTATTGCAAATTGCGTGCTCAGCAATTTTTCTAACAGTGTACAAATTGTGTTTAACCGTTATTACCAATATTAGTTCTGTGTTTCTTTGTCTATTACACTGTTTGTTTATTTTTAGGAGTTTATTTTAATAAAACGAGCTTTTCTTTCAATGTACTTCCGTTGTAAAAAAAAAAAGAAATATAAAGACGTAAACCAGTTACAAGTAAAAACGTTAAAGAAAATCAAAAAACCAAAGAAGTAGATATTTGACAAGCACATAAATATTTTGTTAAAAACAACATCAACAATTTCTAGCTAAAAAACGGTTTAATTTTCAACAGATTTTTCTGTTTTTTGCCTTCTTTATGCAGGGAAAATTGTTAATTAAAAAAGCATTTGAACATGATGAACGCCTAAAACATGTTTAACAAAAAAATTAATTATTCCAAAATATTCCAAGTTATTTTTAAATTTTTTAATTCGAATGCAAAAAAAAATTCATTCAAAGTTTCAATGGTATTTTTTTTTTTTTGCAATTTTGACTAGTAATTAATTCAATCATTTGTATTTTTATCATCACGCTTTGAGGTGTAGAGTTGAGTAGAAGTTGTTGTATTTGTGGTAACTTGTTTAAAAATGGCAGACTTTCACTTTTATCTTTATTTTTTTCTCTCTTTTCATTAATTAATTTATTTTATTTTCGCCATGAAAAAACATGAATATTTGTGCTGGCCATTTTTTATTGAGCCTCTTTTTAATAATTTTGTTGGCTAAAAAAACTACATTTTTTGTATTTACTAACTTTTCTTTTCCTTCTTTAACCGAAAAAAAATTTCCGGTATTTCTTGGTGCATGTGAGTTGTTGTTTTTTTTTTTTTTTTTTTTTTTTTTTGATGTGAGAAATAACTTAAAATCAAGTAAATCAATAAAAACTCAATTACCATTCATGATTTTTTAGTTTTATCCAATTTAATAGCTTTTCTAAGTTAAAGCGTTATTCTTTTATATACAAAAACTATTAAATTTGCTATGGTTAATATAATTAAATAAAAAATAAATTTAAAAAATTTAAATTAAAGAAAAATCGAATTAAAGTTAAAAAACAGTAAAAGTTTTACAAATGATACGTCAAATTTTAAATAACGACTAGAAAAAACTTAACTACAATAATTTAATAATTTATCAATAAACATATTAATTGATTTAAAAACCGATTATTCGATTAAAAACCCGATTATTCGATTAAAAAACCGATTAATCGATTAAAATCAGATAAAACACCCAAAAAGAAATAATAACTTTGAACTAGTTTAAAAATCCAAATTAAATTTATAAAAAATATAAAACCGAATAAAAAAAGCTAGCCGATTAAAACTCTTATGATTCGAATGATTTTCCAGTTACCAGTTATATTGTCTTCTATAAAAGCAAAAAACAACTTATAACACAATTATTTCTTTTATTTAATTTCAACAACCGAATAATCGAATAAAAAACCGATTAATCGATTAAAGTCCGAATAAAACTTCAATACAAATTACAAAAAATACAAATCAAAATTAAATGTATCAAAAAACAATAACGAATAAAACAAATCTACCGATTAAAACTAATATGATGCGAATATTTTTCTTTTTAATATGGGAAAGTTACCATTTACTTTGTCTTTTATTAAAGCACACACTTCTAATCACACAGTTATTTCCTTTATTTAAGTCCAAAAACCGAATAATCGATTAAGAATCCGTTAAAAAAATACACCGATAAAAAATTTTTATTTTTCCATTCAACAACGAATAGTTACCAAATATTTTATCATTTAGTCGACTAGAACTAATGAATTTTTGGGCGAATGGTGAACGAAAATCGATTACAATATGAGAAAAGAAACCGTAAAGTTATTTTTCAGTATTTTGAAATATTTTTGGTTTTTACCATAAAAAATACTTCTCTTTAAAAACTAAAAACTAAAAATTATTTAGTATAGCGTGGTTGTTTACAAAACGATCCGTTTGTTCGATTAAAATCCCCGTTAAATTTTATTATTCGTATAACCCGATTATATGAATAAAAAATACAATTCACAAAATATTTATGTAAAAATGGCAGGAATATTTTTAGCAACTGAAGTGATCTTAATCACAATACCAATTAAAAATTTTAATTTTTGAATCGGTAAAATTAATCGAATAAAACGTCCATTAATTGGCGGAAAAGCATATGGTTTTGTAGTAGTTTTTAAATTCATACAAAAAAGTAACATTTTACTATTTCATTAGGTCCGATTATTCGAATAAATATTCGATTAATCGAATAAAATCGAAAAATGTTTAAAACTTTTTTCTCGTTTTTACAAATAAATTTAAAAAAAGCCGCTAAGTGTTACATAACATGTAGATAAAAATTTTAAAATGACGCAAATATTTTGCTATTCAGCATGCGTCTGCAATTATTTGTGGTTAATGTGACCTTTAAGTATTTATTTGAAATTAAAAAAAAAAAAAAAATAATAAAACAAACTCTTTAGTGGATGTGCAAATCAGCAATTAATTTATTTTAATTGTAAAAAACATATAAAAAATGAACAACATGATTTCTGGCCAAAAGACAAAACAACTTTGATGTTATTTAAAAATTAATTTATTTTTTCTTAGGTAACAACATTTTTGTAGTTGACCAAATTTGCCACTCAGCCAGCCAGCCTTTTTTAATTTCATGATTTTTTTTTATTTTTTGGTTAAAATTTATTTTGAAATTCTTTACTTTTGGAACACAAGTCAGTGTTCGCTGGATGCAATGTATGAGTGCAAGTATTGTTTTCAATATTAAGTAATTTGTTTTGGTTTGATTTTTACTGGTTAAATAACGAACATTAACATTTCGTAAACTATGGAAAAAAACTAAAAAAACAAAATACTTGAAAGACATTGAGGTTAAAATCTACAATTGTGTGCAATCGCTTTGATACCAACCAACAACAGATCTTTTAGTGCGACTCAACCGTTTTTATTAACTTTTTTATATTTTCGTTAGCGGTTTTTACTTTTTGTAACACAAATATTCATTCAGTCATTGAACTTTTTCAAGAACGTCAACTATTGTTTTTCGGTTTTTCAACAACAACAACAACAACAACACTATTACATTCAATCGTTCCATCTCTTTTTGTCACTAACAAGTCGTGGCTTAAATTTGATTTAAATTGAGTGATTTTTTTGATGTTTGGATTTTGTTTAATTTTTTTTTTTGGAGTTCGAAACATTTTTAGAATGATAATTAAAACTTAATTAAATGATCATTACATTATAAAGAAAAATAAAATTGATTACTGGGGAAAAGTCTATCGATGTTTCCACTTTTCTACTGATTAAATAACTCATTAATATTTTATACCAAAATCTTGCTTTGCTACTCGAAAAACTTTAGTCTTAAAACTATTTTGATTGAATGAGAATTATTATTTAAAAAAAATACCTTTTTCCTGTTTGTGTCCTGATAATGAATATTTTGGGAAAATTTAACAAAATTGTTTGTTTTTCTTTTGGCATCAGGTATTTTTTAACAAAATAATGTTTTTCTTTTTCTTTAATGAAAAAGTAAACGTTTAAAAAATCACCTTAAACATTTAATAAACAAAAAACAGCAACAACAATTAGTAGCATTTAAGTAGCAACATAAAGACCAATAGAAAATCAATGAATAGATTTATAGAATTCTTTCCATAAAAACAAATAAGATAAAAAAATATAATAAGAAAAATAAAACAAAACAAAAAAAGATTAAATGAAATTAAAAAAAGCTCTGACACCTGGAAATTCATAACAAAAGATCTTAACAAAAAATTCTAACTTTTTTGGCTTTAAAAATATTTAATATCGCCATAACATCAAAAATAAAAACGAAATAAAATAATCTGATAAATAATTTTTTCAAAAGGCCGGATCGTTATTGAAATTGAATCGAGAGACAGAGTTACATACAAAAAATTATGAATGAAATGTTACATGTTTTAGATAATCGCAGCAGTTTTGCACAGTGGCAGCACTGTTTTTAGGCGGATTAATTTGAAATGACGTTGCCGCATAAATTCGAACTGATTTATGTTTTTATTCAAGGTAAGAATTTATTGTAATGTAACGGAACGAAAGTTGCCATACGAAAATTTTATTTTGGTACTTTTAATTTTTTTCTAACTTTAACAATGATTCAGTGCCTCTGAACTGATAGAAAATCATTGAGCCAAAAAGAGTTTCTTGTTAATTAATTGTACGATTACGTACAACTTGAAATTTTAAAGGAAAACTTGATAAAAATCTATTAAAGAAATTATTGCTAAATTTTTAAAGTAAAAATAAATTATTATCAAGTTATTTAAAATTTTTAGCAGAGTTTAACTCAGTTTGCACGTGCATGTGTGTGAGTGTGAGTATTTTTAAACACAATTTAAAATTATAAATTCCAGTTTTCTAAATTCTATTTTCTGTTAACACACCAAAGAAATTGTTTGTTTTTTTTTCTACACAAAAAATCAAAACAAAAAGAAGTGTAATTAATTTAAACAATTTAATCTCTTAATTTCAATGAAGTAAATATTTACTTATTGAAAAAGCAGCTAATAAAATTTTATTTAAAATTTTGGCAAAAAGAAATTCTTTGTATAATTTTTTTTTTTTTAATTTTTAATCTTTATTTATATTGCTTTTTGCTGATGTTTGACATTTAAAAGTTCAATCTTGCTGATAAAGAAAGAAAAAAAAAAAAAAAAAAAAACACATGCTAATTTTTTTAAATCTACTGTCTGCTGAAATAGAAAAAAGAATTAAAAAATAAATAAAATAAATGTGGGCCGTTTAGTCAACAGTGTCATTGAAAGATCTTCACAGACTTTGATACAGTTAGGGTATTCGCTTCTTATGATTTCTATTTAGGTTTCATTTGGTGGCGGCAACATTCCAGAAAAAGTTACAAAAAAATGGTGAAGTTTATAAAAATAACAGCTTTGTAGCAACCGATGGTGCCAGATATAATCATGTAAATCGCAAAAAAAAACAAACATTAAGAAAATAAATAAATTTAATTTTCGTTTAAATTCTACCATTTTCTGGAATTATAAATTTTAACCAACACATTGGACCTAGGAATTTTTAAGATTTTTTATATATTTTACGTGGTTTGTTTTTACAGTTAATGCTAATGAAAGAAGTCTAAGGTTTGAAGACATCAATCAAATATGTCTCCAGAATTTGTAGATGAGAAACTTATTCCCTAAAATAAACTTTAAATTGTTCTTAAACGACTATCAAAATAAATATAAAAAAATGTTATTTATAATTTTATGCATTTTAAAATGATAATTAAAGAAACTTTATAATGTTTTTCAAAAATACTAAATTAGTTTTCTTCGGCTTAAGATCCCTTTAATATATGATAAATCTTAGCAAACAAATATATGATGTACTCAATTTTACCAAAAATGTACTTAGTTTTTATTAAAATATTCCTTATCTTTTATAATTCTTTAATTTATCTTTGCTAATAAAATTATTTTTAGGTTACTTCACTATTAAACTACTTTCTTAATTTTTCGATATTAATTTAAAGGAAATTTGCAATGGCATATCGAACACGTTTGGCAACACCGTTTACATTTTTTAGCAACACACAAGTACAGTAACAAAAACAATGACACCAACACGAATCTCAATAGAGAGAAACGTTTAAAGTTTGAAAAGCACTGAAAGCTGCTTTCAAAAATATTTGCAAAACGATAAAATCAGAAAAAAGAGAACAAAAATTCATACAAATAAGAAGCAGAATGAAAAACATAAAAAGGATTTGGCAAGAAAAAAGGAGCGCCCTTTTACAGGACAGAAAAGAACAATGTAAAAATAATCAAAGACAGGTTAAGGAAAAACACGTTCAAAAAACAAACAAAAAATAAACATACACAAACACACATGCACACTCTATGAAACAGCAAAACAACAACGACAAAAAAAAACAATGCAACAAAGAGACAAAGGTCAATTCTTATTGAATCTGTAAAATGTTAGCAAAAAACGGCAAACTTACATACCTTCTTCCATTAATTTAATTTATTTAATCCTTTAGATGTTTGTTTTAAATTTACAGATTCATAAAAAAGAGTCGAGTGTATTAATCATCTTATTTATTTTAGTTTAAATCGACTGTTTTATGCTTTCATTAATTCTAATAAATTTAAAAATTAATAGGTATTTTTTGATTTTAATTGTATATTTTAATATTTGAAAATAAATTAAACAAAATCTTGCTTCATAAACTTGATTTTAATATGTGTAAGCGTTTTTCTGTGTTTTTATTTAGTTTAAGTAGCAACTGTTGTTTTTTTGTAATTATTTTCTTGTAATATTTTTTACTATTTCTTTATAAAAATTTATAAGGCTTCGTTTGCTAACAAAAACAAATGGAAACTGATCTTTTTTTGTTTGTTTAATTCACAACTATATCTTTGATTTTCCAAACACAGTCAGACACACACATTGAACCATGAAAGTATTAAAAAATTAAAAACGTATTTCATGTTTTTATTATTTTTGTTTAAATTGCTACCTCAAGTTATTTATTTTATATATATATTTTTTTTTTCTTCAAATCAGACTTTTCTGGTCGGCCCAAAACTTGTATTAAACAAATCTCTGCAACAAAGACTGCGCCTTTTTTCACAGATTTTCTTTTTTGCACCTTAATTCTTGTTTTTTTATTTGGCTTTTTAAATAGCAATTTCTCTTTGCTAATTTTTAACGCATGCAAAGCATATAATAAATTTTTATTATTTAAACAAATACAATATTTTGATTGGCTCCCAATGTTATTAAAAGTATTAATTTTTTCCTCTTAATATCTACTAGTATGACAAGTAGTTAAAACATTTGATAAAAGAGATAATCCGCTTTATACAATAACCACGTCTGCACTCGACTACAACTCGCACGAAACTACAAAGACACAATTAGTCGGCCATAGATTTTAGTAACCGATAACCAACGGTTACTTTAGTATATGAAAAATTTTTTCCATTATGTTTTAATTATTTCTTCTTAAACAATGCAAGAGAGCATTTCTCATATCTCTCTCTCTCTCTCTATCTCGGCTTTGTTTTCGTTTTTTTTTGTATTTTGTTTTTATTTTGATTTTCCTGTTTGGTGTTTAGTGTTGTAAAGTGGTAAACTAGTATTGGTATACAAAAGAGAAACTGTTCCCAATATAACACTCATATATTTTTACCAGCAATAAATAAATGTAAAGCTCTTGTTACAGAATAAGACTGCTGGTGTCAGTTATATCATCGAGGCAGGAATGTTAGATATGAATACACGATTTGAAAAATATGTCTCGGCTCCATTTTCCGACTTATGGTCCTTTATTTACATAGAAAATAGAAATTGTGTACTATATTTTTCAACGTATCATATCAGATGCTTTCTTCTAGAATTTGTAAACCCATTGAGAGCCGAGACATATTTTTGTTTTGTTTTTGTTTTTTGTTTTTTTTTTAATTAAAAAGGCTTCTCTATACCAGGTTTGTTTTAAAAAAGTTTTATTAGTGATAAAAGTCGACTTTTATATGAAAAATTTGTTAAAATATTTAAGCCTCTGTATCTGTGTCTGCTGGTGGCTTAGTTTTTCTATTTTCTTTTAAAATGAACACAAAAATTTGTAAAAAATTTTACTCTCCAAATTTATTTAGAAATTAAAAATGCAAATTTAAATTATTTATTATTATTATTATTATTATTATTATTATTATTATTATTATTATTATTATTATTATTATTATTATTATTATTATTAATACTAATATTTTGTTTTATTTTTTTTAGCTCTAAGAGCTTTTCTTGAATGCTGCCTTAAATTTAGTTATTAAAAAAAAAGAAAATTCCAATTCAACAACATGTTAAAAAATTTATATAAAATTCTAAAATTGTGATAAACATCCATCTAGAAGGCGAAAAAAAATTGTTTAAATAAAATGAAGTGAATTTATGTTTCGAACTTCTACGGGAAACTTATAATTAAGAAAGAAAAAAAATGAATTAATCTCGCCACATAATGTTGCATATTGAGCAATTTTTATAACATTCCACAAAAAGCAGAGATTCCCAATATAAATAAAAAAGCGTGGTATAGAAAAAAATCCAAAAATTTATTAAACAAATTTATAGTTGTGAATCACTGTCTTAAGAATTATGAGGAGATCTACTTCATCTTTTTATTTAATTCATAAAACTCATACATATTGTATTATGAAATTGCAACAACCAACAACAACAACAACCAAAACTAAATTCCTTAAAAGCACAAACAATTGTTAATGCTGTATAATCGAAAATTATGTTCATTGTTCCTTCAATCTCACGCATCATAACAAGAACCGTCGTACAATGGTCAAGTGATTTTGTGTAAGAAAATAATTGTAATTTAAATTGAACTTAATTCAACAAATGATTGTTCACACTAGCAAAGAAAGAAATATTTTATAATTAAATATTTGAAAAAAAATTTCTTTACGCGCTAGAATACGATAGCGTTACCGCTAAATCAATAAAATATTGTTTAACATTTGAATTTAATTTTTTTAGAGCAGATTAGAACAGAATAGGAATTCGCCGAGAGTTTGATATCAAAAACACAACATGTGATTTTTTTTAATTGAAGTCTGACAGATATGCTTTTGAAAATTGGGAATTTTTGCTGACATTTTCAGTTTTTTGACAAAAATAGTTTGACTGGGCGACAAGTTAAAGGTCGTAAATTATATGGGTTCATATCATTAGATGTAGTAATTTAATTTTTTGCTTAAAAAATCGAGCGAAGAATGATATCGTTAAGAGGGAAAGGGATTTGCTCGCTATCAAGAAGAAACGCAACCGTGCAAGCTATTTTTCGATTTTGTACACCGTTTCCGCCGTTTATCCGATGACGATTTTCGCCGTCAGTTGAATGAGATCAGGATTAATTAAGTGAAAAGAACTAAGAAAACTTTTATGTTGTAGGACTGAAGCCTTTATAATGATTCGCAATATCTACTTTAATGAAAAACGACGTTACGTCATTATTTGCGTAAATTTTTAAAGACTCAGCTTTGGCTTTTTTTTAGAAATGATTTGCGACATGTGCTAATTTTCAAAATGCCAATACCTTTGTATTCAAACAAAGAATCGTACGCTGTCGGCAGGTATAAGCAACTCAGTAAGAAAGCTATCAGGACTTCAGTTTTAAGATTGATGCTTTTCTTTGCAACTTTGCATATTTACATGATTTAAATACGGAAGTGCAACTGTAAACAAACTTTGTAATGATGAAGGCAGGGGCACATAGAATCCATAGAATTTGATTCAATTCAATTTAATTTGAATTTTATTTTTTGCCACCAAAATTATTTTACTAAAATCACAGAATACAATTGAAACACAGCAAGAGTTAAAAACAAAGCAAAGTAGAAGAAGAAGCAACTGTCAAAGCATTTAACGTAAGTCAAAAGTTTAAAGTTGCCCTACTTTCATACTCACTCACTTTTATACTCACTCGTAAAAAAACATGTATTTTAACTGACTTGTCAGTTGAATACGTCAAAGATCAACGTATGACGGATTCAATGTGACCCAGTTTTAAGTTTTCAAAGGCAGCCATTCTTTCTAACTACAATCGAACTCTTGGTTAAGTCACATCCTCAGATTTCTTTCCGCTTAAACATTAAACTAAAACCTTCCGAAAATAGCTTTTACTAAGAACAACTTAATGGTGCTACGAGGAAAAGGTTATTTCATTAGTTTGTAGATGTTAATAAATATGCCAGTGTTGCATATGTGTAGCTTCTATTCCAGCCGCATTTTCTCAATTTTACCTGATTGCTCCCATGAATAGTAACGTTGTTTTCGATAGATCTTGCATTTCATTGACGTAAGGTCTTTTGGTAGACTCTCTGGGTCTCTTCGAAAATGTAATACTTGATGATGGGATGTAATAAATATCCCAAAAAATAACATCACTATGCAACACTAAAAATTTCAGATGTTTTAAAATGTCGTAAAAAAGCAGAAAATGACGTGCGAAATAGCGATGATTTTGGGAGTTTTAAAAACCGGTAAAAAAAACGGGAAGTAGAAATTCCCCGGAATTGAGTATTTTTAATTAAAAAATTAAATTAGCATTAATTTTTTTAACTAGAAGAACGAAAATTTATGTAAATTATAAATAAATAAACAAAAAAATTGTGAATTTAGAAAATATGAGAAAGCGTTTTTACTGATCACAAAAAAATCATGACTTTTCCCATGGAAACTATGATACTCTTGCCCAAAATGGCCATACGTTATGAAATTTGATACCTAGACGAACCAAACTTGCAAGCCGTGCCACAATTCCGCTACAACCGCTTTTTAATTCGCCTTGGTCTGTACGATTTTAAAATCTTTTAAAAAAGTTTATAAAATAATAGTTTTTTTTACTATCAGAGTTGCATTTTAAATTGATTTTTCACTTTTATTGCGATTTTTTTTTGGAGAACAGAATTCAATCAGATTTTCTATTCTGCACAATGGGCAGTCGTGGTGCTTTAACGGATAATTTCCTTTTTTTTATGTAACTTTTATGATTTCCAGATTATTGTTATTTATCTCTAAAACAAAGTTGTTTAATAAATTCGAATTAAACAGTGAATAAAAAATTTTATTTTTGAACCAACAAGAAAGTTGAGTGTGAACACTCAGAGAGAAAATCTCTTTAAATAAAAATATTTTAAGAACCGTTTCAATTTGCTTGGCGTGAAACAACGAAATGCAGCATTTTTTGTTTTTATCAGCAGCCATGTTTTTACAAGTGTAAATTAGACATTAAAATAGTTTAGTTTTACTTGCGAATGCACAGATGCATTAAAAAAAAACAGACACAAAACACAAAACAAAACACAGTCTTAAAGATCACTTTGAATGAATTTAAAAATTGTTGTTGATTATTGTAAATTATTATTATTGTTGTGGGTAGTTGCGCTAGTTTTGCACTAAATTGAATAAGAAATAAAAAGATTATTGAACTTTTAAGATGCGTTTTACAAGAGCCCACACTCAACACCGTTGAAAGCGAGAAACAAATTTAGTTGCATAAATTAAAATGTCGGAGTTACAAAAAACAACAAAAAAATCATTTCAAACGATTTATTTTAATAGAGAAGCAATTTACAGCTTAATTTGATAAGTTTTAATTTAAATATTTATTTTTTTTTTTCCCAAAACCTTAATACTGTTACGAACATAAGATCTGGCAACGCCTGTTTTTGTTGTCCGTATGTGCGATGTAAGAAAACAGAAGGTGAAAAAGTTACTTCCACCTACATTGGGTGTGTGTATAGAATAATACGACAATTAGCTAACACAAGTCGAGCAACCTCAATGGCAGCGTTGGTAGAGGTGCGTGCTGTGATACAGAAGATCGTGAGTTCAAGCTCATCTTCGGACATGCGTACAGAGGAAGAAAAAAGGCAATTAAAAATTAAGAAAAACTGCAGTACAAACCTCCCGGAAGGACAGAGACAGACAACTATTGTGTGAAGCCATGGCTAGATAAATTAATCAAGACGTCTATTTAAAAACAAATAGTAGTAGATAGTTGTCGAGACCACATTTTAAGAATGAGAAAGATCTCCGAGCTGTTAGCAGAAGGAAGTAACAACATGATTAACAGCGTACGGCAGATGTTAAGTTGTGGATATTGGATTAATTAAGGATAACTGGTTTGGATGAGAGGTCTATATTATGGTTGAGGTTACTAAACAAGGCATCGAGTAGTTCATGTCTCGCCGGAGTAACACAATAGTGTAAAGTGGATGGCATGGGTTTTGTAACAACGCATGTTTAGTAAATACGACACCATAGGATCCTAAAGACGGGTAGGATCAGGATCAAGTATGTAGCCTAGATAGAGCCATACGAAATTAAGAAACTAGCGAATTTATAATGTGTCACAGTGGTATTTGCAATCAAAATAATCCGTACGTTTATCCTAAAAGGGAAAAACGTAACAATGTTTTATTATAATAATAAACTTATTTTTATGAAATTAACGAAATTAAAATATAAATAAATTTAACTTATTCTAATTGTTGCTATTAATTTTTGTTTAATTATTTTCGTTATGACTGTTGCTTGAAACATTCCAAAGTTCTCACTCAGTTAATTTATGTTCAACGATCTCTGTATTTGAGCGCGTTCGAAATGCAACAATAGCTATTAAAGCAAAATTAATAAAAAATTTTATATTTTTAAATATTTTTTTTAATTAATGGCGCACAGTGGGATAAAACCGATGTCAGACACTCAATTTTAATTAGAAATTTAAAACTGTTTTGTTTTACAAAATCTTCCGACTGAGATCTTCAAAAACCTAGCGAGAAATATAGTTTCCTGATTTCATTAGCTCTCATTCCGTTGTGGTAACAATCAAAAATATTCCACATTACGCTGATGTTCTAGTCAGTTAGAAAAGTTGCACACCTGTTGTACGTGGTCGATTGGCTCTTGTATTCCATTTTCAGTCTAATATAAGTGAATAAATATTAAGAAAATCAGATAAAGCACTGATCAGACATTAAACTGTTTTAGAAAATCGGGAAACTTGAATGCCTCTTTTGCAATCTGAATAAGTACTTATTTTACTGCACATCACGTTGAATCTTTTCTAACACGGGCATCAAGAACTTCCAAATCCTTAAAACTTATTTCACTCATAACTGCAGATAAAGTAACATGTTTGATCTTACGCCTTTGCGAAAGCTTCTAACATTGAGTCCTTCGAACATTAATGTAAATCATTTTTACTGGACCTTATTCAGATATTACCGAATTATCATTCATGTTCCATCCTAAAGCTCCAATCTTGAATTAAATGCCATCTTCAACAACAACAACAACTAAGAAAACAGAATACAAATCGAGAACAATTTTACTACGAATGCTTACGCAACATGCTTTCAAACGCTTTCACAAAAAAGTGTATAAATTGATAATTATTATGATGAAAGGGGACTTTCAAAATTTCCCATGGAGCGTCCCCTATGGAAACCTTACTGCCATGAACACCTCCCAAGGTATACTTTCGATTATTTTGGAAATTTGTCGTTATTTTTAAGGTTGCTGCCCTCTTTCTTTCTGGCAATTGATGTTTTATTTTCATCGTTCCAACATATTGAGAATTCACCGGAATAGTACAAAACGCCAAAAAGTTTGATTAATGGACGACACGCTAACGAAAATTATTTATTCAACATCATTGCTAAAGTTTAAAAGCAGGTGCATTCAGGCAACAATTGGTTTTGTTACCTTTCTCGTAAAGATTTTATGTTGAGAAGAAGATTTGTATTGAAGAAGGGAGAACGATACAGGTTTCATTTTTCACAATTCTGTAAATGCAGATTACGTTTGATATAGAACAGTATTCTATCGCCTTTAGGGCTGAGTAAACGACTTACCACTTATTTTGCTTTTTAGAGGGGATGCAGTAATAAAAAATCTCTAAAAGTTTTATAAACAGACTTTTCAAAACGATAAAAAATAAATAAATTTCGATTAATAATAATTTTTTAGAACACGAATTATTCGGGAATTTTTAAACAAATGCTTTGTAAATTCTCTTTCAGAGTTGTAATTAAATTTTTGATTTGAAACAAACTACAAACAATAACAGCCAATTTTAAATCAAACAAGTAAGAATGATATATTCGGCTTTGCCTTCACTTTTTTTTGAGGTTCGGCTCTTAATGGGTTAAGCATTTTTAAAAAATGTTTGTATTTCCTTAAAGATCTCTTCAAAAGCTTTAAAATGATACCCATATTGAACATCGAACTTTTTTATGAAAATTTCAGAGGGCCGTAACTCGGAAAATATGGGCGAGAGCAAATTTTTTCACTTGATGTTTTTTTTCTTATTTTTTAATTCTCTACCGCCCCATGTATTTGTTTTTTTGATTGGATTTACTTAATTGTTCCAAAAGATATAGAAAAATTAGAGGTAGGCGTGGTGTTTCGCCCGCTGCCTCGAAGGTCATGAACCGATCTTGCTGATTTCCAATAGCACCTCTTTCGACACTATTTCTGATCCATTGGCATATTTGAATTTTTTTCTAGCTGATCTAGTGCCTCGGCAAACTTGATTTTAATACTAACACGGACGGACAGACGGACATCGCATAAAAAGTCGGAAATGGATATTGTAGAAATTACAAACGGAATGACAAAATTACTTATACCCTTTTTTCACATTTTGTGGTGAAGGATATAAAAAGAAATGTCTATAAAAGCAACTTTAAAAGAAAAGTGAAAAAATTGCACGAAAAATTGCATCGTGTAAATCTTGTGTTATTCACTTTCCCTGTTTATTTTTAATTAAAAACGTTCAAAAAATTAACAGTGTACCATAATACAATTAAATAAATTGTTTCTTTATAAATAAAGTGCACAATAAAAATTGATTTTAAATTGTTTAACTCTTTAAAACTAATTTCATTGCATTTATCTTAATTTTAATTCGCTCCCATTTCGTTGTCAATAACATTTGCGGCTATAAAAACAACAATTATAAAACTGTACAAAAAAAAATTACATGCCATTTTTAACGCTTAAGTATATTTGTGTGTGTAAGAGTGTGTTTGTATCCTTAAATAGGACACGAAATTAATCCTTCAATCAGAGAATTCATTGACTGACTCATTTAAACACAACAATAAACGGACGTCATTAATGAAGCGTGTGTAGTGTTCAACATTTTTAACTCACTCACCCATCACGACGAATGAAAAGAAAATTAAAATGATAAAGAGTCATTTCAAACAATACTCCCTCTTGTTTGGCTGTGCAACAATAACAGCAACAAAGTAAATATAAAATAAGGGTTTGATTTAATTTAAAACCGAGTTAATAGTTTGAAATGAAATATTGAAACTTTTGCCAAAAAAGTTCGGGGAAATCTTGTTTTTTTCCACCCTCCCTCTAAAAATGTCTGAAAAAGGAAAAAAAAATATTTAAATCCTGATGTCATCTTTGTTCAAAGCACCATCAAATTTGTTACACTCTTGAGATTACAACAACTGCATTTCAATATTTTCTTATTATAATATTGCTGATACTCGTATTGTTATTACTTATTTGACGATAAACGATCAATGTTTACGTTGGAGATTTTACATGAAGGCTTTTCAGTATTCAACATTCATAATTGAACGAATAGATGGATGGATGGTGGTTGTTTGTGTATAACAAAACATATAATGTCATCATAAAGATTACAACTGAAAGACAATTTTTGCACAGAAGAAGAAGTTCAAGCATTCGGCAAATAAAAACACATTAAATAAAGAACCGCAAACATTTTTAATGATACTTAAGAAGGAAAAAAAATCCGAAAATCGGTCAAACAACTCAGCTGAACTTCTTTCATATTTTCTATTAAGGGATTTGTTAAAGATGAGCCAAAACTAATGCCTTAATTTTAGGGTGGCCAGATGGTTGAGTAGTTGAGAAAAAAAATATTTTTTTTTTGGTCAGGGGTAGTAAAATTTAAATTTAGTGCCATTGTTTTTCAATAAACAAGATATTCAATCAGAAAGTTCATTATTTGCTTTTTAGGGTTTCGTATCCAAACGGTTAAAACGTAACCCTATTTTAATTCTTCTGTCAATTTATTATATCTTTTACTACAAAAAGTGGAAAAAGGGTATATCTTAGTTAGTCATTCCGTTTGTAATTTCTACCATTTCTGTAATCTAAATACGCCACTCGATCAGACATAGTTTCGAAAAATTTTGATATTAAAAATAAGCAAGTTCGGTCCATGTCCTTTGTGGCAGTGGGCTGAGGAATTAAATATAGAAAATTTTTGAGGACCCTAAAAGCGAAGTTCGCCGCCAAATATCAGTTGTTATTTTTTTTGGCCACAAAATGGTGTAAAACTTTATCCATATATTCGTCAAAGTTATGGTCTAAACTTACTTTATTTTATCATACACAAACTATTTCGGTTTCGCATACATAACTGAAGGTAAAAATGTGTTTTCAAAGAATATTTGGCGAATAAAAAATTTATCACAATTTTCAACCATTATTACAAAAATAAAAAATTTTTATTAGTCAGTGATTGTAGTTAAAAAAAATACTGTTCTATTTAGGAAATTCACCATTCGAAATTTTATTTCATTTTCTTGAGCTACATGATTGATATATGGCCCTTAAGGGCTCGAATAATTGGTTAAATAAATAAATAAATAAATAAATAAATAAATAAAAATTTATTCTCAACCCCTAACTTTGTTCTCAAAATCAAACTCTTGCAACAATTGAAGCCACACGATCACCTAACACTCGATAAATGGGCACAAAACAAGATGACGGTTTATCCTGATTCTTGTGAGCGAATGCGTATGTACGTTGTATGTTGAGACGCCTGATTTAACGCCAGAAAATTATCGTTTGGTATGACTTATGGGCTGATGGAATCATTACTTCTTTAAAAACAATTCTGGTCAGAACAGTACGAGCAATGGTGACCCTATAGAGCCATGATTATTGACTTTTGTTTCATCAATTTGCAGAAATTGTGGTTTCAACAAGATGGCGCAATCTGTCACACAGCTCGAGCCACAATTGATTTATTAAAGGAAACGTTTGGTAACCGGATATTTTTACATTCCGTGCAAGTGAATTGGCCTCCAAAAGCTTGCGATTTAATGCCGCTAGACTATTTCTGTGCGAATATGTAAAGTCGCTAGTTTACGCCGATAAGTCGGAAACGATTGACCATTTGGAGGATAACATTTACCGCGTTATTGCCGATATACAGCCACAAATGTTAAAAAAGTCATCAAAAATTAGATCTGCAGATTAGACTACGGCCGAGTCAGCCGTGGCGACCATATGTCAGACGTCATATTTAAATTACAATGTAAGAACAAAGTAAATTTAAAGTCAGTTAAAAAATTGTATCTTTGTTTTATTCCATTTTAAAACACCTACAAGAGAAAACATCACTTCGCTTTTGCATGATATAAATATGCATGAGGCTATTTTTCGACATGGAAAGCATTACATTGTCACATTGTGCTAAAAATTTTGACAATGCAAAATTGGCCAACTGGCAATTTGCGTTTTCCTTACTTCACGTGGACATTTTTCCCATTTTTAATAACACGTATGACGGGTGCAAACACACTAAAAATCGTTAAGCTTCCAACATCGTCACATCCCCCCAGACCAAGTATTAAATGCAAAGAAAGTAATATTTTTGCTAGTACTGTTGGTCACTCTAATGCATCTTTGTTTTTATTAGGAGTTCAATAAACAGACTCAGGTCTTTGTAAATTTAGCATTTACAAGTAAAAAAGAAAGTAATAACAACAACGACAACAATGTTAACAAAATAATATTTATATCCTTATGACTTTCCTTCTTGGTTACACCCTATTACCCATTGTCAACGTTGTCATCAGCCACGAATGGCACTTGCCAATAAAATGACTCATTGAAAACTAGGCCGACAAAATAAACAGAGAGAGTATTTTGGTGGTTCAGCGTATATGTGTGTGTTTGCGTTAGAAGTAAAACCTCGTTTGCCCAGTAGTTCACCAGTAATGAAACAAGTATCGGTTCGTTTATTTTTGAGACATGCGGGTGGGTGCCTTATAGATTTCGTAAACATTAAAATAATTAAACGCTTCCACAGATTTAAACGTTAACTGAAATAATGAACAATAAAGAAGAATGTCAATAGCGGGCGGTTTTATTTTTATCAAATATTTGACAATAGAGCGTAACCAATAATTTTACAAATTGTTATTCAGTGGAATGGACTGTAATAAGATTAGGGAACTCGATCCCAATATAAACACGCTTTTTGTCGATTGGCCATTGAGATGCACTATTCATTACAGAGAGAATTGGTTTTTTAGCCCAAAAGTTTCCTGCAGAGGTTTTGCCTGAAACTTTTAATGTAGAAAAGTTCAAATCTAATATCCATAAACACCACTCTCTCTATCATCCTTTCCATAACCAAAGTTGCACAAAGCATTGCTTAAGTGGGATTTATCCCCTGAGTGCTGGTTCGAGGTAAAAAAATTGCCATCAAACAGAAAGTCGAATTGCTTAAAGGGTAAAATAAACCTGGAAAAAATGATAGAAATTATGGAAATTATGATAGAAATTATGGCAACACCAGAAAAACGGGTTAACGTGCTAACTGAGCAAAGGTTTACAGGTTAATTCAGTTTGTAAGTGAGGAAGCTCATTAACAAATTAAGACATTTTCAAATGTCTCAAACTGAGGATCATAAAAGCGATACATAAAGAAACCGAGACTCTGGACTCAGACAAATTCGTCTTTGTAATGCTTATAAATTAAGAGAAAGAAAAGTCACATGAAAATTGTAACTTACACATTTTTGTTTATGCATTCTGAAACTTGTTGCAGGTCCAATACACCCCCAAAAAAGTCTCATAGCTGACTTGAAGATGTTGCCGCAAAGAACTGCTTTCTTTTATCACTTAGCAAGGCATAGATTTGGTAAATGGGTCCAAGGCAAGATTGCTGTTGATTCTGATTTTTATAAACGATTTTTTAGCGATAAAGCTCACTTCTCCTTGAATGAATACGTCACTAAACAAAACTGCCGTATTTAGTGATAATATTCCTCAATTATATGTTGAGACACCGTTACATTCAGAAAAACTGACCGTTTGGTGTGCCTTATGGGCTGATGGAATCACTACTTCTTTAAAAACGACGCTGGTCAAAACGTTACATTCAATGGTGGCCACTATAAGTCCACAATTACTAACTTTTTCGTTCACCAGTTGAACAATCACGCTGTGCAGAAGTTTTGTTTTTAACAAGACGGTACAACCTTTAACACAGCTCTTGCTACATACGATTTATTGAAGGCAACTTTTGTTAACCTCATAATTTCACGTTTCGGATCCGTGAATCAGCCTACTGGAGGGTGCGATTTAACGCCGCTAGACTATTTTCTTAGCGGATATGTGAAGTCGCCAGTCTACGCTGATAAGCCCGATTGACCACTTGAAGGATAACATTCGGCGTGTTATTGGCGATACACGGCCACAAATGTCCGAAAAAGTTATAAAAAATTGGACCTCCAAGCTAGCCATGGTGGTCATATGGCAGAAGTCATATTTATCTTCTGTTTCTGTATTACAAGCAAGCGCCTCGTCTAGAAAATTTGTATAAAAAGCCCTCAATATTTTTAATGATTCCCATACAAATTTTCTAGACGTGTAGCCTAACGTATAACGAAACTGCACATTAAATTTAAATTTCAGAAAATTTTCTTTCGAATAAAGTAAAATATAAAGAAGAAATTAGGGGAAAATTCCCAAAACATTATAAAAAATTCCAAAAAAAAATTTTGTCCCCATTTTGGGAGTAAATTGCCTAATCTGGCAACACTGTTACTGGCCAAAAAGGCTACATTGATACAAAATGAACTAACGGGTACTGTAACAACGGCAATTTATATTTTTGTGCAAAGTTTGTTTGTCATTTGACGGGATAGTCAATAAAATGCTTCCTATTCGTCGTATATGAACTTGGCAACCGGAAATAGTAAATGTCAAACATATTCATTTTATCCGTTCAAAAAAGGAATAAAAATAAAAACATTAAAGAAATAGAAAAAATGAGCAGCAACAAAATGTGATTATCCTTGTTTGCAAGGATATTCTTTAACACAAATATTCTTTCGCATCAAGATAAGTAAATGAAAGGCATTCAATGGTTGATATTGTAGCTGAATCTATACAAATATACAGACGTACGTATATTTAAAAGAAAAGTTAATAAAATATCAGTCCATTTGCATTGAACAAAAAAAAAAAAAAAAACGAATAGCGAAATGAAAAAGTGAAGAAGTAAGTAAATTGCTAGAAATGGTGTCATTGACCACATGCAGCAAAAGGTAAACTAATAAAAAGGAATACAGACGTTTCTTTACAAATAAATAAAATGTATTTAAGTATATTTCACTACATTTACCTGTCATACCACACCTTTAATTATTTGCTTATCGATTTTTTTTAACTCTTAACTCTCCCTGATTTTTTTTACAAATTTATTCATTTTTAATATTAACCCCAGGATGTTTTACTTCACTTCAATGCACCTCATTTTAGTATTTCGAAATCCTTTTAAGTTGTTATTTACACATGCACACAAACACACACCCATAGCGACATGCACAAGCATGCATTAATCATAAGTATTGAATTGCATTAAATCGATTATTTCGTTCAACATCAATAAATTTGAATAAAATTTAAGTTCTGGTTAAAACTCCTTTATTAAAAAATCTGCACATTTATGAATCAAAACTAGTTCATACACACTCACACACTTAGAGATTACATACACCCACACACACACACACTCACTCACTCATTCACTTCTTTAGATACTTAAAAAATTTCCACGTTATTAAAAAATAAAATTAGGGCGCGTTTCCTTTTTTTGTTTGCTTTTGGAGATTTTCTTGCTTCTCTTTTGTTGCTTTTATAGTTCTTTGATGAAAGAGTTGAAAAAAAAAACTTTAAAAGTTTATTGGAGATTGGTAAATTTATGTGTTATTATGGGGAAATTACAACAAAATACACACACAGAAAGCAAACATTATTTATGAGCTTAATTGTAGGTCTACAGGTAAGAAATATTTTAAATAGTTTCGTCATTTATAACTTTCTGCAAGATCTCCAAAAGAAAATATGTACATTTTTTTTTAAAGCATTCTAAATTAATGAAATTCTGACTTATTACACTGAACGAAAAATTTATATGGATACAGTAATTTGTGGTTTTTGAAATTTTTGTGTTTTGAAAGAAAATTGAAAAAAAAATTAAAGAAAACTTGCAAAGTAAATGAAAGATTTTTTTGGGCCGATAACAAATGCCCGCCAAATAATTTTCGAAGATCATTTTATGTAAATATTGACCACTCGTGAAATGTAATGTTCACATATTTTTCTAGCATTTAGGCCGGTATCTTCCCAATGGCAGTTGTAATGTTATCTTTCAGAGCTGAAAAAAATACTCTAGTGAATCTTGGCAGCCAATGAGCTGGTCCAAAACGTAAAATAAATTGATCACCAAACTTGTCTCTTAATAGGTTAATGGTATGGCCTGGCGTGAGGCAACCGTCTTGCTGAAACCACATGTCAACCAGCTCCAATTTTTTCAATTTTATAAAAAAAAATTAATACGACCGGTATCTTGCCCCACTGACTGTAGCGCTTCGGTTTTTATTATCCTTAAAGAAATATACGAGGGCTGCTATATATATTTCTGGCCTGGCAACACTGAGTGCTGCTAAGTGCAATCTGACATTTCCATTGGAAAGTTTGTAATTTTTAATCATAATCGTACTCAAAACGTTTTGACGTTCGACCATTATTTGTGTTGTTTACAGTGACTTGAAAAAATTAATATAGAAAAAAATGGAATTAGCTCGTGAACATTTTCGTGCCATCATTTTTCACAACTTTCGACGTGGATTATCACGACAAGAGTGCATTGATGAACTTAAATCTTTGTATGGCGATGAAGCACCATTCTATAGCACTGAAAAATTGGTATAATGAATTTAATCGTGGCCGAAGCTCGCTCAAAGACGAATTCCGTGAAGGTCGTCCAAAAACGGCTGTTGTGCCAAAGAACATTGATGCCGTGCGTGAACTCATAATGCAAGATCGACATGCGACATACCGAGAGATAGAGACATCCTTGGACATTTATTCCACCAGCATACATTCGCTACTGCATGAACACCTGGCCGTAAAAAAGGTTTGTTCTCGTTGGATCCCGCACAATTTGAAAGTCGCTCAAAAAAAGGCTCGTGTCGATTGGTGCAAAGAAATGCTGCAAATATACGACTGCAGTGCTTCAAAAGACGTTTATAAGATCGTCACAGGTGACGAATCATAGATCTATGCGTATGAGCCCGAAACGAAAAAACAATCGACCGTGTGGGTCTTCAAAGACGAGCAAAATCCAACGAAAGTTGTTCGTGGAAGAAGCACTTCGAAGCAAATGGTCGCCTGTTTCTTCGGCAAAACTGGACTGTTCCGCTTGAGCAACGTAGGACGGTCACTTCTGAGTGGTACACTACAATTTGTTTGCCTGAAGTCATCGGAAAAATTCGAAAAACCAACAAGAGAAGACGAATCATTGTTCACCATGACAATGAGAGCTCTCACACATCGGCTCAAACCAGAGCGTTTTTGACCGGCCAAAACGTCGAATTAATGGGTCATCCGCCGTACAGCCCTGACTTGGCACCTAATGACTTCTTCTTGTTTCCGCACATCAAGAAAAAAATGCGTGGTCAACGATTTTCGTCGCCAGAAGAAGCTGTTGAAGTGTTCAAAAACCATGTTTTAGAGGTGTCTCAATCGGAGTGGAAAAAGTGCTTCGACAACTGGTTTAAGCGCATGCAAAAGTATATAAATCATGCTGGAGAATACTTTGAAAAACAACAAAACCATTTTTGATTATAAATATTCGCATTTTCACTATTAGGCCAGAAGTATATAGAGCAGCCCTCGTAATCCAATCTGATCGCCGGTATATAAACCTCACCGAACCATGAATTTTTCAGATTGTGTTTACAACTCTTTAACTGCCTCTGGCTGTTCTTCACACTAAATCCGGAAATTTTATTTGTTGACGTACCCGTTGAGCCAAATATAAGCTTTGTTTTTTAGGACAATCTTTAAGCAGAAAAATGAGTCTTCATTCAACTTTCCTGTATCCAACTTTCCTATTCATCCAGCAAACGACGCTTTGGCTCCTCCTGTGGCTTCTTCTCTAGCAGCAACTATATTTTACATGGCTTCATATTATATAACACACGCCCAATTTTTACTCTTGACAACGGCGTTGAAACTGACATTTCGCGATCTTTATTGACGCTGGCCGATACAGCAGCGATAGTCGTCTCGGTGCGCAATCTTTACGTACGGATTGTTGGATTGATGTCCAGTAAAGTAAAATTGGTACGATTTTTTCTTACAACAGCTTAAATAATCAGTTCGATTGGCCGATTACGAAGACAATAAATGAACATAATTTACGAAACACATTTCTTAAACAGCAAGACATTTGATAATAATTTTCAATTATTTGCAATCTTTGTTCTTTTGCTGTGTATTGATGGGAAATGTTAAACCTTTCCAAGAATTTTTGATATTGCTACATGTCTTCTTATACCCTCTGAATGAATGTTGAAAAATTATCCATTTTCTATGGTTTAAAAACATTCAGAGAACAGCAACCCCTAAAATGTCCAGAAATTGCACTTTGCTTTGCATTTTAATTTAAGAGTCGAACAGCTTCCTTAGCGATTAACATTATATTATCGGTAAATAGCGCTCTGTGGAAGACTTATCAGCTCTTCTTTTGACAAATTATCAGTATCAATTCATACACCATTTTCGCAAAAGTGCAATGGTAACGTTTAAAAGAGTGTTGCATGATGCACTCAGAAAATTGAATGCTTTCGTTATTGGCGATACCTTCCCTCGATTTATTTCGAGGATCGCAATATGCGACTTGAAATAGATCATCAAAATAGTTAAAATTGAATTCAAGGAAACCGCAAAGTTCTCTACTATCCCCTGCCTTAAGTCTACTTCTTCTTATTGACTCTCTACTTTTAAGGCAGAGATATGTTTTTTATATCCTTTAACGCAGGTGGAAAAGGGATTTGTCTAAGTTTGTCATTCCGTTTGTAATTTCTACAATATCCATTTCCAACCCCGTAAAGTATATATGTTCTGAGTCCTTCTGTCCGTCCATGTTGGGGTTGAAATGAACTTTGCTAAGGCACTAGATGAGCTAGAGAAAATTTAAATCCGTCGATCGATCAGACATAGTTCCAAAAATATTGCTATTGAAATTCATTAAGATCAGTCCATGTTCATGTTTATGACCATATTCATGTCCATGCTCATGTTCATGTCCATATCCATGTTCTAACACTAAACTTGATTTTCGTACATGGAAAATAGTATATAAGATTCGGCATAGCCGTATGTAGCACTCTTACTTGTTTTACTTAAATATGAAACTGCCCGCTAAATAATAAAGGACAATAAAAGGATTGTTGCTGAGAGATTAAATGCAATACATAAGACAAGTAACAAGTAGAAATGGCATGACAATTCATACAAAAAAAAAATAATAATAAAATAAAATGGAATGGAATGACACAAGAGTGTTAATAAAAAACCTTCTACTCATATGACATGTAACAAACAACCCAACATACGAATACAAATGCCATTACTACTTCATTACACATCTAGTTATTGCCCAAAAGGTGAACTTTAAATAGAAATAGCCTCTTGCTTACAATGCCAACTTGACATTTGTCGGTTTCAATAATCACACACCTGAGCAGGATTATTACAAAAACACTCGCACAAACACTAACCTCGAGACATTTTACACCATTTGGACATTCCAATGTCAGTTAAAGTCATTTTTGTTTAGTTTAACTTGACACAAGACATGATTGACACACACAAACAATTCACAGTTAGGTCATTTTTAAATAAATAAGTGAAGGGAGTGAATGAACGAGTGGTGTAATAAACACTAAAATAAACACTTTACACAGTAAACGAAGACGCACAAGTAAACATAATTATGCCTCTAATAAACTTTAAAATTAATTTTTAGAAATATTATAAATATATTTGACAGCTGATGTTAGAAATTTTAATTATCTTCTGTGGTTTTTACCTGACATAATCGCTTTTACTGAGCAAACAGTTTCATTGCAAAATTTTTAACTCAACCACATCGGCGGCCAATATGCGCCAACTCTGCAGACAGTAGAAAACATTGCAACAGACAGCAGATTCAAAAGTCAAGGCAGTAATTTACTCGCTGCATATAAAATCTCAATTTTTCGCATACGTTAACTGACCTTCAGGTCAAGCTTAAAAAATTTACTAAGTTTATTAGTTAAGGGAGACTGTTGTGCTTAAGAAAAAAAGACAATCAAAAGTCTATTGTGAAAGTTCTACAAAATCTTGCGTTATGGATTACTACAGCACAAAATGCATTTTTGTGAACATGTTTTTTTTCCTCTGGCGCTGGATTTTATACAACTTGTCATTCTATAACTTAAATATATTGACACTGAAATCATTAATTTTACTTTATTATGATTTCAATTCATTTTTTTTTTTTTTTTGTCGATTTCTTGAATGTGAAAGTTAATGGAATAAAAAATGAACGCTAATGTCTGGACAATAAATCTAAATTATTTTATTTATTTTTTTCTGGCGATTAGTTATTTGTATTTGTTATTTAACAATAAGAAATCTTGCTTTTCTCTTTCAATTGGCAGAGTTCCCTTAATGGACAAACTTTACGGTTTTTATAGAATAATTTTTTTTTTTGTGTTTTCTTTTTTTAATTCTTATTCACTGTTATTTTTGTATTGGCAATAATAATATTCAGGAGTTAAAAGCAAAAAGAAAAATATCCTACACAATCGTAAAGTTTATTCACTAGAAAATCTGTTGAAGTTCTGTTCTGCATAGAAAAATCGCAAGATAAATTGTGTTTAGGTGCAACACTGTCACCCTAAAAGAAGCACTTCAAAATGCAACTCTGATTGTAAAGAAATTATTATTTTAAAAATTATTTTAAAGATAAGCAAATTGGCCAGACCTGTCAAAAAACCGGTTACATATTTTTTTGAACACAAATCCCATTTTTGACAGATCTAACAATTAAATCTCTTAGCTTTTCGTAACGTAAGATTGTGCTAGGGAATGCTTGAGGTGAAAATCAATATAATTTATGTGATGCCAAAGAGAGAAGCTGCGCTAAAGGCTTTCAATTCCATTGAATCTATTTCCAGGGTGGCTATCTCTAGTTCCCGGCCATATTAGTAATAATTTGGCAGAAAGCCAGCATTTGGCCCATAATAATTTGTAGGATCGGAACTACTTTTCGGCTACGCTTAAGAAAAAAATGTATCCTGAGCCAAAGCGCATTTCTCTCATATCTGGAAAGCTTTAACGGTATTCAAACAGCCAAAGTGTTTTAAAGCGCTGTGTCGGCCCACAACACAAGGATTACTATCGCTTAAAAATAGTGACTTCAAGCTAATTAGGGGTCTAGAGAATTATTTAATATTTAAAATTTAATTTAATGTACCTTTAACTTACTAAAGGCGGGGGCACATTTAAGGCCGAGGCACGCAGAATCCGTCATACTTTAAACTTTGACGTATTCAACTGACAAGTCAGTTAAAATACATTTTTTCTAATGAGCGTTGTCGCAATTAATACGTGTTCCTTAACGCGAAGTACGAAATTGGTCAACTTTTACGTTGAATACTTTGACAACTATCAATTGATTCTTCTTCTTTTTTTCTTTTAATTTTGGTAGTAAAAATAAAATACAAATAAAATTTAAAAGTGAATAAATATAGAGAGCAAACCTTGATTTAATATCCATCAGCTAAGTACTCATTGTGCCCACCTCATCCGTCGTTAATTTGACTTCAGTTGAATACGTCAAAATACAACGTATGACAGATTCTATGTGACCTGGCCTTCAATCCACGATACGTTGAACTTTGTCCTTTTCAACTGACAAGCAAGTTAAAATACATGTTTTCTTATGAGTGTTGTCTCCGTCAACGTAAAGTACTAAAGTTGGGCAACTTTTAACTTTTGACGTACTTTGAATACTTTGACTGCTATCAAGGCGAATCAGTACTAGATGGTCGCAATGGCGCAATGAAATGTCAAACTCCATATAAATTTACATTTTTAAATACGGTATTTGACATTTAGCGTTTCGGTGAAAATTAATTCGCTATTTCGACCACTTAGTATCGATTCGCCTTGACTGTTATGATTTGCTTCTTCTTCTTGTTTTTTTTTTTTTATTTTCGCTCTTGCTGTGATTTTTAATGATTTTTTTTTCCATCCACGAAGTACTCATTGTATCAACCTTATCCTCTTTTACTCTATGATGCTATGTGCCCCGGCCTAAAGAATTCTCAATTTTTATTTTATCGAACACTAAAATAATTACCCTATAAATGAGATCCTATTTTATTACTATAAATAGAGGAAATTTGTTATACAATTATAACTTATTTATTTGTTCATTTATGGGCTTTTGTCAGGGAGTTTTTTATGTTTTTGAATATGAGTGTTTGTTAAGAAAATCATACAATATTTTATCTAATCAAATAAATTAAATTTTATGTTTGTTGGAATTTTATACGGTTTAATGCACATATACATATATATGTATAAACATAAATACATATAAGTATTTACATTCATATGTATAAGTTTCATATTTATTTAACAAAACCAGCAGCCAGCATATTGACGATATTGTCTGGTTTGTGTGTGTATCTGCTTGTTTATGGGTGTGAAGGACCAAAAGTTAAAGAATTTAAAAAATAACAATGATTTATTACTTCATTTTAATTGAAGAAAGGGAGCGACGGCATTTCTTTTATCAATAAAAATCTCAATCAAATATTGTATTGAAAAAAGTTGTATGGAAAATTTTAAAATCGATTTTTGGTATAAAATATGTGTGGCTGTGGTGAAAAAAAACTTCTGTTTAATTTTGTTACATACATTAAGGAGACATGGATATTTGAAAATTTTACTTTGCATAAAGAAAGGAGTTATCCTTCCCCCACCGTCTGCTTCGCGGTCGTTCGAAAATTCTAAATGGTCGGTATTTCCGTTTGACTCTCTATAACTTTCAAATAAACAAACATTCAAAAACATACTGATTTTTATATACGAGGGCAATTTAAGAATTCCGTTTTTAATTGCCTTAAAACAGTTAAATTTCTCAAGGGCCTTAAATAGGGTCAGCTATTTTTTCGAATTTTAAAACAGGTAAACTGGAGTGTATATTGAATGGGTAGAAATTTGTAGATAATCGCGACACTCATTGGACGGATGGTTTTTTACACCCAAGTGATCATGCAAAATTTATAAAAATCACTAGGTTGAGACTACTACAGCGTCAGCCACCTCCAATAATTTTATAGATTTTATTGATTGTTTCGGACGCGACGACCATATTTTTAAGGGGCGACTTGAACGTTTGGTGTCATTCGTGATAAAACCACAGCAACGAAACCCAGTAAATCTCTTTTCATAAACAAAATTGATGATGCAGAGTTCATCAGGATTCTAAGGTTGGCCTTCTCAGGGAAAAAATAATATTTAACCAGAAAACAAAATTTACTTTTTTTCCATTTTTATTAAAATTATCCAGATTGTCTGCCTTTAGGGGCTGTTAAAAACAAACTAATTAGCGCAGCTTGTATTAAGTTAAGAAAACGGAAGCAGTGTTAAAGAGAAAGCAAGTGTTTTAAAAATACATACAAAACGTTACGGAATTATGAAACTACCCTCGTATATAGATAGATTTTGGGAGACCCTATACTTATGAGCAAGAACTATGGATTAGTCTCCGTGAAAGTGAAATGAACAAAAATTTTAAAAACTATCAAACTACAGTGTGGGCGCAAAGTATACCTACAGCTTGATCGTTATAACGAACAATAATGGGCATTTCATTATCTTAAGAAATGATTTTTTTTTTATTTGAAATATTTTATAATAGAGAACAAAAATATTATGTTGGCTTAGAACTATCATTTAAAAACAATACTCAACCGACAGCATGTTTCTCTTAAATAACCATGAATTTTCTCTCAGTGTATTTTTATAATTATCTATACGTATATTAAAACATTAACATGAATGAATAACATGAAATACTTTTTGAAAATTTTGATGTTGATGTAGATAGTAATCGATATGGAATACAAAACGCTTATTTTTGGAATTTTTGTCTGTTTGTGTTCGCATCACGTAAAAACTGCTGAATAGATTTTAATAAAATTTTATGAAGAGATCCCTTAGAACCTTGGTTCAAATATAGGATACTATTTTTTATAAAAATATATCATTTTGTAGAGAAACTATAGATACAAATGTGAAAGCACCCAATTTTACCGGTATAATGGTACTAAAAAACAGTTGTCAGCATTTTTTAATTTTGTAGATGGAAAATTTTTAATACTGTTTACAGAACTTTACAATAAATAGGTAAAAATACTTTTTTCTAAATTTTAGGAAAATTAAAATTGATACGCAGACGTAGTTGTGGGCCCTGCTAGTAAAAAATATAAATATAATCCGAATAAGGCTTCTTCATACAAAAAGATTAAAAATTTATTAATAAAGATTAGATTAGAAAACTGCAGTGAGATGAAACATTTTAAATTAATCAGTTAAAAATCCTTATAACTTTCCCATTGAGAAATGTCATTTGTTGCTTAATAAGAGTTGTTAAATTTAACTGTAATTTATTGTTTAAATTTATTAAGATTTATTTTGTTTTTTAATGAAACTTTCAATTATAAATTATTGTCTAAATGAATGTCTGGAGTAAAAAGGATGACTGAAGTGTCATGACAATTTTTGCTTCTAACTATGTATGTGCGTGTGTGCATGTTTGTGTGTTATTTTTAACAATTAGAAAACTGCATTTCATTACATTAAGAGCATAAACAATTAATTAATTATATTTAATTGGAATAATTTTGTAGACACCAATGTAACAAAACAACAGATTAAAAATGTCAATAAACTTCAAAAGGCAAATGGAAGAAAGTAATGTAAATAAAAAGAATTTTACATCTTTAAAGGACAAACTTTACAAACAATTTATTTAATTGATATTAAAAAGTTATTTTATATAAAATATTTTATCGTTTTATTGTTTTATTAATGTTGAATGAACATTTGAAAATTAGGTTATTTGTTACTTATAAGTATTTGTTCATGAAGTTAAAAATTGAAAATTGAATTATTGCTGACAGTTGAAACAATATCTAAAACAAGGACTTTGTTCAAAAGTGTATGGTAACTCCATTTTTGTCAAAAACGTAAGTGATCAAAATGCTTTACAATATAATTTTACATTCACTTTAAATGCTTATCAGCGGTAAAAGGCTTGTTAAGCCACAACAATTGCAACTCTTTTTATACACTTACAAAAGTGTCAGCCACTTGCTCGTTCATTTGATCTTTATTGTTAACTAATATGACTGACATTGAGTAGAACACAGTTTCCGTCACATTTGTAAAAGCAAAATCAAAAAAAAAAAATTCAAAGCTTTCGTACAAAAGTGATATCTGTAGCAAACAGCGTTGCCACTGAGAAAAAAAATTATTTTTTAAAGAACCAAAACTCCTAAGAACCTATTAAATTTATATACAAAATTAAAAACACAGGCCTAAATTACATTTAATCTGTCAAAACAAAAAAATCGTTTCAATTAAGTGCCAAAATCAACGCTTTTCAATATAAGTTTTTTTTTTTTAAGTTTTGAATGTTTTAGTTTCGGTCATCTATGAAAAATAAAATTAAAAAAAAAATAAAAATCGACATTTCCATTAAAGTGATTTTATCCAAAACAATTGCTTTGAGCAAATCGAAAATATGTTTCTAACGAACTAGTTTTATCTTTGCAACACTGTATTGCAAGGCGAATCAATTACTAGGTGGTTGCAATGACGGATTCAAGGTACATTTATTTTACTAGGTAAAAGCGGTTCTACAACAAATACAACATTTGTAAAAACAACATGGCATTTTATTGTTGCTTTGTGAGTGGAAATGTCAAAAATAGAAAGACAAATTAAAAGATAATTGCTCTACAAACAAGCGCTCTTTTTGTTCTGCATATGCTTGTTGTTAGTGTTTTTTGAAATTCGTAAACAGAAAATGTTAAAAATATAAACAATTTTTGACATGTCAAACTACAAACCAGCTGGGCGGACGACACTACCTAGTAAAAAAATGTAGCTTGGACGGATTCATTAATTTTTGCCAAAACTCTAAGTGTCAAATTCCATATATAAAAAATATGTATAATTTTTTTCACCAAGACGAATTCATAACAGGTATAATCACGGCGAAAATGAATACTACACTGCGACTAAAATAAGTATTTTTTTTTTACTTATCGTCTTCAGCTGTCAAAAACAATAGGAGATTATAACTTTTTACATTCGAACAAGGAAAAACCAGAAGCGCAAAAAATAGTAACCTGGGCTACCTGTTATGAATTCGCCTTGGTGTTTGACATTTAAGTTTCGGCGAAAATTATTGAATTCACTATCGCGACCATCTGATAATTAATTCGTCTTGCTTTATTGTTTCTGTGTTATAAAAGTTCAACTCTACGCTATCTTTTCATAATGAAGATTTTTATAGAGAAAGAAATATTTAATTTTAAATTTAAAAGGAAAAAAAATTTGTTACGAAAATTGTGTTAAAAAAATCAATTTAACTGCCGGTTGCTCTACATGCGAATGAACATTTCATTCGTATATTTATATTGAAAACAAAAACTATTTTTTATATTTTGTTTTTGTTAAAAATACAAGTATGCGAAAGAAGTATTCGTTCGTATTTAGAGAAATCGGATTTAAACTGTGTAAAAGCAAAGAACGAGATTTTATTAAAATAAAATAGGCGTCAGAATTTTGAGTTTATAAAACGTTTTAACTCCGTGGGAAATTTCGAAGTGTTGTCTCTCAAAACTTCTTCTCTGGTTAGTGGAAACGGAGTATTTTTAGCCTTGCAGAAATAAAGGACGAATTGAGTTTTTATAACAAAAGAAAACAAATTCTATAAATTTTCTTTTTAATTCTCTGTCACAACAATATTTGCTTTTTAAATTGGAGCTACTTTTTTTCGGCATAGCCGAAGAGGGCGCTCACTCTGTGTTTATTTAAATTTGTCTGCCTAAAACGGTCTAAAACGAGAACCCTTTAATGCAATTTCTGTTAAATTTTCAGGTGATTTTATAACGGACAGACATAATGGCTACAACAGTACCATACGTTTTATCCTTTGGGTATGAAATCCTATAATAAATATGGCTTTTCATTTAAGCACGGAAAAGGTTCACAAGAAGAAATATGGTCCTCACAAGAGAAAAACATGATTGGGTTTTATTGTCTGAACTAAAACAAAAAAAAAAAATAAATAAATAAAAAAATATCTTAACTTTAAAAATCTACTCATCTATTTCTATTCGTAGCTTCTTTTCTAAAATTAACACCAAATTTCTTTTATGCTGGATATGTGCAAATCAATATTTTAATGAAATTAACTACAAACACATTGACTGCAACCTTAAATCAAATAAAACTAGATTTCATTAAGCTTATGAAATTTAAACACTGATGCCATTCATTTAACAATAGCCCGTAGCAAAAAAAGTATCCTTGTCAATTATAAGGATTTTGTAAACAAAAGAAAAAGAAAATATCCCAAAAAAAAAAAAACAATAATAACATAAAATAAAAAAATCAAATACAAAACGTGTGTCACAAAAGCAAATATTCGTGCAGACACAAAAGTACGTGTAAGAAAAAATGAATGAAAAAAAAAAAAACAAATAAATATTTAAAGACATCCGGTGTTTATGAATGAAGTGGCATGTTACTGAATTTATGCGTTCAGTTTTTTTAATGAAAAAAAAAAAAAACATGTAATATATTGGGTTAGGCCAAACAACTAGCCTATAAAATACGAGGGCAGTTTCTAAATTAATTAAACTCATGTATTGAAAAAAATGCTATAAGAAATAAAATTGTCTTCTTACCAACAACATAAAATTAACAAAATTTAAAATTAAAAGAAAAGTATTTTTATAAAGAATTTAACTTTGCCAAGTTTTCATGATCTTGTAGCGGACGATAAAGAATTTTAAATACGACGACAATAGTTTGAAGAGTGTGTTGTAGATTAAATGGTTGTCTTCTAAACTGTAATTGGCTTGGTGACGTCAGTTCGTATGCCAGCCGCTGGTAATTAAAGAGCATAAATTCTCTTTATTCTTTTCCAGCATAAAAGTTCACAAAAAGTAAAAAATAACTATTTCAACTTGAACAGCGTTGTACGTATTTACAACGCCTCTATTTAACACCAGAAGAGCTGCAACAGTGTTCTTCAAACACTTATAAAGTGCAATTAATTGGTTCTCTACCATCTATCTCCTCTACTATGTTTCTTGCCAAATAAAAAAATTAAATTATGTTGTTAATTTCAATTTTCCACAAATAAAATTTTAAGATTAAAAACCAGAGTTAATGTTCGATAAAGATTTGTTTTAAGTACAAAAAGATCTTGCAAAATTTTTACTAGCAACATAACATTTGATAAGATTTTGGTTCATTTAAAAACGCTAAAATTAAATGCCACATTAACTAAAGTCAGGAAACAATAAACGGCGAATTAAATAATTTTCGCTCCGGTGCAAAATACTAGACTACAATTAAAAATAAAATAATACTTTTACAACTTATTTAGTGACGGGATTCTTTTTATTGCAATAGTTATTTTCTTTGATCATAATATACATTTTCTCTGTATAATTATGTTGACAACACTGATAAACAACAAGTCCTCATTTTAATGTTTGCGTCAATGTTGTCATACCGTTCAAAACTGTCAATTTTATTTTTAGGCGAATAAAAACGACTAGATTATTAAAATATTAAAAGATCTGGCAGGCTCGTTTTAATATAAATATAATAAAGGTATAAGCAATAAAAGATAATTATTAAACCATCACTAAAACTGTCCTAACTTGTTTATTTAACGCTTTTATGTGTGTAGATATCATAAAGAAGAAATTACTTGGGATTGTAGATTTTCAAATAGGCAATTTACTCAGAGACTATATTAAAACTCCAATCATAGCAATCGTAGTTATAACCACCTGAGTTTGACATTTAGAGTCATAACATGTATAAGTTTTTTCACAAACGAAGTTTGACACATTAGGGGCAGAGCGTTTCAAGACATAGGGGAGAGGAATTCTTTTTCCAAATTGAGTGCACTTCGTCTAGCAAATAATTCTACAACCGCTGTCGTACCAACCATAAATTAATTCGAAAAAAAATTAATCCACCGCCCTAAAAAATCATGCAGTGAAGAAGGTGTTGACGAGGTTAAGATTTTTTTTCGTTCAGCTAAAGAGGTCGTTTTATAAAAAAATAAACAAATTCAAAAAATTCATTTTTTATCGAAGGCACATTTTTTATTAAAAAAAAATTCAACCAAAAATTTTATTGTTTTACACATGTGTCTGTTTATTGTAATTCTTTCTCTTTCTCCATCTAAATAGTTTCCAGTATTTTCTATAGTTTTTGATTTATATCATGCAGCATAGAAAATTTCCTAAAATACCAGCATTTTTCCTTAATTGTTTCTTTTTTTTCGGGCAGCAGCATCTGTTTCTTTTTATAAGCACAACTAAAAATTTGGGCTGTGTTTCATTTCTTTCATCAAAAAAAATTATTTCACTGTCGTTGTGAAGATGAATTTGAAGTTTTTTAATTGATTTTTCCGTTCATTGACTTTCATAACTGTCATTTATATCAATTAAATTTGAACTTCATTAAAATGACACTTTAATGGCTTCGGCATTCTTTTGGGCATTTTTTATTTTTTTATTTTGATTTTTAGTTTTCTTGTTGATGGATAATTTTCTATTGATTTTATGACTTCTTTTTTTAAAATATGAAATTTGAAAATGAGTCACTTGTGCGTATGTTTTTTAAGGTCAAAAATGCTAGCGGCGCTTAAAGTTCTTACCTTTCACAAATTAAAAACTTCAATTCCACTCAAATATAATTTCAAAAAATATTTAATAATTTCTTTTACAACATAAATTATTTCTTCTAAAACGACTGTTTAAATAGAGCACCTTCGAATCTGTTTCTACAGTTATCTCTAATATGAAATAGTACGGCAACACCGAAAAACTTATATTGATTCTTGCTATTCAAGGGTCGCTTAGGGATACTAACACACTAATTAAAAAAATCCACTGTAAAATGAAATAAATCCGCTAGTTTGAGTGAAACTTGCATACGGAGGGCTCTATTCCAAGTGCAAGCCGCACTTAAATTTTGTATTTAGTCGTTAAGGACATCTACGTGAAAATCACATCTTAATAGCAAAGCCTTTAATTTTTTGTTTTGTATTTTTGTCGTTAAAAAAATTAAGCCGTTTTCGTCCAAATCAGGGCCTCAATGGAAACACCCCTTAATTTTTATTATTTACGCTTTTTTTATAGGGGACATATTTGTATTTACTTTGTGTAAATTCTAAATGTATGCAAACTACCATTGAAAACAAAAATCAAGCGGTCATTGGAACACCCAATATATTTAAAAAAAGATATCGTGCTATTTTTTATTCCGATTAAATTAATAAATCACTGATATTGAATACTGAGGGTGAAGGCACGTCTCGATGGCCACTTTGCTTACTTAGCTCTTCAGGAAACTTCTTTGCTTAAACTTTGATTTCTATCTTTACTCTTTATTGTTTGGACAGAAATCTTTAGTTTATTTAAAATACTTGCAAGAAGTTTCCTGAGGGCTAAGTAAGCGGTTGACAAATAGCCATTGAGACCCTCAGTAATCAATATCGGTGATATATATATATTTTTTTTAATTTTGTGTAGTTTTTCTTAAATGTTTGTCTGTCTGTATACTTTCTTAAATGTTTGTCTGTTGCGATCAAAAACAAGACCACGATAGTAAAAATCACTTTACTATTACGACACTCTTTGATTTACATTTTTTTTCGTACTTGTTGCAAATTTCAGGTGTCACAGTTTATAAAATAACTATATTTTTATAAATTTTACGTCACTTTCGTAACAATTAATTACTGCACTTTTTCCTTACCCTTTTTAATAACGTTTTTAGTAAGCTTTACTTTTTTAATTGATTTAGAACTCTTGTTACAATTATATTTTAAAGAATATTAAACAAAAGCTTTTGTAATAAAAAATGATACAATTTTGACAGCTACTCTACACATTACAAAATTAAGCAAAAAATAAACAACTGTCGCAACAATGCCACCTGGTAAAATTAATTCGCCTTGGTATATTTTTTAGGTAAAATTAGACTTTAAATTTGAAACCACCTAAAGTTGTTTTTAAGTGATTTAGTAGCGACTTAAATAAAAAATTTTAGGACATAAACTTACATTTTATGTGTCGAAATTAATTAATTTTACATTATTTTTTTTTTTTTGTAATGTACACAAATTTACTTAACTTTTGTATTTTTCAAAATAACAAAAATACTATTTTATATTTGTTTCTAGCTTTTAACAAAAAGTACTTGCAGCTGATAAGAGATGGATAATCTATTTAACTGTATTTTGTTACAAATTATGGGCAAATCACCGCATTCGATATAGAGTGCACATTCGTGTTGAGAAATACTTCGAATATGCTTACCTTCCTTATGCTTGCATGCGCTTCAGTTTAATATTGATTAATTTTTGGCTCAGTATGAACGTTTTTAAGCTTCTTCTCTTCGGGTAGCTTCTCGGGAAAATGGTATCACATTAAATGTATTCACGTCACCGGAGCTAAATAAGGTAAGCCCTAATTAAAAAGTAATAATTTTCTTGTAATAGATAAAAGTCATTTCGGTCAGCCGTTCATAAGCTTGGTTTAAGAATGTCAAAAACATAAGACTACAAGTGTCAACCTTAATTTAACACAAAAAAAAGATACAAAACAACAAATAAAAAAAGTACCAAAAATCATTTCTTTTCCTTAAACTAAAAAAAGAAAAAAATTTAATTTAAAATAAATAAACAATTATTTTTTCGACCTAAGTTCGAAAATTTTCTATTTTTATACCCTTCACCACAAAAAGTGGAAAAAGGGTGTATCTTAATTTGTCATACCGTTTGGAATTTCTACAATATCCATTTTCGACCCCATACATATATTCTGAGTCCTTATTCATAGCGAAATCGATTGAGCGATATCCGTCTGACCGTCCGTGTTAGTGCTAAAATCAACTTTGCCAAGGTACAAGATTAGCTAAAGAAAAGTTAAATAAGCTATCGATTAGACATAGTTTCGAATATTTTGCCTCTATATTTTCAATATCATTTGGAACAATGAAGTAACTCATTTCAAAAAAAAAAAAAAAAAAAAAAAAAAAAATATATGGGGCGATAGAGAATAAACATTAAAAAAAAAACATCAATTGAAAAAATTGGCGCTTGCCCATATTTTCGGAGTAATGGACCTCTTTACTTACTTTTTATAAAAAACTACGATTTTGCACCATATTTTTTACGATAGCAAGCTTTTGAAGATATCTTTCAGGAAACACAAAAATTTGAAAAAAAAAAATTGAAATGATTAACATTAAGAGCGGGTGACATTTTTATGTAAAATTAAATGTAGTACTTAATTTTCTTATTTTTTATTTCTCTGTCATCCCAATATTTTTTTTTTTTTTTATTGGTGAAGGTTATAAAAGATTCGAAATTTTCATATTTTCGTGAATATTTTATTTTTTTGTTCTCAAATTTATTTTAAAAAAACCAGTTGGTTGCGTTCTCAGATGACAAAAAATTTAAAAAACCTCTGACAAGTTGTCTTACCATCATCTACTGTCTTTTAAAATTAGACTTTCAATTAATAATATGAACCTGCTTTGACTTAAAATTGATATGAAAATTAAGGGAAATATATTTCATATGTGAAAATGAGTACCACGTTTTCTTGAGCTTTATCCTGAACTGACAGGAAAATATTTTATGGCAGTTTGATCTGCTATAAATTATGCACTGATCTAGAAGGCTTTAAATTAAGGCAAATTTATGTTAAACACAGAATACTCTTGTCTTACCTACAGGAAGCGTTGCTTTAGAGACTGCAAAAGTTTTAAACCTAAGCCTCGTTTCTAACTAATCGCCATTTTTCATTAACATTAATTAAGGAATAAAAATAAAAAATTATATACAAATGGAATTAAAATTAAATTATTTGTATATAAAGAAATGTAAACCATGTTTTAAAATACTTGAAACCACACACCCTCTTACAACACATAATTTCAATTATCACATAATAACCATGACATGACAGAAATAATATATTTATGTGAATATACTAATTGAAATTTTAATTATTTAAAATTCAAATGAATTAAAACGCATGTTAAAATGATTAATATGAAAATTATAAGCAACTGACGCATAATCCAACATACACGCACATATATGATCCTTATATATCCTTATTCGTTCTGATGCTCTCAACGGGATAAGTGTGACCGAAGGCAGAATGTCTTTAATGCAAACAACACATTCAAAATGAATTGAACACATTTCAACACATGCTCAAGTGACAATAAAAAAAGAACCACTTAACTTTTCAAAATAAAAATAAAATTATAAATGAAATAAATACAGAAAGAAAAATTTAATACGACCAAATTTAGAAAATGAGAATGGCTTTTAACAAAAAAGTTAACTTCCTAACGTTGTGTTATTTTAAGTTTAAGAATAAAATAATCATTTTTCAAACAGAATTTTTTTATAAAAAACTATGTAATAATTTTTAAAATTATTGTTTGTTTAGTTTCGAGCTTTATTTAACTCAGTGAAAAATTTTTTTTAATTAGTAGTAAAACTTACGTTTACTCTAGAAATTCTTTTTAAAAATTAATTTTACAGCATTCCTAAACTCACTATTGTTCAAAAAAACTTAGCATTTAATTATTTTGGGATGTTCGAAAATTCGAACTTAATTTCGAATTTTCAAAATTTTATTTTTATGTGTATATAACATAGAAAAAGTGTTTATTTTTACAGAAATGCAATAATTTAAAATTTTGTTATAAGTTTCAAGCTCAAATTAGTTAATATCTCTGCAAAATAGAACAACTTTAAATTTTATTAATTTTGAAAATTCGAAATTAATAGTGGAATTTGGCAAAAAAAAATAATAAACAAAAGTTTTTTGAGAAAACATTACTTTGTTATTTATTAAATACGTTCGAAAATAGTTTTGAAAAGACACCCATGGGCTATTGGCATTTTAGACGAGTAAAACTTAATCAATTAATTAAATAAATGGTCTACTATTAAGTTTTATTAAAAAAACTCATTAAACATCTGATTTTAATTCACCCTGTTTAAGAAATCCTTCAATAGGGTCTGAGCTGACTTCACCCTCAACTCACAGATGAGGCGCTGTATTACTTAAACCACCACTTTTGCAGGACATATGGATTTTTCATTATTTGTTCCTTTTTTTTTTGCTGTTTTTGATAAATTGGATTTTCATACATTTATTTGGCTGTGAATGGATGGATGGATGAATGGATAAATGAACGAAAAGAATAAACGGCTACAATATGAGAAAATGATTTAAAATCCAAACAAAAATTATTATTTTTCTTTTTATATGAATGTACATTTTTGTTATGCCGTCTGTCAGCCAGTCTTTTATTTTTGTATGTGGTAAAACATTTGATATGACTGGATTTAATGAGAATGTAATTTTTTTCTTCAACTCTTAAATTAAGGGTGAGTAGTTCGAAAATTTATTTATGTAGACTCGTGCTCGTTTATAGTGCGTTTGAATTCTTTTTATTTTATTTTAATGGAAATAAAAGGACCTCAATGCACCACAAAACATAATTATTATTTTATAGCTATTTATATGTATTTTATAAACCAGGAGCGTTGTTTTGACAGAAGAAAACGAACATAAATCGGTAGATTTTATACAAAATTTATTATAAATTAACCCTCTACTGCCTTTCAATTTTAAAGGTTTTAAGAAGAGAAATTAGTTGACAAAATTAGGCTTAAGTTTTTAGCAGCGCCCATGTCTGAAGCTGGAGATAATGGATTTTAATGTCCTAAGATGAACTTCGTTGAGAAAACAAGCTTGCTCAAAAACCTACTAAATAACGAACGTCTAATTGACTATGGCAACACTTTTAAGTGCTTTGAAAATATAATTAATAAAAGAAAGTTTTCATTAGAATAAACAAAACAGAAAAGTTCTGAAAGTTCTTCCTTCACTTGAATAAAGATTACTAACTATTCAATAAATCTATTAAGTTTATTATATCAAGTTCGCTAGACATAGAAGAAGACGACCCAAAAACATGTAAAGACAGAGATTCAATTTTTATCATTAAGTAGATCTGAATGAAATAACTTTATTTTGCCCTTATGATTTTTTCGGGAATAAAAAGATATTAATAAAAATCATGCAAAATAACTACTGCATTTAGCAACAAATGCAAGTTACAAATTTAACTATAAAAATGACGCTGATATGCATTTCTTATCATTCGCAGTCGACTGACCCAACAAACATTTTACCAGCAACCGTGTGACAATGAAACATAAAACCCATCTTAAGATCTACTGCATCACGAAGGGGAAAGGACATCGCATACAGGGGCAAAGGATTTCAAACCAATCTGTCTGGCATCCTTTTTGCTCAAAACACTTGAGAGACTTAGGCCCGTTATTATAACTAGCCTTTAAAGTACGAATTAGTTAAAGGTAACTTTTACTAAAGTGAAGAATAAAGTGACCGGTAACTATTTTTCGTTATTACAACTTCCTTGTAAAATAAAATTTAACTTTTTGAAAATATGGCAGTATAAAAACAAAAACCGACTACTTCTGACAAATTAAATCGGTTTTTTAAAAAGTAGTGGCAACGCTGTATTTCAAATTTATTTGTTTACTTTTAATCAAACAATAAATATTTTTTTGGTATCGTGTGTGTTTTTTGAAAGTGTTATATTAAAAAGTAAAATTTGAAAATGACTACGCAAAACAAAGTTGTTGTTAAACTACCAGCAAGAAAACGGTCAAAAAATTATACAACAGAAGAAGAAGTTTTATTGGTGGAACTGGTGGATGCTCACAGAAACTGCATCGAAAACAAGAAGTCTGACGCCGTAACATGGAATGAAAAAGAAGAATCATGGAAAAAAATTAGAGAAGAATTTGCAGCATCAATTGGTACAAATCGGCACTGGAAAGCATTGAGAGACAAGTATGAGATGATGAAACGTAAGTCGAAGTCAGAAATGGCACAACAAAAATTAGAAATGTACCGTACAGGAGGTGGAGTCGCATCTGCTGAAGTCAGCACTGTGTCAGCAAAAATAGCTTCTATGCTGGGAGATTCGGCTGCTGGTTTGCAAAATATTTACGATTGTGACTCTTGTAAGTATACATAAATTGTTTAATTTATATTTGTAGTTGCATTAATCAAAACAAACTCTTTGTTTTGCAGTAATTGAACATGGTCTAAATTGTGTGCTGGTGGAAAGCTCTAACGAAAGTACTGATCAGAAGCAAGTGAGCGCTGAAAATGTATGTTTTGTAAAAACATTTAATTATTGTCTGTGTTTATATGTAGCTATCTTTTGTTTATAAATTTCAGATCGATAATTCGGTTGTTTCCGTAAAGGAAAATACTGACTGGTCAAGTTGGAGGCCAAAGACTCTAAAAGAACCGAAGTCTAAAGAGCTGGTAGTTAGTGGCAAAAGAAAGAGAAACATAGAGGAAGAAAAGATGGAATTAATAATTCTGCAGCAGAAATTTTATAGAGACGAAAATAAGCATGAGCAGGAACTCCTATGTTTAAAGTTGAAGAATGAAATTTTACAACTGGAATTGGCAGAAAAAAAAAACAAAAAAAGTGATAACATAAATATTTAATTATTTTTATTTATATTTAATTTCAATTTAATTCAAACTTTTTTTTTCTCAAGAATGAATTCACTCCTACAATGCTATGAAGAAAAATCTGGTATTAGCAGATTGTGATGCATTTGCTGAATCCTTACATCTGTCTTAAGCCAGCAATTTCACATTTATCCACAATTTTGTTTTAATTGTAAGCATTTTATATTTAAACAACTTTTATAGAAAAATGAATACGATTAAGTTTTATTTGTTAATTCTTTAAACATGTCCATTGAAAAATGAATATTATTTTAAAAACTAACAAATAAAAATTAATTGTATTCACTTTTATATAACTGCTGTTTAACTATATATAAAACGTTTACAATCAAAACAATTTTGCAAGTAAATGTGAAAATGCTGCCTCAAGACAGATGTAGGGATCCAACAAATGAATAACAACCTGCTAATACCAGATTTTTCTTTATCTCACTGTAGTAAAGAACCTATTCCCAAAAATTTATTTAATCACTATTTATTTTTTAAGAACAAATATATGAATTTTTCTTTAGTTGTTTTTTATAATGTTAATTATTTTTATTATTAAAATTAATCTTATTATTTGTTTATCTAGTCGCGCTGTGAATTGTGTAAAAGACTGAAAATATGAAAAGAATGATTAAAAAGATAATTAAAAATTGAAGTACAAATAAAAAGTTAAAAACTTACTCTGCAAAGTAGTTTTCTATTAAAATAGTTCTTGCCATTGAGTTGGCGCTGCCTAAGTTTTGGTTACCTTCTATGAATCCTAATTCTTCTTCAGGTTCTGACAATATTGTTTCTTCTGTTAATGGAAGAGGGTCAGCCATTTTAGTTTCATTATTTAATCGCAATCCTGTTGATAATACAGGAAAACGTCTTTTCCAAACACCAAAACATCTCTCGATTGTATTACGAGTACGAATTTGAGATTCATTATAAATGTTCTCAGGTCTTGTTCGTGGATTTAACAAAGGGGTCATCATATAATTGCATTGTTTATACCCAGAGTCACCTAAAATATAATAATTTTGAAACTGACCATCTTCCATACGGAATTTTAAATGGCTGTTTTTAAATATATTGCTGTCGTGTGCTGATCCAGGCCACCTGGCAACCAAATCCTGAAACATTAGTTTAGCGTTGCACACTGCTTGAACGTTAAAAGAAAAATAGCCTTTTCTGTTACGGAAAATTTCTCCGTTACTTCCTCCTGGGGATTGAATACGAATGTGGGTGCAATCAATTGCTCCAATAACTTTTGGAAATTTTGCAATTTCAAAGAAATCTGAAGCTGTTTGCTGCATTCCTTGGGCATCGGAAGGTAATTTAATATATTCTTTTGATAAAGCAGCTAGAATAAGCGATGTTTCTTTAACTATTCGACCTGCTGTAGAGACGCTTACACCACAAAAGTCTCCCACGGTAATAAGAAAACTGCCGCTTGCATAAAACCTTAGCGCTATAAGTAACTTATCTGAGGTGACACGGAATATTGCCTTAAAGAATATTTTTTAATTTTTACATAAATTATTAAGATTTCTATGCTGGTACAAACCTTTGACAATTTGATTGTAAAGACTTCCGAATTTTTTCTAAAAGGTACTGAAATGTATTCTTTGATATTCGAAATCTTTGCACAAACTCATTTTCATTGAAGTATTCAACATAGTCCACTTGTTCACGAAATTTTTTACACGCTCTACTTTTTGGGTGAGTATTTTCAAAAATATCCTCAAGCCCGTTAATATACAAGACACGTTGTCTGCTTTCCATTTTTTTTCAAGTGCTAAATTAAAATAACAATCAATTTATCTTTTCTTCATAAATTAGAAATACGGCAACTTTTACATTAAAAATATGGCAACTTCAAACTCTTAAACCTAACTTTAAAATTTACAGGCAACATGATCTTTCCATTAGCTTATCGGTCACTTTTATCTTAAAGTATACTTATAATAACGAAAAGTAACTTATCCGTCCGATAAAATCCTAACTTTAGTTAAAGGTAAGTTGTAATAATGGCCCTTAGAGATCGAAATAAGGATGACAATTGATAAGAACCTTTTATCTCCATCTTAAACAAGGGGTAGATCGGTTGTGATGGCCTTACACTCGCTCGTGGGTTATATAGAGAATTTACTGGAGCATAAGAACTGCACTATGGTTCCTTCAACAATATCGACCCGATCGCAATCACCCAGGGAGCTGGGGGTTTATCGGTCGATTATCGGATTCTTAAGGCGCTTGCTTAGTTGTAGGATAATAGCGTCTACCTCTAACACGGCAAAGATCACTAGAGTGGCGGTAAAGGGCACACCACAGGATGGAGTTCTGTCTCCGTTGTTGTAGAATGTTGCAATTAAAAAACTGCCATGTGCTTAAGGACTGCCGCCTACTTGAATGACGTGGCAGTGTCTGGAATTTTCACAGTGTTACAAAGGTTTGAAACAGCACTAAGGGTAATCTGTACCTAAAAGAGGTAGAGCGGAATAAGTGTTAATCCGACCAAAACAGAACTTGTTCTCTTCTTTAGGAAATACAAACTTCCTTCATTTAGTTTACCAAACCTGAATGGAGTTCCACTTAATGTATCCAACTACGCGAAATTCTTGGGCATTGTCATGCATAGTCTTGAAAAACGAATATCCAGGCTAGAGTGTCAAACACCATTACTTTTTGATAACACGATTAACTTGTAAACTAAGCTTTTCGCAGACTACAGTACAAGCGACTTAATCTGGAAATGGTATAATTATCTCATCAATAGCTGAAGCATTATTTTATAAGGAAGCCATATTTTATTAAAATTAATTTAAAATTCTTAATTTTGAAACTTTAACTTTAAACGAAAAATTCATTTACCACGTCTCTGCTGTGTAACTAGAATGTCGATAGAATTCAACCGTTCTTTCAAACAAACTAAATAAAGCAATAAAATATTAAAATAAAATAAATTTTCAAGATAAAGTTTGAAACAAAATATATTGACTTTAATGCGTTCTGTTTACGTCTACATATTTCCGTTATCTTGGAAAAATTTCTCACATTTATGTTGAAGAGGATTGATTTCTCTATGTAACAACAAAAAATTTTATCAAATAAAAACTGCACTTATCTAAACAAAATTAAAGTTATCTAAAACATAAATAAGGTTTTTTAAAATTTTTTTTATTTAAATCGGGGATTTTACTTTAGAAATTATTTCACATTTAATCGCAAGAACAAAAAATTCAACAGTAGGCCGTATGATGGAATTCTGCTTCACAGGAAAATCGTGTATTCAAATGCCTAAATGTCACACAAGAAAGATGTGTTTTTAAATGCAACTCTTATCGTATAGGAACTATTATTTTAAAAACTATTTCAAAAGATTACAAAATCGTACAGGCCTGTTACGCACTCACACATACATCTAACTCTCACTTTCACATGCCATTTTTGGCAGATCGAATGACTAATATTCGCTTAATAGTGCGTCATGTCCTTAAGCAATTCATCGTATCTTTTGACTGTAAGTATTCTTTATTTTTCATAAATTATCAAAATTCTTTAACAGTTTCTATTTACACAAGCATGCAATTTGATCCTAAATTTGATTAAAATAGAAAGTTATTCAATACTTTTTTTATTGGAAGCAGTTGTCAACTTATAGCAGATACACAGGTAAAGGCAGACTAAGATTTAGTACTTTTATTAAACTGTAATGAAAAGACATAAGTTTAGTGTTTTTATACTCTTCACTTTAGGTGGAAAAAGCGCATATCTGTGGCCTCAAGCAATAATACCTTAACTCGTTTTTTGGAAGTTTTCAACAGCATTTATAATTTTAATATTATTGCGTTAAGTCAGGGAATATCGACTTTAGCTGTTTAGATTTTAGGGTAAACAATACTCAGTTTTTAAGATGAAATTTGACTTGCATTACAGATTTAAGTGTTAGAAGTATAATTATAGCAATAACTCAATTTTTCCTAACACAACTTTTGCTGTTGTTGCTTGTGGACACAGAAATCTAATAAAGCATTTACACTATGCAATTTGTCATGACTAGCATACAATTTTTATTTGTTACTGTTGCTTATGTTTATTTTTAAATAACGCATAACGCCTCAACTAAAATAGAGAATTAAAAAGAAAAAAAGCCTCAAAAAATTGCATAGTGTAAATCTTAACCATGTTTGTGATTCCGTGTTCATGTTGAAATTAACTTTCCAAAGGCACTAAATGAGCTAGAAAAAATTTAAATACGCCAATTGATTTGACATAGTTTTGAAAATGTTGCTATTAAAATTCAGCAAGATCGCTTTAGGTACTTCGAGGCAGCGGGCAAAACACCAAGCCTGTCATATCATTTGGAAAAAATCTAGTTTAGTGAAGAAACTCCAATCAAAAAAAAAAATAAAAATAAAAAAAAACAACAAATCTATGGGGCAATAGAGAACTAAAAAATAAGAAAATTCATCAAGTGAAAAAATTGGCGCTTGCCTATACTTTCCGAGTTACGGGCCCTTGAAATTTTCGAATTTTGTAAAATTTCAATATGGGTATCATTTTAAAGCTGTTAAAGAGATCTTTAAGTAAATACTAAAACTTTCTAAAATGCTTAACCCATTAAGAGCCGATAGCATTTTTATGTAAAATTTTTGTTTTCACATTTTTTATCTCTGTCACCCCAATATTTGCTTTTTTGATTGGAGTTACTTCACTAAACTAAATGTACATAAATGGTGAAGGGTATATAAGATGCGTTATAGCCAAATATACCACACTTATTTTTATTAGTAATTGTATTAAGTTATTAATCGTGCGGAAATAATCGTATTTAAAAAATAATTTAGATTTTTAATAAAGAAACCTAACTTTTAATAATTAGAATCGTTATTTAATAGTTATGGATGTAATTATTTTTTTAACACCAAATATATCTTTATAAAAGTGAAATACTTAAGAGTTGTTACAGTCATTAGTCGGAAACGATTCCTACCAGAGCTGTGATGGTCATTTAATGGCCATTGTTGACCGCAATGTCGTTTATTGCATAGAACAATGTTTCTTACACATTCTAAAAGGCAAAATGAAACAATAAACAAAATTTTTGTACTCGGTTAATGTATTTAGCAAACAGCGTTGCCAGTGACTTTTTATAAATAATTTTATACAAATTCAGCCTGGTCCTTTGAAGAGATTTAATTTAAAAAATTAATAAGCACAGGACAAAAAATTAGATTTAGTCTATTAAAAAAATATTATTCAATTTAATACAAAAAATCTTACCATTGCAATGCCGTTCATTAAAATGGTAATGCAACAGTGTTGGTGCAAAATTGTGTATGCAAAAGTGGCGGACATATATTTCTACTGTTTACTGCAGTGGTTTTCACAAAGAGAAAAACATAAAAAAATTACTCTTTCTAAAACATTTTAAACAAAAACATCTGATATTGTCCCACTGTAGTGAAAGCTAACAGGCCACTGAATTGTTATCGAAATTGTATCTCAAAATATGAATGCGAATCGCATTCAAGTGCTGTTAAAACGGGCACAAACGAAATTCTTATAAATCAGTCTATTCACTCATTTATAAGAATAGAACAAATAATTCTTGCAAAAAAAAAAACGACCTAAAAATTCAGCAACTATGTGGTCACCCTTTCTTTTTTACACTTTTTATTGCTGTCACAGAAAACAAAATTTGTTTGAATTCTAAGCGTTAGTCTATAACTATTCAAAAGATTGGCCACATACATGAAATAACAACCATTGGGACACCCTTTAATTTCTAATTTTAAATATTTATACTTGATATAGTAATGGACATTCTGTCCAATTTACAAGACTTTGTCTGTATAGGTTTCAAAGATAGGGCCGTATAGGTCATATTACATCAGTTGTAGGGACACCCTTTAATTTCTAATTTCAAGTTTGCTACTTGTTATAGCGGACTTAGCAATAAAGGCTCTGTGCACATTTAAATCAACTGTCTACAACTGTTCAACAGTTTGGTCATACACATACATCAAATAACAGCAACTATTGTAACACCCTATAATTTATAATTTGAATTATTTATACTTCTTAATATACCAGACAAAATAGTGGACATTCTGTTTAATTTTCAAGTGTTTGTATATAACGGTTCAAACGATAGGATCATTTAGGTAAATTTACTTCAAATATGGGAACACCCTTTAATTCAATTTTTATATTTGTTGTTATAGCGTATTTAGCAATACAGGTTCTGTGTAAATTTCAGCTGACTGTCTATAAAGATTCAAAAGTTTGGCCACATACATAAAATTACTTTAACTATTGGGACACCCTTTAATTTATAATTTTGAATGTTTATACTTTTTATAATAACGGTTATAGTAATCGATATTTTGTCCAATTTTTAAGCGTTTGTCTAAAACGGTTCAAGAGATAAGCCCATATAGGTCAATTTACGTGACCTATGGGGACACCCTTTAATTTTAAGATTTATATTTTTATTACTTGTTGCTATTGGAAGCTTTACGCATATTTTTAATTTTAAGAAAGTGTGCTTTACGGTTCATAATACACTTGAAGAACATGTATGTTGTATGGGAACACCCTTTAGTTCTTAAGATTCCGAACTATTTTTAAAACGGGACCATTTTGTAGGCATATTCTATCAAGTAACAAAAAATTTCCAAAATCGGTTTGTTAAAGGCAGCTCTAAAACTGCTGCCTCTCAGATCTTACAGTGTTAATGGAAAACAATTTTAAATAAAACAAAAAACTTTAAAATCATAAAAATGCTTTAAAGAAGTTAAATATTTATTTAACCTCTTGTTTGTATTAAACAACCCCAATTCTTTCCTTTTACGAAGCAATTTTCAATGCGTGTAAATATGTGTGTCATCTATTGTGACCGTAATCATTATTTTTAATCATTTTATTTTTTTTCCTTCATATTTTGTTCTCACTTTTAATAATGGTTTCAGAGTGGTTCAGCGACCATTGGTAATGGCAAGTTGTTGTTGTAATGTTGTTGTTGTAAAATGTGCGTGCTTGAAGTTTTTAATAAGGAAGTCTAGTCCTGGATAAATTTTCTGACAAATATTTAGGTCATGTTCATGTTTTATTTTTTATAATGCGTGTGCGTTTAAAGTGTCACTCCTTGTCCTGAAATGTTTTTGAAAAGTATTACGTGAAAATAAAATAAATAAAATAAAGGTTAAGGTATTTGTTTTTGCACTTCATTCCAATTTATTGGGGTAAATTTTTTTTTATTAAATTCTAGGTTATGTATTTGTGATATTTGCTACAAAAAAAAATTGCATGGAATATTATAAAAATAGGATTTAATTATAAACTTTGCTAAATTAAATAGAATTTAAAAATTATTACAAAATTTTTATTTAAACACATGAAAGATTTCTAATTTGTTATAAACTTAAAAGTTTGAATGTTTGTTACTCAATTACGCCTAAACGTCTAAATTGATTTTAATAAAATTCATTCTAAAAATTGATCTTGAAATAAAAATTGCAATTGTTGATATTTTTCTTGAACTTCGAAGGTAAAAACCCAACAATATGGATATGTATTAAGTGAAAAAATTGTTTAAAATGATGCTGGATGTTTGGGAAAAGAATGTACTTCACCATGAAAAACCTATCAGGCCTGTACGTGCTATGATTCCTAACACTTAAACAAAAACAATACTTTTAAATCAAGTTTGGCGTTTTCTTACCGTTTCATAACCAAGAAAAATACATGGATTTATCACAATAGAAAATTCATAGCGACAGATTTTTAATGTATGCCCTGTCATTCTCTCAATAACTTTTGCCAGTGATAGTTTTTCTTAGCCGTTGCACAGATTTGACATTAATTTTAAACAAAAACTGCTTGCAAAAGGTACCAATAATAATCTGTTACTTACGGAGTTTCCTTTTTCATCTCCGCTTTTTCTTCTCTTAAACGCGCTCATCTATATCCTTGAGTTTTATTCGTTTGAACAACAAATTGGACAAGTCTTTCCATTTCAGTAGCATCGTTCTTTGCCGACCTCGGCATTATTCTCAGTGATTGACTTTTTGTTGTCTGGCATATTTTGTTCACACATGCCTGCTTCCTTATTTTATTTTTTTAGTTTTAGAGAAATATGACAGTAATTATATATTTAAACTAAAAATAAGAAGTACCTAGAGTCCTTTAACAGAAGACCAAGCTCCCTCCTGGCCACGCATCTTAAACGTGTCCTATTCTTGCGTGAATTAGGGCTTTTTATATATCTCACCATTTTTCGTATGACTTTATTTTTAGTGACATAATGTTATAGGCTTCGTTACAAATGTCTACCACCCAACTAAAAAAATTTCTGAAAAGGATGAGAGCCAGTGGTGCCAGATATTTTCATAGAAAAATCTTCATTTATCGAAAAAAAAAACATTTTAATTTAGGAAAAAAAATCTTCAAAATTTGTTATTCTTTTTACTTTTGAAAATATCTCTTCAACTTTTACAGATGAACTAGGGAGACATATCAAATTTATTTCAAACTTCGACAAAGTTGGAAAAATTAACTCACTATCCGCTCTAGAAATATTTGAAATTGTGTGCCAAGTTTTGGCACACTGCAATATTTTCTAAATTCTTAAAATATTTTTTAAATCATGTGGCGGAGTTTCCTAAATTCGTCATCTAAATTTTGTATCCCACTGTCCTCAATTAAATTTGGAAAAAGTTTTGTTAGACTTACAAGTGAAGAAACTTTTATATTAACGTTTTGAGGGTCAACAACAGAAAGCTTTTTTTAAGGTTGCGTCGTTAAGTCAAATCGTTTTGTTATTTGTTTACACACCTCAATGTAAGAGGCAATGCAATTATCGATGAATTCATTTAATTCCGTAGCGGCAGTAAAAATACATTACCGGTAGTGATAATTTTTTTGTTTTAGAGTAATAATTCACAATAAAATTGTTTCACATAGGTATTTACCTTTATTTATGTTAAATAAATTTTAACAAGAAATGGCAAAATTAGCTCTCAAACAACTGAATAAAAAATTCTAATTTTGGAAAAAAAATTTTATATTCATATTTTGTTAAAAAAAATCTTTGAAATTAAGGTAAAATCTTCATTTTGGCATCGGTGATGAGAGCAATAAAATTTTGTGCTCTTTAGAAAGAAATCTGTGAACTGTGTTTAATTTAATAACGACTGTTTTTTAAAATTGTCATTTTGTGTGGCAACGCTAAACAAAATAGAAATAAAAATATGACCACAAAAATAGGCGTATGACTTCATTAATTATTTCTAAGTGCGGCGACTATTTTTTATCAAAAGCTTTCTTAAATTTTCTTTGTACTTGAATATCCCTGCACACAATAAAATTACTTTCAAAATTTATATTTTAATTAAAATTAGAAATAAGAAAATAAAACGAATTCTATTACTTTTTCGTCCTCTTTCTCTCTCTCACTCTCTTTGTCCCTTAGTGCTTAATCTTGCTGAGTGTAAAATGACACTTCTATTTAAAAACCACATTTGATAAAAAAAATCTAAAAAACATACATACATACATACATATGTATATACACACACACATACATACATTTAAAAACACTTAAGGCAATAGGCAAAATCAGCATCAAAAGAAATTTTTTATTAAAAAAAATTATTTTTTTAGGGGGGAATGTGTGAAATTATTCATAAAAATGTGTTTTCCTACAATAAATATTTCATTTTTCTGATAACAAATTTCAAACATGACAATTGATAAAAAGTTACTAGAAACAGCAGCAGCAAATGCATCTTAAAAAAAGCATAAAAACCACCATTATGAAAATAACTCTAAAGTGGTTTTTTAAAGTAATTTTCAACAAAATATTTTTTTTTTGTGTTACAACAAAAGCAAAGAAATAATCATACAATTGCTATCAAGGGTATAATTTTTCTTGAAAACAACAATGACAACAACTCGAAATTATTTTGTTAAACTTTTTCAAGAAGACAATCAATATGTTATTGGAGATAAAAACTGTTCCATTCCTGCCTGGTTACTGACAGACAATAAATTATCATAGCATTTAAATGTGTTAAAGTTTATTTCCCCAAATGTTTGAAGTTGCAACTAAAAATAATATTTATATTTATTTGTTAATCATACCCCGGCCCTGCATATATTGTATGCAAGAAACAGTAAAGTCGGGTAAGGCTGTATGAGAGCGGTCGTACGCTGCACCATACACTCATTGCGAAGGCGTTATAAACAGTGAGTGTATGTAGGATGACATCAAAATTTAAATTGATGGTTCATTTTTGGACAATAGATCAGGAGCAGGTGTATGCTCAGCTGAGCTAAACCTATTCTCTAGTCTGCGTCTAAAGCAGTATATGTCTCTTTAAAAGCCAGGATTGACTATCATACTCAGACGCACGATCTGTCAAAAATTGCATGTGTCCTCAAAAAGTATGATAGTGTGGATTATAAGTGTATGTGTGTGACAGACTTTTTGACAGATCTGTACGATTTTATAATCTTTTGAAATAATTCATAATATGATTTTTTTTTATTCGATTGGAGTTGATTTTTTTTTTGAAGATGAGGAGAAAACAACAACAAAATATTAAAAGCATATGTTTTTTGCATATTTTTTGTATAATAGTGTGGCTCGTACGACGCCATTTTGAAACGATTTTTAAGTAGAACAGAATTCTGTCCGATTTGTGTGTGTGAAAATCGTACGACTGTGTATGGTAGTGAATTCTGGCCTTAACAAGCAGATTTGCTCGAGTGGCTGCATACGTTGGACCATCCGATGAAAGGTTGTACTCGGTTAGGTGAATAAGTATCCAAACTATTGCAGAACTGATGTACCTCGATGAATGAGGTAGTATTGATGTGAGTTTAAGAACATAAAGGCACAGCTGAAAATGAAGCATCTGATGAAAGGAAAGGAAAGAAATTTGTCATGAATTTTTATGGACCAGAAACCAAAGCCGTATTGCAAGCAAGGATGCAACAACGGATAGATCCACTGAATCTGAGAAGGCCTTGGAAGGTTAGCACATAAAACAATCTTAAATAGTGCATAATTAGCATTTCGGCAACGGTATAAAAAGGCATCGTATCACTAAAATTGGTCATATCAGTGCATAAATCTTGTCCCGGCTTACTCAATCTAGTTTAAGTCCATTTTTCTTTCAAAGCCGTATCTGGTATAAGTATCAATAATTTTCGTAGACGGGCCTTTCGGAGAGCGCAAAAGTCTTCTAAAAAAATTCTTTATTTCAATCAAATTTCTAATGAGAAAAATTCTCTAGTTACATCGAAACTACTTATGTCCCTAATATGTCTAATCCGAGACAAAGGTACCTATTTATATCACATTTAAATAGTGAAATCATACTGAGACAAACATTATTTCAGTTCATCATCGAATAATGGCAGTTCGATGAGCTTAAATAAAAAACCTTTAAGATCAGAGTTGCCACTTGTAAGAAAAAAATACTACAAAATTTACATAGTGAAATCTTATTAAGACACACAGCATTTCAGATCATTATCTGTTAATGGCAGTCCGATGAGTTTATTATAAAAAATACTTTTAATAAAAACCCTTAAAGATCAGAGTTGCCACTTTCTCGAAAAATTCCACATAATAATTAATTATTAAATCATACTGAGACACACACAATTTCAGTTCATCATAGAATAATGGCAGTTCGATGAGCTTATTATAGAAAATAAAATCAGAGTTGCCACTTGTAAGAAAAAAGTACCACAAAATTTAAATAGTGAAATCTTATTGAGACACACAGCATTTCAGTTCATTGTACATTTATCGCAGTTTGATTAGTTCATTATAGAAAATAACTTAAATGAAAGCTCTTAACGACCAGAGCTACCACTTACACGCAAAAATATCACAAAATGTAAACAGTGAATCTTATGGAGATACACATTATTTTAGTGCGTTATATATTTTTATCAGTTCCGTTAGCTCATCAAAGAAAATAACTTAAATAAAATCCCTCAAAGATAAGAGTTGCCACTTAAACAAAAATTTGACAAAAAATTGAAATAGTGAAATCTTATTCCAGTACACAGCATTTCAGTGCATCGCCTATTTAAGGCATTTGAATGAGTTTATTATAGAATACGTCTTAAATAAAAATTCTTAAAGATCAGAGTTGCCACCTGCAAAAAAAATTTAAATAGTGAAGTCTTATTAAAACGCACATTACTTTACTGCATTATCTATTAATGGCAATTCCTTTCGTTTGGCATGACAGTGATGGGACTTCCTCTAAAAATTCTCACAAAAAAGCAACGTTTTCGAACTTTTAACTAAATTTATGAAAACTATTAAACTAAACACTTCATTCCCATTAAATGTTAAATGGACAAAATAATACTTGTGAAAGATTATAAGAAAGCAATAAAATTTAAGGAAATACATTAAAAATTTAAAATAGGAAACAAATCCATTTGGTGTGTAATAAAGCGGTAGAAAAGCTTTTGATCTATTTATTTCTGGAAAAAAATTATAATTTTTATTTTTGGGGCATAACTGACTGACTGGTTGGTTGGCTGACTTCATTACAACAAAACACACATTTTTATCAACATCAAAATTTAAGTCGACAAAAAAGCAATCAAAAAAGAAAATATATAGAACAGTGCTATATGGAAGGGAGGAAAGAGGTGATATTACACTTTGTTTAATTCGAAATATGCGTTAAAATGTATTTTATTCTCTTTTTATTTTGGTTTTATATATATATTTTTTCCAAATTGCACTTTTATGAGGGCAAAACTTAAAAAAAAATAATAATAATAAAAACTCTAAAGTGCATTTAACTTGTGACTCTGTCTGGCAGTTTTTAATATTTTAAGAGGGCGTTTATGAAAGAATTTGTCGCTGGAGCATGTTTAACATGTGCACAGCAACAACAGCAATAATATAAATATTGTGGAGCTTAGTTTTCATTTTTTTTTTGTTTTTTTTTTTTTTGGCAGCGTGTTAATCAAGCAAATGGGGTGAACTGACAGTTGCAAACAACAAAATCGAACGGCGTCATATAATGTTAATATTTTCTCATTTATTTTAACAAAATATTATTTTATAAAAATATAAAATGCGCTAATAAAAAATGAAACTACTTCAGGTTTGATTGCAATTTTCTGTTCATCTTCTATTTCCTTTTCTTTGTTTCCTTATCTGTAATTCTAGCTGGATTTATACGTACTTAAGAGCTTTAACCATCCGCATACGAATACTCTGTGACTACGGCTAGAATCGAACTTACGATGACAAACATTCAGACCACAGCAATCTGCAGCTCTGACGAGGCTTTTAGATAACTCATTCACTACAGCTACTCAACCACAATTATTTTTCTTTCTACTAAAAGCTCTGTTGGGATATGACCTCATAAACTTTTGTTTAAATAACTGCAGGCATTGCACCAATGATGCAAACACCGCGTGTTGCTCTGCAATTGTTAGTGAATTTTTCTTTTTTATTCTGCTTACCGAAGAGACATCATATTCAAATTCGGGTTTTTAGCTTTAAGCTTTGTTTTAAGAATTATATAAAGGTTTCAAATCTTATTATCGTAACAATATTTAAATTTTAGCTTTGCTGCTATCCCTCATGTGTCGGATTTAAGCATTTTGTAACTTCCCTTTTAACGCCCTTTTAAAAATGCAACAAAATAAGTTTTATACCGGCACCAGATAGTAACTCCAGTTAAATGAAAGGCTTAACAACTTGTTAAAAAGGTGAAGACGAAGTCCTTTTCACATCCGCACGTGGATTTTAGACTTTATTGAAATAAAGTATCTGATTTATAGAAAGAAATTCCACCAGAAGCAGATTTTTCGTTTGCTTTTTTTTTTAATTTTTTTTTTTAATATTGGAAAATTTCTTTATTTTTATTATTATTATTAATTAAAACTTTTTTTGTAAGTTTTAACTCTCTGGTGAATTTTTTACTTTCTGGTGAAATTTTATTTAATTTTTTATCTTATTATTATTGTTTTTTTTCACGGTAATACATTTTCGAATTGTTGTTAAGAATTTTTTTATCAGTATTTCATTTTTGATAAAAATTTCAATTTTTTTTATTTTTTTTTTTTTTAATTTATTTAATTCGTGCGTTATAAAGTTTTTGTCTTTTTAGCTAAATTTAGTGGTATTTCGAAAAGCGGTTGATATTTTGTTTTTGTCTAGTTTCGGATAATTGATGAATATTCTGTTTAAAGTTTTGATTTTTTAAAAAGCTCGAATTTATTATTTCTTTCTTTTTTTTTTTTGTTTTTCCAATTTTTACTGCCAGGCCCACGATGTCGCAATCGTTCGTTCGTTCGCACAAATACATTCAAAACAAAAACAAATTCTAAAAAATTGTTTTTGTTTAAAATGTAATTATGCGAATGAACGAACGATTGCAACATCGTGGGCCTGGCAGTTAGTTTTTTTTTTACTTCTTGGTGAATATACAATGCATACGAGGGTTTAGTGTATGCATTCCCTGTTTAAACATCAAAGATAAAACGTCAACAATAAGAAAAATGAGAGAAACAATCATGCATAAGTTTCCTCCAAATTTTAGCCAGCCAGATTTTCGGTCTGAAGGGCTTAATATAAAATAAAAAAATCCTTTTATGCATCTTAAGGTAAACAACTTTGCCTCAAAGTTTAAAATGGTCCCTTCTATGCGATTTGCAGAGAAGCTCTCCTTAGAAGGCTGTAGCTTAGCAACGATACAGTTTTACAGTTCTGGAGCAGCAGTTAAGAATCTTTTGAAAACAATTTAGTTCATAATTAAACATTCATGTACAAGAAAGTTTAACAGCCTTTTAATTTTAATTTTAACATGAAAAAATTCCATAAACTGAAATAGAAATCAAATATTTACCTTCTATTTGACAAAATACTTTAACTATTAAATTACTATTTACTTTTAAAAATTGCAAAAATAAAAACAAAAATTATTTATAATTATAAAGTTGTAAATAATTCCTATTTCAATATACTTAAGAGAATCTGTGCAGTTTAAAAAGAAAACTAATAAAATCAATTTTTATCCATTTTAAACTGAGACGACAGAGTCATTACAGACATTCACAACATTGAAAAATTGTTTATAAATTGCCTTTTTTATCAGTTCGTGTACTTATATAAAGTAAAAATACTTTTCCATTTTTTTCAAAGTTTACATTTGATAAATGCCAATGAACGCGCCAATTGACGTAAGACACCCACAAACAGTAGTTCATCGTTTCATGGTATCATATTTGTAAGTTTATCATTCGAATAAAAATGTTCGTTTAATCAAGAAATTCCTTAACAGCATTAAAAAAAAATTTGAAGTTTGAATTAAGAATTAAGAATTAAAACTTATTCAATTAGTGTTTAGCCGAATAATCGAATATTCGAATAACTTTTTTAAAATTCTGTAAGTTTGTCATTCGAATAAAAATGTTTATTTAAACGACGATTTCCTTAACAATATTAAGAAAATATTAAAGGCCGAATAATCGAATATTCGAATAACTTTTAAAAGTTTGTAAGTTTGTCAATCAAATATAAATGTTCACTTAATCGAGGATTTACTTAACAAATAAAAAAATAAAAAGTTTAAATTAAGAATAAAAAATTGTTCAATTAATTTTTAGTCGAATAATTGAATATTCGAATAACTTTAAAAATTTGTTAGTTTGTCATTCGAATAAAAATTGGGATTTTCTTAACAATATTAAAAAATAAAAATTTGAATTAAGAATAAAAAATTATTCGATTAGTGTTTAGCCGAACAATCGAATATTCGAATAACTTTCTAACAGTTTGTCAATCGAATAAAAATGTTTATTTAGTTTAGGTTCCTTAAAAATATTAAAAAAATAAAAAGTTTAGATTAAGAATATTTTTTTTAAATATTATTTAGCCAAACAATCGAATATTCGAATAACTTTTTTAAAATTCCTTGGGTTTGTCGTTTGAATAATCATCATCATTTAATCGAAGATATCTTTAACAGTATTAAAAAAAATAAAAAGCTTAAATTAAAATAATTTTTTTTTTAATATTATTTAGCCGAATAATCGAATATTCGAATAAATTTTTAAAATATTATAAGTTTGATACTCAATTTAAAATGTTCATTAAATCGAGGATTTTTTAACTATATTAAAAAAATAAAAAGTTTGAATTAAGATAAAAAATTTCGATTATTCGAATAATCGAATATTTAAATAAATTTTTAAAAGTTATCTTTTTATTATTTCAGCATCAATATTTGTTTATTAAATTTTAACCGAATAATCGAATATTCGAATAATTTTTCAGGTTTTTATTTATTTTTCAAGAATCAATATTTAAATTTTTGCTTAATTTCTTTTTCTAAAATATTTATTTAAAAAACACACATAAATATGGATTATCATGAAGGAAAGCATATCCATATGGTTAATAAAAGTGACAAATTTTAAATAAAAAACAAAAGTCTCAATCAAGAAGATAGTAGATAGTTCACACTGAATTTTAGCAATTTAAACGTTACATTGTGGACTCCGTAAAAAGTATTAGGCTTTAGAAAAGAATAATCATTAAAAAATCAAATACTTGAGAACACTAGTTTTTTTGTTTTGTCCATAAATTCTAATGCATCTCTTTAAAAGAAATACAATATAAATTATAGCAATTGTATTGAATGTAAAAAATAAATTCAAATGAAATTTAATAGAGTTTACGATTAAGAAAACATAAACAACGTATCGACTAGCGATCAGGCAGACCTTGTAATGAACAGCTTGAAAGTCAAAATATTTGTTAATTTGATCATTCTAACATTTTTTACTTTTAATTATTGTTTATTTACATGCATATTTTATTTCATATTTTGTTTATTTTTATTTTAATACTTGAAACTATTTAAAGAATAATGCAAAATATTTATATTAGAGCTGTTCGTTTAAAATTCGTAAGCAATTGAAAATACAAAAGTATGATTTAAGAGATAATTAATTTTTATAGATTTTCGAAAAAAAGAGGAAACAAATTTGTAGTTTTAATAAAATGAGAAAACTGATCTTAAAAAATTATATGACTACAGAATAAAGTGGAGTATAGGTTTATAATTTGGACACTGTATCATTAAGGGAGAAGGCCATTAGAATCCTTCAAAACTGGTCACATTGTGAAACATAAAGCTTAAGCCAGTCTCTTAATTTTTAATATAAGAATTTCAAAATTTTTATAAGTATAAATTTACCAGTTGAAATTTCCAAAAAAGAATCGAATATCTCCCCCGCCAAGGACATAACCCAGACTCCCTTTCAACCTTTTTACCCTGTGCAACTCTCTGCTAAAGTAATTCCAAACTATTTTTTCATAAAAGGTTATCAAAATTTAGAAAAGTTATCTTCAGTATCAGTGGGAAAATTGAAAACAATAGAAATGAAGAGCGCGATTTACTTGCGATAAAAGGTAAACAAAAAAAAAAAACGAAAGCTTAATAACTTCTTTCGAATTGTGTTTCAGACACCTTAGGACAATACCTGCCGTGTTGGCCATAAATTAAAAAATCTATTTTAAAAATGTACATTATATTTTGTCTAAAATTTATTTTTAAATATTTTACTTAATTTCGAATTTTTAAATTTTAAATAAATATTGCATAAAAATATCAAATTTTATTTCTTTGCATGATACTATTAAGTATTTATGAAAATAATGTAAAAGTTTTAGGCATGTTCGAAATTTCGAACTTAATTTCGAATTTTCGAAAATAAGTGAAAACTATTTCAAATAGAAATTCTCAAATCTTATTCCTCTCAAACAGATCGCACTCGTGCAACAATAGTATATTACCCTAAAAATTTTAATTTTTCCTGTAGTAAAAAAATTATTTTTTATACTCGTATTAATTTGAAGGTACATGTCAAGGAGGGAAAATATAAATTAACAATATTTTAAAAAAAGGTTGGGAGAAAATTGAACTAAATTTTTACAGTAAGTTGGTATAAGTTCTTAGCTTCAATTTTTTTAAAAAAGTGATAAATTTTTTTTTTTTTTTTTTGAGTTAACGAACTATTTTTGCACAAGTGCGATGCATTTTTATGTATGCATGTATGCAAAATATAATAAAATCAAAAACAAAACAATTTAAAACAAACCCACAAATATAATAAATAATTCTTAGGGATGCAATAAGCAAAACAAACATTACAAAATTAATTCAAATCACTCGTTAAAAAAAAAAGAGCATGTTACGATTCAAACGTGTTGGAATTTAAAATATTTCATTGATTATGCGTAAAAATAGCAAACAATTGATATGCCTTGGAAAAATAATAAAAGAGAAGTAATGCGAAATAAAAAAAAATACCACGATGTTGTAACAAAAATATTATCAAGTGAATCGAGTTGTTCATATTGAAAAATCAACAAAGAGTATTATAGTCGATACTGTAATTAATTAAAATTCTGCACACATAAAATAGAAAATTTTACAAGTACTTTTTGCAATTTCTATAGATATTTTAAAAAGTACAATTTCTTAGTTAAGAGTAGAAAAACCAAAGTAAATAAAAACAAGTAGGCGTGCTATATTTGGCTAATCCAAATCTTATATACCCTTTACCAATTATTTTAATCTAGTTTAGTGAAGTTACTCCAATCAAAAAAAAATAAATATATGGGACGAAAGAGAATTAAAAAATTTAAAAAAATACATAAAAATGCCATCGGCTCTTAATGGGTTAGGCTTTTTTTATTTTTTTGTATTTCCTTAAAGATCTTTTCAAAAGCTTAAAAATGATACCCATATTGATATTTTAAATATTTTGAAAATTTTAGAGGCCCGTAACTTGGAAAATAAGGGCGAGAGCCAATTTTTTCACTTGATGATTTTTCTTATTTTTAATTCTCTCTCGCCCCATAAATTTGCTTTTCTGATTGGAGTTACTTCATTGTTTCAAATGATATAGAAAAATTAGAGGGTAGGCATGGTGTTTTGCCCGCTCGTAGCAGGTGATGGACCTATGTTGCTGATTTCCAATAGCACCTATCTTGATACTGTACCTAATCGTTTGGCATATTTAAATTTTTTCTAGCTGATCTAGTGCCCCGACAAACTTGAATTCAACACTAACACGGACGGACAGATGGACATCGCTTAATCGACTTTGCTATCCATAAGAATTCAGAATATATACACTTTATGGGGTCGGAAAAGGATATTTTAGAATGATTGTGGTGATGAAAATTCAAGCCAGGCATTTTTTTAAATTTTGCCGCAAGTCTTCTCTTCACTTGAAAATGTAACAAATTTTAATTAATTATCTTTTTCTACTAACTTCCTGTTTCGTCCGTCCATTTACCTGTTTATAAGTACTTGCATGCGTCTGAGTCATGATCCTAGTAGCGGTCTAAATTAAAGATCGGCATCGCTCATGTGTTTAGCGTAATCATCATTCACTTTTATTTCACTCACGTGAGTTTAAAAAAAATCTTCCATGAATGAGCATGAATAAAATTTGACTAATACAAACATAAGTTGCATTTACATACATGCATACATATCGTTGGTCTCATATAAAAAGGTACTAACTCGCATTTTTTCAAAATAGAGTTTTTTAATAATTTCAATACTTTTCATACAAATATATCTCGTCACAAAAATTTAATACAATAGTTTTAAAAATAACGGTTTTTCAAGCCTTTCTGCATGAGACTAATATTATTCACAAATAATAGAAATTTAGATTTTGTTTTTTTTTTTTTTGTTGCCTAAATTGGCCAAACAAATGTTATGTATATCAGGGGGTTCAGCTACAAGCGAAGAAGTATTTTATGTGTCGGGAAGAAAGGCGTAGTTGACTTCTCGTTAAATATGTAGAAACAATTTTATGTCTTTATAACAATTTTATTTTTTTTTTTTAATTTTTTACGTTTTATAAACAAAGTCCAGATTTACACTATACATTTTTTAAGGCAATTTTTTCTCAATTCTCTATTTAAGTTGGAGAGATATGCGTTATTAAAAAAATAAAAAAGAAACAAGCAATAGTAACATCCTCTCAAAATTCAAGTATTGCCATATTGCTTACTGCTCATTTCATGTTGCATGAAAAATTGCATAGTGTAAATGCGGTAAAACCTTTAAAAAACTTTTATTTTTTTATATAACTTTTCTTGCACGTGACTAGAATTATTCATAACAACGTAGGCCAAGAAACTTAGCTAATGAGGAAGCGTGAATGAGTAAAAGTTTTTTCTTATGAGAGTGAAAAATCAACTTAAAATTTTATTTTATTTTATTTTTATAAATTTCCTTTTAAAATATTTATTATTATGATTATGATTATCTCTTATTTCATTAACAATTAAATAATAATTATTTTTATTAATAGTTATTTTACAAATTCGCATAAAAAGTAATAACAAAAACAATTACTTTCTTTTACCTTTAGCCTTTGCGGCCATGCGAGGTCTTTGATTCTTACGCATGCTACGTTTACGATTTTCTGCTTTACGTTCGGTATTTTCAGCATTACGTCTTTTAATAAATTCCAAACGCATACGAGATTTAACAATCTGTTCAGGTGTACGTAATTCTTTGTCCATGCCAGTACCAATACCACCAGCTCTTTTCTTCTCCACCATCTTAATATTGTGTCTGGCGTGTCTGCTAACTGGATAACGTTTTTCTTTTGACAACGGTCTAAAACTATCATCATCACTTCCTGCTTCTGTTGCCAATTGTTCTTCGATTTTGGTTTTCTCTTTCCAGGTGGCATAGCGGCCAGTCTTAAATGAGGACGGTATCCATGCACCCGATTCAGTACGGATTTTTCCAGCTCTAGGATCTTGTACTGAGACCATTTTCTTCTTTATACGATCCCATTTCTTCAGACCGGGCTTATGACGTACCTCATTTACATCTCGATCAATAACGGAAAATTCTGCTTTCATTGCTTGTCGCTCAAACGAATTTATAGCTAAACCATCTTCTGTATGTTTATCGGCTGGCTGGTAGGGTATAAAATTTTCGGTATCTTTAACATTTACACTTTTTGATCTTTTTCGTTTTTTGGTTTTCTCTTTGTATTCATCATCCATGTTTTGAGGCCTTTTGGGTGCAATAACTTTTTTAAATGTCGCTTGTATATCCTCTTCATTAGCAGCATCATCGTTTTCTTGTTTCTTCTGTTTTAATTAAAAATTAAATTAAATGTTTAATTATTTTAAAAAAATATTAATGTTTTTAATATAATAGATCTGTTTCTTCACTTTTTAGGTTAAGTTCGTGATAATGAGAGAAAGCATAATTTTCTCTCTTAAAGAAAATTTTAACCAACAAAAAAAAAAAAACAATTCTCGATGTGCGAGAGTTCGCGTATGAAGAAACAGTTTCATTTTAAAAATTTGAAAAGCTGTTCATCTTTTGAAATTAAAAATAAAATCAAAATGATCCAACATTAGTAATTTTTTTCATTCTAGGATGTAGTCATCATCACTAAAATCACTTGTCCACTGTCCACCAAAAATGCAATAATAGTTTTTAACACGTCTTCTACTGCCATTACATATTGTCTTTTATGTTAGAATAAATATTTTGCTCTTTTTTTTAATATTTTTGAATACCCTTCCCCACAAAAGGTATATCATTCCGTATGTAATTTCTATAATGTCCATTTCCGACCCCACAAAGTGTTATGCAGTGAGGGACAAAATTGTTCACGGAATTATTACTACTAACAAATTATGCCAGATATTTTTGTTTTTTTGCTTTTATTTTATTTTTTTTTAACATTTTAAATTAATTAGCACTTTAGAACTTAAATTTAAACTTAAAAATAATATGAATTCAAAAAGCTCTATGTTAATTATATTAAAATATATATATATATATATATTAATGTAGAACTCCAAATGTGAATAATTAAGACCGCAGTTGAAAAACTTATATATTTTTTATTCCTAATATTTGGTGTGTCCTCCATGCGCTGCTTTTTATTTTTTATTTATTTATTTTCTGGATCAATTTTATTCCAGGCTTCGATGGCACACTCCCAGAGTTCATTTCCAGTCTTAGGTTGGTTTTTTTCAGCAAAAATCTTTCTTTTAAAACGGACCAAAAGAGCTCTATGGGGCTCAAGTCCGGCGACTGAGGTGGCCAATCTAAAAGCTTGATCCTATTTTCGCCAAACCATTTTTTAGATATTTTTGCTGTATACATGGGATCGTTGTCTTGGTGACATAGCCTTTGGCATACATTTTTCCTTTGAAAATGGAGAACTCCAAGCTGGTTTCCGCGAAAACAACCCCAAGCCATCAACGAGACCCCAACGAATTTTATCGTATGACTAACATTTCTTTCTTTTATGCCAACACTTTTATCGACCCATGTCCATTGCCTCCCGTCTGATCCGATCCTATTAGTTTTTGTCTCGTTTGACCATGTTACTCGCATTAAATCTTCAAACGAGAATTTTTCGTATCGTTTTGCAAACTTCAAGCGTTATTTCCACTTAAAAGCGGTTTTTTGGCATTTGCTCTGGCTGTCAATCCACTGGCTTTTAAGCTTCTTCGGACGGTTTTGATGCTAATATCTAAATTATGTTCTTCGTGCAGCGTTTTTTTTTACCTCAACTGCCGTATTGACTGAGTAGCGATTAATCGTCCAGCTTCGCGACCATCTGCTGGCGAAAGTTGTTTTTGGGCGATCTGCTTTATTGCTTGTGATCTGTATATTACTTTGCTATATTTTTTGGCAAATTTCGCGATATGAGACTCCTTCTTTTAAATTTTGTATGACGCTTTGTTTTAAAAGTGCTGCTTTAGCTTTGGCCAACACGAAAAAAAACTAAGAAAAAATTAATTATTTATATTTTTTCATGTTTATTTAATTTCATGTTTAAACAATTAATCTACTCACTTTAAAAGAAAGTCACACAGAAGAAATCTCAAGTTTATTAAAATTTTTAAAGAAAATTAACACTCAGTCAATATTGTTCACACATGTGGCTTTAATGTTCATTTAATTTCAGAATAAAAACTAACGGTACTTTTTAAAGGGAACTGTCATAGTGTTTTAATAAAACTGATGTTGCCAAGTAATAGTTTAAGGATGTTGTCAACTTGAAATTTGAAAAAATTTGCAATACATATCTATTTATTTATTAAGGCCAGGATTGGCTATCATACTCAGTCCCACGATCTGTCAAAAATTGCATGAGTGCTCAAAAAGTATGATAGTGTGGGTTAAAAAGTGTATGTGTGTGATAGACTTTTTGACAGATCTGTACGATTTTATAGTCTTTTGAAATAATCCATAAAATAATTTTTTCTATGCGATCAGAGTTGATTTCTTTTGATGATGAGGAGAAAGCAACAACAAAATATTAAAAGCATCTGTTATTTGTATCTTCTTTGTATAATAGTGTGGCACGTACGACGCCGTTTTGAAACGATTTTTTAAGTAGGACAGAATTCTGTCAGATTTTTGTTTGATTAAATCGTACAATTGTGTGTGATAGCGAATCCTGGCCTTTATTAATGATATCGTGAACAATTTTTCCCTTACTGTATATTCTGACTTCTTATGCATAGCGAAGTCGATTGAGCGATGTCTGTCTGTCTGTCCGTGTTAGTGTTGAATTCAAGTTTGCCGATGCTCTAAATCAGCTATAGAAAATTGACGCCTACTTCTAATTTTTTCATATCATTTGGAACAATGAATTAACTCCAATCAAAAAAAAAACAAATATTGGCGCTCGCCCATATATCCGAGTTACGGGCCTCTGAAATTTCCAAAATTTTTAAAATATCAATATGGGTATCATTTTAAAGCTTTTGAAGAGATTACAATTTTGTCACTCAAAGATTTTCTTTTTTGATTGAAGTTACTACATGGTGAAGATTAGGCATAGCAGAATTTAGCACTCTTACTTGTTTTTAATTTATTTACATATTTTAAGTTAAATAATAAAAAATAAAAGTTAAATGTAAATTTATTTTATTCATGGTAAAATAACTTTGTTAGTGTTGTTTTTATAAAAACTTTAAAGACATACCTTAGCTTTAATAGATTTTTCCATGTGTTGTTCAGATTCTTTATCTAACTCCTCCATTTTAGTGCGATATTTTTCAATAACATTTGAATGTTCAGAACGTTTTTGTTTCATAACTTTAAATGGCACTGATTTCTGGGTATTATTCAATTCAAATATTGTCTAAAAAGCAATAAAATAAAAGGAAAATTGAATTATTATAAAGAAATAAATTAAATTTAATAAATTCAATAATACATTATGTGCTTTAAAGTTGCGCATTCTTAACAGTAATTCATGTTTTTGATTTTGTAATTGACGCTCTTCGTCAGTTAGTTCTTCAATTGATTTTGAAGTTTTTATATTGCTGGCAGCTGCTAATTTGGGCACAGCGTTAACTATAAAATCCTCTAAAGGTTTCAAGGCAAAAAACTTAATTTTCTTTACTCTAGCATTTGCATCTGCGGAAGCTACTGGACGAGATGATAGATACTTTTTGTAGGCATTTTCACTAGTTCGCAAAACTCCACTCTGACATAAAAATAAGAATTAAAGTTTATTTTAAGCAAAGAAAAACTTTTGTTAAATTCAAATTGAAATTTACAAATTGGTTTACAACCACTTACAATATTTGTATTTTTCTTAATTTCCGTTACTGTTAAATGTTCTTCCTCCAATAGATCTTGTGGAACTGTTCCTATTGCCGTGGAATCATTTATATTAAATTCACGATTCAAAAATAAATGCAAGTCTAACAAATGTGCTGTATCGTCTGTTGAAAAGATCGAATAAGCAGTGCCAGAACGACCAGCTCGAGCACAACGACCAACACGATGGACAAATAATTTCGGTTTGCCAGGAAAATGTAAATTTACTACATAATCTAAATTGGGCACATCAATACCACGAGCTGCTACATCGGTAACAATTAGTACAGAAACTTTTTTGCTCACAAATTTGGCGGTGTTGATCTTACGCGCTGACGGATCCAGAGTGGAGTAAACTGATGTGTTGGTAATGCCACTTTCGGTCAGGATCTAAAAAAGAGGCAGAAAATTTAGAAATTAAATAATTTTTCGAAGCAACGTATTTGTAGATCAAATTTCAATACTAACAAAAGATATTAGTTCGACATGATGTTGAGTACCGGCAAATACAACAGTTTGAGCTTCCTGCGGTATGACATACTTCAGTAAAGTAACCAATGTTGTATAACGATCATCCGGACGACAATATATAAATTTCAAACTTAAGGTATCGGGCAATTTAGATTCAACATCTAACAAAAATAAATAGAAATAAGAAAAAAATTACAAAATATAAAAACAAAAACAAACTTACCTAAACGTATTAAAACAGGATCACATAGGCCAGCTCTTGCAAAATCCACCATTTGTTTTGGCAAAGTTGCAGAAAACAGTACCATTTGTCGAGAATGAGGCAAGCGATGTAACGTTTCATTCAATTGCTCACCAAAACCCATTTCAAATAAACGATCAGCCTCATCAAAAACAACATATTCTTTGCAATAGAAAATTTATTTTAAATAATTTTTAAAGCTTTTTTTGTAAAGCTCTTACCTATTGAACTCAATTTTAAATCCATTTCTACGCACAAATGTAAAAATCTACCAGGCGTAGCCACAATGATATCAGGAGATGTGTGTATGGCAGTAAATTGTGAATCCATTGAATCACCACCCAGCACTAAAATACTTTTTAAATCCAAAAATCTACCCAATTCCTTGATAAATTTATATGTTTGCACAGCCAACTCCCGAGTAGGGGATAATATTAAAGCTCTGGCTCCCTTAGTAGGATCTCTGCGTTTTAATCGTTCGAATAGAGGTATCAAAAAACAAGCTGTCTTACCGGAACCAGTTTTAGCCATAGCAACAACATCACGTCCTTCCAATATTAATGGTATGGTTTTTCGCTGAATGGGTGTGGGCACTCTATAGCCACGTTTTGTTATACCTTTGACTACTTCAAAACATAAACCCATCGATTGGAAACCACCACTTTTCTTCGCCTTAGCTGATGGCTTCGATTTAACCAAATCATTTTCATTATTATCAACGCCTTTTTGAAGCGATGGAAATCCAGGTAAATCATCAAATGTATTTTTACCCTAAAAAATATTTTACTTATTGTCATTAGAAATGAAATATTATTAAAATCACCTACCATTTCTATTAATTTTTTATGAACAGCACGTGTTGTTGATGTTTACTATGAAATATAGTGATGCCAGATGAAATTTAAAAAATTTCAACAAAAATCACTAATAAAACAAGTGTTATGTTATACAGTGGAACCTCGATTATAAATATAAATTTATGTAATCCGCAAGGACGATTATGTAAAGAATGTTTTTAATTGTTGTCTTTTTTATTTATCTGAGCAATAAAATATAATATACACAAAACGAAAAGGAATGTTAAGTATTGCGGTACAGTTGTGCAAAAAAAAAGCATGATAAAAAAATATATCTCAGTGTAAAAAAGAAAAACACTTCGATTTAACACTTCAAATAAAAATCGGGGTTTATTTCGGTTATATAAAACCTTTTCATATGACTGCGAGTTGATAACTAACAAAATTGTTGCAATATTTCTCTAAACTTACAAATTATTTTGTGCTTACAGTTGTTAAGTTAATGAAATAAAAGTTCTGTATTTGCTCTTCTCCATACACTACGCGAGACCTTAATACGGCTTAAATATAATTATTAATTACACATAAACATTAAGTTTATTTTAGACATTTTATGAACACGAATCGAAATCAATTCAACGTTAGTTTTCTGTGGTTTTAACGAATTCAATATCAACAGTAAAACGACATAGACAATTTTTTACTATTGATGATCAAGGCATATCAATTAAATATGCCTTGATTGAGAAACATTTATACTATGTTTCCATTGACTTAAAATCAACTAGTTTTGAGAAAAACACTTCGAAGTGTTTCCATTGAGCAAAACTGTTTTGAATATTCGAATTTGTGACGTAACACTGACACTTTTCTCCGTTAAAAAAAAACAACCCCTATTTTATTTTTGTAAAAAATCGAGTGCGGGCTTTTGTACGTTTTTGATTTTACACATACTTAATTATATGTTCTTTTAAACACAATTTTTGTACCATAAAGTTTTTTTTTTTTTAAACTTAAAATTAAATGTCACTTTTTCGATAAAAAAAACATCCAATCTGAATAGATAACACGGAGCTAAACTTGAATATCTCAGACACAACACAGTGTTGCAAAGACAAAATCAGTTCGAAAAAATAAATTTTCCACATGATTTGAAATAAATCAAGGGATTTAAGTGGTTTTGGTAGCATGAAAAATATATGGGAAATCAAGTAGCAAAACGCTTGATTTGAGCAAATCAAGTGTTTTAGACGAAATCACATAAATGGAAACGCACTATTAAACAAAAATATTTACACCCTACTCTGTTTTTACAAGGTAAATTGGGTTCAGAAAAAGCCGCGTAAAAAACATTGATCGTGCGAAAAAATAGGTGATTGATTTCTTGTCTGAAATTAGTCAAAAACAAGGCTTTAGTAACAAAAAATATTTGTTTTTATTTTGCTTAATCACATAAAAATAATTCAAATTAAATGTATAAGAAGTTCAGAAACAAAAAACAGTTGTAATTAATAAATATGTTGTTAACAACAAATAGATAATTCAATTTTAAAGATTAAGATCGAATTAATAGTTTAGAAAATTTTAAACATTTTAGTTGATCGAAACATTAATTTGCTTTTTTTCAAAAAGAGGGAACTTGCCTGATTTTTTGCTATTTCCAATTGATCTAAAATTTATTTGTATCCACGAAAAAGAAATTCCCTTAAGTTTGTGATATGAACATATTTATTTAAAAAAAAAATTTAATTGCGTAAAAAATTATACCTGATAATTTTGATTCGTGGTAAATGGAAAAAAATGTTAAATTTTTATTTTCTAAATCGGGTTAAATCAAAACCGTGTAAAAAGGTGTATATCAAAAAAAAAAAAAAAAAATATATATATATATATATATATATATATATATATATATATATATATATATATATATATAGAAAAACATATATATTAAATCCCCCAATAATTTAGTTATATAAAAAATGCTGAAATAGACTACTCAAAATTGATACTCGACTGTCTAGAATGCTTCGGTTCGAAACATTACATATAATTGAGATCTCAGTGTATCATATTTTTTGTTTTGTTCGAAATTTAATTTTGAAATTATATTTTTTCCATGACACAACGAAGTAGCTGTTTTTGACATTTAAAATATAATTTTATATATAATTTGAAATCTTCATCACAAGGTAACTGACTAGCTGTACTTGCCTAACAAACGATGTACATTTGGGATAAAATCTGGAATATCAATCTCAATAATTAAAAACCAGAGAAAATTACGTGTAAACCTCAAATATGTTTTATAATGAAAGCGCTTTCATGAGAGATATTAACAAAACTATTTCATAAAATGATCTGAAAATTGAACGCATAGGATAGCAAATGAATGCCATTAAAAATTTTTATTATTATTTTTTTTTAATTCAAAGGTTATAAATAATCGAAATTTTTGAACAATTAAGTTTTTTGTGGAATTTCGCTTCATTAGAAAATTATTTTAATTTTAGCAGATTAATTCCCTTTTTTCTACTATATTTTTCTCAATGGGGCTTTTCACACAGGACTAATTTTTAATCCGCACAACTTTTGTTCTTTCGTATTCACACTAGACTAATTATGCTGGCATAAAATTGTGCACGTATACACAGCTTTGTGTGTGTTAGTAATTTCTTTGTTTATTTCACGTTTGCCTTTCGTTCGTTAAACACATACATAAATAGCGGAACATACTTGCGGAAATATGGTTGAAATAATTGATGATTAATTGGCAATAATCTTAGGAGGAATTTCTAGTTGCTGTAACTTGCAAGCTGCATCATCACTCCTAGAAACTGAAAATTTCAATTAATATTTTATTCATAAGAAGAAGATTTCAATTAATATTTTATTCATATTTGACAAAAAGTTCGTTTTCAATTTTTTCCCCGTAAAATACATATAAAAAACACATAAAATAACTTTAAACTTAATTTTCCTTGATAAAATATTATATAAAAATTGAATTCAATCATAATAAAATTCATCGTTCATGTATTCATCTTTACGCGTCGATAGACGACTAAACACTAAAAAATCGCTCTGCAAAAAAAACGCAAAACCTGTGTTTTCATAAGTGTGTACGTGTTAGTTTTGTTCTGCTTGTGCGGGGTTGAGGCTGGTTGAAAAATTGTGCCAACTAAAAACCACTCTCTTCACCGAAAAAGCCTACAAACTATGATTTTATGCCAGCACAATTAGTCTTGTGTGAAAACCCCCAATTATTCTAATTTATTGAGACTAAATTAAATTGTATAACGACTTTTTTGCGATCTGGTAGCTTGAATCTTGTTAGCAAAATAACACATGCTTTTGTTTAGAAAACAATAACATAATAAAATGAAAAATAAATAAAGGGAAGGAACCTATAACCTATAACACCTTAAATTCTGTTTTGATACTCTTAGCTCAATTATAAACAAAAATTCCTTGACAGTTTTTTCACTTTTCCTTCTTCCTCTCTTTATAATGAAATTTTAATAATATAAATTTTTAATTTTAATATAAACAAAATATTTTCTTTCATATATGAACTAAAAGTCACTTTCTTTCAATTTTTTATTTATATTGGTGGAATCATTTCTCCAGAAAAATTTTTTCGTGAGAGTTTTCATGATTGTGAAGTCAAGCAACTTTTGTAGAAAACACTTTTTCTTAATTTGGAAATACTCAGACATAATATGATTCTGAGTATAAATTTTGAGTTGTTTCTATATCCAGCTTATGATATACGGACAAGATAAGAAAATTGTTTTAATTTCTCAAATATATTATTTACTCTGACGAGTCTTTAAGGACAAATATAAGCAATTTTGTTGCGACCAGTTTAAATTTAACTGCTCTGGTGTTTTTCTTACTGCCTCGAAGGACATGGAACGATCTTGCTGATGATCAATAAATTTAAATAAAAAGAGCTTTTTCTTCGAAACTATATTTGATCAATTATCTAGTGCCTTGGCAAAGTTGATTTCAGCACTAACATGGACGGACAGACGGACATCGCTCAATCAACTTCGCTATGCATAAGAACTCAAAATATATACACTTGATGGGATCGGACGGAATGACACCTTAGATACTCTCTTTTCTACTTTTTGTGGTGAAGGATATAAAAAAAGGACGGTTAATTTAATAAAAAAATTTAATTAAAAAAATGTTGCAGTATTTGTTGATGTTGTAAAAGATTTGCTGTTGTATTAAGAGCTTGATACATTTGCTAACAATCTTTGACCAAGTGAATTTCGAGTCATTTCGAACCGATTATCCATTTGATACAAGAACAATGACCGTTATTTTTACACGTTTTGATTTCTGCTTGTCAATCTGGACATATTTTCCTGCAATAAAGTAATAATTTTCAAAATAATTTAAAGATACGATTTCAATTGTTCAACAAAATGAACGGATTCTATGGAGAAAAATTAATAAATAATTTTCAAACTTAAATTTGTTCTTTAAATTTTAACTTCAGTATAATCTTTTTATTTATAGTTCTTACATTTTACTTATATAAAAAATCTCTTAGATTTAATATTTATAAGAATCAAAATTTAAAATTTACACAGTTAATAACAAATAGTTTTGTTTTATTATAATAATTTTTTTTTTTTTTTTTTTGTAACATTCCAACATTTCTTAGAAATTTGATTTTAACAATGTCAGGATATTGCATTTCATTTAATAGAAAAATATTGTTTTTTATAATTGTTATTTATGTATGACATTTTAATTTAAGCATAAACATACATGATTTATAAATTAAATTTAAAAAATAAGATTAAATTAAATAAAATTGTTTAGTTCATTACAGTTAACAATAAAATACAACTGAGAAAGTTGAATTCAATAAAACAATAAAATAAAACTGAAACAGGAGAAATAAATGCTTGAAATAAAATTTAATTAATATATACAGGTATGAAAAAAAATCTAAATTCATAAAAATATTTCTTAAAAAATAAAAAAACGAGTTATTTTCACTTAAAACTTAAACAAAAATTCATAAGTGGATTTATAAATGTAGGATTACGATATTAAATTAAATTAATTTTAGTTTTTTCTTTTTGTTTCAAAAAAAAGGCAGCTTCAAAATGAATATTTTTATACAAAATTAAATTCATTAAAACTAAGAATCGTCATCAGTACGCTCTACCAGCAGCATTTCTTCTAATCTTTCCAAGCGTTGCCGCAAATCTTCCTTTTCATTTTGTACTAAATCAAATTTACGTTTTAATTCTTCATTTTGTTTGCGCAACTCTAACAATTGTCGACAGATTTCCGGTGTAGTCAATATGGGTATAACAGCTGAATTAGCAGACAAAGTTGCAACACTGGGGTTCGTTGAAGTTTTTACTTCTTGACTGTTTGCTATTGAAGTGGCAGTAACACTTGTGTTGTTTACATTTATATTATAAATTGGCATTTGCCGAACTTCTTGCACGGTACCCATGTGTTCTACACGTTTAGCTGGTACAATGCGTACCGGTTGTTTAGCTACACTTGGTTGTTGTTTTATCAAAGTTTGTTGCTCTTGTTGTTGAGGTTGTTGCTGCTGCTGCTGCTGCTGCTGTTGTTGTATCTGTTGTGTTTGATATATTGTTTCTGAGATATCATCATCATTATCTTTTGTTTCGATTTGTATAATGTGTGAAATGTTTTCATCGTCATCAACATCTTCGCTGTTAGTGTTGATTTTATTTGTTTTTGGTTCTAGTTTAATCTAAAAGAAGAAAGGTTAACAGTAGTTATTATACATATGCATGGACATAAGTTTGTCGTAGTTCTTTTTATACCCTTCACCACAAAATGTGGAAAAAGGGTAAAACTCAGTTTTTCATTCCGTTTGTAATTTCTACAATATCCATGTCCGACCCCATAAAGTACATATAGTCTGATTTCTTATAATTAGCAAAGTCGATTGAGCGATTGCTGTCTGTCTGTCTGTTCGTGTTATTCCGATAAATATTTAAACTTTAAATGTAGAGTAAGAAAACAAACTGAAATTGCACCACACGAAAACTGTTTCGCCTAAATATTAAAATAACAGCAACTTTAAATTAAAGCACGGGAATATTAAATTAAACTAATTAATTAAAAAAAAATTGTGCTATTTTTTATCCCGAATAAATTAATAAATCACCGATATTGATTATTGAGGATGAAAGCACGTCTCGATGGCAATTTCGCTACCGCTTACTTAGCTCTTCAGGAAACTTTTCTTAAATATTTTAAATAAACTAAAGATTTTTGTCCAAACAATAAAGTAAAGACAACAACAGCAACTTTTGTTTAAAGTTAAATTCGATGTTTTCAATAATAAATTCCATCAAAGGTAAAAATTGTCGAAAAATATTCGAACATTTACAACAGAAAAAAATCACTTAACATATACAAACCGAAAACGCTTAAAAAACTTAATTACAAGAAAAAAATCCAATAATCTGAAATTAAGCCCTTAAATTACACCGAAAAATCAAAAAATTAGCAGAAATTTAATTTTATTGTAGAACAAGTAAGAATGCTATATACTTCTATGCCGAATCTTATATACCCTTGACCATCTATGTAAATCTAGTTAAGTGAAGTAGCTCCAACCAAAAACAAAAAATGAGGTGACAGAGAATTAAAAAATTAAAAAAAAAAAACTACATAAAAATTTCATCGGCTCTTAATGGGTTAAGCCCTAACAAATTTAGCGTTTTCTGAAAGATCTCTTCAAAAGCTTTTAAATAATACCCATATTGATATCCTAAAATATATGGTGCACAATCGTGCTTTTCTATTAAAAGTTCAGAGGCCCATAACTCGGCAAATATGGGCGAGCGCCAATTTTTTCAGTTGATATTTTTTCTCATTTTTTAATTTTCTATCGCCCCATTTTTTTTTTATTATTATTGGAATTACTTCATTGTTCCCAATGATATAGCAAAATTAGAGGCTGGCGTGGTGTTTTGCACGCTGCCTCAAAGGACATGGACCAATCTTGCCGATTTTTAATAACAAAATTTTCGAAACTATGTCTGGTCGATTTAAATTTTCCCTAGCTTATCTAGTGCCTTGGCAAAGTTGATTTCAAATTGAACACGGACGGACAGACGGACATCGCTCAATCGAAATTGCTTAGAATATATACTTTATGGGGTCGGAAATGGATATTGTAGAAATTACAAACGGAATGACGGGTATAAAAATTTAAAAAATATGAAATTACGTTATTTTTACTGTTGAAAGTACAATTTGAGCTCGTTAGTAACAAAAATAGTTTTTCTAACCATCAGTTAAAAAGTAAATAATTTTAAATTGTTAATTAACTAAATTAGATAATAATTAATTTAAATAGTTAATAAAGAGAAACAAAAAATTACCTGTTGAACTTTAGCATGCCCTTGTTGCCTTACATTGACCAAACGTTGGCTAAGCAAATGGAGTGGAATATTAAAAACATTAATGTTTAACAAATAAATAAAAAAAATTAAAAAAAAAACACACATTTAACATACCTTGAGAGAGTTTGAGGCAATTTTTGCATAGCTTTTAAATTTGTATGTCCATAAAGTTTTTTAAAATCATTTAGGGAAATTATACGTATGTTCTATATAAAGAAAAATTTATATAATTTATATTCAATTCTGAACAATAAAAAAACATAAATTAGCAAAATTTTACCTTATTCTTTCCTATATTTGCATGATCCTTAGCTTTTGATATTATATTCGGTTTCAGTTTACTAAATGAATTTGCGTTAGTATTTGAAAAAGAGTTACCGCCATATGTTGAGCTGTCATTGCGTACTCTTACAGGCACTTTATTTTTTAAATTGTTTAAATTGCTGGTATTTAAATTATTATTATTGTTATTGTTAATGTTATTTGAGGTGATATTTTGTATTTTCTTTGTTTCATTTAATAGTAACTTTCCACCTTCGGATAAAATCAATTGACGTCCATTCTGTAAAGCAGTATTAAGCATATCCTTTGAAGTATCATCTTCTGGCATCATTGAAATGCCATGAGATTTTAATAAATTAATTGTGGAGTCACCTAAAATGCCAGTTTCTGTAACAAGTCAGATATATTTATAGAAATTATTTTAGAATTTAGTATTCTCTTACCTTTAATATTTTCTAGGTCTTTCACTTTAGCTTCTGCATATTCCTCATCTTGATCTATTTTACGTATTGACTCAGGTTCATCTATTACTTCGGATGTTAAGCCCATAATGGAATTAACTGCTTCGGAAGTTTCTTTCTGTAAAAAGATTTAATTTCAATTATTTTTTTTTTAATTTTTACCAGTTTTATATTTCATTTTGAATTTTATGTTTTTTTTCTTGTACCAATTTATATTTAGCCAAATTATTAGGTATTTGTTTTTTATTTATAAAATACATACACAACTTTTAAAATTTTTCTTCTGGTTGTTGTTAATAAATTTAAATCCAATATTCGGTTGACATTTTTTATTTAAATATTTTTTTTATATGAGCAATTAAAAATTAAATAAAATTAAATTAATATTTAAAAGTGACTACTAAATACAGAAAACTTTATATTTTCAAACGTGTTTGTCATAATTTTGAAAATTTATCGTGTCAAAAATAAACAAAACCAAATACATATTTACATATTGAAATACCGAGTTCACACAAGTCAATTTTTCTTGTAGCAATTTTGAATTTTGTGGAAGAGGAAGAAGTGCAGAATCATTTTATTTCTTGTTTTCTTATTCACGAAATTCAAAATTGCTACAAAAATTGACGTGTGTGAACTCGGTAAAAGTTTTAAAAAAGACCTTTAAAGTCTACTTTAAACTGTAGCTACCTCTGATCATATGTATTTTTGTTTTAGCACGATTAACGATTATAAAAGTCTTAACACACGATAACATTTGGACTTATTCATCTAATTAATACATACCTCATGTTCTTCATTGTATTTTTGACTTGCTTGAGATTGGCGCGCTGACTCTAACTCCTCCAATAGATCGGCCTGTTCTGTTAAAACAGCCAATGCCAAAGGCGTACGTCCAAACTTGGTGGTTAACGTTACATCAGCATTGTGCTTTAACAAAAGACGTACTATATTCTTGTGACGTTTCTCAACGGCCCAGTGCAAAGGAGTCATGCGAAGCTAAAATATTGAAATACTTTTTTATAAAATATACTTCTTCATGACCACATCTACAGAACTTACCATATCTCTAGGGTTTACGGCACAATTTTTGGACAATAATAACTCGACAATTTTTTCATTGCCATAATAACAGGCCAAATGCAAAGGGGTACGGTCGACTTTAGTTTTGGAGTCTTTGTTAATGCCGCCATTAAGTAATACTTGGCAAATTTCTAGTTGATTGTTCATTGCAGCAAAATGCAAAGCCGACATGCCCAACTGCAGTTAAAAAAAAAAAAACAAATAAACATCCACCAGTAACATTAGCAACCAACATAAATAAGAAAGAAAATATAATGATGGAAGAAAAAAAATATAATAAAAAACCTGTTGCTGCCTTAATTTAAAATGAACAATAGCACAAAAAACTTACCCAATCTGAAGTAAAAGGTGCTCCGCGGGACAAGGCATTCTTAACACCTTTCAAATCGGAATCTCTAGCAAACTGTAAAAGTTGTTTGCCTAAATCAACAACTGTGGTGGGTACACTCAATGTACTTAATGATTTGTAATTAACCATTTCACCTTCGGTACGCTGCAATTTCTACTTTTAGAAAAAATTTGTGAAAATAAGTTTTTAGTATCAAACACTTACAATTTTGTAATTCATTAAATTTGCCAATTGTGCTATTGTTGTTGTTCCTTCCTTTGTGGGAAACACTTTGCCATCCGCTCTTAAAGTGGCAACTATTTTATTACCGCCACCGCCAACCATTCTATAGTTCTTTATGAAATTCCTTTTTTTATTTATGTTCTGCTACAGTCCACCAACACTTGTTGTTAAGTGAAAAAGTTTAATAATTGAAAAATTAATACAAAAAAATAAAACTAAAGGAAAAGGAAATAAACGCACTATTTTCCCAAGCTTTTCTGGTTCCTCTCTAAATTTGTTTTAAAATTTTGTTCTTTTTTTGTTGGTTTTTGTTTTGTACAGGTATTCGTAAATGCCAACAAATGCTAGAGTTACTAAACTAATACTATTAAAGAATTTTTACAAGAATGGCAATACTGTCTCTCATCTGTTTAGGTACGTCTGGTAGCACTTTAGAATTTCTTTAAAATAATCCGATAACCCCTACTGGTGCTGGACATCGCTAAGTTTATTTAGAAAAGGATAACGGTATTGCAATTTGTACTTGTTCAATTGTTTCACATCAGTTTTATGTTTAAGGCAAAATATTCACATTTTAGTATTTAATTACAAAAAATAATTGAAAAGCGATGGCACGCAATCAGAATCATTTACATAAAGAAAAATGTTTCAGAGTTTATAAGCACGTCATTCTGCCAGTGTCTACTTTTTCTGTTGTCTTTAAGAATGAGCACAACATATGAAATTAAATTTCTTACTTTATAAAAATATAACTACAAATATTAATTATTATATTAATTATAAAAAAAATCAAATATGTCAAATGTAAAATGCCTTATTTAGCATCGCATGATACAGTTCTACTAATTTCTAGCTTATAACATTTTAAACTGCGGCATTTAGTTTTAAAGGGTTAAAAATATAGTCCGTTGAAATTTACATAAAAGATTACAAAAAGAAAAACGAAAACATGAAGCGGAAAGAAGGTTTATCCAAACCTTAAGCTTCCGCAATTAAAACTAATTAACTACCTATTTTTTGTTTGTTCATTTAATCGATAACATAATGTCATCGCTAACATGTAGTCATTACAGCTTTATCAACAAGAACAAAAGCGGAAATTCCTCTAGAATTTTAACAATATTGAATAAAGTTTTTAAAAGGCCCACACAACATTAGTACACAATTGCAAAATTACTCAATATTATTCACATTAAGTTCAAAGTCCTGCGCATGCTACCACATAAAAATCTTTACACCACCACTTCCACATCCGTCTCTTAAAAAACGGAAGTCAGTAATTTGTAATATTCTAAAGTATACGACTTACCAAAGCAAAAAACTTATGATTTCTTTTAACTTTAACAATTTTTTAAGCAATTTATATTGCCTTTTTTATTAAGTTTTTATGAATATTTAAAACTTTCAACATTTATACAGTTAATGTTTATGTGCACACACACTCAGTTTCAAAGGAAATGATAGACTAAAGATATATTACACGTTTTGTTTTTGTTTTGCTGTTCGCCTGAGATGGGAATGTGCGTGCAATGTAATGTATATTACTCTTATTCAATAATTTGGGGTTTGAGTAAAAGTATCTAGAATTTCTAATCCTAAAGCCACACGATCCAGTTTTTCACATGCTGCTTATTAAAATTCGTTTAAATTGGGAGCTGTGACGTAGGCTGCACTCAACTTAGAAGCAATTTTTTCTCAAGACGGCAAATTCCTATGGCAGCAATTTGATTGTAGAAACAAAAACGAAGAATAGTTCAAAAGAATTGTGATCAGCTGTGTTTTTGAACGAAAATTGAAACACTTAACTTAAAAGAAAAATTGATATCAAGTTCGTTTTACTTTTTAAAAAAATGAGTGAATGTATTGGTAAACAAGTGTTAATGTATTAAAACTTAAAAAGCAAAATTTGATAGTGTAACCTTCAAGTAAGCAATGTTTTAATAAAATCCACATAATCATTATCAGATATGTGTGTAGGAGAATATGACAAAACGATATAAAAAATATGTTTTGATGCAATAAAGCAGTTTTGAAGTCATAAGAAAAATATTAACAATAATATATGTTTCTTTAACTTCTTGTTCTACTTCCATACGTAATTCTATACACATTTATTAAATAAATGCTCAAAGTGAATTAATTTTAAGGCGGTAGTGATGGCGAATTCGTTCATTTTCGCCGTCTTAAACATCGATTTAGGCCCCTTTTACATAACGGATACTGAAATACAGGAAGATAAAATTAGATATAGAGAAGCCGAAGAGGATATCATGACTGATTATACTAGACATTTTGGAGTCTCCTAACGCCGTTATTCTCACGTCACAGACGTAGTTTTCTATTATATTAAATGAAAAAGTAGAAATTCTGTATGTGTATTAATTTTCCAAATGCTGAAGGTTAAGGTAAGAGGAAAATAGAATTGAAAAAGTGTCTGCCTTGCAATTTCTATTTTTGCTGTTGAGATTTATATGTTTTTTTTTTGGGTACGATGCGTAAACATATATTTTGTTAGCAGCTTTACACCTATAATCTACAAAACTTGTTTAACTTTCTGAAAATAGTTAATTCAACTTAAAGTTTTGACTTGTCATCATGTTTATTTTTTAATTATTTTGTAAAATTGTTTAATATACAAAAATATGTAATTTACTTCTATAATTATGTGTTATATCTATACATGGAGTTTAACGGTGATGTATACCAGCAAAAAATACTAAATTCGCCTACGCTACCACCTGGTAATTAATTCGCCTTGTGTTATATGTTTCAACAATTTTGAATTGTAGAAATTAAAATTCAGATAATTTTAGGAATAAAAGTCTTATTACAAACATAATAGAGGATGCTTTGAATTAACAATAACGCTTACCAACTCTGCTATATTAAATTCAGCAATCTGGTAATATTTATTCTCTGTTTAGTAAAAACTTGTCAAAGTGTTTTTATATTTAAGTGGGAACGGATTGTGAGCTCACGAAAAATAAAATAATATTCATATTGTGCTCTGTGATTCTTATATTACAATACATAAATACATATATATTTTTATTTATACATGAATGTTCATACATAGATAAAAAATTTACTATAATTCTTTTATGGGTTATGTGTTTAAAAAAATATATATAATAAAAAGTGGTATCAATATATAATGGAAGCTTTAAGTAAAGAGATAATTTATCAAAATAATGAAAAAATATTTACCAATGAAGCAGTAACAAGTGACTACGACTCCTCCGCATATAATACAAGTACAAATATATCAACGTCTTCCTTATCAAACTGTTCGTCATTATCTTCGCCGACGTCGTCATTTTCTAAATCTCCTACAGCAGAAATAATTAAAACTACGTCTGATAATGGTTTCACACAATTGGATCATGATGAAACCGCAATGCTTAATAGTTTTTTTCAAACAACACAGCAGGAGCAAGAGATTTCAACAAACGACAATCAATTTCAACAAGAACAGATGTCCAAACAATCAGAGCAACAGCAACAAATTAATCAACAGGTGCTGCAACAATTAGGTTTTAATATATACGACGATAATTTAGATCTTAACTATGCCTCCATCAATACCACTACAGAAAATATCACAGACAACATATTAAATAATAATTTATCGACTTTGTTTGCCACCCCTACATCCTCCCTTATCGATTTTAATAATAACGATGATTGTAATAGTTCTCATAAAATTTTAACTTTATCGAACGACTCAAATTTATATATTGATGATGATTTCATTTTGAACTATTTAAATTCTCAAGCAGAACAGAGGCAACAAATAAGATCAACAAACAATTTGTATACATTATCATCAACAGACACAAACAATCAAAAAAATAATACCATACTGTTCTCACCACTTCCATCATTATCATCTTTAGTACATTCACCCACATCAATACTAACGACAACGACGACTAAATCATCTATTGCTTCACCAGCATCGGACATAAATTACTTCGAATTACAAGGATCATCGTTGTCATCGTCTTCTAACACACCTTGTTCGTTAATTGGCATTAGTAATGAAAATAGTATCAACTCATTTAACGATTTCTCATCAGGAGAAAATGGTGTATGTTTTAAATTCGAATATGCTTTTGAAAATCAAAAGTTAGTACAAGTTAAGCCTCCGCCACAAACAACAATAACTCTGCCTGATGCAACAGCAAATAGTGTTATGTCAATGTTAGAACCTATTTCTGTAATGACTTCACCGTACAATTCTGCTGAAGGTGGAGAAAAAGTAGTTCTCTCATCACCGGTAATATCGGCGTCTTACGTATTAACCCCTTCCCAAATGTCGCCAATGCATATATCAAATGAAAGGTAGTTTATAGTTTGTTTTGTTTTTTCTCATCTGCATTTAACTTCTGTTTCTTTTTATTTTCTTATGTTTCGCTTATAAATTTTTAATGCTGTAAAAAGCTTTCGCAATATATTCTTGTTGTTTGCTCTAGCGGTAGTCGTTATATAAACTTGTTTATGCATTTGTAATAAATTATTAACTGCCTGCAAATTTCTTTAAATTGTATTGAAAAATTAATTTTTAATTCCAAATAATTTAGAAAATAAAATTGTGGTAACGACATAACTTCTATTTCTTTACAATCTAGTCATGCAACTTTTGTTGTTGTATCAGATTTACAGTAAAAAGTATTTTTTAATTTACTCACTTGGTGAGAGCATTTTGAGCTGGAAAATTAGTGCAAACTACAAGTTATTCTGTAGTCCTTTTGCGATAAATAAATCTACGTTATCAAGAGGGCTTTGCTGACTTGCAGGGAATTAATTTAAAGCACTAAGATTTATTCGTTCATGGTACGAGTTTACAAAACTGCAAAGTCAATTTCACTGCCTTTCCAGAATTGATGTTGCTTCACCACTTTGGAAGTCATAAATATAATTTTAAATATTCTGTAGGCTACAACTAGATATACATAGGAAGCAATACTAAAAAAATCATTTGTAAGTCATTTTTCATTACAAAACTGTATAAAACTTTGAAAGCACAAAAACTTAATTAAAAAAGTCAGTGTTTTTAATTATTTTAACACAACTTAGTATTCATTACAAGGTTTGGGAAAATGGTAATGGGCACGCATATCACACTATATAGAAATGGTTCTGAAGATAGTATTTTTAGAGCTCATAAAGCAATATTTCCGACATAATTTAAACATGTAAAAAAATAGTTTTTTTGAATTTCTTAAGAAGATTAGTGAGAGTGGCTACGAATATCCCACTATATAAAAATGTTGATCCAATGGGTTCTTAAGAAAAAGTAATAATAAAGAAACAACGTATTGGATAGTTGAAATTGCTGTTGAAGTAAAATAAATTTATTACATTTTTTTTTGCAAAATTGTCCCCATGACATATTTGTTCTAACTGTCAAGAAATGAGTTGGTCTTTGAAATATCCCAAACTACTTACCTTCTACACATTTAGGCAGATTTTGCCCACAAATCTTTTTACAGAAATGGAAAGAAAATTTTACTTCAGCTTGGAAAAATAAATTCATTCTTTTATACTTAATGGTTGGTTCAATAAATTAGTTATATGTAACATATATTTTGAAGACAAAAAAATCAGCTTACTTGGACTCCGATATGCCATTTGACACAGTACAATTTTTCCTATTTACTTGTTTTGAAAAATTTACTTTCAAGTTTATATAATCTTTAATATAGATTTTTCTTTTAAACCAAAACCAAAAATCAAACGATATTTTATTCTAATCTAGAAAAATACCAATTACTAGAAAAATCTAAGAATTATTAGCCAAGGAAGTAAATAAACATTTTTCATATTCTAATTTTTAATAAATTTAGTAAATTTCTCTAATTTTTAATAAATTTAGTAAAATTAAACAAACAAAATTAAATGTATTAAGTTAATTGGATTAAGTTAATTGGATTTATTCCGCCAGTAAATAAAATACTGTCGTCATACATTTCGGTGAAGACCGTCGTCACTGGCTGTTTATTTGATACGATTGGCGAGCGCTTTCGATGTAAAGACATCATTTTCAAGCCGCGTTTTGATATCGTTAAATAAAATGAAAAAATCATGTAACAAAAAAAAAGACCAAATCTGTTTTATTTTTTGAGTTTTATGTATTAAATGAAAATGCATTTTTCTGCAATAAAAAAACAATTTTGAATTTTTTGTTTCATATATTTTCTTTTTAGCTTACGATATATATTAACATATGTATATATGTATTTTCAAAATAATTAATTAAAAAGAGAGAAAAATCTATTTATCAATAATAATTCAACAACTCCATTTAAAAGATATACACTTTTGTGTTAAAAACAACAACTACAAAATTTTGTGTGCCCACGCAATTTTAATAAATTGTTCTATCAAAAAAATAAAAAAAAAACAAAAAACAACACTCACTCAAATATAGTATAAAAAGAAAATCACAAATCTATAAATAAACCACCGACAAAAAGAAAATTAGAGAAAAAAAATTAGAACAAATTTACTTATTATTCAAAAATAGGTTAATTTGTCAGGTTAAACCTCATTTCTGTACGAGAAAAATATAACTTTTTGTTATTATCCTGAAAATTTAAGAAATATTGGTTAGAAAGAAACGTTATTATAATGAAAACAAGAAAAAATACAATAAGAGATGAAAAACTCAGTAAAATTTTTTATTTCTCAATAATTTATGCAAGAGATTGCGTTACATTTTTTAATCAAAATCAAGAACAAATTAAATTGAAAGCCAAATTATAATATTCTTATAATTGTTTATCGAAATGTAGATAAAATAAATGTAAATGGGCAAATTTTCTTTAATAAAATTAAATAAATAATAATTGTGTAAAAACACTCGGTCTTATTTTATAAAAAAAATATGACAATAATAGAAAACAAATAATTAAAAGTGCTTTATTCGGCTATGCCGAATCTTATATACCCTTCAGCAAATATGTAAATCTAGTTTAGTAAAGAAACTGAAATAAAAAAATAAATATTGGGGTGACAGAGGATTTAAAAATTAGAAAAAAAATTTACATAAAAATGTCCTTGGTTCTTAATGGGTTAAGTATTCCTAAAAATTTAAGTTTTCCCTGAAAGATCTCTTTAAAAACTTTTAAATGATACTTATATTAATATCCTGAAAAATATGGTGCAAAATCGTAGTTTTCTGTGAAAAGTTCAGAGGTCCATAACTCGGAAAATATGGGGTGCTAAATTTTTTTAATTTATGTTATTTTTTATTTCTAAATTCTCTATTGCCTTTTTTTTTGGATTTAGTTTACTTAAGTAGATTTTTTTTTAAATATGAAAAAGTTAAAGGCAGGCGTGGTGTTTTGCTTGCTGCCTCAAAGGCTTTGACGATCTTGCAGATTTTCAATATCAAAATTATCGAAACTATGTCTGATTGATTGGCGTATTTAATTTTTTGCTAGTTCATCTAGTTCCTTGAAAAAGTTAATTTTAACACGAACGGACAGACGTTCAGTGCTCAATCGACTTCGCTACCCATAAGAACTTCAATATATATGGGTTCGGAAATGGATATCATAGAAATTACAAACGGAATGACAAATTTATATATACCCTTTTTCCACCTGTAGCGAAGGGTAAAATGGTGTCCAAGAATTTATGCAAGACTTGAGCTTGGAATAGTTAAAGAAAACACAGTTATCTTCTTAATGTTATTACATTTTTCAAAACACATAGAATGGAGCTATATATTATCAGGTAGTAGCGCAGGCGAATTCATTTACTTTTGCTTAAAATAACTTTGCTTGATATATCAGCTGTTGAATTTTAATTATTTTTTATAATAGTCTATACCGAAATCATGCGCCAGGTGATAACAGTGGCAAATTCATTAATTTTTGCCGTTGTTCGAATTGTCAAACTTCATATAAAAAAAATAAACGCATCTTCTTTAAAGCGGCTTTGATTTAAAGTCGTGTACGTGTGCTGGCCTCTTTGATGCACACTAGCTAGATAACCCATCAAGCATTAATTTTAAGCTTGATTTCGTGCTGTCAACATCGCGCTTTTAGAATTGCAAAAATGAAACTAGCGAAAAAACATTATACGTACTTACACTGCCTGCCGCTTGACTAAGGAATCAAATTTTTTTAACTTTAATTAAGTATATCTTATAAACTAAGATTCAGAAAAAAATTTTTTTTGCACAACAAAATTTCAAGGTGTTGGCTTTAGTTTCCTTAGAAATAAAAGACATACATAATTTTCGTACACCTAAATTAGGCATTTGTTTAAAGCCATGTATTTCTGCAGCTCTTTTTCGTGTGTCATTTGAATTAGAAATTCATGTAATATTAATCAGAAAGGCTATGATATGAATTTCTTTCAATATAAACGGCTAGAGAATTTATAATTTATAATTTGATTGTTTTTTTTTTTTTTTTTTTTTTTTTTTTTAAAGAGAAGTAGCACTTCAGGCATTAAAACCTATTTAGTTATTTTGGTAGCCGTGCTACATTCTTTTAGGAAAGGGATAGATGAGAGATAAGACAGGTGGTGAAAGGAGAGAGATAGAGAGTTAGTTATTTTACTTCGCCGGCGAATATGCTATAAGAAGTACCAACGAAGGAGGCTGCACGTTTTCATGTTAATTCTGAATATGTATTTATACCATTAAACAGAAAAAAAGCATTTTTATTTTTTTGATTGATGCAGGGGTTGAACCCTGGACAACCAAGTTTGTAGTCAACGTGTTTACCACATCGACTACAGCAGTTTTTATTCAAAACGGAACGTAGTAAGGCTTTTAGTAACTCTGAAGAAGAAAAATTCTGATTTTGAAATCTTAGAGTCAGAATCCGGTCCAAATAACCAAAGACATTAATAAAGGAAAGACAGTTGTTTACAATTAATTTTAATAACGTGGAAAGCTATGAAAACAATCGTGAAAGGGCGAAAGAAAATGGCCACAACTCCAAAAGAAAGATGAAAATTTGGTATTAAAAATAAAACGTGAAAAAAGTGGAGTCAGTGCCAGTCTAAGAACAATGCACCATATTTTAAGGTCGTGCCTATACATACTTAGCTGGATGAAAACTAAAAAAAAACAACTTTACTTGAAAAACGCAAATCGCAACGTCTACAGTTTGCCAAAAATACAAAGACTTAGCCCGATAAATGTTTTAAAAATGTGTTTTCCGATTAAAAAAAGTTTAAAGTCGACTGGTATAACAATTACTTCCATGACCTAACTAAGGTGGAACTATTTTTGAGCCGCAGACACAGTCGAGAGGGCGAAATAATAGTATTGGGTACAATTTCGTATTATGGTAACATAGAATTGGTTTTTGTATCCCACAAAATGGCTGCAACGACTTACATAAACTTTCTGGAGAAAGCATATCCAAAATTTAATGATTTCTTTAGACCCATTCCTTGGACGTGCCAACACCACAAAGCTCCGGTTCATACCGCCAATGCAGTAAAAAAATGGATTAATCAACAAGTTGTTCAACTTTTAGATTGGACCCCATATTCATCAGATCTGAATCCAATGGAAAATGCCTGGGCTTGGCTTCCAGAAAAAGTTTATAAAGGAGGATAACAATTGGAGACGATAGAATTCTTAAACGATGCAGTAACGGAAGTATGGAATTAATTACACAAGTCGATGCCAAATTGTATTTTTTACGTTATTTCTAAAATTTAAAAATAAATTGCAGTTTGCTTAGTTTTTAAAATATTCCTTATTAAAGCGACACACGAAACAGTACTACAGAAATACATGACTTTAAATTAATGCATAATTTTTTAGAAGATATACTTAAATAAAGTAAAAAAAATTTATTTCTTATTCAAGTGGCAGGCGGTGTATATACGAGGACTGCTATATATATTTCTGGCCTGGCAACACTGAGTGCTGCCAAGTGCAATCTGACATTTCCATTGGAAAGTTTGTCATTTTTAAGCATAATCGTACTCAAAACGTTTTGACGTACGACCATTATTTGTGTTGTTTAAAGTGACTTGAAAAAATTAATATAGAAAAAAATGGAATTAACTTGTGAACATTTTCGTGCCATCATTTTTCACAACTTTCGACGTGGATTATCACGACAAGAGTGCATTGATGAACTTAAATCTTTGTATGGCGATAAAGCACCATCCTATAGCACTGTGAAAAATTGGTATAATGAATTTTATTGTGGCCGAAGCTCGTTCAAAGACGAATTCCGTGAAGGTCGTCCAAAAACGGCTGTTGTGCCAGAGAACATTGATGCCGTAAGTGAACTCATAATGCAAGATCGACATGCGACATACTGAGAGATAGAGACATCCTTGGACATTTCTTCCACCAGCATACGTTCGATACTGCATGAACACCTGGCCGTAAAAAAAGGTGTGTTCTCGTTGAATCCCGCACAATTTGAAAGTCGCTCAAAAAAAGGCTCGTGTCGATTGGTGCAAAGAAATGTAGCAAAAATACGATTGCGGTGCTTCAAAAGACGTTTATAAGATCGTCACAGGTGACGAATTATGGATCAATGCGTATGAACCCGAAACGAAACAACAATCGACCGTGTGGGTCTTTAAAGACGTGCAAAATCCAACGAAAGTTGTTCGTGGAAGAAGCACCTCGAAGCAAATGGTCGCCTGTTTCTTCGGCAAAACTGGACTGTTCCGCTTGAGCAACGTAGGACGGTCACTTCTGAGTGGTACACTACAATTTGTTTGCCTGAAGTCATCGAAAAAATTCGAAAAACCAACAAGAGAAGACGAATCATTGTTCACCATGACAATGCGAGCTCTCACACATCGGCTTAAACCAGAGCGTTTTTGACCGGCCAAAACGTCGAATTAATGGGTCATCCGCCGTACAGCCCTGACTTGGCACCTAATGAATTCTTCTTGTTTCCGCACATCAAGAAAAAAATGCGTGGTCAACGATTTTCGTCGCCAGAAGAAGCTGTTGAAGTGTTCAAAAACCATGTTTTAGAGGTGTCTCAATCGGAGTGGAAAAAGTGCTTCGACAACTGGTTTGAGCGCATGCAAAAGTGTATAAATCATGCTGGAGAATACTTTAAAAAATAATAAAACCATTTTTGATTATAAATATTCGCATTTTCACTATTAGGCCAGAAATATATAGAGCAGCCCTCGTACAAACAAATAGAGCTGTTATATACAAAAGAAAAATAATAAAATAAAATATAGTGAATGGCACAATTCGCCTTGATATAGTGGAAAAAACATTTATGTATGAAAGAGCGTTAAAAAGTTGACTTTTTAAACTCTCTTTTAAAATTCGCGACATTTGTTCTCTTGTTTTTAGCAATATAATAAAATTGGGTATTGTTTTTGTTTTAAATTACAGTCACTCTACTTTGCATTTCTTACGTCCCGAAGAGCATGCAATAAATGATAAACTTCAATAAATTCCAAAATTTATCCCTCCTCCGTCATTTGTGGCAATCGCAGAACTAAAAGCTTGTTTATGTTTAAAAATTTTTAATTGCTTGAAAGTGAGACATTCAGTATCCCAAAATCAATTTTGTTTTATTTTTTATCCAGGGGGTTACTCCATTTTTCGATTCGAAAGAAAACACTTTCAAAACACAATGTATAAGCCATAAGAATTCGAATGATTTTCTTTTCGAATCGAAATACAGAGTAATCCCCAGCATCGTTTGTGTAACATAAACGAGTACATTTTCACAAATGCTAACATAATACTCAATGAATATTTTGATCGTGTATAGGCCGCTTTCGTTGCAAAACAAGCCAAGAATTATTTTCTGACTCAGGCCTTTGTATCTAATCAAAATAATTTTGCAACAACAACAACTAAAAAAAATAACTGCGTTGTTGTTTTGTGTGCGGATAGCATAGTGACTAAGCAAAAACTTGTTTTGTTTAAAAACCTTTAAAAAGAGAAGTTTCTGCAATATTTTCTTTTAAAGCTGCCAACACTTTACCGCATAAATGGCGGCTAATTTAAATTTTGCCTAATTTTCGGGACACCATTTATTTGATTTTGATTCAAAGACCTTTTTAAAACTATAATTTTTCGTTCTAAATGCAAGTAAAAATGGTAGAGCCGCGGATGGTAAACAATTAGGAAACCATCCCTACTTGCCTTTTTACAAAATATATTTTGTGTTCAGTAAGTTACAAGTTTTAGTAAATGAATGTAATGATATAATTTTAAAAACTGATCTAAATGAGAGAAAGTATTTAAGTAAATCGGTCTGTTCTGGTTAAATTTATGTTTTCATACAAAAAATATCGACAGTCGACCAAACATTAGTTGTCATTGACTTTGGCTTTGTGCTCGTTTAAAAAGCAAATAATTATTGTACTGTTCTATAATTATGTATGTGAAAAATTTAATAAATATGCGATATATTCGGTCATGCCAACTCTTAAATAACCTTTACATTTTAGTGTAATAGTTAATTAAAAATTAAACTTTTGTTTAACAGCAGGCCCTTCACTCCATGTAGAAAAAGGGCACATTTAAATAAGTCATTCCGTTTGTAATTTCTACAATATCCATTTCCGACCCTATAAATATAGTTCTAAAAGTCGATTGAGCGATGTCCGTCTGTCCGTCTGTCCGTCCGTTTTTCGATTTAAAATTAACTTTGCCAAGGCACTAGTTAAGCTAGAGAAAATTAAAATATGCCAACCGATTAGACATAGTTTCGAAAATTTAGCTATTGGAAATCAGCAAGATCGGTCCATGTCCCTCTAGGCAGCGGGCAAAACACTACTCCTGCTTCTAAGTTTTCCATATTATTTGGAACCAAACTAGTTAAGTAAAGTAACGCCAATCAAAAAACAAATATATGGGGCGATATTTCCCGAGTTATGGGCCTTTGAACGTTTCATAGAAAAGTACGATTGTGAACCATATTTTTAAGATATCAATATGCGTGTCATTTAAAATCTTTTGAAGAGATCTTTCAGGAAATACTAATTTTTTTTAAACTCCTTAAGCCATTAAGAGCCGGTCACATTTTTACGTTAAATTATATATAGTCATATTTTTTTTTCTTATTTTTTAATTCTCTGTCATCCCATTATTTGTTTTTTGCTTGGAGTTATTTCTATGAACTAGATTTAAGCCTTTCTTTTTATCAATTATTGTTTGCATTCCTACAGGTGGTTTTGGTTTTTCAGACAAGTTGATCACTTGTAATACAAAAACAGCACATTAATAAAATAAAGAAATGCGAGAAATACCAAAATACTTAAATGAGCAAATAACACATGTTAGAGGGGTTCAATAGTAGAGGAGAATTTTAGAGTTAAGAGGCTATTAGCAGCGACGATGCTAAGAAAATAATGAAATTATTTCTAGAAAAGATGTATATTTTATAAAAAATAGTTTGTATTAGGAAAGAAATTCAAAGGGTAAATAATAGTTATAAAGTTCAAACTTTATCAACGAATAAATTAAACATTTAGACAAATTTTCAGAGGCTTTGCAATTTTTGAAAACCAAGGCGAATCAAGTGTGTGAAGATAAATTTTAAAATTTATAACCCTAGCCACATTCTGTTACGATAACAGAGCTCTGTTAATCACTTAACATAACCAATGTTAATATTAAAAATTTATTATAAGAGTTTCAAAACAATATTTAAATATAATTTAAAGTGGATAGAACAAAAAAAAAAGTATTTTAAAACACTTCTACTAGTGTCGTTATTAAACTCCAATGGTCAAATATATTAAAATTTTGTTTTTTTTAGAAATTTTAGCGGTTTTTCCAAAAACACCACTTTTGAAATTTGAAAAAGGACTTTGGTCCTTTTCTCGTAAACGAAAGAGAGTGGGCGAAAAAAAAATTATTAGAGAAGACTTCTAGTAGTATATTTATTAAACTCTAATGGTCATATATATTAACATTGTGTTTTTTTTAGAAATTTAGAGGTTTTTCCAAAAACACCACTTTTGAAATTTGAAAAAGGACTTTGGTCCTTTTCTCGTAAACGAAAGAGAGTGGGCGAAAAAAAAATTATTGGAGAAGACTTCTAGTAGTGTCTTTAATTAACTCCAATGGTCAAATATATTAACATTGTGATTTTTCAGAAATTATAGAGGTTTTTCCAAAAACACCACTTTTGAAATTTGAAAAGGACTCTGAAAAAACACAATGTTTTTTAGAAAAACCGCCATAATTTCTTAAAAAACACAATTTTAATATATTTGACCATTGGAGTTTGATAACGACACTAGTAGAAGTGTTTTAAAATACTTTGTTTTGTTCTATCCACTTTAAATTATATTTAAATATTGTTTTGAAACTCTTATAATAAATTTTGAATATTAACATTGGTTATGTTAAGTGATTAACAGAGCTCTGTTATCGTAACATAATGTGGCTAGGGTTATAAATTTTAAAATTTATCTTCACACACATGTATAAAAAATATTGTAAAAAATATTATATTCTTTATATACGCAGTTTGACAGTAGAGTCAAATTTGCCGTCGCTACTACCTTGTAATTTGTTCGCCTTGTTACAAACGTTATGAAAAATGCAAATATTCAATATTTATGGTAGAGTGTATAATAAACAAAAAAATATGCGTTTGTATGTTAATAAAATTAGTGTTCATAAACATATTTAATTCCGATTGGGGGCGTTTACAAACAGACATCATTTTTTTCTTATTTGCAGCATGTGCTACTGTGCATTTGGTATTTTTTGTTAAATGAATTTCTGCAAATTTGTTTCAATTTTTTAATATACCTTTTAATACAAAATTCTATAATTTGGCAACAATATGCTAAATTTTTTTATTTCAGCAGAATTTTATTTTATAATAAAATAAAATGTACACAATAAAATTTTGTGTGTGTGGGTTGAAAAGACAGCACAAAACAGCATTCATTGAACATACACACAATAAATGTGTTTAAATTTCCACACTTGTTTGTTCATTACATTCTGATGGATGTATATTTGTATGTACAAAGTGGCCAGAAAGTACCTTTTCTATTTATTAACCCTTCACCACAGGTGGAAAAAGGGTATAATAAAGTTTGTCATTCCCTTTGTAATTTCTACAATATCCATTTTAGACCCCATAAATAAAATTTTTTCTGAGACCTTACGCATAGCGAAGTCGGTTGAGCTATGTCCATCTGTCTGTTCGTGTTCGTATTAAAATCAATTTTGCCAAGGCACTAGATGAGCTGGAAAAAACTTTAATACTTTAATTGATCAGACAAAGTATTTAAGTGAAGTAACTCTAATTAAAAAAAAATATGTTGCAATAGAGAATTAAAAATAAAAAATAACATGTGAAAAAATTGGCGCTCGCTCATATTTTCCAGGCTACGAACTCTTCATAGAAAAGTACGATTATGCACCATATTTTTTAAGATACCAATATGGGTATCATAAAAAGCTTTTGAAGAGATCTTTTAGGAAATACAATTTTTTTTAAATGCTCAACCCATTAAGAACCGATGACAGTTTTATGTAAACATTTTTTTCTTATTTTTTAATTCTCTGTCACCCCAATATTTTTTTTTTTTTTTGTGATTGGAGTTGCCTCACTAAACTAGATTTACACATATGGTGAAGGGTATATAAGATTCGGCATAGTCAAATAGAACAAGTATTTGTTATAAATATTTTTTTAAGCTCTTATTAAGTCTCAAGTTTGATTGGGGGAAATTTTCCCGAAGTTTGTAGCTCAACTGAGATAATTCTATTATCGCAGGAGCGGTTTGGGCTGGTACATTTCTATGTATTTCTTATGTACGCTCCCCTATTCTTATGAAATAAAATAAACATTTAAAATTTGAATACTTGCTGCTCGTAACAAGTTCTAAATATATAAGATAATTATTAATTCATTTGTTAGAAGAATTACGGATTCACAGATAGATTTTTGTTTTTATAGAATTTTATATGGATTTCTGCATCGAAATAGAAAAATTTTTCAATATTTAGAACAGGAAGTAGACTAGAACGAATAAACACTAATTCCTAGCATACTTTTGGGCGTTGAAAAAAAATAATTTTATGTGTAGAAACTAAGGCGAATAAATATACGGTGGGTAAATGTTATACCTTCTAAGGGCGGTTTACATGGTCATAGAAGTCTTACGACATGTCAAATTTTTGTGCAGAATAGTACCAGTGGGATCGTCTAAACCAAATATGTAATGAATCTGCACTAATTAAGAGAAATTACGGATAAACATTTGACAGTCGTATGGCTCTCTATGTTTTCTGAAAATTTTTAAAAGACAATTACGAATCATTAGATCAGGGATGCATTTTCCTGCAAACCGCCCAAAAACCTGTGTATACCAATTGTGTAAACGCGTAAAAATCTGTCGTAAGATTTTTACTTTCATTTTTAAAAATATGGATGGATTTTCATATTATTTTCTCTTGGATTTTACGAACCTAAAGTCGTACCGTCTAAACCGCCCTTTACAATTAAAAAAATGTTTTTATATGGAATACCTTCTATCAAATAATTTTATTTGTTATTCTATTGTTAATAAAAATGAGTTAAAGGTTTTATGTTGCATAGTGCGAAAGATTACATTACTTTTCAATCAATATCAATCGAATATTTATCATTTTAATTCCAAGTACAATAAGATATTTATGTTCGAACGAATACTATTTTTACAATCCTCTACAATTTCCTTAACGTTTTATTCTTTGTACGAATTGTTCTTGTTCGATTCATTTATGCTTGTTTCGAACTGCTTTATTCTCTCACAGAAAAAATTAAATAAACAACTCAAATGAATCTATGCTTAGGAGTCGAGCAGTGTTGCCAGAAAGTGTCAAAAAAAATTACGCTTTTTCTTTAAAACATTTTCATTTTTTTATTAAAAGTAACATTTTGAAACTGTTCTTAAATAAATAAAAATAATTTCATGTTATTTATTTAAAATATAGTAAATAGTTTCATTTATTAAACAAAAACTGATATAAAAAATATAAAAACGTATGAAAGTGTAAATTTAAAAATTAATAAATTTTAGGCTCATTTTTCTTGTCTAAAAATTAAAAAAATTTTTTAAATATTTAATATTGCTGGTAATGTTGGACTTATAAGGCTCGCAGTTTTAAAGTTTTTTAATATTTTCCTTAGCAATCGTTAACGTAGCTATTATGCCATTATTCAATCGGGAAAGATGGTCAGCCTATATAAATTTCAGTTGGCTAAATATTCTCTACAAACAAAGGCTTGTTATAAATTATAATTTGATTATTCAAAGCTCATCCGTAGTGCGTGCTCTCGCAATTAAAAAAATTGTAAAAGATGAATTTTTTTTATAAATTGGTTTAACCTTTTTCCGTTGAAAGATTGAGCTCCGACAAAAATTTACTATTTATATAATTTTAAAAATACCGTTATTACAAAAAAAAATTGAGTCGTATTTGCTTTAAAACTTTAACTTGAAATAAGTTTTACTTCATCCGTCACTTTTTTTAAATTTAAGAATTTTAGAAACATTAAAAATTGTTGCATACGTCAAGGCAATAAAGCAACAACTTTATTTTGAACTAATTTTTATATGGGATTTTGAGAGCATTTGCAAGTATACATATAATCTTTGTGAATAAACCATTATTATAGAGCTTCTTGCCTCAAATAATAAAACTTATTCAGTAACATTACTTTATTTCATATCTATTCCAAAAGTTACGTAATTTGGCAAAATACAACAATACAATAAATGTTACGTGGAACCTTTAAAATTTACAAAAAAAAAAATTTAAATGGATCCAAACGGCATCACTAGGTTCGAGCAAAAGATTTTACGAGAGAATTATTCAAAACACTGTTCTGGAGTAAAAATTTATTCCTACGCTGAATTGAACAATTCTAAACAGAATACCCGTACAAATTCCGATTTGCCTCTAAAACTTTTTGGCTATTTTTATCTTCTTTATATTTTAAGAAACAATTGCTTTAAAGCAATCATTATAGTGCTATTAAACGTTCATTATAGTTTTAATATCATTTTCAATAAAGCCGTTATTTAAGAGAACAATGTCTTTCATTAAAATAAAATCAGGTGTTTGTTGTAAAAATAATTTACACCTGATGCAGAACTATAAATTTTTATGATTGGGTGTTCCATTTGTTTTTTCTTCATTTGTGTAAAAATAATTTTTTTTTTAGTTTTAAAAATAGAAACATACATATGTACGTGCTTATGTAAAATATGTATAAAAATATTTTATTTCTGTTCAAAAGCATAATTGCTAACAAATGTATTTTTTTTTTAAGTGACAATTAAGGTTTAGCAAATTCTCAAATATTTGGTTGTTTTTACAAATTAAATGAAATGAAATAGATTACGAAATACATCTAATAAATTCATAACTAAATAAATCCAAAGTTAAGGTGGTTTTATGTGAAGACAGCAAGGTTAGGTTAGACAGGCGGTTGCTGAGCAGCCCAAGTAAATAAAAAAAAAACAATCCCTTTGTGTTTGTAAATTCTGATTTTATTTGTTACATTTTTTAAAATAAGAAAAAAAGTGATCTGCGGACTTTTAACCGTAAAATGCGAAAAATTCAGATAAATCAGTCAAGCGCTCATTGTTACTCACGCACAGTGGGTTCCATAACACATATGGGTCACTTTTTATTATTATTTTCTTATTTGAGGTTTTAAATTTAAATTGTCTCCCTATAACTATTTATTAGACACAATAACAAACTTTTTTTTTTTATAAAGAGAAGTAGCACTTCAGGCAATAATGCCTATTTAGTTATTTTCGTAACCGTGCTACATTCTTTAGGAAAGGGATAGATGAGAGATAAGACAGGTGGTGAAAAGAGAAAGATAGATAGTTATTTTACTTCGCCGGCGAATATGCTATTAAGAAGTACCGACGAAGGAGGCTGCATATTTTAATGTTAATTCTGAATATGTATTTATACCATTAAACAGAAAAAAACATTTTTTATTTTTGGTTGCCGCAGGGGTTGAACCCTGGTCAACCAGGTTTGTAGCCAACGTGTTTACCACTTCGACTATAACAGCCTTTACTTTTTATTATGTGTAAATCTCACCCGTTCTTTTTTATACTTCGTCGTCACTCCTTTTGTAGAGCCAATGATTTTTTGTAGAGCCAATAATTTTTTTTATTTTTTATTCTCAGTCTGGAGTTACTTTACTTAACTAGATTTACATACAGTGTTGGGCAAAACAAAAGCAACAAAGTTTATAAATATAAAAAAAAAATAATTTACTTGGTATCAAAATGGTTTTACAAAAAACAAAAAATCCTATTTACTTCACAATTATGTATGCTTACAAATAGTTAAAAAAATAAATTAATTTAATTCACGTCTTTACAAAAAAAAATCGAATTAAACTATTCAGGTCTCTATAAAAAGCTGTGCAAAACAAAAGCAACAAATTAATATTTTGTATACGATACTTTTTTTTTATCATAAGAGTTCGCTACGATTTTAGATCGTTTTCCGGAAATACGCTTTTTTAGTATGCCAAAAAGCTTTTCAATGGGATTCAAGTCGGGTGATTGTGCCAGCCAATCAAGAACTTGAATTCTACTGACTTCAATGAACTCCTTGATCAACCTCGATGGATGTTTCAGATCATTATCATGTTGAAACACCCATCGAAGAGGCATATTCCACTCAGCATAGGGAACCATCTTCGTTTCAAGAATTTCTTTATATATGAAACGGTCCATTGTACCATCAATTTTGTGAAACGGCCCAACTCCATTTGCTGCCAACCCCGTGCTTAAAATTAATCTTACAATTCTGTGGTTTAAGCCGTTTGTCAGGCAATCGTCGTACTGTGGACATGCGATCTATGTTCATTAAGTTAAATTTTAATTTGTCGCTTAAAAGTACGCTTTTCCATTTTTGAACGGTCCAGTTGAGGTGTGTTCTAGCAAAATTTAATCTAAATAAATAAAAGAACATAAAAGTATTAGTACTAATTCAAATAACAGCAAAAAAAAATGAAGTAGTTAGATTAGTACCTTTTTTGAATATGTTTCCTGGTTAGCACTGGCTTTTTTGCTGGTCTGTAACTTTTTTCTACGAATTATACTGTCGTGTACATTTTACATGGAAGTGGAAAACGGATTTTTTTTTTGAATACGACATATATCTCTATCTTCGCGCTCGGAATTTTTTCGTGGACGCCCTCCTAAATGAGTCACAGTAAGCTTTCTTGTCGATTTATACTTTTTAAACAATCTGCAAATCTATCAATGTTATACTTCTTAGCAACCGAAGCTTGCTTTTCTTCTTTTTTGAAATCTTTAATTTTTTGAGATTTTAAGGTTTGGCAATATTTATCATCGGCCATTCTAATAAGTTACACCAGTGCAGTAAACGTAGAGAAACTAATTTAAAAAATGATTTATAAAATAATTTAACCTTTAAGAACTAGTTTACATAAATATGTTGCGTTATTTTTTTAAAAAGAAATGTTTGCAAATGATTTTACAATTTGTTGCTTTTGTTTTGCACACTTTTTTTACGTTTGAATGTTTTTGGTGGATTTTTTAAGAGAGTTGCAAATTTTGGACTACTAAAATTCTCTTTCATTACCTATCATAAAAGTACATAACAAACATACAAACACTTATTTTTTAATAAAAATTTGTATGAAATATTTCTGTTTAAGGTTGTTGGTGTTGTTTTGCACGACACTGTATATGATGATACCCTTCATAAGCTTCGGCATAGCCAAATATAGCAATCTTACTTGTTAATATTATGTGTATCTTTGTCGCATGGGGACATCTCATAGAGACTTTATTTTTTTATCTGTCTGTGTCTAACATGATCCCAAAGACACAATTTTACCTTTTGGAAAAGGAACCCTTAAAACCAAACCTTATTATTGATGCGTTAAAAGTAATCTGAATTCGTTCTCTTTAATAATGACTAAATTATGAGAAAAAAAATGTTTTTTTCAAAAAACTATAACATATTTGTTGCTGTTTCTATGTCTAGAAAATGGAAATCTATTTATAACTTTTTAGTAAATGGAAAAATTTTAAATCATCCATTTGTTTTCTTTTTGTTCGCCATAAACTTTTAATGATTTCTTTAATTTTTGACTAAAAAGTACAAATTTAAATTAAATTAAAATATAATTTTTAATTTGCTTAATAACGCTTTAACGAAGAAATAGATGTCTTCAAAATTTAGGATTTGTTTTATTTCTTTTACTCGATTTTTGCTTATTTCTATAATTGTCAACGACGAAGGTCGAATTATTGAAATAATCAAATTTATTTTTATAAGGGAAGCATCGATACGTCTTTTGGCCAATGCCAATACGAATTTAAAATTTAAACGGAGATTGCAATAAAATAATTTTAAAAAATTAATCTTAAAAAAAGTAAAAATATAAGAGGAAATGTTGCGTAATTAAAAAAAGTAATTTTACCATGAATAAAGTAAAATAAAAATTAACTAGAAATTATTTTTACAACCGAGAGTGTAAATGCCCTCGATTAGATTATAAGAACTACGTAAATGTCTGCTTTTATGAGCACTTTCTCAAAAAAGAGCAAAAGATATAGAAAATTTAGAGGGATTCGTCGGGTTCTGCTTGCTGCCTCGAAGAACATAGATCGATCTTGCTGATTTTAAATAGAAAACTTTTCAAAACTATGTCTGATTGATTGCTGTAATTAAACTTTCTCAAGCTCATCTAATGCATGAGCAAAGTTAATTTTAACACTAACACGGATGGACAGACGGACATCGACTTCGCTATGCATTAGAACTCAGAATATGTATACTTTATGAGGTCGGAAATGGATATTGTAGAATTTACAAGCGGAATGACAAGCAAAGAGTTACCCTTTTTCCACTTTTTGTGGTGAAGGGTATAACAAATTAAAATTTTTTTTCGTATGTATTAAATAAAGTGACTTGAAATAATCTAAAGAAATCTCAAATCTCAAGTCAGAAGTCAGAAGACCTTAATGGCTTTAGTTTGCGATTTCTTTATGTCGAAATTTCTTCCTCTATCAAAAGCTTTGCGGGAAAGTCAAACCTTAACATTTTTAATCACGTTTAAGTGGGAAGAATAAATTAAAAACGTTACCATTTTACTTTGATGTAAATTATCTTAGAACTCTAACATTATTTTAGAAGAATCCATATAATCGGAATATCATTTACTTTAGAGAAAGCTGATTAGAAGCTTATTCAATCATTTTTACAATACATTATAGCACCACTGATCATTGCTCTGCCCTCTCTGTGATTATAAAAAAACATGGTTGCCTGGACTACACAAATTTAATTTCTTTTTGTCCCTTAAAGTCACAGTAGGCCAATTCATACATTTAATAAAACTGAAACTGGATCATTTCTATACATGAAATATTTTTTGAAAACCTATTTTTGGAATTTTTGTCTGTCTGTCTGTTTGTGTTCGCATCACGTCAAAACTGCTGAATGGATTTGAATAAAATTTTGTGACGAGGTTCCTTAAAATCCTGGTTCAAATAAAGAATACTTTTTGTTTCATTAAAATATGTCATTTCGTAGAGAAACCAAAGGTACAAATGTGCACCCAATTTTAGCAATATAATGGTAGTTGTCAGCTCATTTCATTTTTGTAAATGGAAAATTTTTAACACTCTCTATAAAACTCTGGAGCAAATAGTTAAAAACGCATTTTGTTTTAATTTGAATTTTTAGAAAATTAGAAATGACATGCAAACAAAGTCTCCTTCTGGCACTGCTAGTAATTGTTAAGACCAACCTCTTACAAGAATGTCTCATGTCATATGCTCTCAAGCAAACTGTACTCAACTTTCTTTGATTTCATTATTCAGTCGCAGTTTTTTTTTCACTTTTCTGACTTTCAGGTATCATTCTTTTTACTGTTAAAACACTTGCCTAAATACCAGATTGAGACCTGATTTTTAAAGCTAAAAGAAAAGAGTTTGACACAGTTCTCATAATTTTTCATTTTTTCGATGGAACTTAAAACATTTAGAATTCTTTTCTATTAATCTCCTTCTAAAGTATTTCAAATCTTTTAGGTATCCGAGCTTAATTTAGCGATTTCATCCTTATTTCCGAACAATGGCCAGATAGAAATATTTTTGCGAATAGCAGTCATCGTTTTTGGCTCCTTTTGTTATATTTAAAATAATTTTCTCATTTTTCACTAATGTTTGTTGGAAAGTAATATTTTTCTTTTACTAATATTTTATTATTTAATGCGACTACTTGCCAAAATTTAAAAAAATGCAAGATGAAATGACACTAAAAGTATCGACGTTATCAGATGCTCCCTAATATTTGTATCATAAAATGTGTTTAGTAAATAATTTTTAAAATTTTATTTTCGCCAAATAATCTAAGTAAAAAACTTTTTTTTTAAATTATTAGTTGAACTGTTTGATATTATAACAAATGAACTCATTAATTCGGCTTAAGTTCATTTAATTACATTTAATTTTGTAACTAAAAATGCAGGGAATATTGATAATCAATCAATATTAATTTGGTTAGACGGTTCCAAAAAACGCTGCATTAAATTCTGCTGTTAACTAATTTTCCTTGTTTTCTTTAGAAAACTTTTGCAAAAGTTTGTAAATAATTTTTTTTTCTTAATAAAAATTTAGAAACTAAAATAAATTAAAATCGAATTAATTAGTTTATTTGCTTAACGAAAAACTTTGTATATAAAAGCATATTTACCGGCATTTGTAAAAAGAAAACGAAAAATAAAACAACTAAACTGCTTCAGTCTTTTATAATTAAATTTTAATCCATGTATTTGTCATTTGTTATTGTTGTTTAAAAATTAAATAAATAAAAGAAAATGTTTACGAACAGAAAAACATGCTTTTTTAAAGAAAAAATATTTTGTTGTTGATGCTTTTGTTTTTAAAAAATCATTAATTAAAACTAAATAATCTTGAAATAATAAAATAAATAAAAACACATTTTGTTTATGTTTTAACTACTAAAAAAATAAAAATAAAACTGAAAAGATAACTCAATAACAACACTTTAACTTTCTACTATTTGATACTATTAAAAACATATTTTTACAATACATACAAACAAAAATATACAGTGATGGTTAAAACACTTGCAACTAAAATTTACATAGATTTTTTGTTTTATAAAGGAATTTTATGTATTAAAAAAATTTTTTTTTAATATGAAACTGAATATCTTTTTGAACCATAAAATCAAATTTTCAGCTGAATAAAACAATTCAATCAGTTAATTGTTATGTTTTACAAGTTACTTTTGTTGCGTTAGCAAGAGACAAGAGACACCTCTTTCGACACTTTGTCTGATCGATTGGCGTATTTAAATTTTTTCTAGCTGATCTAATGCCACGGCAAACTTGATTTCAACACTAATACGGACTTCGCTATGCATAAGAAGTCAGAATATATATACTTTATGAGGTCGGAAATGAATCCAATAAACGGAATGAGAAATTTAGTTATCAAAGTGCTTTGACTGTTTATAAAAAACAAAAACAAAAAATCAGAAAAAGCAATAATAAAACAATTTGTTGCCATCCAGAAACCTATAAAGCAGTAAAAACCACAAAAATTAGCAAGATTAAGTGTTTGGTGTATCAGATCGCAAAGAAGTATTTTCGGGACTTTCTGCAAATTAGGCGGATAAATTCAAACAAAAATCTGTCGATATGCGAAAGTGTTGTCTTATTTTTCGTCTAAATATGAAGGAATAATTTCATTCAAATAATTTGGAATATTGTTTCTTCTTTGACGTTAAAAAATTTAAAAAAAACTAACATTAGCGATTCTTTTTAGTCGGACTCTTGTTCAATAAGGTCTTGGATGTCGTCATCATCACTAAAATCACCTTAAGTGTCTACCAAATCTGCAACAATATTATTTAACAAATCTTTATTTGTATAACTATTTTTACTCTTTTTTTTAATATTGTTCGTGGCTTTAAATTTTTTAATCAATTTTAATTTTTATTTTGTTTTACAAATTTAAATAACTGGCACCAAAAAAAGAGTTGGGTTGTTTCGTTCAAAAAGAAGAAGAAGAAATTTATTTTCTCATTGCTCTCATTTACCCAATTTAAAAGTGCGGGAAGCAGTGGTGCCAGAAATTTTCATAGAAAAATCTTCATTTATCGAAAAACAAAAAATCTTAATTGAGGGGAAAAAATTTTCAAAATTTTTTATTCTTTTTACTTTTGAAAATATCTGTTTAACGTTTGCAGATGAACAAGGGAGTCATATTAAATTTATTGCAAAGTTCGAAACATTAACTCACTAACCGCTCTAGAAATATTTGATATTTTGTGCCAAGACACTTCCACTGTAACATTTTCTAAATTCTTAAAATATTTATTAAATTCATGTGGCAGAGTTCTCTAAATTCGTCACCGTAGCTTTGTACCTCACTGTCTTCAATTAATTTTGGAAAAAGTTTTCTTCGACTTACTAGTGAAGAAATTTTTATATTAACGTTTTGAGGGTCAATATAAAAGAAATTTTTTAAGGTTGTGTCGTTATGTCAGATCGTTTTGTTATTCGTTTACAAACCTCAATGTAAAAGGCAATAAAATTATCAATGAATTTATTTAATTCAAAAGCATTAAACTTGTTATCGGAAATATTAGTTTTTACAGTTAAATGTAGCGGCAGTGGTAAATTTTTTGTTTTAAAGAACTAATTATTAAATTGTAAGGTGTCAATAACTAAATCAAAAAATCTTAATTTTAGAAAAAAAAAAGGTCTTCAAATATTATTTTGATTAAAGAACCTTTAAAATTATGGTAAAATCTTCATTATGGCATCGCTGACGGGAACACTTTTCATGCAAATTGGGATCCCATAAAGAGTACAGAAACAGACCTAATAATTTATTTAGCTGTAGGGCGATTATGGGGTGCTGTCAATAAGTCTTTAGAAATGAAGAAGAATGATTAAATTTTTTAGTTGCTTTAATTTATTGGTTCTTTAATTTTTATCGGTCAAAATTAAGTAATATTATGGTCGTCGTAATTGACTCCCGCTACAGAGAGTATTTTCTCTTTGAACTAGAATCTCTTCTTTCTTTTTTTAATATTACAGAAAGGGGCTGGGAGCAAAAAGTTAAAAATTAAAATAATATGGCAACAATACGAAACGCAAACTCAACAAATGTGAACTCAATTATTATTATTATGATGGAATATCACTTAGCTGGGGTTCGTTTCTTTCTGATTTTTTTTAGCTTCAATTCCTTAATATGCATTGAATAGTTTCAATAAATGAAAATAAAGAAATAATAAATGTATTTATATAAATTGCATTTAACTATCTTGATCTGAATAATAAATTATTTTATCTTATAAAGTTTATGACCAACATTTATTAAACATGTATGTCAGACTTAGTTGCAAATACTTTGACCGCCACTGTATGTTTAGAAATAGATATGACGAAAATAAAGGCGAAAGCAAAAAAGAAAACATGTATTATTTTTAATTTTAAATTTTGTTATTTTTTTTTTTTATTTTTTTATTTTCTGATTTCAAACATCAACAATAAAAACAACATCAACAATAAAACAAACATTCAAATACTAAAAAAAAAAAACAAAAACAAATAAACGAAATTAATAATGATTAAATGGTGATGATCATTGATTGATTAGTTATATGGAAGTAAATAATGAGCCTGACGATGTTTCATTATGTATTCGACCTGGTGCCTTACACAAACAGAAAGGAGAGCCAACTTATGCAACAGTTTCTTTCGAGGTACTATTACTTTTACCACAACACAATGATACTACTCTACTACTACCTCTACTACTCAGAAACTACTTACAACTGCTGTTCTTACATCTAATTAAATTGATAATAGAAAAAATAACCATTAATAATTGCAGAACTTTTTTTTTTGTAAAACAAAAAATATATTAAAAAAAATAGAGTTTACAAAGGTGTCCTCTTCTAATTTTGATTTTATTATTTTTAAGAGCTGCATTTTGTTTACATATTGCTGCTGCATGCAACATAAAGCGCTTTATTTAATACACAAAAAATAGGTAACACAAATTAATTCATTTAAAACAAAAGAACTGATTAATTCAGTAATAAACTTTAATCTATACCTCTACTACTACTCTACGATTAATAATTAATCATATTATTAACATGATAGTTTTTTTTATTATTTTCATTTTTTAATGTTTTTAAAAACAATTTTGTCATATTCTCGCATAAAATTTAAGCTAAAATAAATTACTGCAGGGAAAGAACATCCATATGGTCATTAGACTTGTGTAGTTCATAAACGAACTAGTTTATTTAAACGATTCCATCGATTGAACTAAGTAAACAATTCATACTTATAAGTTCATTTTTGAACTATACTTTGTATTTGAACCACCAGACAAGAAAAACTAGAATACATGTCTTTTTTTTCTTGTTGACTATTTCTGACATTTAATTTAACATTCGTGATGGCAATGCTACAGTATTGTTGCCATCATATTTTAAAAAGAACATTTGAACTAACAAGGCTTTGAACAAAAGAACTAAAAGTTGAAAGTTGAACCAAGCGAAATTTTGAACTAAAGAGAGCCTTTGAACTAAATTTTGAACTGGTTTATTTTCAAACTTTGAACTAAAAAGAGCGATCACTAAATTGAACTATATGGCACAAGTCTAATGGTCATTACGGTACCAACATTTAATTCTAAAACGTAATTGATTGAATGAGAATTGGCTTTAACCAATAAAGTAAACAACTATAGTTTTTGTATACAAAATCTTACAATCTAAACTACTTCATAAATTTGTGTCGAAACTAATTTATTTTGTTTATATAAAATGTTCCTCTTTCAGAATATTTCATTTTAGTTTCTCAGTAAAAATGTTTGCCATTTTTATAGCGTTTCTAACAAAATCAGTCTCACTAAATCGATTTCTATTCAAACTGTTTTAGTTCACTCATCTAATGGTCTTTAATAAAACTCTAACGGGTTCATTTCTGTACATGAAATATTTTTTTGGAAATTTTGTTGTTGGTGTAGATAGTAATCGATATGAAATACAAAATACCTATTTTTTGTTTGTCTGTTTATAAAGATTTTTTTTATTAAAAATCTCATTAAATAAAAAATGGAGATATAAAAGAATTTAATACAATTTTTTTTTTTTTTGCTGAAATGGGTCAGCAATGTCTCGGGATATACGCGTCTTGCACTTCACGTTTTTGTAATAAAAATTTTATTTATTTATTTTTGAACTTCAATCTACAAATTTTCACTAAGCTTATTCTCCTACTTACATTCAATGTGCACTGATAGTTTATTAATTTTGAACAGATGTTCAATGAAGTGAATGAAAATTTCATGGGAAATCCATGATAGCAATTTTCACTTTGAGGGGAATGAAATTTTCATGGGCACAAAAATTTCACCTTTCATTCACGACAGGGTCGATTATGTAAAACCAAAAGTAAATTGTACTTGATGTACCCTCTTAAGTAAATAAATAAAATTAGGAAATGTGTAAACAGAAAATCACTTGATTTGAATAGTAATCAAATTTGAAAGAAAACTCTAGATTTTTCCTTATTGTGTCATACATAAATATTAGAATATGTTTCCAAAAGTTGTTAGTAAACTGCAATATATAAGCAAACATGACTTTACAATACCTATGCGAACCTGAAAATATTATTTTATTTTAGAATCTTTTTTCTTCACTGCTTATTTGACACGATGCATTTTAGAAAACTAAAATTTACTAAAGCAGCGCAGTGATGCATTTACGAATGAGGCCCTGCTTTCAAATAAGACATTAAAAGCAGCTTCTTTATTAAATAAATATGTTTTCATATTTTTACTTTATTGATAAAAATATTAATGAATACGCACAGTATGCGTCATCGTTTAAAATTTATATTCTATCATGTTAATTTTTTTTTGTTTTGTTTTTGGGAACTACTAAAACCACATTAATATAATTTTGCTTTTTAGTGCAAAACTGAAATAAAAAAAAGATGCGTTTAATATACTGGCCTGGCCTTAACTAAAAAAATTTATAAAATAAAAAAAATAAAAATTTAAACAATAAAACATCCCAGTTGGTCATTTCTTTGAAACGTCCTAAATGACGGCAACAAGACAACAGTAAATCGTAGAAGGAATATTGGGGACAGCATAAGCAAATAATCAACAAAATTATCTTACAAATGGCCGCGCAATCATGCAAGACTAAAAGAAAGAAAATACCCATTTTGCTGTTTGTCGTCGAAGATTATGAATGTGAGTGATATTGAGAGTAGACTTCCTTTAATTGCCTTCAGAAAATTTTAACAGACGACAAGTCGTGCCTAAAATAATGAAGACAATGTCGTATGTGGCAATTTGGCCAACTGGGATATAAAAGGTATCTAACACAAGCACATTATAAAATATAAAAAACGAAAAATATAAACACTTTTTGGAATCTTATGCTTTTTTCGTTTGTTTTTTTTTTCAAGTTATTTGCTGCTGCTGCTGCTACTGTTTAGTTGCTCTCTCTCTCTCTCCTCAATAAGATATCGCAATAAATTATTATAGGTCTGTTCCAGATGCATAACAAAATAGTCCGGACTCTTGAGAGTGAAAAGAAAATTACTCTCTGAATGTGACAAAGTAGTCCGAATCATTTTTTTTTGTGATCAGTAAAAACACATTTTTATAATTAATAGACAAATGTTTTATTTATTTATAATTTACAAAAGTTTTATTTCTTCTAGATTCCAAAATTTATGCTAATTTAATTCTTAATTGAAAATTACCAATCCCGGGGATTTTTTACTTCCCGGTTTTTTTTCTGGTTTTTAAATTCCCAAAATCGACGCTATTTTTTCGACGCTATCTTGGCGCACGTTCTGAACTTACCCAAAGAAAAAGTTCGTACAACTTTGTACAGGAAATGAAAAATTTTACTCTCTCATTTTATCTCAAAATTGTATAAAAGTTGTTATCTGGAACGCTTTTGGACTAATTTGTCCTAGTTCGGACTGTTTTTTAATGCGTCTGGAACAGACCTTATAACACAAACAAAAATTGTAAAAAACAAAATATTAAATTGCATGTAAATTTATTTATAATCTTTAAAATGTAAGATGAACAAAATATATTTGAATTTATTATTCATAAACATAATTTATTTTAAACAGTTTTGTTTGAATTTTTTAATTTTTTTTTTTTTATTTTTAATCACCAGAGTTCGGATGAGTCATTGTCTCGATACAAATGCAATTATGAAAATTGTAATCGCAGTTACAGCACGATTGGCAATCTGAGAACACATTTAAAAACTCACAAGGGTAAGTTTACTCTAAAACGGTTTTCATTTTAATAAATATTGAAAATAATGTAAAAATTTTCATGTTACATTAAAGGTGAATATCGCTTTAAGTGTCCAGAAGAAGGTTGTGGCAAAGCATTTTTAACTTCCTACAGTTTAAAAATTCATATTCGAGTTCACACCAAAGTTAAACCCTACGAATGTGATGTAGGTGGCTGCGAAAAGGCATTTAATACTCGCTATAGGTAATTAAACTTTCTTAATTTAATTTTTTTTTGCTTGTGTTTATTTTAACAATTTAATTTCCTTAACAGACTTCATGCCCATTTGCGTCTGCACAATGGCCAAACGTTCAACTGTGACCAGTGTAAGAAATGTTTTACTACTTTAAGCGATTTAAAGAAACATATGCGCACTCACACCCAAGAGAGACCTTATAAATGTCCCGAAGATACATGTGGTAAAGCATTTACTGCCTCGCATCATCTAAAGACGCATATACGCACCCATACCGGAGAACGTCCGTATCCCTGTGAAGAAACTAGCTGTCAAAAAGCTTTCATTACTTCGCACAGCCTAAAATCGCACAAGAAAACGCATCAAAAACAAACACAAAATCGGACACCCAAAGAACGTAAAACAAAAACTAAAAATCGTAAATGTGAAAATAATCTTCTTAATAATGATGGCACAAGTGAGGAGCAGGATAATAATGTTATTAAACAAGAAGAAGAAAAAATAATATCCTATACGGAGGAAACCAATTCCACCTATAATAACAGGGAATTTGAAGAAAATAAAAACAAAAGTGATATAAAACAACAGCAACAGCAGCAGCCATCTGTAGCATTTGTCAAATCTGAAGCTGTGGAATGCAATATAAACGATATGTTTGCTGTAAAGATGCCAGATATAAAAACATCTCAATATTCTACACTGGCACCGAAAATTGAAAGTATGTGCTTGCCAGAGACATCGCAAGCTTTTCCGGTAACGTATGCTGCAGAAGAAGAGATACCAATTCCTTGGATTGATGCTGGAGTCTTAGTACCTAAACCTATATTGCCTATGGCTCCTTTAACCTCGGCTTGTGTAGCCATACCAACCGAAATGCCCAGTTATGTCAATTTACAGACAAATTATTCAAATGCCATGTCGATTGTAAACCCAGCACAATACCAAATGCCAGCAGACAGCAGCAACATAGCTATGGAAATCGATCAAAATAATATTTATAATAACAGTAACAACATTAGAAATGTTCATAATTCCTATCAACAAACATCTGCCGCTACTACTGCTGTTCAAGACATTTTACCGCTTCAGGAAAATATAGAGGACTTATTAAAGGACTCTGATTATATTAGTGATGCCGATATGGAAACAGAATCACTACTTAATGACATCCTAATGACCATCGATAATAATACCAGTCTATTGCAAGAAACTCTTCAACAGGCCGACGAAGTACCAACAGATGGTACGGGTCTCATTGAAGTGGATTTGCGGAATAATAAACCCACCCTAAAGCAAATAACGGCTGATGCTGGCATTTGTAGCTGTACCAACTGCAAATGTGATAAAACCAAAAATTGTCAAGGCGATTGTTCTGCTGAAATTCCTTGTACCAAAAAAGGTCAAAATGTTAAATCAATTAAAGGCAGTTGTTGTGCAAATAAAAATAAAGCAAACAAAACGCTCAGTAAACGTGAAAAAGAAATGAATCAAAATATAGAAGATGTGGCCATGTTATTGCAGAATCTTGCCTCGATGGGTGGTGATAGAAAAGGTGGCTGTTGTGGCACTGGCAATAATGCAGCCAGCAAAGAAACTAACGCTCCGGAGATAAAATCTTCTTGTTATTGTGGACAAACTGCTCAACTAGAATCAAAAACTATTTCAAACACCTCTGGCTGTTGTTCACCAGAAAAATCTTCTTCGAACATTAATATGATGGCGCCGCCACCTTCTAGCAATATAAATTCTTTAAAGAATTCAAGCTGCACTTGCAAGAGTCCTTCAGAAGGTGTAGCTAATGGCTGTTGTGTTGTTATATGTCTAAAAACTTTACAAGCCTTGCGAAAAGTTTTATCGCGTAAAAATTTAAATCTAATGCTTTGCCCTCAAATGAATCAGAATAATTAACGATTAATAATTGTTGTGCAATTTATACACAATAGTATTTTTGTTAAATTATTTGTTGCAATTATTTTATTTTTTTATTACTGTTATTTAAATTTTTATTTTATATTATTTTTTGCTTCTTTAACTTGACGTTTAAAACCCAACAAGTTCTGTAAAACCAACACAAGCAAGATTTAAATAATTTAGAAACGATTTATTTATTTAATCTCTAAATCAAGTTGATTTAAAAAGTGTGTGATTTTTTAAAATATGATTTGATCGTCTAAATTAAGACTGCCCGGTAATCCCATTTCAACACCTGGCAATACACGACTAATCTCCGAACTATCCCGACAGGCTGGTTTACAGTTTGCAGCCGGCTGTTAGAAAATGGAGTCAGAGTTTCATGCAAGCACTACTCCGTAAAAGGTAAATAATTCTGCCTTGGACAGACTTATAAAATTTGGTCCCCCATGGGCAGAGAAGAAACATGAATTCCAAATACTTCTTGTCCTGCCTCAAGCAGGCCGAAAGAGGGGAAGAGAGAAGTATGCCACTGATGTATTAAAAATTAAATTAAAAAAATGTAAAAATGCGTCAAAATGATATCTCGCAACATCTTGTAGAAAATATTTGAGCAAAATTTATTTAAACTTTAAAGATTTCATTTTTTTTTGCATTTTTAAACTCGATTTACTTTTGACTAGATTTGTTTACTCGATTTCAAAATTAGTTAAATCATGGAAAATCAACTTGTTAATTCGTTTTTAAATAACAAATTTTACTTGTATTTGTTTTACAGAACAGGGCCGAATCATTGTTAGCTACATGCCAAAAATCTGAAACTAAAAACATGAAAGTATTGTTTCATAGTTTATATTTACATTTCTTTTTTTTTTTATAGAAGTTAAAACCAAATTGTGCCTTATATTAAAAAATAAAATCAAAAAAGAACTTAAATTAACCAAGATGAGAGTTATAGAGCAGTTTTATTTCTAGCTGGGACATGCTCAGTTTGTTCAAAATTCTTTGAGAACATTTTTAACCTCAGAACAGTGCAAGGCTCTTCGTATGGTTAGGAAGTCCGTCCAGGTAAATAAATATTTTATAAACATTAAAATGCAGAAATGACATAAAAAAATAATTCTTGCAAGAAAACCAACTTTAAAATGTGTAAAATTTCAACATTTTAGCATTGAAATAATATTTGAAATTTTAACTGTCCATGTTTTAGGCTTCAAAAGATAAAAGGGCACATTCCTTAAATTCACGTTTTTATGGGCATATCCTTTAATTTCTAGGTACATTTTTTATTTTGATACACATTTTATGAAAATTATAACTGTCTGCAAATCACGCTTCAAAGTATGGGGACACCCTATAGAAAATATAAACTTTCCAATAAAGAAAAAAATTAATTAATACAATTAAAATTTAATTTTTCGGCTTTGGTTCGTTTTTTAATTTAACTTTTATAAAGAAAAATTATTTTTCAAATGTATGCGGACGTTTTCCAAAGAAAGCAAGAAAAATTAGACGCCTGCCGAATGTAATGCCGCATTTTCAGGACCGCCAAATCCATCATCAGCATTCTTCGCATCGATCAACCTTAAGTTGTGTATATTGTAAATATCATCCATTTAACCAACTAATCAATATTAATTTGGTTGGACGAAATTCACACACAACTCAAAGCATTTATTTGTTGCATATACATTTATACCTAACTAATCAACAGTTGATATGATACTGGAACAGCATCTATAATGTTGTGGAGAAACAAGTATGAATGATTAAATATAAAAAAATGCATTTCGTGAATATACCGAAGGTGTAGTACAAAATTGCAACAAATGTACAAGACGTGTTGTTAAGAAAACAACAAAGAAATGCTTTGGGTTGAGTGTGAATTTCATCCAACCAAATTAATATTGATTATTGATTGATTATACACAACTTAAGGTTGATGGATGCAAAGAATGCTGATGATGGATTTGACGGTCCTGAAAATGCGGCATTACATTCTGCCAGCGTCTAATTTTTCTTGTTTTCTTTGGAAAACATCCGCATCATTTAAAAAATACTTTTTCTTTATAAAAGTTAAATTAAAAAATGAACCAAAGCCGAAAAAGTAAATTTTAATTGTTTTATAAAAATCACCGGTTCAACCCCTGGCTGGGAAAAAAATAAAAAAATTAATTAATTAATACATTTAGAAATAAAAATATTAAAAAAACAAGTAAGAGTGCTGTATTCAGCTATGCCGAATCTTATATATCCTTCACCATGTAAAAACAAATATTTGGGTAACACAGACTTAAAAACTATGAAAAAAATATGTTTCTATATTTACAGGCATGTTCTGACAATCGCAAATCGCCTAAAACTTGCGATGTGAGTTGAAATCGCATGAAAGGTGTTCTGAAGTTCACAACCGCAAGAAATTTGGCGACTTGAAATCGCAAGCACAGACTGAAGTGAAGTTATAAATTTCACTTAAAATAAATTTTAAAACAACAATAAAACTATACACAAATAAAAATTAATGTTTTCTTTTGTTTTTATCAAAATTTATTTATATTTTTACACAATTAAAATGTTAAATAATAAATTTAAAATATGCCCTTTGTTTTATCATTTGTTTGTGTTGGTTTTTTCTTGAGTACTTGCGATTTCATAAAAACAGCTGTTCTTATTGATGTTCGAAAATATATTAGTATTAGTGCGGTTAAATGTTTAGTCGGTAGTCAAATAAAAATGCGGAAATTCACATTTTAAAATCTTAAACAAATATTCAGTGCTTATTAAATGGGCGATGTAAGTGTTAATGTACGTTAATAAATATATCTCAATTATTTTTAGGACGATCTGCGTTTTGAATGTGTATGTTATAACTAACAAAATAAGCAAAAATAATTTTAAAGTACTGATTACTCACGATCTAAGTAATCTTTTTCTTTAAAGTTGCTAAATGCAACATCACTAATAGAAATTCATTTGTCGCCAAATTATTTCTTGCTTTGTATAAAATTTTTAAATTAATAAATATTTATTGGATTAGAATATCCAATAGATTGAAATTATCTCTAAGCATCTGTTTTTTAATTTCATGTTTATTTGAAGAATATAAACTAAGCAAGAAGGCTGCTGCCTTTTTTTAATTTTCTTTTGATTTTTATGTTTTGCACCGCCAAATCATGTTTTTGTTTTTCGAACATAAGTTTGAAAAAAAGCAAATCGCGTGAGTTTCAGAACATGTAAAACAAAAGTTGGCGTTTTTGAAATCACATGCGATTTCAAAAACGTGCGAGTGTCAGAACATGCCTGTTAATTTCACATAATAATGACATCGGCTCTTGGTTTAAGCATTTCCTGAAAGATATCTTTAAAAGCTTTTAAATAATACCCATATTGGCCATCCAATCAACTTTTTTAATGAAAATTTCAAAGGCCCATAAATTCGAAAATATAGGCGAGCGCCAATTTTTTCACTTGATGTTTTTTATTTTTTAATTCTAGGTATATTGCCCCATATATTTTTTTATTGGAGTTACTTCATTGTTCCAAATGGCGCTCGCCCATATTTACCGAGTCATGGGCCTCTAAAATTTTTATAAAAAAGTTAGATCGTCAGTATGGATACCATTTAAAAGCTTTTGAAGAGATCTTTCTAGAAGTACAATTTTTTTTTAATAGAATGCTTAACAAATTAAGAGCCAATGACATTTTTATGTAAGTAAAATTATAGTTATTTCAAATAATCCACAAACAACAAAACGTATGCAGGTTCTGTAATTTACCTTCATAAGTGAAAAAAGAAACAACCTGAAGATTTTACCATCTTTTCTCATATTGTAATTTAAACGTATTTATTGCGATATTATTTGATAAACAAATTTGAGAAAGGTTCATTGTTTATTGTTTGCATAGCAATAAAATAAATAATTTGGAGATGGATTTGGTATAGCGAGCATGAGAACACTTTGGAATGAAACTTTAAGTGAAAGTAAAAGCATATATATAAAAAAAATGACCAATGCCATCATAAATTCATTAATCTTCACCAGCAGGTATGGCGTCTTCAAGGCGTCTAATAAATTTAACACGTATCTCTGTTACGTTATCACCTTTTAGCTGATCCTAATAAAAATAAAAAATTTAAAAAAATAATAATTACAAGTACGAAAAGAAATAAACTTGCCTGAACAAAATAGCATTGAACTTCCAGCTGAACCATTTCCAAAGCACCTCTAATGCAACCGCTTATAATAGAACTATACCTTAAATTTGTTAGATCGGATGGTAACTCTACGAATTCGGTTAGGGGATTTGTTTCGAATTGCAACGAAAACTCATCGGAGGCTGGTGACCAATTTGTAATAGTTGGTTGAACATTCAAATAAATACGAAAAGCTTGTTGAATACGATCAGCTGTTTCACGCATTTCTAAACAACGTGTTGCTGAGGTTCGTGCCAAAAAGTCTTCAATTAAACGCATACCCATATTATAGCCAATACGTTCCAACTGTTTGTTGACATCTTCAACATTCTCCAAGTCACGCAGCATTTGAGTTACCAATGCTCCATAGGTGAGTGTTAGAAACTCGGAATTCTAAATAGCCGTTTGAAAAGGTGGAATGAATGAGGGAAGGTGCAAAATAAATTTTCTCTAGCCATTATTTTTGTTTAAATACAGTGATATAAATCCTATTATGACTTAAACTTAACTTAGGGCTAAATTGTATTTACAGTTTCGTAAGTTCTATACGAAAGTGACGAGGACGCAGGGCATTGATTTAAAACAACAGGCGCTCCTATGAGCGCATGCTGATGTTACTTAATTGGAGTTATAGTTATGTTAGGCGTTGATGTTGTTATGTTGGTTTGATGAGGTGCTATAACTCGTGGCGGTGCCCTTGGCACTGAAGCTCTTGACAATTGTGTCATATGATGCTGTTCCTCATGTCCCGCCCCTTGTTGCTGTGTATCGCCCTTTTCTTGTGCAGAATGAAAGCGGCCACCCTCACCACGAACACGATTCATGGCATGACGATGTCGTGACTCGTGTAAATATTTTGAACGCTCTTTGGGAATGCGTGACTCTAATTTAGCACGTGCTTGTCGTCGTACAAGTATGCGTTTGTACTGCTTAGCATTTACATAAAGTGGTTCCTCTTCAGGTTCCGGCGATTGCGGATCCTCTGCAGATGTCGCTGAAACAGAATCTGCAGCAGCAGGTGTGCTAGAAGATGCTGTCGTGCTATTTGCATTTTGTGTCTGTGTTGTCGGTGCAGGAGCAGGCGTTGATACTCGAACTGTAGCGTTGCCAACATTGCCTACTGTTGTTGCGGTCAACTGATTGGCTGTTGACTGTGGTACCATAATAATTTGCTGAGCTATAGGAGTACCAGTTCCGGAGGTGTTTGAATTTGGCTGAGGCTGCAACTGAGTCGCTGATGTTATTTGCATAATTTGACCATTGATATTAATATATTGGGGATGAATGGCTTGAATTGTGTTGTTTGCATTATCGTTTCCACTCAATACATTTGGTTGATAGAACAAGGTTTGGCCATCAGGTAACTGCATAAGCTGCATAGGTTGAGCTGTCTGTGGTTGCTGTAACATTATTTGATTTCCTTGTAAAGGAATTAATTGTTGCTGAAGACCAGCAACTTGTGGCTGTTGCCCTATAATTATTTGTGTGGCACCACCACCAGTGGTCATAACAGGCATTGGTATTACCTGTATTTGGCTTGAGGCTACGGTGTTGTTATTAGTGGTCATTGGTTGGTCCGTGTTTCCTTGCTGTTGTTGCTGCTCTTGTTGAGTTAATTGGCTTGTAGTGCTACTATCCATTTCTCACCTTTATTGTTTTCCAGCTCCTCCACGAAACAGAATCACTAGTCCTTCAGGCGGAGAGGCTACTGTAAAATCGCATTGAAACTCATTTTTATCCAGGGTGGCCACTCTACAAATTCTACAAGCTTATGCTACTGCAATACAACTGATTGTCATATTTCGCCTTTTTGGCAAAACTTACCACTTTTTTAGCATCTAATCGAGAAGCCTGACGAGACATGTTTCGTTTATTCCACAAACAACAATTATTTAACTTTTATAAAACGCAGATTTTGCTGCTTATTAATATGTGTAACAAACTTTATTTTATTATTTTAAAATTACGTCCCATAAAAACAAGGAAAAAACTAATGATACACCAACTAAACCAGATCTATGTTCAGTGACTGAATGTCATTTTAAACAAGAGTTACCGTATCAATTATAATTTTTTGTGTGAATGCCATACATATTTAAATAAGAAGAAGCAATTGTTGGAACTGCTTGTCATTCTTGAGTTAACATTGTGGAAAGAAAAACTACAGAATTGAAAACAAGTTGTTAAGAAATTTATGATTAAAAATGTCCGTACGTGTAATTAACGATGAAGCGCATTTCCAAACTGAACTGGCTGCTGCTGGTATTCGTTTGGTAGTGGTAGATTTTACAGCCACTTGGTAAATATAATTAAAAACAATTGTGGTGGAATATTTTAGAAGTTTCCTTTTTGTAGGTGTGGACCATGCCAGCGTATTGCTCCACACTTTGAAATGTTGCCTGCTAAGTTTCCTAAGGCAATATTTCTCAAAGTAGATGTAGATAAATGTCAGGAAACTGCATCCAGTCAAGGCGTTTCGGCTATGCCGACATTTATATTCTACAGAAATAGGGTAAGGTATATTAAAATAATTTATCGTGTCGGTAATATTAACCATATTATAATTTTTTTAGACCAAAGTTGATCGCATTCAAGGAGCGGATATTAATACTTTAGAAGCTAAAATACAGGAACTTATTGGCTCTGCTACAGGCGACGAAACATTTGAGGATTACGGACAGGGATTGGTAAATTACTAATGCCTTATGTTTAAAGAGTAATATTAAAACTGATAATTACAGATGGAAATAAATACATTTATTTCAAAACAAGAATGTGAATGCCTCAACGAATCGGATGAACATCCTATGGTCCATTGTCTAAGCTCAAACGGTGGTTATTTGCAATCGGATTGTGATGAACAGTTGATTTTATCGATAACATTTAATCAATTGGTAAAAATACATTCGTTAAAATTCAAAGCTCCTGCACAATTAGGGCCAAAAGATGTAAAAATATTTATTAATCAACCAAGAACTATTGATTTTGATCAAGCCGAATCAATGACAAGTGTTCAAGATTTAACGTGTGTATATCTTTCATAACGTTATTGTTAGTGCTTTTAAAATGTTAAAAAAAAATTATTTTTACAGGCTAGAAGCTGCGGATTTAGAAAAAGGGACTCCAGTACCATTGCGTTTTGTCAAATTTCAAAGTGTTCAAAATATACAGCTTTTTGTGAAAAACAATCAATGTGGTGGCGAAGTTACTCAACTTGATTATTTGGGTTTTATCGGCTCTCCAATTATGACTACGAAAATGAATGATTTTAAACGTGTTGCTGGCAAAAAAGGGGAGAGCCATTGAACTTTTTTAATAATAGTTTATAACGACCAGTTTATTGAAAATAAAACTCAATGAAAATTAATTACTTATTCATACCGAATTTATTAAAAACAATTAACTTTTTAGCCAAGCAGGTACATACACATAAGTTTTTCAAAAGCTCATACAATTATAATCAAATTAATCGAAAAGTTTTTTTTTATTCATATGCTTTTCTAACTATACAATTAGCTTATAATCTACTACCCCTCTTCTCTTGTCTTCTTTCTTTTAATTCTTTAGTTAATAAATTCCAAGCTTTCTCAGCTTGTTTTAAAGTAAAATCAAAATCCCATAACGAACAAAAGATAACATGAGATCTAGCCACAATTTCATCATTATTCATTTGACTAGATAATCTGCGCTTTGCTTCCTCTTCCGTTAAGCCATTACGCTCAACTATACGTTTCACTGCTTCTTCCGGTGGTACAATCATAGACCACACTTCATGAACTTCATCATCCCAGCCGGCTTTCAGTAAAACTGCTGCTTCTATAATAACCACTTGAGGTGAATCCTCTTTTCCGGCTAATGTTTTTAAACGTCTTTTTACCTCTTCCAACAATTCTGGCCAGATAATATTGTTAAGTTTTTCCAACTCCGTTGGATTAGCAAAAACGATAGATCCTAATTTAGAGCGATCTATGCTTCCATTTTTGTCTAGAATGTCCTTAGTAAAACATTCAACAATTCGGTTATAGCACACCTTTCCTGGTTCGTAAATTTCGTGAGCAATCTTATCGCAATCCATAACAAACGCTCCCATACTAGCAAAACGTTGTGCCATTTTGGTTTTACCGGAAGCTATGCCACCAGTTAGTCCCACAACATATGGCACGTCAGGTAAATTTGGCTTAGGCTAATAAAAATTTCATTAAAAAGAAGCTAATAATTTGATATTATACAAACCTTTGGATGTTTCCAACGTGTTCCTAAAAGGTCAATTCTTGTATTACTGGAACTAATTTTGTTCTCTCTGGGTCCACCCTTGTTCGTAGATTCTACTAAATCTATGCAGAATATATCCAGCGGGTTTAAATTATTTTTCTGACGAATTTCATTAACCTTTTGTCCACCTCTCAAAGTTTCGACGCTAACAACAATCATATCCATATTAGGATCACTTTTAGTAGGACCAAAAGGATCACTTATAGGTACAACTTCATACCTTAACGTACTGTCTATTTCATTCAAGAACTTTTTTAAATCATCTATTCGTCGTTCAACAGGTAAAATCAACTCCTTTAATACTTTTGCTAAAATAAAAATATACTTAATAACTTTGCTAAACTTTTAAATATTAAAAGGGGTTGACAACGAATATTACGAAAACAATTCATTTGCTAAATTTCCAATATAAGAGTTGTGTGTTATACTTACATTTAGTTAATTCCGATGTGGTTACCCCAACAACCAAGCGACAGTAAGTACGTACTATGGCTTGTGATAGAAATATTTTGTGACCCAAATGGATGCGATCAAAGGTACCGCCTAAAACTACATTGTTAAACATTGTAATTTTGTCTTCTGGTTCTAATTGCTGATAGTTCAGTAGATCGTTGCAACTTTCATCGGCCAGGTAAATAGTTGGTTTCTCAACTTTCAACTGTTCACGTAACTTTTCACATATCTCTGGATAATGAGCATCGGAAAATATCACATCAATTGGTCTTAAATTTAAATTTTCAAATATTCCTTTTTGTTTCAAGGGAGTCACCAGAATGTTCACATTAATCTTGCTACTAAAGTGAACATTGCTGTCAACATATAATTTTGATATTAGAGGACTCCATGAAGCTGCAGGTGCTTGTGAAACTGGAACATTTAAATGAACGTATAGGGAATGTACATATTTTTCAATAGAACGTAATGTTTGAGCAAATTGTTTAACATTTGAAACAACCAATAGACCGGTAGAAGCCATTATTTGAAGGAAGAAGTTAAATTTCACAAAAGTTGAAGGTATTGAACTTCAACCTCTGCACAAAAATCACAGGCACTAAAACAACTACTGATTATATTTTAAAAAACAAAAGTGATGAGACTAATTAATTGTTCCTTAAAAGAATTGTTTTGCATGTCTAGCCTAACAGATATTGATCTCATCTGGACGTTTATGTCAATTAAACAGAACTAAGCTTACAGTTATTTTTAATATGTACCTAAATTCGTTTTAAAAATAAAAATTAATTTTATTTAAATTTTAACTTTTGCAAAAAAATTTAATGCGGTACATAATTTTACCCTGACTTCCCCAATTACTCAGATTTAGTGTAACAACAGCTGTTTTCTTACCCCTTTTCTTTTTTCTTTCTGCACTCTTCTTGGTAAAATTAGTTCATCATGCTGTTGGTAATTTTAAAATTATTTATGCATAAGCGACCTAATATATATATAAATAAATATTTATTCCGTATCCTTTTAAGTGGGGAATAATATTTAATAAAATTTGTTTTCCAAGCTGACGTGACAATGAACTTTCTAAAGATCCCAAATTGCTTTGGAAGTATCTCGAGCACTTAAATATCGATAAATAATAAAAATATAGAAAAAAAATTTATAATTGAAACTAGAAAAAATTGTCGATTTTTATCGAAAATTAATTTAAACTGTCGATTTTTTTTAAACATATACTCGTATTAGTATTTTGTAAAAAATACTAATAAATAGGCGCTTTGGAAAAAAATGACATTTAACAAAATTTAACCGATATTATTCCAATTAATCGAGGTCTTGCTATTAATAAAAATTTAGGAAAATCGACAAAATCGGCGCCTAATTTAATCTAGATTTCACAAAAAAAATCTTAAATTTAAAATTATTTTTTTTGGCTTAGGTTCACTTTTTAATTCAATTTGTAAAAATTTTAGAAATAAATATTATAACCAAATGTATAGGGAAAAATTTATAAAATCTTAAAGTTAAATAAAAAATTTTGGTTAAAACCTAGTTTAAAGACGCAGCTTTAAAATTAAAAAAAAAGTTGTCTACAGAGTATAAAATTCAATTTTAAGAAAAAACATGGTGTGGAGTTATGTGCCACCAGTTTGTATGTACAGTATGACAAATATCGAGAATTTTGTGGTGGAATGAGGCATTATGGGTGTCATTAGAAAGCTAATTATAATATTCAATTCAAAAGGATAATAGTAAAAAAATTTAAAAAACATATAACGACAATAAAGCTTTCTTTCATATAAACATAAATAAATAATTTGAGTTTATCGCCAATACTACATAAAAAATAAGTAATTTGAAGAAAAATAACATAAAAAGTATGGTCGTTCCCACGACAATTGGATCTTCGCTGCAGAACGATCCGAGTCTCTCTTGGCCAAAGACTGTCAACCCAGCAACAGCTGTACAAGCCGAAACCGAAAAAGTACATTTAATTGCTTAAGCAGTGTAGCGAAGGGTACATACAATTCGGCACAACCGAATCTAGCACTCTCATTTGTTTATTTTTAACTTATTTTGTACTTTGTTCACATCCATTCACACATAATATTAGAAAAATATTTAAAACGTTAATTCTTATTGTTTTAAGACGAAAAATTTCATACAATGAATTTTCGGAAAGCTAAAGCACGCCAGCCAGAAATTGTACGGTCTGTACAAAAAGATTCTCGTTATACAAATGAGTTATCCGAAGATCTGTCTGATTTGTTAAGACTTACAGGAGCTAGAAATTGGATTAAGTACAATCAAATGTTTAAACTGATAGCTGAAATTTGTTATCATGGTTTTGCTTCAATCAACAATTTGCAAACATTGGGAGAAGAGTACACTGGTATAATTCAAGTAGATTCAAGTTATAAACACATTCCTTCAAGACTCGTAAGTTTTATTATGATTCTAACCACTGTACAAAAATATATGAAACTGTATTAAAAAAATATTCTCAAATTAATTAATTTTTAAAAAAGATCGTGCTAAAAAATTTTGAAAAGTATTCTGCAGAAGAAATGAAAATAAAGTGTTATTTACATATAATCAATTGAATTTTAAACAAAAAATATTGTCCTAACACTCTGTACGAAAAACCGGTAAAAAATTGAATTTGCTGAAAAGTTCACAACAAAAAATGATTTTTTAATTAATTAACAAATAGACGAGTATGTATGTATTGAATCGGATTTTTTTGTGTAATAGGGAAATATGAATTTAAGCCCTACATAGGCATTTCTTGTAAACTGTACCTTTCTTTAGGTTGCTGTTTTATTTTAAATCAATTTCACTCATTTTTATTGCAGAGAAATAAAGGTATTTACCAAGGCGAATCAATTACCAGGTAGCAGCGTAGGCGAATTCATTTTTTTGCAGGTTATCATTACTGTCAAACTCCACATATAAAAAATATGTGCATATTTTTTATATATGACGTTTGACACTAATGCTTACAGTGAAACAAATTCGATTCCATTATTCTGTTGAGGCCAGGATTAAAAGTATAAAATATTGCATTTATATTTTAATATGACTTCATATTGGCACATATTAATTGTCATATTCTTTTGATTGTTTTGAGGATGGCTGTTTAATCTTCATTAATTTTTAAACTACTAAGTTACTTTTTCACTGTTATATTTCGATGGGACAAGAGCCGTAGCAAATTATTGGATTTTTTTTGGTATAAGTACATAGATTTATCGGGGAGATATGGTTTAGTTAAGAACTTTTGACTTGCAGGATATTAATAGCAAAGAAAAAATAATGAAAAAGTAAAAAGAAACCATTCAGTGCTTATCTTAAAGTAGATAGATGCGAAAAATGCTGGTGATGGATGTAGCGATCCAAAAAACAAAACCATGTTTTTAAAAATTAACATAAAAATTTGTAAATAATTTTTCTTTTTTAATAAAACTAAAAATTAAAATATACGTGATTTTAGGCCGAATTCAAAGTTATTCATTTGGTTAAAATTTAAAAAAAAGATTCACTAATATTTTGAAATTTAAAAAAAAAATTATAATAAAGCTTTAAAAATTTAAATTAAAATAAAATTATAATTTTTTAAATTTTGCTTTAAATACAAAAATACATTTTATTTAAATTTAAAAAAAGAAAATTAAAATTTTTATTTTTAATTTTTTTTAGCTACAACTAACAGCTATAATACTAGAATTCGGCGGTGATGCATTATATTTAAAGGTCTTAAAAAAACTGGAGAAATATATTGAAGAGCAAGATGAAATAGTACCCGAAGCAAAAAAGAAACTTAAGACGATTTTAAATTTTATGCGATGCTCACCCACCTACTTGAAAGCCTTACACAAATCTTTATTCTATTTACGTGCCAATAAATATCAAATATCTAAACGAGCTACTGGCATTAATTATGTTCTTATTCGACATTGGTTACAGCCAGAATTCTCCTTATATGGCTATAAGATTTTGGGTATTGTTACATTTCTACAAGTGAGTTTTTCTCTTTCGATAGCAGCATACGAAACTTGGAAGGAAAAAAAGAGAAAACGTTATGAACTTGAAGAAATGTCTCCTAAACAATTTTTCCACAAGCAGACATTAACGAGACAAATAGAAAAAGAACAAAATGTTCCCCAGTGTATATTGTGCTTGGAATTACGTAAGAATACTAGTCTAACGCCATGCGGCCATTTGTTTTGTTGGAACTGTATTTTGGAGTGGTTAGACGAACGCGATGAATGCCCTTTGTGTAGGGAGACATTAAAAAAATCTCAAATTGTGCAACTACAAAATTATTTATGATTAACTGTATCGTTGGAAACATTATTAATGGTTACAAAATAAAATGTAAATATTTTTTATTTATTTGTTTTAGTTTTCAAGTTCAGGAATATTTCTAGAGAATATTTAAAATGTGGCATCACCGTAATTCGAAGGGAGTTATTTCGCTTTTTTACATAGAATTTCTCTTTCATAATTCCTACTAAACATATTTATATACATTTTTTTAATTAAATTTTACCGCATTTAGACTAGGCAATTTTTCATGAAACTTGCATGAAATTTTTGCTTGTTGGTGAAGCAAGAGGAGTAAGCAATATGGTATTACTGGGATTTTGAGGGTATATTATTTTTGCTTATGTTTATTTTCAAATAACGCATATCGCTGCAACTTAAATAAGGAATTGAGAAAAAAATGCCTCAAAAAATTGCATAGTGTAAATCTGGACTTTCTTGTTCAGTTGTTTTGCTGTAACCAAAATCATATATGTATTTTTACAAAAAAGGTTCATTGCTTTTGAAAAAAAAATAAAGAAAAAAACACATTGGGTTTTCGGGTTAATTAAAAATTGGTTTTAAAAAACACTAAGTATCAAGGCGAATATATTTATCAGGTGGCAGCCTATATAAAATATGGGTGCACCATATTTTTTATATATGGAGTTTGACACTCGTGTATACCGGCAAAAATACTGAATTCGCCTACGCTGCCACCTGGTAAATATATTCGCCTTGCTAATTATTGAATAATAATGGGAGTTGCCAGATAAAAACTTTAAATTGCTTAAAGTGTAAATAAGCTAATGTACTGTTGTTCTGTGTTTATACACATTTTTAAAAATGGTTTATTAAACAAAGAGAGTGTAATAACTGTTGTGAACTTTAAACATTAAATTAAATTTTTATGAATTAGACCGTAAAAAGTTATAAGTAAAATATTTATTGAACAAATAAATAAGCAAATTTGTAGATTTTTTATTAATAATTAATGAAAAAAATTATATTAATAAATTAAACTCTTATAAAAAAGTGATACATGAAATTTGTAATAATTATAAACTTCGATTACTTTTTGTACATTTTTACTAGCTCCACTCCAGTAGTCTGGTCTAACTGAGGGGGCGTTTAGGGGTATGAAAAATAGATGTTGACCGATTTTTAACCTACTCGATATAACCTCAAAATTTCATGAAAATCGGTCGCGCCATTTTGGAGGATTTTAGTCACAAACATCGCGGAACGAAATTTTTCTATATTAGATTTAAGTTTTTCTGAAAGATTTTTATGAAAACATATTTTTGGTATTTTTAAAATTATTTTTATTCAATATGTGGATAATTATTGATTATAATCTTATAAAAAAGATTATTTTATATGTTTTAAATACAATAAAACTACGTATTTACAGGAAAAGAGTAAAAAAAACTTATTTCTATAAACTTAAATAAAAAATAAAAGGGAATAAAAATATTTTATTAAATTTATTAAAGTATTTTAATGAAAACATTGCGACCAAACATTTGCTTACGTCTTCTGCTTTCAAATGCTGATCTTGCTTCTTCTGGAGAAATAAATGCTACACGAGCATCACCTGTGGGTGAACCATCATCATTAAAGCGTCTTATTATGTCTTCGGGTGTCAAGTCATAACCTTGAAAGAAACGTAAAATATCAGCAATCTGTGCTTTATACGGCACATTTTCTAAAGACAAAACGCAACCGGGACGGGTAAATTGTTCAGGTATACTGTTGCCGCCGCTGTTGTTGCTATTACTGTTATTTAACTTATTGCTTCTGCCATTATTGTTGCTATGCAAAGGCGCGTTGTCGCTAAAAGGGTTATTGTTGCGGAAATTATTAAAACTCATATTTGTTGGCGTATTGTTTCCAAAGCGCATATTGTTGTTATTGTTCATTAGACTGTTAGCAACATTTAAATTATTACGAGTCATTCCATCGATAACCATGCCCTTGCTAATTCGTACACCATTTCCACCGGGTATATAGCTGAGGAAAGGTTTACCTAAGCGATCGGCTATTTCTTGTGGCGTTATCGGAAATACTCTTAAACTGCGATTTCGAAATTGTATATTATGAAATCTTTGTACTGCGATTTCAGCATCATCGGGCCTTCGAAATTCTACTATAAATTCGCCTGTTGGCAATTGTCGTTCATTGCGCAATGGCTCAATGTGCTTAAGGGCCAAATTGGCAGTTAACAACAGTTGGGCAACATCGTTAATGCGCGCATTATAATCGCAGTTCTTAAGTATAACAAAATTGTTTTCCGAATTATTGATTGTAACAATCGGATTTATATCTTTCGGATTATTAAAGTTGGGATTAAAGTTATTGAAATTGTTGCCTCCACTTGTTTGATTGATTTTATTGTTGTCTGTGCCAATCGAAGAAGCGGTTGAAACTCTATCACTCATATTTCTTAAACGAGGATCATTATATAGATTTGGACGATTTTGACTTCGAAGATTTGTATTATCCAAAGGATCCACATCAAAAAGGCTGGGTATATTTGGCGTTTGAGGTCTTCTGGGATCGACATTAAAGTTGTATTTATTTAATTGATTTTGCATGGAGTAGTTATTTCGTTCATCGTCTCGGTCATTAAAGTTTTCAACAACTTCCATATCACCATCCTTATTTTTATTTTTAATGGCTTGAAGGTGACTGGTAGTTTCCACAACATCGTTTTCATCATCATTATCTCCATCTTCTTCGGTTAAGTCCATGCTAACAATATTTTGCTGTTTATTTTCTTCTTGGGTTATATGATCAGTAATAAGTTTTTCTAATTTTCGTTTAGCTTCCTCCTCTTCAGCCGCTTGTTCTTCTTTCATTAGCTGTTCATTAGCCAAACGGATCTTTTCTTTAGCGTTTTCCATTTCTTCCAAAGTACCGGGGCGCACTCTTACACGGCGATAGCCAATCTGATGGTGTGCCTTATCCTCGTAAGCGGATTTGGCATCTTCCTCTCGAGAGAAACGTACATGAGCTACAAATTCTCGCCTGTTCTCAGGACTGGCAATGAGCAAAATGTCGTAAAGGGAATAAGAACTAAACATTTTCATTATATCCTGTTCGGTAGCCAAAGCCGGTATATCTTCGATATAAAGGACAGTAAATGGTTCCAGCTGTATCATTTTTTTATACGGATTGAGAGCACTAAAGACGGTGTTACTGTTGCCATAAGAATTAATTTCGTCGTTCTCATCATCACTATCGTTGCTTCGATGATTGTAATTCTTATCCTGATTAGGTGGCCGAAAACTATCTTCTGCGTCTATGAACTCTTGTTCGCTTACGGCTTCAATTATAACCGATCTTCTATTCAAGAGATTGTTGCTGCGACAGAGCGCTTTAGTTACACTAGACTGTCGTGAAAACTGTACGTAGGCGATACCAATGCGCAGTCCATGTTTATCGTTAAGCATTTTAATACCATTGTGTGGTATAAACAAGCCCACAAAAAACTTTCGCAGATCGCTATAAGTAGTCCTGGAGCACATATTTGATATTTTAACACAATTCGTTTCGTTCGGGTCAACCTCCTTGAGTCTAGCCTTTTCAGCTTTCGGAGAATCTGTTGACAAAGTTGTTGAAGGAGTTTTTGCAGCACCAGATTTTTGTCCACTATTTAAGGCAGCCGCTTGAGCGAATAAATTGGGATACATCTGTTCATAAGGATTAACATTAGCAAAAGCTATCGGTTCTTGTGGCAAATTGTTTGCGCTATCAATAACTGCTTCCGGAACGCTTGTTTCGTCCGGTTTCTTTTCAACAAAAATGCCTGGAATAGCTGAACTGCTTGTAGTGTTTGTTGTATTCTGTTGGCTGTTAGCCGACGCATTCTTTGCGGTTGTATACGGATTTTGTAATGCAAATCCTTTAAAAGAATCACCACTATTACCCGTACCTATTATGCTGCTCAAACTGTAATTGTTTAAAGCTGTAAGGGATTTGTTCGCAGTATTGTAGTTTTGATAAATCGAAGGAACTGCTGCTACAGTAATACCAGGAACTGAAGACGGCATTGATCCTATAGACTTGTTAGAATTTGTCAATGATGACAGTTTATCAAAAGGGGTTTGTTCCGTTTCAGTTGTGTTGTAAGTGGCTTGATAAGAATTTGTTCCACTCCAAGGCGCTGTGTTTGATTTAGATTTATTATCCCTTTCCGTGCTACGAGACCGGCTATTTTTAGTGCTATCAAGACTATTACGACGATCGATATTTCGGCTATTTTTTCGAGCACGTTCTTCTTCGCGACTTCTATCACGACTGCGTTGTTCTCGACTACGATCACGACTTCTTTCACGACTACGTGAATGACGACGTGACGATCTTTTACCTTTGCTCCAATCTCGTTCTCTGGAACGATCTCTGCTACGTTCCCGACGTCTCCTAAAAACGCTACGTTCTCTTGATCGAGATTTGGACCGACGAAGTTCTCGTGATACCGAACGACGTCGTTCACGAGAATGATTTGAATCAGAGTCGTCAGAATCATTGTTGTTCTTTGCAAAAGATGCACTCGTATTACTATTCGTCTCAGGTATTAAAGTGAAACCAGCTTGCTGTTGATATGCCAAAAACGAAGGTGTAATCGTGGCTGCTGAGCTCGATAAAATGTTTTGAAAAGAACTTGCAGTAATAATCGGTGGCTGTGGTACAGATCCTACCACCGTTTTTTTAGTATTGATCGCAACAGCAGCGGGGGCGGGAGGTGAAGCTTTCGGCTTGCTCAGAACTACACCAGAGGCCTTTTTCAATGCCAGCAATGATTGTTGTCGTGCCGTTTCAATAACTTTTTGCATTTCGGCTCGTGACGACAACAAGAGTCGTATTTGAACGCCATTTATTGCTTCACGATCGTGCATCATGGCTTGACGAGCATCTTCGTCAGTACTATTTAAAAATAAAATAGAAAAATGAACACAAATAAACAAATATTTAAAAATGAAATTTAAGATAAAAATTAATTTAAACTTAAGAAAGATAATATTGTGGTCGTAACAATAGAGTTCCGCATTTTCTGGTTGAGGGAATTAAAACTAAGTTACTTGGAGTTTGCATCTAAATATTTTTATGTCATATGTTTTGGTACGATGAAAGAAGTAGGTTGGTGTTGATTCTTACTTAAATATTGCATTTCTTAATTTTCTTTCTTCAACAAGTTTCGTTGTCATTTATAGATTTTATACGCCAAATGATCGCATCAATTAAAAAAAGACATATTTTTCGTGGAATATTGCTTTCCTTTATTGATATAGCTGCTTAAAATTTTTTTTTGTCGTGTGTGTATTCACTCCGCTTTAGTAACAGACCGAGAGAAACAAATACTTACATAAGTACACGAAGTAAACAGCTCCCCAGCAAAGTTATAGTGCACAAATCAACGGAAAAAGAAAACAAGTAAGAAGCACATATTCCCTTCACCTAATATGTAAATCTAGTTTAGTGAAATATCTCCAATCTCAATGCGATGTTCGTTGGAACAAGCATATTTTTCATGTCGCAAAAGAAGCATTCAAGTGCCCAGGTTTTCTGAAACGGTGTAAGAAATACTTCACTCCATCTGATCTCCTTGCTATCTATGTCACCTTTATCAGACCGATAATGGAATGAAACTCTTATGAATGGGCCGGTGCTTCAAAGTCTATTTTTGGGTTACTCGACCGCGTGCAAAAGAGAGCGAAGAAGCTCACAGGTGACAGTACAGTATCCAGCTCTATTGACTCACTGGAGCATCGACGCAATGTGGGGTGTGTTTCACTGTTTTATCGTTACTGCAACGAAATGTGCTCGTGTGAAATTGTTCCTGAAAACCGTAATTTCTGCATCAAGAGCGCATTCCTTTGTGGTCGATTGGCCAGTGAATCGCACTACGAATTACAGGAAAATTCGTGTTTTAGCCGAACAGTTCGTATGTTGAATAAACTCCCTGCAGAGGTCTTTCCTGCCACTTTCGATATGCAAAGATTCAAATAAAATGTTCACAAGCACTACTCGCTCTATACTCGTTCCCACAGCCTAATTTCCTAATTCTGGCACAATGAATTGCATAAATAGGGGTCATCCCTTGAGAGCTGGTCTTAATTAAAAAAAATAAAAAATAAATTAACAAAAATTGAAGTGACAGGGATTTAAAAAAAAATCATGAAAATGTCATCGGCTCTTTAGATCTCTACTCAAAAGTTTTTAGATGATTCCGATATTAACAATCGAAATTTTTTATAAACATTACTAGAAAAATATGGGCGACAATAATTTTTTTTACCTGATGTTTTTTCTTAGTTTTTAAATCTCTATCGCTCCGCATATATATTTTTTTTATTGGAGTTACTTTATTGTTTCGAATGATATGGAAAAATTAGAGGAAGGCATCGTGTTTGGCCCACAGCCTCGAAGGGCAAGGACCGATCTTGCTGATTTTCAAAAAATTATCGAAACTATGTATGTCTGATCGATTGGCGTACTTAAATTGTCTCTAACTCATTAGGTGCCTCGGGAAAGTTAATTTCGACACTAACACCGACTTTGCTATGCATAAGGATTCAAAATATATATACTTTATGAGATCGAAAATAGATATTGCAGACATTATAAACGGAATGACAAAGTTAAATATATCCTTTTTCCACTTTTTGTGTCGAATGCTATACACCTTTCACCATATGTGTAAGTTTAGTTTAGTAAAGTAAACCTAATAAAAAAAAAAACAATCAATGGGGTGACAGAGAAAAAAAATTTACTTATTTAAGTTGCTAAAGGGACCCATTTTGAATCAAATGTTTTTTTTTAAATTAATTTTGCTAGATTTTACTGGTAAAAAATTCTGCAGTAAAAACCTGTAAATACTCAGCCAATGAAATATTAATCTGTTTACTCTTTTAATTTGGTTTGTCCTTACACAAAGTCTACAACTGCGATTAACTCTGACATAAAATGAATGAAAACGTCGGCAGAGCATTTCTCCATCTTAATCTTAATATCTTAAAAGGGGATCACATATTTCTCTTATGCTGGGAACACAATTGGGACGAACGACGAATTTTTCGTTGCGCATATTCGCCGTCAAAAATAAAACACATTGGTGTAAATGAAAATTAACACAACACCGCCGTCGACGAATTTCGTCGTGCGTGACGAACTCTCCGATAGATTTATTTCTATTTCTTACGCCGACGAACGACGACTAAATTGGAACAGGGTTGCCGTTTCTCCTTTCAGCTTTTAAATATATTAGTAAATAAAGTTATTTTTACCTTAATTATTGTTTATTTCTTAATATACATCATTAAGTTAAACATCCACAATTATTTTTCATAAAATTGCTTTCTAATGGCTTTTTCTTAATGCTTAATTTTTTGTATAACTATTTTTTGTTCTATGGTAACACTTTTTTGTTATAGACAGTAAACAATGTTGTTGATTATAACAGCTGTAACTTTTTCGTCCTAATTGTGCGCCACATTGCGAATTTACGCAGCGAACTTTTACAGATGAATTCGTCGTGCAAGACGAAATTCGTCGTTCGTTCCAATTGTGTTCCCAGCATTAATCTAATAAGAATTCATAAATCACTGATAACCGCGTAGAAAACATCTGCATGTGCATGAGTATTTTGTGAAAAGAAAAAATGTATTTTTGTATGTTAACGAAATTATTAAAAGTTCGTTTGAAAACTAATTATTTTTAATGATTTGTGCATCAGATTTGTAATGGCGACATTTTGTTTACAAATACATAGTTTTTTTTTTGTTTTTTTTTTTTTGGAAATTTGACAGTTCATCTCATATGATTGAGATATCTCATAACAACGCTCTCATTAGAATTCTTATAAAATTGCAATAAAACTAATTTTAAGTCTATACGTAACAGAATTCTCTCTGCGTTATCATCTCAGATGTTATTTCCAATGTAGGCCCTATGTTAGGGTTTGGGATTTCCAGGGAAAAAATTATGGCATTCCCGGGATTTCCTGGTATTCCCGGAAAAAGGCAATTCTTAGAAAAAACGTTATTTAATGAAATTATATTAAAAAATTCATAGTTTTATTAAAATTTAACCAAACAATAAAAATTATTGTAAAATAATAGTTTGAACAGTTTATTTTTTAATTTTTTTTGGAAATCTTAAATTTAATGGCAGGGGTACAAAACCACAGCGTCAGGGCATCCCACAAGTTTTCAGATATATGTAACTTCTCCCCAGGAACTGCACATCGACCTATACCTTCGTATAGGAAGTGAGGAATCCTGAACAGGATATTTATAAAGAAAATTAATTTAATCTGTCAGAACGGTGGACACTATTAAGTGCCAGTTGAAAAAACACGTGCGCGTTGCGTCTTTATTTATAACCTTACATTTTTAAAGGAGAAAAATCTGTTTGCACACAGACATTCCTCCTTCGAGATAAAGTAGAAAACTGTTTGAACAGTTTAGAAAACTTTAAAAAAATTAGGTGGCAAGACATACATATGTACATTTGTATTACATAACAAGAAATTCTATTCTATTCTATTTTCTCGACGAAATAAATTATTTTTACGAAACAAAAAGTATTCCATATTTAAATTGAGATTCAAAGGGACCTCCTTACAAAATTTTATCTAAATCCATCCAGCAGTTTTTACGTGATGCGAACACAGACGAACAAAAATTCTAAAAAACATTAAAATTTGAAATGTATAGATGTAGTAGAATTCACACGAAACGAGATATTTGAAAGTTTTTAAATGTCACAAACAAAATATTTTAAAAACAATCAGTATATATTTTTTTTTAAGTGCTAATGATTTTAAATTTCCCGTTTTCCGGAATTTAGCCAAAATTTTCCCGGAAAATTATGGATAGCTTTTCCCGGGAATTCCTGTTTCCCAAACCCTAGTTCTCATTTACTGGATGTTGTGTAAATGTACGCAATCCAGTAAAAAATAGTCGAAGCTTTTAGGGAATTAAACGAATATAATATAACCCCATCGTTGAATTTGAGTTTTCACATTGTGCTATTAATATGCTATTCTGTTATTAAAATTTGTTATCATTTTATACGCAAAAGATTTTTAAGCTTTTTACATAAATGACTGCTAAAATAAAATTATCAAAAAAAAAGAAACACAAATTTCAGACAACTTTTCTTGCATAAATGTACATATGTACATATAAGTATATTTTATTTACATACATACATACATACATATATACACATATACATTGTTTTTAAATATCTGTTGAAATCATCATTGGCGTCTCCTTGGCCATTACAAATAATTGAAGCCTATATACAGGTTGCTTTAAAATAACGGAGGTCGATGCCTTTGCAAATATTATTGTTAACCATTTGAACAGCTAGAAAAGTAAAAATTTTTTAAATATATTTTAATTAACGAAAAACATTGTAATACACACGTTGACGTTTGGAACATTTTTTAAACGAAAATTTACATCTATTTCGATTTTCTCTGCATACTCTGGCATATTTAGTAATTGAACGACATTCACGAATTACTTGTTCACAATTGTATGTACCGTCAATGCATTTCGCACTTTCAGTGTATTCGAAAAACATAAAAATAACAGCTGCAAGACTTAAGGCTAAAGCAGATTTCATTTTTTTATTCCTTAATTTAGCTTTTTTATCTTAACAGAAATTTATAAATGGTCTCTCCACGAGGTTAACAAAAGTATTGATGGTAATTTTTTTAAAAACCTTCCAGTTTTATATCTTAACAAGTAAAAGTGCTATATTGGGCCGTGCCGATTCTTGTATACCCTTCACCATTTATGTATAAATACATGTATATATATAAAGGCATAAGAAATTCTTTCCACCATTTAGTCCTATCAACTTTCGTTTGTATTTTTGCAGGTGGTTGTTCTTACTAAGTACTAGAGGTAGCAATTGTAAGGTCTTTAAAGTAAAGAAAACCGCCTGCGGGCATACGAATGAAAGTTGAAAAAAAGATATGGAAAAATTACAGGCAGAGTGGTGTTTTGCCCACTGCCTCGAAGGACATGAACCGATGTTACTGATTTTCAATAATAAAATGATCGATTGGCGCATTTAAATTTTCCTTAGATCATCTAGTGCTATGTCAAAGTTGATTTTAACACCAACACGTACGGACAGACGGATATCGCCCTATCGATTTTGTTATGCACAAGAACTCAGCATATATCTACATTATGAGATCGGAAATGGATATTGTAGAAGTTACAAACGGTATTACAAACTTAGATATAATATTTTTTTTTTCGTTTAGTTAAGTGTGTAAATAAAAAGTTTAATCTTCTAAAGCAAAATAAACAGCAAATTTTAGCACATGTATGAAAAACAAAAATATATTGTTTTTTATCTAAATTATATAATTTTTAGAGCTGTTTTAAAAAAGCTCGTTATCGTAGTTCTGGCTACAATAACCATAATTTAGCCTTACAGTTTGTTATGGATTTAAATTAAGTAAAATAAATTAATTAAATCTGATATGGAAGTCGTATTTGCAGAAGATATTCTGGCAGTCCTACAAATAAAAAATAAATATTTTAACAGACTTAGAAAAGAGTCTTGACTACAGTGTACTTACATGAATTCAGCAACTAATTTGCCGTTGATTTACATTTATGTTTAAAGAAAATTTTAAATCAAACAGGTATTGAAAAAACATCTAGAGCTCAATCATGAATATTCTCACGGAATTTTTCTAATATGAATTCCGTGGGAATTAAAATTAATAAAGTGGCATCATCGTTATTTGCAGGAAGCTGCTTTTGGTTATTTACATTTTATTTTTCTTTCATAATTCATGATACCTACTTTTTTTCTCCGAATTTTATTCACTTTCCGCAGTCAATAATAAAGAAAACAAATCTATAATAGAAAAAAAGTGAAAAATAAAATTCGGAATTTTTGTTTATAATTGGGCTGATGTTATACATATGTATGTATGTATGTATGTATTAAAACATACATTCACTTTTTTCCATTAGTCTCAGCATTTCGAAGAAAAAAGCATTTTTTAGTCTACACTACTAAAAAATACAGCGATGTGCGTTACTTAATCATAACCCCCCGTCTATATTAGACATAAATAAAAAAAAACCAAGTGCAAAGGTTGTAAGCAAAGAGCATCATTGCAAATACAACAAATTTTTTTTAGAATTCCTATTACTATATTTTATTACTTTAAAAACTCCAATCCTTGTTTTACGATAGAAATCTTAAAATAAAACAAATTTGGTATAACTGAACAATTAATTTTATGTTCGCGCTTTTACTTGTAAATCAAAACACTAGATATAACATAATTTTGATATTTGCTGCAATATACAGTGAATCACAGTGAAATCGGTCCACCAGCAATAATGAATTTTAAAAGGTAAATAACTGCTAAATCAATATTAAATAAAAAAGAATTTTATTTAGTCCGTTAGCTCATCTTATTTAAATGATAAATAAAATAATATGTACATTATATTTCAAGTTCTTTAAAAATATTAGCATTAATTAAAATAAGGCCAAAAATTTATGTCACAGTGTAAATGGTCCATTGTGAATTGCTATTAAAAATAGCGGTACTTTTTAACATTCTCTTTTAGTTTTTGATTACTCATTCCAAAGCATTTTTTCTGTAATACATACTTTTATTATATCAGTTGTTTCTTAAAAAGTTTTAACATGGGTCGCCATACTACGCTTGAAATTAGAAATCTTATTATTGAATATTATAAAAATGGCAAAAGTCAAAGAGAAACGCACAGATTGTCAAAAAAGCCCGCACAACAGTTAAAAATATCATTCTTCGTTTTAAAAAAGAAGGACGTCTTATTAATAAGAAAAAAACGAGCCCAAAAAAAATGTTTACGGAGCGTCAGGAAAGGTGGACCGTCAACCAAATCAAAACTGACCCTAGGCTAAGTGCACCAAAACTGAGGGATATGGTTGCAGAGCACTGTAATATAAGCTGTAATGCCGAGACAATACGTAGGGTTCTTCGAGATAATGATTTCAATGGCAGAATTGCACGCAAAAAGCCTTTCGTAAGTGAACAAAATAAGAAGACTCGAATGCAATTTGCTCACAGCTACGCTGGAAAAGATTTTTCCTTCTGGAAACATGTACTTTTCACCGATGAAAGCAAATATAATCTTTTTGGGTCTGATGGAAGGATAAATGTTTGGAGAAAACGCAATCAAGAGATGAATCCCAAGCATTTGCGTCCAACAATCAAATATGGTGGTAGTCATGTAATGGTTTGGGGTGCTTGTTTGGCTGCTGGCGTTGGTAAATTGCACTTTGTTGCAGGTAATATGGATAAAATCCAATATTTAAACATTTTAAAAAATAACCTTAAGGACTCTTTTCATCTGTACTAGGATAATGATCCTAAGCATACAGCTGGAGTCGTCAAGGAGTGGTTATTGTATCATTGTCCTCGAGAAATCAAAACTACAACCGAATCACCGGACTTAAATATAATAGAAAATCTGTGGCAGAAATTGGAGATTGAAATAAGAAAACATCACATTTCAAACCAGAATGAGCTTAAAAATGCTCTTTTGGAGGAGTGGAGAAAAATAAGCCCAGAATATACCCAAAAACTTGTGGAATCTATTCCGAAACGCCTTAAATGTGTAATTCATCAAAAAGGATACCCAACAAAATATTAAAACATTTTTTATTTTTTCTTGTAACTTTTTTATCGTACAAAAGTTTTAAGTGGACCATTTACACTGTGACATGAATTCTTTGCCTTATTTTATTTAATAGTAATATTTTTAAAGACCTTAAAATATAATGTACCTTTTGTTTTTATTTATCATTAAGATAAAATAAACTAGCAAATTAAATAAAATTCTTTTATATTTAATATAAAAATAGTAGTTTTTTTATATTTTAAAATTCATGTTTGCAGGTGGTAAAGAACAAAATAAATTTTATCGCTGTGTTTCTTCAAAAATAAAAAATAAAACTATGTAGTTCCTTTTTTACATTTTCTATTTGCATAAAAAAAATCAAAATTGATTAGTAGTGGCCAATTTTTCTTCTCTCACATAATGTACAATAAGCTGTTTCCGCACGGAATGTGTTTCAGTTGAATTTCGAACTATGCTTCAGCACCTATTGTTACATTTGCGACAAATATTTTACTTAAGCTAGTTTATGCGCATTAGAATTGGGCCTTGGACCCGTGATTAATAGTTCTTTTAATAGTTACCGTGATCACCGCTTGCAATTTTTTTATTTAAGCATACAGTTATTATATTGATAAATTTATTTTGATATCTACATTCAAAGCAGCTGTGATTAAATTCGGCCAGAAATATAAAGTTCGTAAACTAATTGATTAAAGGTTCAAATAAAAAAAGCACACAACATCGTTTGCTTTCTTGTTACATATACATACACTAGCCAGAATAACTATTCGTACACTGCAACATTAAATTTTTAAATAATTATAAAAAAGTAATAGGAAAGGATTTGTGGCAAAATTTAACATTATTTGTTCTTCATATAGTTTTCTTTAATTTTAGTATATTTTCAAATCTTTATGCTTTCACAGCAAAGTTTTTCAATAAAAAATGCAGTGTGGCAACGTTTTACTACTAGAAAAAATATTAGTACACTTTTATTTCTGGGAATCCCGTAAATTTGTTACTACGCTAAAGTGTGCCAAAAGCAACAGAATAATAAAAGCTCTACTTAATTCAAATTATGTTGTCTCAGTGGTAAAATTTTCGAAGTACAAATGAAGTATAAATTAAGATGAGTTCTAAAACAAAAGAAATTTGTGCAGCTGAACGGGAAATTATTATAAAATTGACAATGAAGGAAAATCTTCGCGTGAAATCGCTAAGACTGTTCGAAGAAGTCATTCTTTTATCCAATACGTCATTAAAAATTTCAAATCTACCGGCTCTCTCTTGTCCAAACAACGCACAGGCCGCCCATCAAAATTGACCCAAAGGGAAAAACGAACTGTTTTGGCACTGATAAAACAAAATCCAAGAGTTACTGCTTCCCAAATCAGCAAGAATATAAAAGAATCTTTTAATAAAGACATCCACGAAGACACCGTGCGCAAAATATTGAAAAAGGCTGATTATCATGGCCGTGTAAGCACGTAGGAAGCCGTACATATCGAACATCAATAGAAAAAAAAGGATGGAATTTGCCAACAAATACAACAAAATGCCTTCCGAGTTTTGGGAAAAGGTCTTGTTTTCCGATGAAAGCAAATTCTGCATCTTTGGCATTAAGGGGAAAAAGATGGTTTGGCGAAAGAATGGAACAGCGCTTAATAAAGAAAGTCTTGTTCCAACTGTACAGCATGGAGGAGGTGGTGTTATGGTGTGGGGGTGCATGGCAGCTAAAGGAGTCGGAGTACGGCTATATAAATATACTGAAACAAAATTTACAGCAAAGCGCCGACAAACTGAATTTGGGACCAGACTTTTGGTTCCAACAGGATAATGATCCCAAGCATTCGGCGCATATTGTGAAGTTGTGGCTACTCTACAACACAAAATATCAATTGCATTCTCCTCCACAATCGCCGGATCTAAATCCTATAGAATATTTGTGGGATTTATTGGAGAGTATGATCCGAAAACATAACATTACCTCTAAGGAAATGCTAAAAAGCGTTATTATGGAGGAATGGAACAAAATAAGCCAGAAGGAAACATCCAAACTAGCAAAATCAATGCCAAAACGTCTTTCAGAAGTTCTTCGACGTAAAGGATATCCTACTAGTTATTAATAGTATTTTAAATACATCACAATTTAATTTTATGTACAAATATTCAATCTGTACGAATACTTTTTCTGATGAATTAGCTTTATAATTTTGTAATTTTACCGGTAAAAAGAAAAATTCAAATAATAAAATTGTTAGTGCCTTATAAAAAACAAATACATCCAACAAATCTTTTAAAAACTTTTTGAACAAATCGATTTAAAAATGAGGATTATTTTTATGATTAAAGTTTAAGGCCCAAGGTGTACGAATAGTTTTTCTGGCAAGTGTACATATGTTGACTTATGAAAGAGTGAAAGAAATAAAAGTACTATTTGCACAAAGTAAAATCACATTCAGTTTGTATGTGTGCAATTAGAAAAGAACGTTCTTACTGGAACTGTTACTTGATCAACTCAGTCACTGTAGTGACCAGTGATTTCTTAATCACAGTGATTTAATCACAGGTACTGAAATATCGCTCATCTCTACTGAGGACACACAGTTCTGAAACAGCAGCAAAAAACCAACCAACAGATATCTTTTGACTTGCAAACTAACAGAGTATCCCAGCAAGAAATGAGTGAGAGAAACTTATACATACACAATTATCTACTAATACATTTGCAATCATTTTATACTGAAACAGCGTTGCCGTTATACGGCTTTTCGTATTAAATTTAAATGAATTTCTTTTTGTTAATTAAATCTAAGTTTTTACTTGTTTTTATTCAAACTTGATTAGCAAAGTTAAAAATATAGCGTACAAAAAGTTTTTTTATTAAATCTGTTTCAAAAATCAGGCAAAATAGTCATTATATCTTTAAAAAAAAAGTCATTGGTAACGCTGTTTGCTACAGACATCACACGTATACAAATGTTTACATCAAGTTTTTCATTTTCCCTTTATGAATGTGATAGAAAATTTGTTCTACGCAGTGATGGATATTTCCATTATCAGTCCCAGCAAGAAATGCTTGACAGAAACCAATACTAACACAATTTGTACACTAACACATTTGCAACAATTTTATATTGAACAGTGTTGCCGTTTTAGCTTTTTTGGTACTGAAATGGGATGAATTTTTTTTTAATAGACTAAATCTAATTTTTCGCTTGAATTTATAGATAATAGTCCAGCAAACTATAAAATACAACTTGCAAAATGTCTTGTAATTAAAATTGCGCCAAAGGTCCAACAAAATTTTTATTAATTTGGTTGTAAAAATTTAGCCGGTTTTAAGGAATTTTTGAAAAAAAAAAAATAAGGAAGAGAAATTGCTTGTCAGTTGCATTTATCAAGAAATTATAAAAATGGTATGGTGAATTATTAACAGCAAAAATGAAAGAAAAAATAAATAAAAAACAAAGAATTTAAAAGAAATATACTAGTTCAATGTGGAATTAGAAAGGTAAGTTACATTTGGGATTGCAAGCACTTGAAGTGCAGCGATCGTGTTCAAAACTTGATGAAGTCGTCAGCATGCTTCCTTTGCAGAACCTTCTAGCGGTGGAAGAGTTGGAAAGTTGGAGGATTCGAAAGGTTTCACTAAAGCAATGATAAAGAACTTAAGTTCATGCTTAAAGTATTTTAATAATCTCACCTTTATATTTTTTTAGACATCACATTTACATATGATTAAGGGGACATCGCAGGATGTCAGCACTGTGATGCGCTCAATTTTTACCGAGCACCTACTAGAAAAATATAATTTGGATGGAAGGTGGGATAAGCAAGCCCTCTTAAAGCTCTCTTTGGTAATTAACTCCTTGCGAGGTATGTACTACAGATTAGTCAATCAAAAAGTTATTTGTTTATTGCGTATTAAATTATTTATCAGGCATGTTCTGACAATCGCAAATCGCCTAAAACTTGCGATGTGAGTTGAAATCACATGAAAGGTGTTCTGTAGTTCACAATCGCAAGAAATTTGGCGACTTGAAATCGCAAGCACAGACTGAAGTGAAGTTATAAATTTCACCTAAAATAAACTTTAACACAACAATAAAATTATACACAAATAAAAATTAACATGTTTTCTTTTATTTTTATCAAAATTTATTTTTATTTTTACACAATTATAGTGTTAAATAATAAATTTAAAATATGCCCTTTGTTTTATCAATTGTTTGTGTTGGTTTTTTCTTGAGTACTTGCGATTTCATAAAAACAGCTGTTCTTATTGATGTTCGAAAATACATTAGCATTAGTGCGGTTAAATGTGTAGTCGGTAGTCAAATAAAAATGCGGTTATTCACATTTTAAAATCTTAAACAAATATTCAGTGCTTATTAAATGGGCTATTTAAGTGTTAATGTACGTTAATAAATATACCTCAATTATTTTTAGGACGATCTGCGTTTTGAATGTGTATGTTATAACTAACAAAATAAGCAAAAATAATTTTTAAGTACTGATTACTCACTACCTGAGTAATCTTATTCTTCACAGTTGCTAAATGCAACATCACTAATAGAAATTTCATTTGTCGCCAAATTATTTCTTGCTTTGTATAAAATTTTTAAATTATTAAATATTTAATGGATTGGAATATCCAATAGATTGAAATTATATCTAAGCATCCGTGTTTTTATTTCTTCTTTTTTTAATTTAATGTTTATTTGAAGAAATTAAACAAAGCAAGAAGGCTGCTGCCATTTTTTAAATTATCTTTTGATTTTTATGTTTTGCGCCGTCAAATCATATGTTTTTGTTTTTCGAACATAAGTTTGAAAAAAAGCAAATCGCAAGCAAAACGCGTGAGTTTCAGAACATGTAACACAAAAGTTGGCGAGTGTCTGAACATGCCTGTATACATAAATGTATATCTTCTTTTACTTTATGGTGTTTTCCAACAGCAAGGAGCGTTTCACTTTAAAAGAAGTGTGAAGAAGTCAGTAGTGTGAAGCCACCACAGACTACAAGAAAAATATTGAAAAAAGATAAAAATTAAGTATTTTATTATAAAGTAATTTTTTATGCTGTAAAATATTATTTAGATATAGAAAATATTAAATTTTGTTTTGTTCTGTCATCACTAAATAGTAAACTGCAGTATGGTGAGCAGTACAGATATATGTATTTCAAAATGGAAAGAATTCATTAGTTAGAGCGAGATGCAAAATCACATGTACATTTGGCGATCCTGAATGTGCAGCATTACATTCTGCCAGCGTCTAATTTTTCTTGTTTTCTTTGGATAACGTCCGCGTACATTTAAAAAATTATTTTTCTTAATATAAGTTAAATTAAAAATGAACCAAAGCCGAAAAAGTAAAATTTTAATTAAAATACATTATTATCTAATTAAGATCTTTTATATTACATATACATATTAATACAAGAACTCTGTTATTTTAAGGAAACTTTTCTCAATAAAAACAAATTGCATAAGTATGTGTTGAATAATGTAATTTTATAAATTAAAAATCTTAACCTGTACTATGAGTGAATTTGGTAATTTAAATTCGTGCGAGTTATAAAAAATTCAAAAAAAAATATTACAGGCAACAAACTAATTTAATTTTAATTTTTAAAAAGAACAAAAAAATTTTCCTACAATTTATTGGTTACGTATTTTTGGTCAAATATTTGACTTATCTGGCCGTACCTCAAGTAATATAGTTAAAAATGAAATAAGTTTACTCAAGTATCGCTAGAAAAAAGTCAAAAAAAGGGTTCATAACAACATCATTTATAAGAGTCAAATGCGATCTTTGACTACTAAAAATCTTTCAATGCTCCTCAAAATGCGTATTAGATGTTTAACACTTCCAACAATCATCAAAGTGGATTGCAAAAGCATAATTTTGAAGAACAAAATACAAATTTTATCAAACAACTGCCTGGGCGATTGAGAAAAAGAACCGTAAAATGATCGCGCTTGTCAAACAAACTTTCAAATGCAACCCAGTATGTGTATGCAGTTATATTGTGCTGTTACAAAAAAAAAAATGTTTTTTGTTTGTCATTCTGCAAGGAAATGACTGATAAAAATTATAATAAACAGAAATCGTAGATACTTTTTGCTGTATTTATTATTCATTAAAAAAACATATTGATATAAATGCATAATTTGTTGTGAATATCATTGCTATCTCCGTGATGTAAATCTCACTAACAATTTTTTACCTCCGTAAAAGGGGAAAGGCCAGAACAAATGGCTCCTTTATTCAAATCATTATCTGAAGAGTAAGATTATTTAGGTATGTTTTAACCTCCGAGAAACATATTACGAGTAATACATACTTGGGCATTTTAAATAGTCAAATTTGCATCGATTATGGTTTTTCGTGCATAACACAACATGTTTGTCATTCCAATTACAAAAACTTTTATTTACGTTAGTACAAGTAAAGAATTTGATTTCGCACTGAGCGGATCCAGATCCAAACAACATTAAAAGCACAGCTACAATAGTTAAGGTTACAGCAGCAAGTTTCATTGTTTTATTATTATTTTCGATTTTTATTTTAATAAAAATTGATAAACGCTGTCTCGACGAGGCTAAGAAAACTATTGATTTTAAATATGAAAAAACTTCGTAGTTTTATATCTAAAAAAAGTATGATAGTTTCAATCTTTTAAAGCAAAATAACCCTCGATTAACGACGACTATGTAAACACATTTGTGTAAATAAAAATTTTTACAAAAATATTTATATCTGAAATTTAATAAATAATATTTACATATTTAGAACTGTTATTGTTATTTATCGTATCATATTAGGTCTGTTTCACATGCATAACAAAACAGTTCGAACTCGAACTCAAATTTTTCCGAAATCGTTCCAGATAAAAACTTTTGTACAATTTTGAGAGAAAATGAAAGGGTAAAATTTTTCATTTTCTTTACAAAGTTATACGAACTTTTTCTTTGGGTAAGTTCGGACTAGAGTTTGAAGTTGAGTTTGAAGTTGTAAGTACTTGTGTATATATTTGTGGATTTGTTTATCACTTATTTGTTTATCACTTTCTTCAATAAAATATGCTTTTATAGATCATTGAAGAGGTCATGGACACATCAAGTGAGTCTGATCAAGACGACATTTTGGACTTAGTTGCTGCAGATTCTGATGGGGAAAAAACTTTAGTTCATTTAAAATAGTTGTGAGAAGTTTCCTGAAGAGCTAAGTAAGCGGTAGCGAAATGGCCATCGAAACGTGCTTTCAGCTCCAACAATCAATATCGGGAAAATAGCACAAAAAAAATTAAAGTTTAGTAAATAATAATCGTCTACCTAGAGAACTGCAATGGGTAGAGTAAAAAAAATTTTTCACAAATAACTCTGCTGCTTATGTTCATAGCTGGAGAAATTGAATGAGTACGCGTGATACCTCCCATACAAAGTGAAATTTTACTATCACTTGCTTCCACCCATTAAATATAAAAATATCCAAAAAGGTACTAAAATTCTTAAAGGTACGGTCGGATGAGTCAAATATTTGAAAAAAAAAGACGAGACCACTAAATTATGGAAAAAAATTTGTCCTTAAACACTTACTAAGAAATATAGGAATCTACTGTATTTGAAAGCTAAGATAACTATTTTATTATATTATAAATCGCCATTCTTAGTGAAACGTGAATAAACATTTGTACAAATAGTGGTTACGTTTTTTTTTTTTTTTGTCAAATATTTGACTAAGCAAGTACGAGTAGGCATAGAATTTAACAAATTATTTGATGTTTGTAAGTTATTGTTTTATTCAGGGACCGTAACAGTTACGACTTTTTTCAAAAAAGTCAAAATATAATAGTTATTTTTTGACTTTTATTTTTTCGGTCAGAAATAAAAGTTAAAATTTGACTTTAATTTTTTCGGTCGAAAATAAAAGTTAAAATTTGACTTTTATTTTTTAAGTCAAAAATAAAAGTTAAAATTTGACTTTTATTTTTTCGGTCAAAAATAAAAGTTAAAATTTGACTTTTATTTTTTAAGTCAAAAATAAAAGTTAAAATCTGACTTTTATTTTTTCGGTCAAAAATAAAAGTTAAAATTTAACTTTTATTTTTTAAGTCAGAAAAAAATTGACTATGATCGATGACAATCAGTGTTATTGGTTTGGTTATTTCTAACCAACATTGGTTACATGAAATAAAAGATATTACTTTTATTAGAATTCTAATAATAGAGCTAAAAGCTTTTCCCTGCCTAAAGGACTTGGCATGTATTATTCATCAAGTACCTGCGACACAAGTTAGTTTAGAACGCGCGTTTTCAGCACTTAAGATTGTTCTCAGCGACTTGCGCTATAATTTGTCTGAACAGAACTTGCAGCTATATTAATGGTAAAATTGAATTCTGAGTCATTGCAATGAAAGACTGAACAATATAATATTAAAGTGAAGGAAATTAAATGTAATTTGTATTTTCAGAGCAAAATGTGCAAAACACCAACTCCTTAACTTTCTAGCGAATAAACGTTTTCGTATACATACTCTATTATATATATATTTTTATCTTTTTGTTTTAATACAAATACAACATGTACTTATAATTCTAAAAAAAACTGTTAAAATTTAATTAAAATTTTGTTATTATTATTTTATTATTATTTTTAACATCTGTTTTTAATAGGAACAAAAGTCAAATTTTAACTTTAGTTTGTGACTTAAAAAATAAAAGTCAAATTTTAACTTTTATTTTTGACTTAAAAAATAAAAGTTTAATTTTAACTTTTATTTTTGACTTAAAAAATAAAAGTCAAATTTTAACTTTTATTTTTTACTTAAAAAATAAAAGTCAAATTTTAACTTTTATTTTTGACTTAAAAAATAAAAGTCATATTTTAACTTTTATTTTTGACCGAAAAAATATCGGTCAAAAAATAATTATTATAAAGTGACTTTTTGATAAAAGTCAAAAAAATTAAAGTCTTCTAAGTTTATTATTCCTTAGCATAACAGCATCAATATGCTGTATTCAAATATCTGATAGACAAATTATATCCACCTGACTTTTTGATTTTAAATTTTAAAAATAACTGTTATTTTCGGTCCCTGGTTTTATTTAAAAAACAGAAATCAGTGTTGCTTACATTAAAATCTAATGAACAAAATCTCCATAATAAGGAGCTTGAGATCCCCTAACATGGACTCCAGTGCAACTAGTTAAGGAAAGTACTAAGAACATATTGTTACGAACATAAGATCTGGCAACCCCTGTTGTTGTCCGTATGTGCGTGGTAAAAACAGATGTGTGAATAAGTTTCTTCCACCACCATTGAGTGTGTGTACAGAATAATACGAAAATTAGCTAACCCAAGTTAAGCAACCTCAATGGCTGTGTTGGTGGAGGTGTGTGCTGTAAAACAGAAGATTGTGGGTTCAAGCCCATCTTTGGACATGCGTACAAAGGAATAATAATAATTGTGTTAAGGCAATTTAAAATTAAGACACAGCAGTACAAACCTCCCGGAAACAGAAATACAACTATTTGTGTGATAAATTTAGGCCAGATAAATTAGTAAAGACGACTATTTAACAAAAGTAGTAGTAGATAGTTATAAAGGCGTCCTTATAAGAAAGAGAGAAGTTCCAGCTGTTTAGTGGAAGAAAGTAACAACATGATTACAGTGCACGGCAGATGTTAAGTTATGGCTATTGGATTAATAGGGATGACTGGCTTGGATGTAAAGCAAGGTGGAGAGATCTGCGTGTAGTTTAGGTAGATAAATAAGGCATCAAGTAGTTCATGCCTCGCCGGAGGAAGACAGTAGTGAAGCGTGGATGGCATTCGTTTGTAATAACGAATGTTTAGTAAATACGAGACCATAGGATCTTAAAGACGGGTAGGATCTAGTATATAGCCAAATAGAGCCGAGCCATAAGAAGTTAAGAAAATAGCGAATTTATGTGCCACAGCGGTATTTGCAATTAATCCGTACGTTTATCTAAAAGGGAAAAACGTAAAAATATAATTGGAATAAACGTGCATTAAACTACGTGGGTATTTTCGGAACTTCATAACTTTTTGTATGTCCAGAGCAGAAAATGTCAACTCTGCTGCCGTTAACAGTTGCCAATGACTTGGCTTTTACACTGCCATTGAATGCACAGTTAATTTGTACCTATCCGGATGACTAGTACTGATAAACATTAACTTTTGCGTACGAAAGTCATGACCGAAATTAAAGATAGGCTTGACAAATGCTATGGGCTCTCTGCACAACAATTTCAATGGTAAAAAATATTTTATCAAGTTTAGTTGTTGTAGTCCTGGCACAAATTGTCAATAAAATTCGCAGAATAATATTGAGTGATCGAATAATGAAATTGCATGCGCTGGCTTAGCCTGTAAAAACCTCAAGTGAACTGGTACATTATTAATGAATATTTAAATACTCTCACTATTGCCCATCACTTCAATAAAGTATATGGCGAGGTACGCTAAAGATACAAAATCAAAACAGTGGGTTTCTTTAGGCGAACGCGAATTCGAGCAATAAGGTCATGGCAACATGCGGTCATTCACATCAACAAACATAAAAAGAAAGAGATTATTGACAGTTTCAATACTGATTTTAAGCTAAAACGACCTTAAAACACGTGTGTATTCACTATGGCAGAAATCTATAATTTGGCCTTAAAACTAATCTGCTTTTCCAGGTTTATTTACTGTTTACAATTGTGGAAAAATTGTTGTTTGTGTAAAACAGTAAAAATACTTTTACTCCAGATTTTTTTTAAGTTCCTAAGTGTGATTTGTGGTTAATGTCTGGCGTTGAATTACTGTTTTCAAGCAAAAGTAAGCAACCAATTCAGTATGCCAATATTCCGTCAGCTCTGTTCCTTAAAGCGATACTTTGTTAATCCTAGAGCCCCCAAACACTTATATTCTAGAGCCAGAAATTGATTTAAAAGACTCTGAGTCAGAACATGGGTCGAATGATACGTTCACTGATGATGAAAAATATTCCTCTCATTTAAATAAATTTGTCAGGGATTTGGAGTTACCCAAGACTTAATTTCAGCTCCTAGTATCTTGACTCCAACAGTGGAATCTCTTAGGAAAGGGAGTAAAAATATTTTCTTACAGGACCAGACAGTCAACTCTGAAATGTTTTTGTTTTTTCAGAAGATAAATGTTTAGTGCTCTGCCACAATGTAAATTTATTGATGACAGGGCTAAGTATGCCATGTGACCCAGAAAAGTGGAGACAATTTATAGACTTATCAAAAACAAGCTTAAAAGTTGTCCTGTTGGCAAATGGGAATGAATTTCCATCCGTTCCAGTTGCATACTCTGTTGATATGAAGGAAACGTACGCAAACATTAGCAGAATCCTTAATAAAATAAGTTATCATGATTATAAGTGGAAACTTTGCGCTGACTGAAAAGTTGTTGCTCTACTTACGGGCCTGCAATCAGGATTCACAAAATAATGCTGCTTCCTTTGTGAATGGGATATCGAACGCGAGACAAACAATACGTCTTATGCCTGGTCAATAAAATGTCGCCTACAATCCTTTGGTTCCAAAGGAAAATATCTACTTACCACCTTTACACACCAAACTTGGATTGATGAATCAATTTGTGAAAGCAATAGACAAAACAGATGGCGCATTTCAATTTTTGAAAACTATATTTCCTCGTGTTAACGAAGCTAAAATCTAAAAAGGCGTTTTTGTTGGTCCCCAGAATAGACAACTCTTAAAAGATTCCACGTTTATTAAACACCTTAATCGAAAATAAAAATGAGCTTGAATTGCATTTCAAAACGTTAGTAAGAACTTCCTGGGTAACCGCAGAAATGAAGATTATTTCGCATACGTCGAGAAACTGCTTTTAGCGTACTTCCTTCACTCACATCCAGACTTTTTGAAAACTTAGGACTAGTCTCGGATGAACACGGGGAACGGTTCCATCGAGACATCGCTAAGGTGGAGAAGAGATTTTCCGGAAAGTGAAATGCAAGCATGTTGGCAGAGAAGTGCTGGTTTTTAAAACGAGAGAACTGTACCTCAGAGTACAAAAGGAAAGCAAACACCAAGCAACGGTGAATATCATTTATTACTTATTATTGTTTAGAGCTAAAATAGTTCTTTTTCATTTCATTTCAATTAAATTCATGTCGAAAATTTTATTACTATTTATCGAAACGTGCTAAAATTATAGATTTGAGGCTCTCTCGAAAATGGTAGGTGATGGAAGAAAACGGAAGACATATTTGGATTCAGGACGTCATTTTACATAAGAATCACCACGAATAGTGTTAGGGGTCGTTAAAATATTTTTTTTTTTTTGCAGACCAGTAAAATCTTCGTGATTTTTATGATGCACGTAATCACGTCTGAGCAAGCCACCCGTCGAAATGTGGATAGATTTCGTAGAGGATGGAATTACACCAACACGTCGAAGGGCGTACTGAAGGGAATATCCGTCCACTACGTGGAAAATTTTGCGCAAAGATCTTGGCATAAACCCGTATAAGATCCAGCTAGTGCAGAACTTAAAGCCACGAGACCATTATATGCGTTGGTCTTTCGCCGGTTGGGCTTTAGAGCAGTTAGTAACTGACCCGTTGTTTTAACGCCAAATTGTGTTCAGCGATGAGGCTCATTTTTGGCTTAACGGGTTTGTTAATAAGCAAAATTGCCGCATATGGAGTGAAACCAATGAAATCAATGGAAATCGTTACCGCACCATTTTTTGTTTGAAAAGATGAATGACATTGATCCGGACGAAACGTGGTTTCACCAAGCTGGCACTACGAGCCATAAGGCGACCACAACTATCGAGTTATTGAAATCAAAATTTGATTTCGAAAAATGGACCGGTAAGTTGGCCTTCAAGGACGTGCGTTTTGACAGATCTCGTTTAGTTTCTGTGGGACCACGTAGTCACTGGTTTCTGTTGATAAACCAGCAAAAATTGACGCTTTGGAGGTCAACATTGTTCGTGTTATTCCAGGCAAACGGCCAGCAGTACTTGAAAAAGTACCCCAAAATTGGACGTCCAGAATGGGCTTCGTCATGAGCAGCCACGGTGGCCATATGCCCGAAATGATTTTTGAATATTAATGCCATGTTCTGATCTTTCGTATAAAAAAAATTCTTCATTACGTTTTTATATTTTGTGTTATTTTTTAATATTTAAAAAGTTCCATCGGGCTTGAAAACAACACCTTTAAAATTTTTTATTAATTTTATAGTTCAAGATCTGTTACTAAATAAAGTACAGAGTGATCAACAATATACAGCAAATACCTAAGACTATCTCTTCACTACTAACGAAAGCTCGGCTTGAAAATTATGTTCTCACATCGACAGCACTGGCTTAAGGTACCAAATAAACAGCCAGTGACGACGTTCTTCACAGAGAGGTATGACAACTAATATGTTTCATAAAGATTTCTAAAAAAGTTGCGGCAGAGTTTTGGAAAGAACTCAGCAGTGTAGCCTCGTATTAAAAACGTTATATTTTGAAATTTTCAGCCCATTTTTTTCACTTTTCCCTTTTCTCACATTATTATTTGTTTTCCTTTTTATTGAAAGCGCAAAGTGACAAAATTGAAAGGAAAAAAGTATTTGTTTTGAACTATTAAAGTAATATAAAATTTCGGTGATGCCATTTTTTTATTATTTTGTTCTCACGGAATTTATAATTGGAGGAATCTTTTTTCGAGAACGATTTTTTTGTGAGAAAGAAATTACGTGAGAATATTCATGATTAATTTTTTTTGCGTTTACGTTTATTCATTTTTAATTCGAAATTTCTCTTATAAATTAATTACAATGTTTTCATCTACTCCTAGGTTTTAGATACGTTTTAAAAACCCTGATTACTATTTCAATGATGCCTAGTTTTTCCTAAAGTTAATACGAATATAAAAATATTCTTATTTACGTGCTTACCTTATTTTTGAACAGCTGAACAAAAAATCCACGATAAATTCTTCGATCGAAAGGAAAATTTCATAAAATTCACTTGTTAATCACGACAAGGGCGAGTTGCAAATTACTATTTCTTATATTTATACTGATTTTAGCAAAAATATATGTGTACATACATAGTGGGCTCAGCGGTAAACTCATCCGGCCGAATTTTATCGAACTATCAAATTAAAAAACTATAAAACTTTCAAAATGATAAAAACATCTTAATTCAAACGTTTTCTACATGTATTGTACATTTTTTAAAAATGGCAACTTTAAATTCAAAATACTGTACCGATTTATATAAAAAATATTTTACTCATTTCTGCCAAATATATTTTTAAAGTAGCTAATACGAAATAATAACAAATCTTCTTGCATATTATATACACAGATACCCTATGCCAGGCAATTCTTGCTACCAAAATTGAGAATACAATCTCGAAAAGTATCTATTAATCAACATTAAAATTTAGGCAAGATGCACCATGAGATTTAGTCGTTGTGTGTTCAAAGAGTGAAAAGTGTAAACGGTTTTTAAAGGTCTGACCGATTTGTTAGAAAATTAAAAAAACATTTTATTAAAAACAGAACTTTAATTTTTGGAGTTTATGATAGTTCCTTGGGGACCCTGCGAAGTTGATACACTAGTCATATAATAACTTTAAAAAGTATTATTTGGGGTGAGTGAAGCTGTTTTTTACATTTGTTACAAATAAGCTTTTCCCACAATGTCCACAGCGTTCATCATTTTTTAAATATTTAAAAAGATGGCTAATACCATGATACCGTCACTTTTCTTAGTGTGGAAATCCCTTATAGATGGGGTATCATAAGTTTCAAGGTAGGATGTAAAAGATTTCGGCGAAAAATAAGAAGAAGCACATGTTGGATCATTTAGATGAAACTTTTGCATCAGCAGCCATGCATTAACAACTTAGGCATCAAGGAGACATGGAAATTTTAGCCACCACCATTTTATTGTCTGATTTTTGAGCGGTAGACTGCAACTTATTTGTCGATCTTATAAGCGTCTCTCATACACATATCGATAATTCACGAAGCCGACTAATAGCCACCGCCGATATATACTTAAATCAGTGAGCCGCCGCCGTAGTACTCGTATGCGGCTAACATCTGCTAAAAATGTTAGCCTACTGTGTCGGCTTAGCCCCTCAGATAAAAAGTTACTTTTATATTTTCACAAATAATTGCTTTTAATGTTTTTTTTATGTTTTTGGCAGAAAAAATTTGTTGTTATCTGATTTTCATTTGGCTAAAATAATTGCTATTTTTTTTGCAAAATTATTCCGATTCAATAATTTAATCGGGATAAAAAAAAAATAAATAAATAACAAATCAATTAAAGACAATCATTACTACCTAAAAAATAAAAATCATAAAATTATTCCTGCCAAAAAAAAAAAAAAAATAATGTGAAAAAAATTTAAAAAGGCGGCTTAGTCAACTTTGAGCCTCCGCTGAACTGATATTTACTGAGCCGCCGCCGCCGAAAACTTTTCGACTTTAAGTCGCTGCCGGTTGCAATTTGATATCGGCTTCGTTCCCTGTAATTCACTTTTGATTGTAAAAATTTACAACACCCCTTCCTTTAAGAAATCGATAGCACAATTCCACTTGATTGACAACAAAACTTTTTGCAATTGTGACCACATTAATATCCTTCTATTATGCGAAAAATATATTTTATATTCCATGATCTACAGATAACCTTTTCTCATAACCGGGATTAAGCGAAGAGGACATTTTTCTGTTCGCCCTTCACGTATCGTTTCTGAAGTACATATTTCGCCTTCGTGGTTATCTTGATCAATATAAAAACATTATTTGCTCCTTTTATGGGATGTTGCATTCAAAGTCATTACGCGCACGTGCCATAACATTTTGCCATAATTTATTTACATCAATTGAATATATTCAAATATCAACACATGCAAAATATCACATAATCACTTCTATCGTGAATATCTTTTCACTTGAAATGATTTCCCTTTTCCCAAAATTGCAATTGTGAATAAATCACATGAACAATTTTTAACGTAAACAAAAATTTCCCTTATCGTGATTGATTTTTTTCTTGAAATTTTTTCACTTTTCCCTTGGATTTGTTTACTTCAATTTTTCTAGGGAACTGCATACATTATGAAAGTTTTTATCACTTATAGTTATAATATTAAAATTATTAATAAATTTTTTAATTCAAGATCAGTTTCTGCAGTGCAAACTGACGTTATACTCGACAAGATGCAAAACAAAGATCTACTAAAATGTCATTAAATAAAAAATGGAGATATAAAAAAATTTAATAGAATTTTTTTTTTTTTTTTTTGTTGAAATGGGTCAACAATGTCTCGGGTAACTTCAAGGGGTTATACGCGTCTTGCATGTTACATTTGTGTAATAAAAATTTTATTTATTAATTTTTTGAATTTCAATTAACAAATTTTCACTAAGCTTATTCTTCTTACTTACATTCAATGTGCACTGATAGCTTATTAATTTTGAACAGCTGTTCAATGAAGTGAACAAATATTTTATGGGAAATCCATGACAACAATTTTCATTTTAAGGGGAATGAACATTTTATGGGAACAAAAATTTCACTTCTTATTTGCGATAGGGGTGATTATGTAAATATTACATTATTTTTTCTTACCCAGCTAAAAATTTTTGGTTTTTTACAAATTGCTTTTAAATATTTTGCATAAAACACAACAGTTAAAGCAAATAAAATAAAACATGCTTTGTTGAAATGTCCAGTAAAGGTAAAGCCAACGTCTTATTTAAGGTACCCATACGCGACATATTTTTTACATCTGACTTCTTATCTGTGTAAGTCATATGTAATTCTGCATGTGTCAAAATTGGTATTTTACAGAAGACTTTTAATATTTGGTTACAAACGTACATGTATAATTACGTCTCACATAATAATTATTTGTTTACAACAGCTGATCTGCTCGCAAATTTTATTAAAATTTTTTTTTCTCAAAAGTGATTATTAAAAAAATGGATTTAGAAACTAAAACAATTGAATTGTGTAGTGTTATTTCAATTGTAACAGCAATTAAATTAAAATCAAAAATAAAAGAAGAATTTCCTTTTTTAATTAATTCGCTTTTTTCACTGTTCAAATATCTAAGCCGTCCGGTTTTAAAATGGCTTGTAGTCGTCTTAAGATATTTTTGCGTGCGTTGCGGAATTACAGAAGACTTGTCAATTTTAATTATATTTTTTACTAAAATAATATGAAGAAGATAAGTTTGCATTGAATAATGATACAAAATTTACATAATTGTTGCTAAATAGTTAAAAGTAATTTCAAATTTTGGTCATATAAAATATTTTTTTCAGTCGGCTAATGCTACCGCCAATGCTCAACGGCCGCTGATTGTTTTCATACAGCATAGATTAATAAAAACAGCTGATGTCAGATGGTTTGTCAGATCAAAATAGAACACGTTCTAAATGAAATTTTGTCAGATGACTTTCCACATGTATTTTACAGAAGCAATGTTTTAACAGCCCTACACGACATGTATGTTTTACAGTAGCAAATTTGACATGTCAGAAGTAAAAAACATGTCGTGTACGGGTACCTTTAATAATTCGTCAAAAAAAAAAAAAAAGTAAATAAATAAGAAAAAAACGACTTCAAAACAGATTTTAGCTATCCGCCTATAACGGTTTATAAGTTTAGCCACATACATTAAATTTCATTAACGATTGGGACTCTATTTAATTTCCCAATTTAAATTTTATATTTGAAGTTATAACAGACGTTATTAGCAATACAGCTCTTTATAAATCTCAACCGTCTGTTTGCAACTGTTCAACTGTTTGGCCATATATGTACATCAACTATAGAAACACTCCTTAATTTTCAATTCATATTTGATACGTGCTGTTGTAGCGGACTTAGTAATACAGTCTGTATGTCACGGTTCAGCAGTTAGGCCATGTACATTAAATTACATCAACTATTGTAACACCCTTAAATTTATAGTTTTAAATGTGAATTCTTCTTATTAAACCAAGTTGCTGTTGAAATTTTGTTTAAGTTTCAAGTGTTATTACGGTTTAAAATATAGGGCCATATAGGTTAAATTACATCAATTATGAAACCACCCTTTAATTTGTAAATTTAAATTGTATACTTGTTATAGCGAACTTAGCAATATAGGTTCCTTAAACACTTTAGCTGTTTGCTCATTGCGGTTCAAAAGTTTGGCCGTATATATCAAAATACATTAACTATAGGGGCACCTTTTAATGTCACAATTCAAATTTTATACTTGCTACTGTAGCGGACTTAACAATACAGGCTCTTAAAAATTTTAACCGTTGTCTATTACGGTTGAACAGTTTAGCCACATACATCAAATTACATTAACTATTGTAACACCCTTTAATTTATAATTTTGAATATTTATACTTGTTATTTAAACAAAAACTATTTAGAGACGAAAATATAAAAAATTTTTCGATAAAGCTTCCTTCTTTAAGTTGAAAAGAAATTCAAAATCATACAAAAGAATGCGTAATTTGCACTCCTCGTTTAACAGACTTTTGCAATACAAATTAACTCATTTTTTCTTATATTCTGAGAGTGTCTAAAATCCTTTTATTAAATTGTTATTTTAAATACTTACTTTTTATCTCGAAGTTTAACGTTTTCTTTAAGAATACCATCTAAATATTTTATCTTAATATTTTCCTTAACGATTTTTTTACTAAAAGATTATTTCTTAAAATTCCATTGAAGCGCAAATGCTATCATATCGATTTTATGTTTTGATATTTGTCTTATAAAGTTCTTGAACCCCTATGAATATCGACAAACTATGAATTACGCAAATTTTTTTAAGTAAATTATTTCAGATTTAAATAATGCCTTTTCCACTTTTATTATCTGCCTAAAAGTTCGAATTCGGATTCCACATAATTATTATTTTTTTTTTTTTTGTATTTCACGCTAGATTTTCATTACTTAAAAAATAACAAATCATGTCTTTAAGACATCCTTTTTGAGCTCATTTTTTTACAAGTATTGCTAAAGCCTTTCGCGACTATAACAGCCATTATATCGGTTATCTTGTCTCTTGTTAAAGTCTTACACTCACCTTTGATTTACGATTAAGCCGCTTACCATATCGTCCAGAAAATTTTGTCGCGTTTTAGAAAATTTATTTTGGATTGTTGTCGAAAACAGTTAACATAACAAAAGATATCACATATAAATTCTCTAAGGGTGGTGACAGAAAGCGCGCTAAAAAAGCCGCAACTGATTACCCCACCCAATCATACGATTCATTCACAGGAAATTTTTATGGAATTCTGTCCAACTTTTATACAAAAATTATACAGCTCAAACAACAACTCTTATCGTACAGAAACTATTCTGTTGTGAAATTTTTTAAAAGTTTTGCAAATCGGACAGATCTGTAAAAAAATTACTGTCACATAATTATTTTTAAATCTTCGCTTACGTTTTTAATATGTAAAAAAAATATTAAAATCGATTTAAATTATCGCCGTTGTTATTTATAATTCTCTTATTATACCCGACGTTGCTTAATTGTACTCTTAGGATAAATTGGATATTGCCTACTCTAAGCTCAACTCCGAAAAATTTTTAAATTTAAAAGAACCTAACAAAGAATGCAACCTATCTGGTTGATTCTGTCGCTAATTTTGTATTGCCCTCAACAATGTTTAAAGACCTAAGCTAATGTTTGTCTTTAAATACAACCTTATAAATATATAGTTTGTATTAGAGGAACCATGCCCGTTATTTCAATCTCACTACACAATTTTGTATTTAAACTGTTTTTACAAAGTTATAGACCTTAAGCTGAGTGTCACTCCCTTTAGCTATTTACCATCCTTTTTATTCTAAATATATAACAAGCTAATTAATAGCGTGTTTCCGTTTACTTGATTTTGGTCAAAACACTTAATGTGATGATTTCTTATACATTTTTATGCTACGAAAACAACTTTTTTTATAACTTGATTTATTTTAAAACATTTCGAAAATGTGTTCGTTCGTACTGGTTTTGTTTTTGCAACACTGTGATCTGTGTGGGATATTCAAGTTCAATTCTGTGCTATCAATTCATACTGAATGTTTTTATCGAAACAAGTGACGCTTGACTATGAACTTTAGAAAATATTGAACTTTTTAAATTATTTCGATACAAAAAAAAATTTTAATAACATTAAAATGTGCAAAAAAAAAGTAATAACAAAAACATTTTTTGCCATAATTCTTGCAAAAAAAAAAAAAAACGACTTCAACACATACAAATTAAAAATCAAATTTCTTTAGGACGGTATTTCTACATTAATTATATTATATTCAAGAAAGATTTCGTCAGGATGCTTTATATGTATGTCGTAGAACAAAATATTAAGCAAGAAAATTCAGCAGTTATGTGGTCATCCTTTATTTTTTACACTTTATTGCTGACACAGTAAACACAATTTGTTCAAATTCAAAGCATTCATGGATTGGCTATATATATTAAAGTACACAATTATTAGGGCATCCTTTCATTTTAGATGTTTATACTTGATATAGTAATGGACATTCTGTCCAAGTTTCATGAGTTCGTCTGCAACGGTTTAAAAGATAGGGCCATATAGGTCAAATTACATCAAGGGACACCCTTTAACTTCAAGTTTGCTACTTGTTATAGCGGACTTAGCAAAAAAGGTTCTCTGAAAATTTCAATCAACTGTCTACACTTTTAACAGTTTGGTCATATACATCAAATAAAAGCAACTATTGTAACACCCAATAAATTATCATTTTAAATATTTATACTTCTTAATATACCAAGTGTTTGTATACAATGGCTCAAACGATAGGACCATATAGGTCCATTTACTTCAAATATGGAAACACAATTTAATTCAAAGTCTATACTTGTTGTTTTAGCGGAATTAACAATACAGGTTCTTTGTAAATTTATTTTGTTTTCTGTTCAAAAGTTTGTCCACATAAATCAAATTACATTACGTATTGTGTCACCCTTTAATTTATAATTTTGAGTGTTTATATGTACTTGTTATTATAACGGTCGTAGTAATCGACATTCTGTTCAATTTTCAATCGTTTGTTTATAACGGTTCAAAAGATAGGCGCATAAAGGTCAACTTACGTCACCTATGGGTGCACCCATTAATTTTTAGAATTATTTTTGTATTACTTTTTGCACTTGAGAGCTATAATAATACGCATTTTTTTAAATTTTAAAGAAGGGCGCTTTACAGCTTATAAAACACTTAAAGAACATGTAAGTTGTATGGGGACACCCTTTAGTTATTAAGATTTTTAACTGTTTTTAAAACGGGATCATTCTGTAAGCATAATCTATTAAATTACAAAAAATTTTCAAAATCAGTCCAGAAATGACTGAGTTCTGCAGGCACAAACAAAAAAAAACAACATTCAGTCGAATTGATAACCTCCTTTTTTTCAAGTCCTTAAAAAATAACCTTTGTTTCCTTCCCTCTTTTTTCTTTTACAGATAGAATGTCAGTGTTACGTTCAAAGTTCCAAAACACTTTAGCTCTATGCAAGCACTTCGAAGTGTTTTCTTCAAAAAAGATTGCAACTTCCAAATTTTTCTGCCCTAGGCTCTAGATGTTATGCCGTTACAAATTTACGTCTTTTCATATTTATTTATATAGAAGGTTTGATAACTTAACTCTACTTTTTGATTATCTTTCTTTGAAGGCTTTTTGTTTTATGAAAGATCACAAAAGAGGGCGTTAACGTTAGATATTAATGACTTATATTTTTTTTTAGCAGAAATGTTTCACTGAAAACTTATAATGTAATATTTTTTATTTATTCAAACTTTCAGACAAAACATTAAAATATATAACTTAAAAAATTAATTACTGTTTTTTTAGTTATTTTTGTATTGTGATTATTTTTTTAATGGCATAAGTTAGGGAAAATTGAAAATTGATTTTTGACATCAAAATGAAAAAATGCTAAAATCAATTAAAATTATTAATATTAACAACTTAACATCTCATTAAAAAGTCAAGATTATTTCACACGTGTGACTTTGTGTTTGCTGGGATGCTTTATATACCACATAAAAACAAAACAGAGAACAAATAAAAATATGAAAAATTCTTTAACAAAATAAATAAATAAACCTTGAAGTCTTATATTTATATTTTCTATCATTTTAATTCCAAGTATATTTTTAGTTAAAAATAAAAAATAAAAACAAGTTAAATAGGTGACACATCATACATCTACGAACATACATAATGTCAATAAACGTAAAGACGTCCATGGATATTATAGGTATATTTTATGGTATTCTATTTAAAAACAGATATAACTGGCTTGCAGAAAATCTTTGGTCAGAGCATCCGGTGTTTGTTACCCCATAGAAGAGAAAATCCTTACGCCCGACCGAAGGCCGGCTATGCAGAAAATATTTGGTCGTTGTTGTTTGAAGTGCAGGCGTTATAACACTTTCATAAGTGACACGATCTCCATACTAAAAACGTCACAATGTCCATGGACATTATGTAACTTTTAGGTGCGACATGCCACCAGCTAATGTTATAAATTAATCAAATTGATTTGTATTGGTTGCGATATATTTATGTATGCACTTCTTATTGTACCCTTGCTAGATATTTAACTTTATCATAGAATTATCGTAAACATACTCTGTACAACATATTTTTTTTATTTTAATGCTCTAAACACATAAACCACAACAGGCTACACAAACACACGGCAGCAAATGCCGCCAAATAGCCAACTACACAATTATTTTAAACGCAGCGGCTACATAATAAAAATATGATTTTAGTGTATTTCAGTGATGTCGCTTTATTATTTTTTTTAGCGTTTTTTAAAGAAGCCGTTCTGATTTTTGATTAAATAAATATTTAGATTATTGTGTAACAGGCTATTAGAAGACTAAAACAATATTTTTTTAAGAGTACGTCGATTTTTCGTTTGGCTTATCTTTAAAATTTAAAATATATTGCACTATTTTCCTTAAATGGAAATGAAGTTACTAATTCACTGCAATAAAAAATGCTATACAATTCTAGATATCTACAAAAAACACAATCGTGTTAAAATTTAACAAGTGTCTATACAAGAAACCTTCTACCTGTAAACATACAGCCCAATCATGAATATTGTCACGGAAAAAAATTTCCTCGAAAAAAAATTCCTCCAATTATGAATTCCGTGGGATCAAAAAAACAAAAACTTGGCATCACCGTAATTTGAAGGGAGCTATTATGCTTTTTTAACATAAAATTTCTCTTTCATAAATCATACCTACTTTTTTCCCCGAATTTTTTTTTTCACTTTCCGCAGGCAATTAAAAGGGGGACAAATTTATAATAGGAGAAAGGGGAAAAGTGAGAAAACGCGCACGGAATTTCTGTTTATAATTGGGCTGATAGACAAATTGAAATTAAATAAGAAAAAAGTAAATACATATCTAACTAAATGTTGTCCACACAAAAAATTCCTTTGAAATATTTAAAGTTATTCTTCGTATATTTTCGCTATCACGATTGAAGTATTTTTTATTAAAAAAATACTTAAAAATTATTTTATCTTTTTAGTTTTTTTTTTCTTTTTTTTTAAGTTTACATGACTTATAGTACTGACATCACTGAACTGTTTAGTGTCGCCAACAAAAGTAGAAATTAGTATAAATTAGCAACAGCCACAATTGTAGTCTAGTAGTCATGTTAGCTGAGGTGCCTCATAAAAAAAATTGCTTTCATATTAACGTGTGTATTTTACTTTTGGCAGATCGTAGTCTGTAGCTCGCTGTAGTCTATGTGTTTAGAGCATAAGTATTCTAGTTTTTATACAGTGGTGCCAGAAATATTTATAGAAAAATCTTTATAAAAAAAAATTCGTCAAAATTTTTTATTCTTTTTAGTTTTGAAAATATCTGTTGAACGTTTGCAGATGAACAGAGAAGTCATATTAAATTTTTTGCAAACTTCGACAAAGTTCAAAACATTAAATCTCTATCCGCCCTAGAAATATTTGACATTGTGTGTCAAAACTCTTCTAATGTAAAATTTTCTAAATTCCTAAAATATTTATTATATTCATAAGGCAAAGTTCCCTAAATTCATCATCTAAATCTTGCACCTCGTTGTTTTCAATTAAACTTGGAAAACGTTTTTTTAGACTTACCAGTGAAAAAACTTTTTAATAACAACGTTTTAAGGATCAATAAAGGAAAGCTTTTTTAAGGTTGCGTCGTTAAAGTCAAACTGTTGTGTTATTTGTTTACACACCTCAATGTAAAAGGCAATACAATTATCAATGAATTCATTTAATTCAGTAGCATTAAACTTTGTATCGGAAATGGGTTTTAGTTCTTACAAATATATGTACATAGTAAACGTCATCATTATTTACATATTTATCCATTAGCGGCAGTGATAAAATTTTTTTGTTTGAGTATTAATTCACAATAAAATTGTTTCACATAGGTAAATATGTTTAATTAATTTTAACAAGGAGTAGCAATATTAGTTACCGAAAAAACTTAATAAAAAAAATGTTAGTTTTGGGAATCTTATTTTGATTAAAAAACAAAGGTAAAATCTTCATTTTGGTATCGCTGTTTTCACATGTTGTATAAGAAGAGATAATTTTCCATATGACTATTAAAAGTGGGGTAAAATTACTTTTCGATATTTGATAAGTTTGTAAATAGGTAACAACTAGTGAAGTAAAAAAAGCATTTTAAAAATTAAAATTATTAAAAAATCTATTCTCTAAAGGTGCCTTTAGACGAAATGTTTTTTTTACATATGATTTGTCAATCCACATGTAATTCCTTATGTATGTCAAAGTAGTCATTTTTACATATGGCTTAATTTTTTGCGTTTAAACGTACAAGTGAAATACAAGTCAGTAAATCATTGTTTACAACAATTGTTTGGTGAGCGGCTCTGTTATTGATAATAAAGATGTCAACTCTATTCTGCTTCCAACGATTTTAGTGCTTTTTGCAGTTTTTGTTCATTTAAAAACGGTATAAGTGAAGAAAGAAAAAATTGCACCACTGGAAGTCATATGCTTTGTCATATAAAAATAGAACACGCTCTTAATGAAAATTTGTCATATGACTTTTACATATGTATTTAACATAAGTATTGTTTTAACCCGTTTACACGACACATATGTTATGGAAAATCTGACAAGTTATATGTAAAAAACATTTCGTCTAAAGGCACCTTAAGAACCCAAAAAATCGCAACAAAAACTTAATTTCATTATTTAAAATCGGCAATATCAAACCAAAAATGGTTTTCGAATATGGTCAAAAAGTTGGCACGGCCTTTATTTTTCTGACAGTTTTATGGTACTTTTTGTGATATCAACAATGTTTCTTATAAATGCATATGAATTGTATTTCTGCTTTGGTACCAAGAAAAAAAAAACTCTGACGTTGAAAATCTAAATGTAAATATTTTCAAATTGGGATAATCAATCGAACTGTTCTTCAAAAAATAGTTTGAAAAAACGTTATTTGATCGATTTTTGTTTAGTCTCCAATATTACTGTCGTTTTAGTTTGACCGTAACAAGTTCGTCTTCTTCAAATATATCATTTGCATTTTTAACATATGATATTTGTTCAATAAAATTATAAATTTCGATGTTACAAACCATCTGACAACAGCTGTCGTACTTACATACTGAGCCAGTATGTTTGAAAGCAAAAATTCTAAGCCTTATTTAAAATGATTATTTTTGCAAACATATAAAACACATAACAGATACAATTTGTGTTACACTACATACCTTTAAAAAAAATTGATTAATTGGGTAAAATATTTTTTAACGCTGTATATTATTAGCAATAAACGTCAAGAGGCTACTCATTGATCAAAAGGAGATGAAAACAAAATGGTTGAATTATCACGCGATTTGCATCCAAATCAAACCAGTTCATTAAGACTTTTTTCAGAATCATAAAAAAATATTAGCATGCTGCAGGGTTGCCATTTTTTTAGCTTCTTGGTCAAATAAAAAAAAACGCTAAATGTTTTCTTAGTTTTGTTATAAATTTGTGCATGTACAAATATAACAATATTTGATTCAATTTTGTTGTCGGTATTAACGAAGCTTTCACTTTTATCGTGTAGCCAGATTTAGGTAATTTCAAATACTAGAAATCGTAAGAAAATGTCGAAAGAAAGTTGTTAAAATAATAGTCATTCTTCAATAATTAATCCTAATTGGATAATGGGCGCCGTATTGGAGACATGTAATTTTACGTACTGGGTCTAATGGCGAATACTGCGCAAAAAACTGTTTTATTCATTTTATTATAATTACTGTTAACATAATTACAAGAAACGCCTTAAGTTTTGTGTCATGACCTTTGTATTTTTTTTTTTTTTTGCTTGCTTGCTAACCATGTTCCGTTATCTCGTTCTGTTTTTTTTTTACATGCGCTTTTGTGTTATTTGAATACAAGTGTAGTATTGTTGTGTTTCAAGATAGCCTTGCATTTTAAAAGTTGTTTTATACATTTTAGTTATAATTTAAAACCGGAAAATATGCTAATAAATTCTTAAAGAATAATACACGATAGTAATAATAACTTCGGTGATAGCAGTGTAGTGAGGATGACCTGGTGAGACTTAGACTTGAAATTTTTCGGGACCGTTTAGGGTTAAAAGTGTGTTTATATTAAATAATCATCAAAAATTACAATTCGCCGAAAACGGTTATATTTTTCTTGTATTTTCTTTATAAGCTAAATGAACAATAATGTAAATAAAACAATATTTTATTTACATTATTTTTTTAGTTTTACTAGGATTCATATATTTCTTATATAATAACTTTGTTATTTATTGAGAAAAAATTTTTGAAACATTTAAAACGTTACATAGAACACTGCATAATTTTTTCTTTTAAGAATTGTTTTAATCATCTAGTTTCCAATATACAGCAGCATGGGTTTTAAAATAATAAAAATTTGCTCAACAAAATTCATTAATACTCATGTATTATCTTAACTTTAATTATATTTACTTAACTTACTTAAATTTGCGCAATGTCGCCAAAATATAAGTTAAAAACGTCAAAAAGTGTGAACATATATATTTTTGGCTAAAAATCGTTACGTCTGATAACGCTTTAATTAAAACTGTATGTTGTTAGTTGTCTTTGCATGTTTGTATTTTTGCTTACGATGTTCATACATACATGCTGTTTCTAACATGATGTATTTCATAAATTTTACATTAAAACTCATTTACGTCAAAAATAATTTAACAAATACTACGTTTATACGCACGCTAGTAAATATTTGCATGTAGTATTTATGTCTAATCATTTAACTCACTGTTTATAAGGCAAGTTGCACACAAAAATATTTTCGACATTTATTGATGCCGGATAGCAATTTTTTATTTAACTGGTAACATTTCTAAAGAAAACATTTATGCTAGAAACACAACTGGGACGAACGACGAATTTTTGGTCGCTAATATTCGCCGTCAAAAATAAAACAGATTTATGTACATAAGTATATTCAAATTCACACAATCATGACGTCGAACGAAATTCGTCATACTTTGCAATAGGTTCATTTTTATTTCTTACGCCGGCAAACGATGAACAAATCAGTACAATGTGACCATGTTTGGGTTTAGTTTCGACGTAATTCAGTTATTTTACTTGAAAAATTTATTTATTTGTATCCTTTAGCATTAAATATAAGTGCACAAATTAGTCGTTAAATATAAAATTAGTTTTTAGTTGTGATTTTTTTAATATTTTATCTTTTAAATATTATATTTTTATATGGTCACCCTATCAACAAGAAATACAAACAAAGAGAAACGTAAAAGAGTAAGCAAATTATGTCGTCGTTATTGTGCTTCATAAGATGAACTTACACAACGAAGTTTTAATGACGAATTCGTCGTGTTGGACGAAATTCGTCGTTCCTCCCAGTTGCATTCCTAGCATTAATCATTTTATAATTACTAGCAAATTTATTATTGAACACTTTTTTCTTTGTGTATTTTATGTACACGCTCATGTTTAGAATATATGTGTAATTTTTGCATGTGTAGTGGTAGAAATTTAAGGAGTCATTTATTTCTTATTTGGAGAAAGAGCAATACTTTTTTATGTAAAAATTCGAGATTTGTTTTCTGAAGTAAGCGGTAGCAAACTGGCCATGTAGAATTAAATTAATTAATAGATAACGTATAAATTAAGTTGACAACATTGAAGAATGTCTGAGCTACTATAACGTCATTTCGATAATATATGACATTAACTGTAGACGACAGTCTACGGCTTTTAAACAGAAGAATACAATGAACGTTTTTCTTGTGCGTTTATGGATAGTAATGCATGCTCTAAAATCCAGAAGAAATTGTCACTTCATATTTTTTAAAGCATTGTTGCTTTAAAATTGTTTTTAACTAAAGTGAAATTTCGTGTGGAATCCAGAACATGTGTGAATGTTTCATAGTTTTTGCTTAACATTTCATAAATTCCCACTTTTTTAATCGTCCAAAACAAATTTCTAAATAAGTATCCAAACGAAGCCAAACTTTTTAAACCGGAAGTGAAATAGAATGGCTTTAAACTTAAAAATTAATTCTTGTAAAGACAGCGCTATTATTCAATGTTTTGAACTTTCTAATAAAAGTTTAAAAGTACACATTTTTACCACACAATAGGAAATAAAGTCATGGGCAGAAGCTTGTATTAGTTAGATGTGATTTACGTTTCATGTTTATTAAATAAAAAGGCTCATGTATTTTCTTTTTGTAAAAGTCAGAATTGTGTTAAAAACGGCTGACTAAAATCCAAGCATTTTAAAATTTAAATAAAATTTTGGTAAATAATAATAAAATAAATTATAACAAATCGATTTGTTTTTATTTATATCAAAATAAACTATAAGAACTGTGCAAAAATCACAAAAAATGTGGCAAGTGCACTTTGAGACCTAAAAATTCCTTTAAAAAAATTTCATTTACCATCTGTGATGCAGCAAAAGAAAAATGTAAAACATTTATACATAGGAAACTAAAAGCAATATTTAAATATTAAAAAAAAATTCTGAAAATAACGTGAAATTAGGACAACCTAATGTTCTGTTTATATATAGCAAACGATTAACTCATCTGAAAAATTTGTATGAAAAGTAGTCGAGTTTTTTTTATAAAATTTTTTTAGACGAGTTGATCGCTTGTATGACATACACAGCACATTAAAGTTTATTACTGCTTTTCACAAATTTTCTTATTAAATTCACTTTTTTATTAAATTTTTCCACTAAACATTTCGCTTTTTTTTTGTAGTAAAAAAGTGTCGCTTTAGAAAATGCAAACAAATTTTTAATTAAAAAAAAAAATATTTCAACATAATTTCATTCTTGTATAAAAATAACACTCAAACTCGATATCAAATTAACAACATTGTTTAATTTAATTTTTAATTTTATTTCTTTTGAAATCGCTTAAAGGATGAAAAAAATTTGAAAGCTTTTGTGACGGAGCACAATTTTTTGTTTAGAATAATCTAAATTTTTCAATAATTTTTTAATTCTAGTATTATCACAAAAAAAACGAACATTTTAAGAAGGACAAAATATGTCAATGTTGTCAAATTAAAAGCTTTTGTTAAGAATCTTATTACTTAATATCAATAGACAGCACTGTTCAAAAAAAATTTTGGAATATAAAGAATTTTTGATCAAAAATATCTCAACGTATTAAATGAATTCATGTTTCATGAATAAGCTAGAATCATGTCAGTAATTTTATTCATTTATAATTCTCAAATGGCAAAAGAATATCATCGTATCAAAATAAACGCGCTTAACTTTTCAACTTTATCGAATTTACTACAAACCAAGATTTGCTTAAACCTTCAAACTGTTGTTGTTACAGTTTTAACATTTTAAATAAATTATTGTATCAAATTGGTTTCGAGTGCTGTTATTGTTTGTTTTTCTTTTTTAATTTTAACTGACGCAATTATATAATTAAACGCAATTATTTTCTCTAGTTAGAAATCTTTAAACATTAAAATGCCTAGCAATAAAACCTTAAATCCAACTCAATGTTAAGTCTTCAAATAAGTTTTACGAGTTTATGCATATGTTTTTTTGGTAGGTAAGGAAAGAAATAAATTAATTGTTATTATTATTAGTGCTATTTAAAAACATTTTTCACATCGAAAAAATTTAATTTTCCATCCGTGTTATGTAAGTGTGTATAATTGTATTCAAAAAATTAATGAAAGCCTTGAAACCACATTTTAACTTGTAATAACAAAAGTAATGATGTTGCACCTTAGAGCACCTGAATGTGTTAGTTTTTATAACTCAAACATGTTTATTTATTCATTTATTTACGCTTTCAAACTTCAACACTAAAACATTAGATGCAAAATATCCAAAAACTTACCCATATTGTTAACAAAAATCTTTTGAACACTTTACGACCATTATTACCTTTCTTTCAGTATTAAAACATTCTCTTATAACTAAAATTTTTTATATAAAATGGTTTTTATAATATCTACCTGAAAGCAATAAAAGCATCACCCATTTCTCCGCCGACAATATGAACACCACCTTCGGGTATTGAAAGACCTCGGAAGAATTGTCGTATATCCAACGCATTGGCAGACCATGGTAAATTTTGTAAACGAATAATAACACTCATGATGTTGATTATCGTCTATAAATAAATTTATTTTCCCAAACTTATATAATATTTGTTTGTTATTAGTTTAAGACCGGAAATGTCCTTTTTCAAATACGATGATAACAATTAATGACATAAATCTCTATGAAAATTTTATGCAAATTCGTGCGTGCTGCATACATCCATTTATTTGCACACACAAGCGCACAAGTGCATTACGTTGTTTATATTTCGATTATTCCAAGAAACCTAAGATGTTATTTATAAGCTCTGCAAAAATAGAAAAAAATTTATACATCAACCTTAAATAGCCAAATGTTTGTATGAATGTAAAGACTACATACATAAATGTATGTACGTATGAAATGTCTACGATTTAAATAACAAAAAAATTATATTTTTTTAAAGTAAAATGCACATGAATAAAAACAGAAATATAAATTTGTGTGTTTAAAAAGTTTGCTTTAGAAAACAAGTTTGAACATACATTTAACCACACATCGTTAACAACAACAAAAAATGGAATAAATTTCTCAAGCCTGATTCGTTAAAACGGTATGTTTGTATGTATGTCTAGCAATAACTTGCAGCTGACAAACACTGATTTAACAACATCGTACATAATTTATTACATGTACATTGATTCTGCTAACGATATTAACTGTGTACTGTTTATATAGTGATCCTTAGAAACTCTAACCAAAAATACGAGGGCGGAACAAAAATTCACTAAAAACTTGCAATATAACATTATTTCAAAGAAAAAAAAAATACCAATTTGTTAAATAAAATTAAAAATCATGTAATAAACAAAAAAATTAAAATGCCTATTCCTATTTTTTTATTTTATTTATTATGGATTATATAATACAAGGAATGAAATTATATAAATAAAAAGTACGAGTGCGAGCAACTAGGCCTTCGACTCTGGATTTAATGATTGAGTTTTTAACAATACATACATACATATGTACATATAAATATTTAACTAATTTCATATTATATTTAGAATTTTACATTGCTTTAAAAAGGTAATAATTTTGTGAATATGTTCATATGATGATACTCTGAGTAGTGAACTGGGTGTAGTGGATCCAAAAATTGCTAATCTTTCCATGGTAAACAGTTGGCATTGGTCCAGGATATGATTTACAGATTGTAAGGTATTACATGAGCTGCATATTGGTTTGTCTTCCTTTGATAATATATATTGGCGTGTAGTTATGGTATGCCCAAGTCTTAGTCTGGAAAAAAGTTTTCTTTCATTGCGGGAAGCTGTTGATGGGTAGATAATTCGCTCGCCCTTGGGGTTGAATGCCTTATAGCCGTGATTGTATATTTCCCAATCATTACGTTTAATTGAATGCATAAGTTTCGATATTTGAGGTCTCTAGTCTCCTGTGTATGGAACAACAGTAACGGCGATCGCTGAGCATCACCTGCAACTCGATCTGCTGTTTCATTCCCTCTTATGCCCGCGTGGCCAGGCACCCACATTAGACGCGTTTTATTTGGCGATTTTATTAAATAATTATGGATATCGGATATTATATAATCTGAGTTCCTTGTATGTGAAATAGCAGATAATGTAGCTTGACTATCCAAGCAAATTAATTAAATTTTCCCTTAAGCTTAAGAGAATGTTCAACAGCTAATTTAATTGCAAAAGCTTCCGCTGTAAAAATGCTGCAATGTTTTTCTAGGAGTCCATTGTAAATTATACATAGGTCTTTGAGGAAATACACAAATTTTTTAAATGCCTAACTCATTATGACCCGTTGACATTTCGATGTAAAATTATATCAATTTTAATAATTTTTTTCTTTTTTTTAATTCTCTGTCACCCTATTATTCGTTGTTTTAAATGGAGTCACTAGGTTTACATATATGGTGTAGGTAATATAAGATTCGACATAGCCGAATGTTTTTTTTTTACAAATGAATACAAACACATTATTCGAAGCAAAAGTATAAACGTCTAACAACTCCTCATATATTTAACGTTTTCCCCAATTTCAAAATTTTCTGCAAGGAAAGACTGCAATTTGCGCCACTTCAAAGTCTTTTGAAAAAATGTTAACGAGGAAAGCTTTTCTCTATTTTTCATTTCATTTTATTGAAGTAATTAACGCTACAGTCTTTTAATAATAGTTACGTCATCATCTCAAGTATTTAATGGCAATAGATGGATCTCGGCAGACCCAGAAATATTATCTCACATGATACATATGTCAAATATCAAATTTGAAAAAAGCACACTTTCCCGAATTGTTTTTTATATGGTTATTCTTCGGGCAGATACAAGAATTTATTTAATAAATTCTTAAATCACATAAAAAAACTTAAATTTAACGCTTAAAGTTAATCCAATTTATACGCTTTCGCTTCAAGTGACGTGTACACCTTATATTTTTTAGTTCTAGAATTAGTTTCGTCTAAATTAAGTTCTCCTTGAACCGTAGTCAGATCTAAACATTAGCATCATGAACTGCTATTTATCAAAAGCATTGATTGCGGAATAAACTTATTATGGCAGTGCAGTACTTACTGACGAACATAATCCTACAAATATTACATACCGTCTACACCTGGAAATTTATCTCAACAAAACTCATATCAAGATATAATTTATTTAGGTGTAGATTTTAACTTAGTGCCACGATACTTAAAAATGAGATCTGTTTCATGCGAGATGTTATCAAAAAAACATACATACATACAAAATAAACGCCATTTAAACCCTCAATATGAACAACAAAGCGCAAAATAAAATATTATTGTAAGTACATATTGCCCTGGCTTAAAGCTTAAGATTGCTTTAAGACACGGAAAGTTTACTTTCGACAAAATTTGTTAAATTTTATTTAAAATTTTTTTTGGAGTTTAGTCACAACAATTGTTACCGCGAATTAGAAAATCGAATTTGCAAGCAAGTCTGTACTCACCACCTTACCAAATTTCCTGTCTAAAATCATTTTAAGATTGTCAATTATTTTAACAAACCAGCTACATCATTATTTTGTCGGCGTTCTCTCACCAATTATATTAAAGCACATCACTTTTAAAAGACATGTTAAAACTAACTGTATTAAAGTGATTAATGCCATTTTCAATGTTTACTTAATTCTCATGGTCAAGGGTGCCATATGATTTTGCACAAAATAAATTCAGTTTTAAAAAATCGGCAAATTAAAAATACCCATTTGAAATACAATTAAAATTATTTTTATTACCAAAAAAAAAAAAAAAATAAAGTAACAAAACAGAGCAATTAGCATTAAAAAATGTTAACAACATATAAAGTAACACATCAATAAAAATAATAGTTTTACAAATAAATTGTTTTCGTAATTGATCTATTGGTCGCACCTAGAGGAAATAATCCAAGATTTCCATATATATTTTCTGCCACTTAAAGCAGTTTTATAAAACGTTTAATAAAGTTAATTTTTCTGGAATCTTCCCGATTGGACTTGAAGACGATTTCGCCAGCGTTATTTTTCACTCTTCTTGTTACTGACTCTTTTGTTTAAATAAAATACTGCTGGGATATTTGTTATTCATAAAATATTTCTTTCGCTGCATCTTTCAAGCCGTTCATAGCAATGATCAGATTTGCATAATTAATTTTACTTGTTTTCATTTCTATTAATTCAAACTCACGTTCATTTGATAGAAATAAAAATTTGTGATCTATTATTTTTATATCACATTTATATAATTTAAAATTATTTAACGATTTTTACAAACGTATATACTCATTTTTTAAATATTCTTAGCTTAAAGCATTTACATAAACGGTTCATTTTTATTTAAACTTAAGTACATCACTTTTATGTTTAGAATATAAACATTCACCCCTATCGTATTCGGCGTAGTCGTATTTTGACTATGACCATTTTGTAAAAGATTAATGATAACTGTTACGAGCTATTTTTAATTTATAACAAAACTTTTTTAAAACGACTAACTTTCGCCACAAAAACGCCAACCACGATAAAGGTGATTATTTTTAAAGGGTTTTTTTAAGTATCAAGTTATGCCCAAATGTAATATATTGTACTTAAAAAATAAACAAAATAACAGCGTTTAAGAGTTTACGAAAAAATTGTCACTTTAGGAGCAAAAATCGGCAAATCGCCACTGATTGCTTTAAGGCTAAAAATCAACAAATCTGGCAGGTCTGCTTATGGTGTAATAACAATTAACAATCGTTTTCAGAAATTACCATTGACGAAGAAGTGTTAATTTGAATCAACACGCAATAACAACAAAATTACTTCATTTCTTTCCGCACATCAATTCGTTTTTTTACCATTAAGATAAAATATTTTAAGCGAAACTTAATGTTAAATATTTTTAGAATTAAATTAAAATTGTGTTGAGCTTCAAAAAAAAAAAAAAAAAAAAAAAACAAGACAGACTAAAAATCAATTAAGATGAAAGGTGTCACATTAATTAAAGAAAATTTCATTTAAGGAAAATAATATTTAGCATAATATCCTTATCGTAAAAAAACTAATAAATATATTTAAAAAAATATTTATTCATGTAAGATTTATAGACCTAAATTTAACAACCAGTTTTATAAGTTTTTAAATGACATAATGTGATTATTATTTTTTTTTTTTGTACAGAAAGAGCTGTCAATCATAAGAGAAAAACAAACAGGCCGATAAAACTAAAAGAAACCGGCAAATTCCTTAAAAGAAAAAAATTATAAAAAGCACTTTAAAATTTTAAAATCTGTTTCTTGTTGAAAAATATCAAGTTTAAAAGATGAAAAGTTTCAAGGAAATTCCATTGTTTAGTTTTTTTTTTCTTTTAACCAATCATTTTCCAAATCATCTTTTGCTAACTTTAAAAATATTTTGAAAATAAAAGAAATAAATCAAAGTTAGAGGAAGTTCGGAATCTGCACTAATGTAGCGCCCACAAATCGACAGACAAGTTAAAGTGCAAAATTTAGGGCTATTATAATAACTTGTTATTAGTTTAAGGCACAATTTCGATAATCCGATAATTGGTTTTGCATTCTTAGTTTTTTTATCCAATAAATATTATAACAATTATTAATAGTTATAACAATAAAAAATTAAAGTTTTAGCAAGCCAAGTATTTATCGGGCAGGCAAAATCCTACCTTTTACTGACAGCAAGTTGTAATAATGGCCCTAAACGATTTAAATTTTGAAGCTTTTGCTTGTGTTTACATTTAGGTACGTTAGATTTGAAATTGTAGAATTTAAATAAGAATAAAATTCGCCTCCTACTAAAACAGATGATAGCAAAGAGCTGTTTTAAATTTTTACTTTAAAATTATTAATGTGAAGAAGATTCAAAGTAGAAAGGAATGTAACTGCAGTAGTGCCATTAAAAAAATAAAAAATCTTTAAAAAAAATTTTTATTAATTTACTTGTAATTAAAGACCCAATCACATAGGCTGATTTTATAATTAAATTTTTTTTTTAATTATCAAATAAATGCAAATATTCTACATTTAAATCGAGGTATATGACCCAATACTGTATGTACTTACATCTGATACTTATAACTCCTTTTGCCTATAAAAAAAGACAAATGCGAAAATCATACAGCGTATGTTCGACATCAACTTAACTTGAGAAAACCATATAAACTGGTTGGAGAAATTTATGTCAAAATAAGAACCTTATGGTCCATGCAATAGTTTACACCATTAAATGTAGGAATTCTTCTTGCACAGCCTTCTTTAATAAAAAGCGTTACATACGAATGTGAGTTATTTTCTAATCGTGACTGCATAAGTGAGATGAAACTTGATGTCTTATATCATTACATCATAAGATATGAGCCGCTTATTTTAAAAGTGACATAAATGACTTTTTATACCCTTCACCCTAAAAAGTGAAAAAAGGTATATCTCAGTTTGTCATTCCGTTTGTAATATCTACAATATGCTTTTCCGACCCCATAAGGTATATATATTCTGAGTCCTTATGCATAGCGAAGTCAATTGAGCGATGTCTGTCTGGTGTTAATGTTGAAGTCAGCTTACCCTAGTGCCTTGAAGCTAGAGAAAATTTAAACACACCAATCGATTAAATATAGTTTCGAAAATTTTGCTATTGAAAATCAGCAAGATCGGATCATGTTTTTCGAGGCAAAAACACCACCCCGCCTTTAATTTTTCCGCATTATTAGTAACAATTAAAAAAATAAAAAAAATACATGGGATGATAGAGAATTAAAAAATAAGAAAAAAATCAATATGTAAAAAATTGGCGCTTGCCCATATTTTCCAAGTTATGGGCCTATAAACTTTTTATAAAAAATTTTGATTGCCAATATGGTCAATATGGGCATCATTTTAAAGCTTTTGAAGAGATCTTTTAGAAAATACTAATTTTTTTTAAAGAATATAGAACTCTTACGTGTAAAAAATGTCAATGTTAAGAGCTGCTCCGCTTTTATGCTGACTAAAATTTTTATTGGGGAAAAAATAAGCATCTTGAGGTAATAAGTTCAATTATGTCTTCTCGAGATTTAGCCTCAATAATTTTAAAACCTTTAAAACACAATCATTTAAATATGTACAATCAGCTTAAAAGCAAAATGACTTATGTTACTTTCAATATTAACGGCTTATATACTCATGGACTAAAAAACGTGACCAATTTTTTTTTTTACTTAAAAACCCCAGAGTTACTTTTAGAAATTTTCTTTAGATAAAAGTTCTTTTAAATTATCTATTTTTGAAAATAAGATTTGCTAGATCAGCAAGGGAAAAATAAAAATTCTTTCTAAATTTATTTAAATTTTTATTACTGTTATTCGTCTTTAGAATGATTTTTCATATAATCAACAAATAAACAACACGCAGTATCAAGATGAATAAATATACGGTGAGAGCGATGGCGAATTCATCGATTTGCGTCATATATAAAAAATCTATGTGATGGAAATCGATCGATTTAAAATGGCTATTTGATCATATTTATAGTTACCAGTAGATTAAAGAAGAATTTTTATTATAAATATAAGGAGAATTATAATTAATCAACACAACAAACAGACATTACAATCCAAAATTTTATAAATCCGAGTTTAGGCAGACGAACATTTGAAAGAAAACAACGGAAATCGTTTTTGTTTTTCATTCGCTTTCATCAAACAGACGAACGAATATATTGTCGGCATCATTCTATTAGTATTGTTTTTTTAATATAAGCAAACACGATGTTCTCTTTCCCACCTCTAATATGATTTAACGAGATTTTTTTTATTATTTTAACAACCTTTTTCCACTTATTCTGCCGAAGGTTTTTTCAGGTATGGTACGAATTGTTTAAAAATTTTGAGAGGTCATTCGCTGTTTAACTGTTTAAATTTACGTTTTGACATATTATTTTCCTTCTATTCAGTACGATTTTCTCCACTAATCTATTTTCCCTATTCAACATAAGTTTTTAAATATAATTTTATATAGAATAATAATTATAAAAAAAAACCATTGTATCAATCATTGAACTTTAAGAAAAAAAGTTTATTCCATTTTTTTTAACCAAAATTAATTAATGCAGACTTCCGTAAATAACTTCACATCTAACCATTAATTGAAATTAGACTCGAGACGACATTAATGTGTGCCAAACATTTAAATTTCGAGCTCTAATTAAATATTATTTATATTATTAACACTCACATGCAATTAGTTTTAACGGTTTTTTTTTTTTAATTTTCGAGATTAAAAATTGTAAATCTTTAAACTTTCACAACATTACAAACAAACAACAGTTTCCTCATTATCGTCAATGGATTGATAATAACGAATAAGTAAATTGTCAATAGGTAAACAGTGCAGCTAGAAAGAGTGCCTAACGCAGGACAGGTTTGTTTTTATAAAAGCTTTAATGAAACATTAAAAAATGTACATTCAGCAAAAACCACATTATTATTTGGAAAACTTGTATTACAAAACAGGGATAGAGAAGCAATATAATTATTTCATTAAGAAATAGATTTGTGTTAAAAATTTAGAAGTAAGAAAAGATGGTACGAAATATAAAATAATATATATTTAATGATTCACGTTAAAATGCTATAAATACTATATTTATTATAAAATAAATATGGAATATAATGCATTAAATTAATTTAATAATAACAAAGTAGCACATTTTCCAACTTAAAAATCTTGAACTAATTGAGATCCCCAAAATCTGAAAGATTATGATGGTAGAAGAAAAATCCTAGATGGGTTGGATTTGATATATTGGCAAAGCTTTTTGTAAATTCATTTTTGAAGTTTTTAAATTGGAGGAATTACTCAAAATATTGACTTTATCTTTTTAACAAATTTTTACCTCTTAATTAGATCTAAAAATTTTGCCTTGAAATAAAACAAACTAACAAATAGATCTGATTAGGAGCTAATTTCGAACAATATTTCGAAAAGTTCACGAGATATAGTAGACTTAGGAACCAGTACAAGTTCTTAAAAAAAATGTATTAAAATCCTCCTCCCAGTCGAAAACTTCAAAAATTGGTTTTAACCCTTATAATACTTCAAAATCCAGCTAGCGTTTTTTTTCTACAATCATAAGCTTTCAGATTTTAGGGGTTTGAATTGGTTCAAGATTTTAGTGCTGCACTGTGTAAATAATTGAAATTAATTATGAATGTGATAATTTGTATGAATAAAAATGGAATTTTATTAGAAATAAATATAAGATATTGAATACAAAAAATATATATTTTTGTTATTAAAGGATTCAGTCATTAAGCGCTTTGATACCATTAAAATCTCCTAAAGTGGGTTTAACGCCGACGTTGCTATCCATTCTCAGTGTAAAACCGTTTACAAAAGAAAGCAATATTTGATGCCAAAAAAAGCGAACATAAATAAAAGTCATTAACAGAGCCGTTAGGGCGCGGTAAGATTAATCAAATATTTGACCGAAAAAGCGCAACCATTATTTTTTTAAATGTTTATTCAATCTTTCCAGACACGTGCAATTGCGAATGATGATTTATAATATTATTAATCAATCTATCGTAGCTTTAACTCTAAGGAGGATTTTGTATTTCTTAATTATTAGTTAAAAAATGAAAATAAAAAAAAAAATCTATAATTTAGTGGTTACGTCTTTTTGGTCAATATTTGACTAATCTGACTATACATTTAGGCATGCTATTTCGGGCAAGGGCGAATAATAAGCTCAACAGTTTTCCAAATACTTGAATTAACATTTTCCATAAAATGTTACTTCCTATAGCTGGGCAGAGACCTCCTACTACATCGATAAGGATAAAGGCACTTTTCTGCCTAAAACTAGGATCACATTAATCCATGCAATATCCAGTGTGGAAAACAGAAACATTTCGTTATCCTCTTTACATCTTCAGGACTGATCAGTTTTACCTAAATTAAGCCTTATAGCTCACTAATCGGTGGTTGCACTGAGATCTATATGTCAGCTCTAGTTTAGCAGCCATCTCATTCCAATTGACATCAGCATAACTCTAAACTGTTTTCATCATCCATCATTACATTATGTGCCCTTTTGCTCTTGCCTGCCAGCGGTTATTTTATGCCTTACGATCTTCTTATACCACTACTCGGTAAGTGTGCACCAGCTGCAATACTTTCATTTATCTTCGAGACGTAAAAGCCTTCCTCACCCTTCATGATTGAAATTATTTTCAAAGTGGATGTAACTTTTAAAAAAGTTTTATTAGATTAAAATTTTATTTTATACTTTTTTGTATATATTTTTGGGCCGCTTATGACTAAGCATCTCTAATACAATTATTTGCCAATAATTATAATCAGTAAGTTAAAAGAATTTAAAAACAATTTCTGATAAATTAAACAAAAATCGCATTTGCGTTTGGTTTTCTTTACAACGAACAAATTTCTCGATCCCTGGATGAAACACGTTGTCTAATCAGCAAACAACAAGTAAACAGGGAATAAGTTATATGTGGTATAATTATATGTAGCAAACAATTCAATATTGGAAGATCTTGTTAGCACAAGGAGGAAACGAATTAAAACCATTATTATAAAAGCGTAATCAAAAAAAAATTTTTTATTTATTGAAAGTCATCGATCACTAAGGTATCGTTTACGACGGTATTTCTGCATTCAAAAATGAAGTTTATTGTGAGTAATTTTTTTTTTTGTTTTTGGCAACAAGGACTTTTAAAATTTTTATTTCTTTAAATTATAAGTGATATTGCGTGTTTTGTATACAAAAAAAAAGGATGTTAAATTTTTCTCCTAAAACATACATTTATAATTAAAAACAATATAGTACATAAATAAATATGTTCAACGCTCTCTTACCTGTATCACAACAGCAGTGAAAATTAAAACTGTATATAAAAATTAAATTTAAATTTTCTAGAAAAATATTTATCTCAAAATGAACTACCGAAAACATTAAAAACAGAATGGTACTTAAAACTACAGTGTTAATATAAATATTAAGCAAAGGATATTCAGTAAATTTAATTACGGTGCAACTAAAAAAAAAATATCCATTAAAATCAGTACGAAGTTTATTTGGTTTCATATTTAACTTTTTGTTGATTGTGTTGCGATTTATTTACGAAATATGTAAACGGATATTCTTTACTTGTTAATTATGCTGCCTTTACACATGCGAGTAATCCATGAAAACGGCAAACAAATAAAAAACAAGGTGCTTGAAAGTCGAGATAGACATATAAAATCATAAAACCTTTACTGCCGTTTTCATAAGAAATAAATTATTATTTTAATTTGAAATTTTGTACGAATAGTTTAAACACATTTTGAAATTAAAATTCATTTTATTTATTCGGCATTTAAAGTTAAAAACAAAAACAAGTAGAGTGCTATATTCGGCTATGCCAAATCTTCACCATGTATGTAAATCTAGTTTAGTCAAGTAACTCCAAACAAAAAATATTGTGGTAAAAAAGAATTAAAAAATTAAAAGAAACTGTTCACATAAAAATGTCACCGTTTTTTTTTTAAACAAGCATTTCCTAAAAGATCTCTTCAAAAGCTTTTAAATGATACCCATATATTGACCATATTAAAAATTGCAATTTTTTATGAAAATTTCCGAGTCCCATAATTCGGAAAATATGGACAAATAAACATTTGGGCAAATTTTTTAACTTAACTTTTTTTAATTCTCTAGCGCCACATATATTTGCTTTTTTTTATTGGAGTGGTATTTTGCCCGCTGCCTTGAAGAATATGGACCGATCTGGCTGATTTTCAATATCAAAATTTTCGAAATCGTCTGACTGATTGGCGTATTTAAATTTTTTAGCTCATTTAGTGCCTTGGCAAAGTTGATTTCAAAACGAACTCGGAGGGACAGACGAACAGCGCTTAATCTACTTCGCTATTCGACTCAGAATATATCTACTTTATGGAGTCAGAAATGGATATTGTAGAAATTACCAACGGAATGACAAACTAAAATATACGCTTTTTTCACTTTTCGTGGTGAAGAATATAAAAACAGTGTTTGGTGAATTAGTTTAAAGATAAAATAAATTGATAAATAAGATAAATTGATTGAAACTTAAAAAAAAATTGATTGAAACTTAAAAACAAAATAAACACAATAAAATAATATAAATATGCAAAAGGCATTTAAGTCAATCGCTGTTCGTGTAACATTATATAATCACCTAACTGGCAATAACTAACAAAATCTTATGAAAACATAAAATTCTGTCGTCTAGACCTTCTACATTGCTCTCCTGTCTTTGTTACTGACGATTCAGACGAGAGAATTTCAAGTCTTGATAAGATATTGTTGGTTATCATTAGAAACAATTGCTAGTCAAGACGTAGAGTAAATGATTAATGCAAACGATTTTTTTTCGCATATTTGTATTAAAAAAAAAAAAAACAAATTTTGTTTTGTAGAAATGTGCGAATCAAATGTTCATTTGCATTTACATAAAGAGGCACTAAATCACAAAGACTACTTGATAAATAAAATAATTTAAAATATAAAAATTAAACTGTGAAAAGGTTACCAGGGTACGTGTATTCTCATATACTTACATTCCAGCGTAAAATTTTTTCACCTTCTCGGAATGAAAAATTCTTATAAAACTTACAAAACTTGTTTCAAAAACGTTTTTTAATCTATAGTCTTTTTCCATTATAAAATATCTGCATTTGTATACTCATTCGCCACAAAAAAAAACACAATCGTGATCCCTTTGTTTTTACGAAAGAACTTCCTTCGAATAACAAATTAATATTTTTAATAACTAGATTTTGATTTCTGCCTTAATTTAATTGACTTAACAGATTCGAATTTGTGTTTTATTCTAAAAATATTATTTATTTATTAATTCTTGTCATTTATGTAATTAAAACAAAATTTTAATTCCACCTTTTTTATTTTTTTTAAATATTTTAATTCCCAATATTATTTACTTACCTTTCTCTCTCTCTCTCTCTCTCTCTCTTTTTCTTTTACATGATGCCACTTGATATAAACATGATAATTTTAATTTTACTTTTAACTTTTTTTTTACAGAAATGCTATTTCATTTTACTCCTACCATTGATGACATCGGCTGCCACTTTTGAAGAATATAGCAACCTTGATGGTAGTCATGATGACTTTTATAAATCTCATGGACACAGATTAATTAAGAGACGTTCCACAAGCCAAGAAAAGAGAGACATAAGTTTGTCTTATGCAGCAACAAATATTAATAATAAAGAAGGAACCCAAGTAAAAACAATAACGGTCATAAAAAATTTAAGTGATAAGAATAAAAAACTAAAAATTGATCCAAAACTGTATCAGAATGAAAACTGGGCGGAAGCTTTTAGAGATAACTTTGATTCGTATGGCATAATACCTGATGTACCCGATGTGGATGATCTCTTTGATTATGTTAACAAAAAACACAACAACGAAAAAGAAAAAGAAAAGAAGGGGAAGGATGAGGAGAAGGAAAAGAAAGAAGAGGAGGAAAAAGAAAAAGAAAAAGAGAAGGAGGAAAATGAAAAGGAAGAGGAAAAGGAAAAGGAAGAAAAGGAAAAAGAGGAGGATCATAAACATAAAGAAAGAAATTATGAAGATAAAAAACATGTTGACAAAAATAAGATGGTCATAAAAAAGATGGTTGCTGAAGAAATAGAAAAACCCGTTTCGGAAATTTCATCAGAAATTTCTGAAGAGGTGACAGAAAGTATTAAAGAGATAGAAAAAATCAAGGGAGATGCTGAGTTGTTGCCCAATTTCAATAGTAGTCGTCTTAAAGTTCGGGAATCTATAATAAATTTAAATTATTCGGCTCCAGGTCATTCGGTACATCAATTTTTTGAAAATTATATCCAGCTTAATGAAGGTGGTAAGAATTTTGGCGGTTATAACTATCAAAAGCCATGTGTTCACTCACAGCCGATTGGCAGTGTAACCGTAGCAACACCATCTGGTAAAACCTATAATATACCGAGCAAAAATAATTCGTATATAAATCCGTATTTAGCACCAGCAATTACAAGAAGGCCACCGCTACAACAATCATCAAAACCAGCAGCTGCAAATAGTGTTCCAACTTTTCCCATTAACTCTTTTGTTCCACCATTGCAACAACAGCAAAATAATATCAATCCCACAAACAACAATTTTTTAACGCAACAAAATTTAGCCGGTGGTGGCAATACACAGCAACAGCAACAACCACAACCCCAATCCCCAAACAATTCCTTGCAACCGCCATTTCAAAGTAATTTTCAAAATAATCAACAACAACAGCCACCACAAGGTCAAAATGATTTTTTATCTACCAGTCAACGTCCTTATGTTTCCCCAAATCTTCGTTCCGGTCTTAACGGCGTTAGCAGAGGTGCAGGCTCAAGTTCTAACGGTCAACCCAGTTATCGTATTAATACTTTTAATAATGGTTTTCTACAGCCAAACATTTATCGTTCACGTGGTTTGAAGTATTAGTTTTGTATTTGTTTTTGTTTTTTATATAATTAAATTCGATTTTTTTAGAGGTTCAATTTTTATATTTTTAAGTCACTTGATATTTTTTTATACTCACTAAGCATTAGATCAATTTTTATTCTATCATTATAAAAATAAAAATTATTTTACATAAAAAATAAAATGTTATAATTTTTTTAAACAACTGCACATCAATGTTTAACATGATTCAACGCATACACGGTTGTTAGTACGAAAACGATAATCAGCGTTGTTGCAGAATTCAAGTCAAAATTGTGAATTATCAAAATCGATTCTAATTTGAATTGGTTTCATGAAATCGTCCTTGTTGTGGGCGAATTCGAAACCAAAAAAAAAATCCAATTTCGAAAAACAAATTTATAAAATTGGAGTTAAGAATCCGTGCAATATTTTCACTATCAGAAATGTTCTGACAATCGCAAATCGCCTAAAACTTGCGATGCGAGTTGAAATCGTATGAAAGGTGTTCTGTAGTTCACAATTGCAAAAAATTTGGCGACTTCAAATCGCAAGCGCATAATGAAGTGAAGTTATCAATTTCACTTAAAATAAACTTTAAAACAACAATAAAATTATACAGAAATAAAAATTAATGTTTTCTTTTATTTTTATCAAAAATATATTTTTATTTGTACACAATTAAAGTGTTAAATAATAAATTTAATATATGTCCTTTGTTTAATTAATTGTTTGTGTTGTTTTTTCTTGAGTACTTGCTATTTCATAAAAACAGCTGTTCTTATTGATGTTCGAAAATATATTAGCATTAGTACCGTTAGATGTTTAGTCGGTAGTCAAATAAAAATCACGTAGAAAATACTGGATAAATTTGAAGAAAATTTTGTAAGGAGGTTTCTTAAAACCTTTGAGCAAATTAGTGATTTTTAAGTAACATCGTTACCAGTGTTTTTGTTTAATAGTTACCGTGATCACCGTTTGCAGTTCTTTTTTTATTTTCATAAAATATTACACAAACAGTTACCATAATGCAAAAAGTAATTTGATTTCTACATTCAAATCAGCTCTAATTAATTTTGGCCATTAATCTAAAATTCGGTAACACTGAATATAGGTTCCAATAAAAAAGCACAAAACACAATATTTTTTTGCGAAAATTTTAAAATAGAATAGCTGTTGTTAATAAGAAGAAGCAAGAAAAAGCTACACAGCAATGAAGCATATGAAAGAATGAAAGGTTGAAAAGTACTATTATTTCTATTCAAAAAGTAAAATGAAATTTATGTTTGCATGTGTGCAAATGTAGAAAAACGTTCTTTCGCGGAACTGTTACTTGATAAACTCAGTCACTGTAGTAACCAGTAATTTTTTAATCACATTGATTAGATCACAGGTATTGAAATATCGCTTAACTCTAGTTCAAATATAGAATACCTTTTTTCCATAAAAATATGTCATTTCGTAGGGAAACTAGAGATACAAATGTAAAAGCACTCAATTTTACCGGTATAATGGTACTAGAACAGTTTTCAGTACATTTAAATAATTTATTTTTTTTTTATTGATTTTATTTGTATATACATATATACTTATTTCATATTTATACCTCAAATTCTCACACAAAAATATGCACTATTTTTATATTTATTAATATTGTTTTATCTATATATGTATATAAAAAATTGTTGCAATTGTGTTGTGACTTTGAAACTCACGAACGTTCAAACCGAATTCCAATATAATTTTAGGGATTGTTCATATGGGCGTGTATATAGTTTATCTGAAATAGTTTAATGCACGAAATCGGTTGAAGCGTTCGTGAGTTATGACTTTTCATGACATGTGATTTTGTCCTTATAAAAAACAACAAATACGTAGGCGCCTAAGAGCATTAAGATCCAAACTGATTTGATAGATTTCTCACGTGTTCAAAGAAGAGCCTAATAGCAAACAAGGCTAAAATATATTATACACTGCCTAGAAAGGCCCTAAAATAAAACCCAAGCAACGCTGGGTACAATAAGCGAGTATACAGTGGTTGTCAGCTTATTTGATGCAAGCCAACATAAAATCAATCAACTTAAATCAATATAATTTCTTAAATAATTGCAATATTAAAAAGAAGCAAAGAATGTTTTACTGGTAACATGGGTTCTCGAAAAGCATTATTTCATTTTTTAATATATTCTTCTTTTTTTCTAAATAAAAACATTCACTGTTTTTTAGTAATGAGTCGAAAGACGATTATTCGTCCTTGTCATTTTACCACCGTAACTACACTGTAAATTTGGTAAACAGTAAATTATTGACAAAATAAAACCATAATCTTTATTGATAAATCATCTTTCTAATTGTCTTTTTCCTTGGTATTTTTTTATGTACCTCAAAAGTTTTTTGGTTGGAAACTGATTTGGTTATCGCATAAATCAAAGAACGTAAAAAAATATATTTAAAAAATAACTGTTGTTTATTTACCAACATAAAAAGTTAAACTTTGGCTTTTATTTTTTGGATGAGACATTAATATTTTTATTTATTTTTCTAACAAACGTATCATACATTCGTACATAAAATTAAACTAAATATAGTAGACACTATAATAAATTTTTCTACTTATCCGACAAACGTTGTATCGCCCCCCCCTGAGTGCATCGAAAAAGAAAAAAATGTAAACCATATGTGTTCAACAGTACGTAGATCTTCTTATTTTAAAATTTCATCGAAGACGTTACGTTATTTAGGTCTGGTATAAATTGTCCGTTAGGGTAAGTCCCCCCTAATATTTAGGAACATAAAAAATAGATGTTCACCAACTCTCAAAAAACTAAAAGCTGAATCGATGCAAGTGGGCATTCAAGTAAGCGTGGTAAAAAAAAGGTATCCTATTAATCATACCAAAGACCGAATTATGTATGTGAAAATTTCCAGAAGATTGGTCTAACAATCTGGCCTACCTGAGGCGGTGTGACGTTGAGGGGTATGAAAAATAGATATTGACCGATAATCAGATCTAACCGATATGTAAACAAAATTTAATGAAAATCTATAAAGTTATTTCAGAGGAGTTTAAACACAAAAAACCGCGTGACGACAATTTTCTATATTAGATTGTATTCAGGGTTTTTTTTACAACAAATTTAATTTAAATTTGCATTTCGTGACTATAGCGAGGGTGTAGTTCAAAATTGCAACAAATGTACAAGACGTGTTGTAGATAAAACAACAAAGAAATGCTTTTAATTGAAAATTAATATTGATTAGTTGGTTAAATGGACGATATTTACAATATACACAGCTTAAGGTTGATGGATGCGAAGAATGCTGATGATGAATTTGGCGGTCCTGAAAATGCGGCATTACATTCTGCCAGCGTCTAATTTTTCTTGTTTTCTTTGGAACACGTCCGCATACATTTGAAAAATATTTTTCTTTATAAAAGTTAAATTAAAAAATGAACCAAAGCCGAGAAAGTAAATTTTAACTGATTAATAAATTAAAACCTTAAAAACAAATAATACAAAGCAAATAACTTTTTTGATAAACTCCTAAACTTAGAGATGGTTTCTGTTTTAAAAAACTATAAATTCATGTTCTGTAAATACGAAATGAATCCCAGATGGGCATTGTTCGTCAAAGCGACGAACACATTTTTTTTTTTAATAAAAATTTTTTCCATATACAAAGCATAGAATCACTAAAGGTTTAATCAGACGTGCCATAAAAATATAAAAGAACTATTTAAACCAAGCTTATGGGAAACACTGAATTTGATTATTGGTGACATACCATAATGCCATAGCCATAACCGTAACTGTAGATATTAATTAAATCTTGATTTTTTACCAAAACCATATGAAGTTTTTTTATGTTATTATTTTTCACGTTCGCTGCATTGTATTGGTGAGTTTTAACTTATATTTTTCGTAGCGCTTCTTTTTTAACAAACGGCAAAATAAATAAAAGTTGATTATGGCTATGGCACCACTATTCGTTGGCAGTAAATATGTTTACAGTTATGGCCATGGTTTCGATTATGACGTTATGGTATGGCACGTCTAATTAACTCTAAAGACCGTATCTAAAAATTATGTGCGGAGAACACAAAGTTGAACTTTGTACAGTATGTTCAACTAAACATTTTATATGAAATGTAAAAATTTTTTATTCGTAAAATTATTTTGGGAATTTTATAATATTATTTATTATATTATGCTAATATCTCATAACACTTTTAAATAAAAATTCTATTTATATATTGGTTGGAAAAGCTGTTATCTATACGTATTTCACCGGTTGTTTAAGCCAGCTCGTCAAGAAACCTTTATCCAAATTTGAAGAAAAGCCAAAAACATATTTTTCTTCAACTATTAAAAACTTCAAAAACAACATGAGAGTTAATTTAGAAGCCCATACAAAAATACCAACAAACAAAGCACGTTTTTATTTTTTCTTACATTCTCTTCTGCGTTAGGTTGGTTATATGCCGACTCTTAATGCAGACGTAAAGTGTATGAAATTTTTTTTTTTTGCTTTTCTAATGTAATTTACATAAAGAAAACGGAGATGTGAAATTATTATATCCTATTTTTTATATTTTAAGGTCTTTAAAAAACTAAGATTGCCATAATTTTTACGATAATTTACCTCATACGTTGTAATACTCATTTTTATTTATTTTAATGTATATTTCATTTATCATTATTTGTATTGCTTTCAGTAAAGACTTCATCAATATTGTTTTTTTTTTTAGTTATAAAAAAAATACAAAAACTCACAAAAAGCCTATAACACAATTTTATAAAAAAAAAAAATGTACATCATTATATTGCTTAGAGAACTTAATGAAATATTGCGTCGAAAAAAATTCGCGACTAAGTTTTTACCTTCTCCTGTAACGTAACGAAAACGTTAGTTAGGGCATTTCTATATAAAGGTAACGATATATGACCCAAGTGGTGCTGGAATAAGCCTTATTTGCCGTATATAGGAGATAAGAAAATATAATTCTTTATAATAAAAAGTTTAAGCACAAATTCTCATCCTTGTAGGAAGGCCTTTTTTTCTTTCCATGAGTAAACCGTTAACTTTATTTTAATATTATTTGTCAACTTTTCGTCAATACTTAAGTTTTGCAAAACATTTTGTTTGTTGATCGTCGATTGGATACCAAACAAGCTGCTCTACCGTCTACTTATCAAGGTAAATTTAAAGATTTGTCTCGAACACATCTAATTCTTCTTATTTATATTTAATAGCTTTACATAAACGTCCCTTACTTTATTTGTCTAAACTGTAGCAAGCAGCTCTTTTTGAATTTGAATATTTTTAATTTGTAGTTGAAATTGGTTTTTTTTAAGTTTATCTTTTAATCACTATATAACTTGACAAATTATATAATTTGACAAAATTCAATGATTTTTATTATTTTTTCAGTTATGCTTAAGTTCGCTATTAATTATGTGTAAGTTACCATTAATTAAAGTAATCATTTTTCGGACAATTAATTCGACTTACCATTTGCTTAATTTTATTGCTGTTAGATTGAACTCTTAAACAAAAGCTGATAATGTAGTCTACAAAATCTTTACTGCAACTATTTGCAAGTTATCTAAAATAATGGGCTTTAAAGAGCTAAAGGCCGGGGCACATAGAATCCGTCATACGTTAAACTTTGACAAATTCAACTGACAAGTAAGTTAAAATACATGTTTTCTTATGAGCGTTGTCACAATCAATACGTGGCCGTCAACGCAAAGTACGAAAGTTGGTCAACTTTTAACTTTTGAATACTTTGACAACTATCAACTGCTTCTTCTTCTCTATTTTCTTTTAACTCCTGCTGTGTTTCAATTGTGTTTTGTGATTTTAATAAAACAATTTTGGTGGCAAACAATAAAATAAAAATTTAATTAATTTAAAAAGTGAATAATATACAAATTAAATTTAAAAGTGATTAAAAATAGATAGCAAGCTTTGGTTTAACATCCGTCAGCAAAGTATTCATTGTGCCAACCTCATCCGTCGTTACTTTGACTTTAGTTGAATTTGTCAAAGTTTAACGTATGACGGATTCTATGTGCCCCGGCCTTAAGTCAAATACTGAAAAGGATGCTTCTTTTGAAAATGTTTCTACGCACAGTTCTTTAATAAAAAACTTTTTGATAAAAGGAAAATTTTATTTGCATTTGGCAAACTGAAAGGCTCCATAACTCAACTTTTCACGATTTTTCATTCTAAGTTCTATCGTTTAAAATAGTAGCCCGTGTTAAAATGTAATTTTAGTTTTTATAGGTATAAACTTTTTTGATTTTGCACATACCCTTTTTAATTTAATTATTCAATAGGTTGAATAAGGTTTATAAATTTTAAACCCTTAACACTCAGTAAACATACATAAAAGCAAATGTAATTATTTTACTTGGCAACTTATTCTAGCCATCAAGTCAAAAAAATATATATATAAATGTTCATGTACATACATTGTTTTTATGTACACACATAAAAAATCGATAACTTTTGCAAGAACAACAACTAAGTTTTGCAGATTGGCATTTTTTTCTCATTGATAATTTTTTCAGTATGTGCATTCTTTTAGATTTACTAGATTTCCTTTAATATCTTTACTTACCAAGTTCTTAAGAAAAATTCTAAAATATTAAAAAATAGGTCACAACACAAGAAAGTCCCTCTAATTTTTTTTCTATATTTATTTGCTATTTTTGCTGTCGTTATCCAAAATAATCTATTTTATGAATTACGGTCGTAATATTGTCTAATTTATGGTAATATTTGATGAAAATTTTCTGTTTAAAATAAAAATGGCGATTACTATACAACTCAGTTGTATAAAAGTACGTACTGTATTGCAAGTGATGGGTTTAGAATGTAAATTTAATAAGGTACCAACAATCAATGCATTTATGCTTGAAAGTGCCGCCCTAACGAGACATTATTTGTCAAACATTACCTTAAACATAATGTTGTTTTGCTAACGTCTTAACATGGTTGAAAAGTAAAAAAATTAAATAGAATTATTTTTATTGATATATACACATGAAAGTAAAGTAATATAATTACGAAAAATTAAAATAAATTAATTTTATTATTTTCAAGAACTACGAATAAAGTTTAAGACCACTGATATTCGACTTTTCCAACAAAAAGTTTTCAGTAATATTGAAATTTTGAGAAATAAGATATTTCAAAAAAAAAAATCGTTTATCTATTAGAATCAATAGTGCATTTACATTATGCCGAAATCTAGTATCAATGAGATTTTGAGCAAAACTTAGTTGATTTTTAACACATTTCCCCCTAGATTTTAACAAAATCTACTGAAATCTTACTCAAGGCAAATTAAATACTAGGTAGTCGCATGGAGGCAAAAACAAAAAATTTTGTTTGTGTAAATTTACGTGTACGTGTCAGTAAACAGTGACGAAAAATATATATAAAAAAAATAGAGAAGAAACAAATGTTACTTATTTCATTTTTCTTTTAATGCCTTTCTGCATATCAAACAAGGTTCCACCACCGAACTCGTATTTATTAAAAAATTAAACAATTTTTTGTTTTAATAAAATGTAAACAAATTTTGACGTTAGTTTGGAAAAATTTGCAAAGCAAATTCGATCACCTACGCTATTAGTTTTATCTTGTATTCGATTCGCCTTGGTGTTACTTAGAAAATTATAAAAAATAACAAGTTTTTCATAAAAAGTTTATAAAATGACAATATTAACCAAATTAAAATATGTATTATGTGTAAATTGAAAATATAATGTAATAAAAATATTTAAATACCCATTTTTTAGATTTTTTCAAAATACAGTCTTGCTAGTGTCTCTAGATTTTGAAAAAGAGTTCAACTAGATTTTGAAAGAGATTTCAAACCAAATCTAATAGATTTAGGTGAAATATAAATGCACTATAGGATTAAAAATTAACAAATTTTTTTTTACAGCAAATAAGAAAATTGTATTATTTTTTTTTAGCTTAGTATTACACGCTGGGTATTTAGTATTTTGCAAAAAATTTAAATTTGATTGGAATGGAATGATAATGAAAACATTGAATATTAAAATATGGAGCCAAAAACTGATTATAAGAACATAATATACGCTATATGTATATTTGAAGAAAAACTTTAATTTTTTCAAAATAATATGATATCTGACTTAAGAGTAAATGTTAAGGTAAAAACATGTGAGTGCATATTGAATTTTAGAGTTTAACTATTATGTGTAAAATCTAAATTAAATAAAATTACAACAGAGATTTATGTTGACAAAGTAACCTTATAATAATCTACGTTATTTAACAGTTACGTTGCAGGTGTGACATAAACTAATCCAATTTAATTCTGTATTCGTTGCAACAAATTTTCACTTTAAACCTCATTATATTAAAGTGTTGTAATGAAATCGGTCTCAATACAAATATCATGGCAACTTATAAATAACAATTTGAGGTCTACAAACAAGATAAATATCTCTAAGAATAAATTTGGTTTGTTAAAATAAATGCCGTAAGACGCAATGTTAGCATCACTATAATTGCTTTACATAAAAAATGTGAACAGTTCCCAGTGAATATTTAAGGGATTGTTGCAAAAGATGTCATTTTTGTTATGACGTGTTTGTTTACAATTAACAGCAAAAAATAAAGTAAAACTTTTAGTTGTTTAAGTACGAAGTTGTTTCAAAAACACAAAAAATTATTTTAATAAAATGGCTACTAAGCTTAATGTTAATATACGAACATTATTAGCGAATTGTGAGGAATTGGCAAAGGAAGAAGTTAATTTCTGGCGATTAAAGAAGTTCATTAAATCACTGGATACCATGATTGATGAGCTGAAAAATATGGAAGAGTAAGTTAACTCAACATTGGAAAATATTATGTATCAAAGTATCGTCAAAATAGTCTATATATTTTTTCAGTCTGTATAGTAGCGAAAAAATTCCTGATTATACCAAAAGACTGCAAAATCTTAAGTTATTGACCAATTATATCGACAGCCCACCACCAGCCAATCGCTTAAGGTCAACTAAAATAAGAGGTTCCGCATCTGAAGCTGGAGATGAAGCTCTTAAGGAAGTGCACCAACTACAATCATCAAAACAGTATGCCGACTTACGAAAGGAGTTATTACAAGAAGATTCGCTGAGGCGACGTAAACCCTTTGAAGAATCGGCCAGCGGAGAAGAAAGCCAAGCAGTAAAGTATATACGGGAAAACCAGGAAATGATCACAGAACATATGTTGTCGTTAACAAGAAATTTACGAGAACAGACTGAAACGGCTAACAGAATTATTAAAAAGGATACAGAAATGGTGTCGCGGTCCTCTGGCATGGCAGAACGTAACATTGGAGCACTTAACAAAGAAACGGAGAAGTTAGAGGACCACTCGCGCAATGCTTGGAAATGTTGGATGTGGCTTATGATTGTATTTGTTATAGTAACTTTTATATGTATGGTTTTATTTATGAAAATAGTGAAAAAGAAAAAGTATTAAACAACCTAAAACGCATCAATATTTTATGCGTTAAGCACATACACAATGATTCACGTTGAATATTGCATATAAAAGAAGAAAATTAAAACGACTTAAAAAAAAAGTTTTCTTTTTCTAATGAAATGCTATTGAAAAATTTAAAAGGAATAAGAAATAAAAAATATTAAATCCGCACATCATAAAAAACCTAACATTACGAGTGATTACAACACAAAAAAAAAACTGTAAACATTAATACAAACGAGGGAATACTTAATTTTAACAAAAAAAAATGTACGAGGGTACATTAAGTGAAAGAAGTTCATGTTTCCTTCAATGTTCTCTCGTGTGCATCTAGCCGGAAAATTTAAGGAACAAATTATTAAAATTTTGTTTTGAAGCTTGGATAATCATCAGACGTTTCAATTAGTATTTAAACGGTGAAAACATAAAATATTATTAACAAAATTTATCCTATGCTGAATACTTAGCAAATACACACACCTGCTAAAGCGTTACCATATTATTATAAATGAGATAAAAATCAACTATATTAACTGCAGCCAACTTCAAAATCACATAATATGTCACTTTGACTTTTCAGCGCTGCGCTGCATCTCTTTTCTTTTTCCGGTTGCCAAAATGGTAAGACTTGTAAAAAAGAAACTGAGCAAAAGTAATAGTAAACAATCGCAAAAGAAACAAAACTAAAATTAAAAGTGAACCGTGAAATTAGCAAAACTGCAAATGCAGCATGTAAATTAACAAATATTTTTCGTGTTCTTTCAGGGTATCGATATTAGCCACAAATACGATCGTAAGGTCCGTAGAACTGAACCTAAATCTCAAGATGTATACTTGCGTCTCTTGGTCAAGGTACGTACAAACAAGGCTGCTTGAAATGTCCATATTTTATAGAAATTATTTTTTTCTTCTAGTTGTACCGTTTCCTTCAACGCCGTACTAACAAGAAGTTTAATCGCATTGTGTTGAAACGTTTGTTTATGAGTAAAACAAACAGACCTCCCATGTCATTGCAACGCGTTAGCCGTTTCTTCAAAGCAGCCAAACAACCCGAGTCCACTGTTGTGATTATTGGCACTGTTACTGATGACGTACGTCTATTGTCCGTACCCAAAATGACCGTGTGTGCTTTACATGTCACTCAAACTGCTCGTGAGCGCATCTTAAAGGCTGGTGGTGAAGTTATTACCTTAGATCAGTTGGCTCTCAAATCACCCACTGGAAAGAACTGTTTGTTGCTTCAAGGTAGGCGTACCGCCCGTACGGCTTGCAAACACTTTGGAAAAGCACCCGGTGTTCCTCATTCTCATACTCGCCCATATGTTCGCTCTAAGGGACGCAAATTTGAACGTGCCCGTGGTCGTCGTTCAAGCTGTGGTTATAAAAAGTAAAACCCATTTTTTTTGTGTATCTAAATTAAGTTTAATCGCGAGTAAATAAAAATTCAGTTATCCAACAAACCAGCAAGTCTTGGTGAAAAGAAATGTTTTTAAAAATTAATACGGTGTGTTTTTTATTTAAAGTGGATTTTATTAATGATTAAAGATTTTTTATAACTGTTCATTTGCGTCAAATGTGATTGGTTCCTTAATATATATATATATATATCTTTCATAATATTCTTTGAGGTATTTGTTATTTAAAACTAAAAAATTAAATGTATTTTTGCGGGAAAAGCATGTCCATATGACTTCTTCGCTACTGTTCATCAGTGAATTATACCAAATTTTTTAATTAAAGTAACAATTTTTTTGACTCTTTTTTTATTAATAAATAAACTTATTTTTAGCTTAGAGAGTCCTTTTTTATTTTATAGAAATTGCAAATATTTTTTTATTTATTTTTCAATATTTCGGTACTCCTTTGTGTACCATCTTCAGGAATTAAATTGTTTTTACATGTATATAAAAAATTTTTGAACAAAAAACAAAATTTGAAAACATGAAAAAACTTTTTTCATAATGAAGTTAAAAGAAAAATTTTCTAAGTCATATCAACAAAAAAACAAATATACATACATATATGAAAAAAACAAAAAACTTAACTAATGTTTTTGTGTTCGTCCATGTATAAACAAATAATTATGTAATTTTATGTATTAAATATCTATATATATGTGCAACACTATCCAAACTTTGAAAATGCTTCAGTTATAAATATTGAAAAGAATTATAAGAGACGTTATATTTTAGAAATGCTACATATAGTTAATACACCAATGACAAAAAGAATTAATTTTAAAGCTGATACCGACAATGTTGCACATATATATAGATATTTAATACATAAAATTACATAATTATTTGTTTATACATGGACGAACACAAAAACATTAGTTAAGTTTTTTGTTTTTTTTTTCATATATGTATGTATATTTGTTTTTTTGTTGATATGACTTAGAAAATTTTTCTTTTAACTTCATTATGAAAAAAGTTTTTTCATGTTTTCAAATTTTGTTTTTTGTTCAAAAATTTTTTATATACATGTAAAAACAATTTAATTCCTGAAGATGGTACACAAAGGAGTACCGAAATATTGAAAAATAAATAAAAAAATATTTGCAATTTCTATAAAATAAAAAAGGACTCTCTAAGCTAAAAATAAGTTTATTTACCAAATTTTTTAAGAAAAAATAAAAAAGTCTTTTTATACCTTAAGCCAAATCGATTAAATGAGAACTATATTTAACTAACAAAGCAAAAAGCCATCAAACAAGCAGTAGTGCTATACCCGGCTATGCCGAATCTTATATACCCTTCACCATATATGTGTAAATGTAGTTTAGTGAAGTAATAAAAAAATGGGATAACCCAGAAAAATAAGAATAAAAAAAAATTTAGAACATTATAAAATTTTACATAAAAATGTCGCCGGCTCTTAATGGGGTAAATATTTCTTTTAATATTTTGCATTTAATGAAAGATCTCTTTAAAAGCTTTTAAATGATACCCGTATTGATATCTAAAAAAATATTCAGCCCAATCATAAAAAAAAATTCCGTGCGACTTTTCCCTTTTCTCCAATTATAAATTTATTTTCTTTACCGATTGCGGAAAGTGAAAAAATTTCGAGGGAAAGAATACCTATTTTTTTAATTGATAAAGAGAAATTTAATAAAAATAAACAAAAATTCTACCTTTAAATTACGGTGATGCCACTTTTTATTTATTTGTTCCCTTGGAATTTATTATTGCTTTCTCGAGAAAAATTTTTTCCCTAAGAATATTCATGATTGGGCTGATTGTGCACTACCGTACATTTCTATGAAAAGTTTAGGTGCCCATAACTAGGAAAATATGGGCGAGCACCAATTTCTTGATGTTTTTAATTCTTGATCGCTCCATATATTTGACTTTTTATGATTGGGGTTACTTCATTGTTCTAAATGATTCGGAAAAATTAGAAGCAGGCGTGGTGTTTTGCCCGCTGCCTCGAAGGACATTGACGATCTTGCTGATTTTCGATAGCACAATTTTTGAAACTATGATTGGCGTATTTAAATTTTCTTTAGCTCATCTAGTGCCTTGACAAAGTCAATTTTAATGAATATACATACACTTTATGGGGTCGGAAATAGATATTGTAGAAATTACAAGAACAATGACAAACGTATTTTTAGGAAATACTAAAAATGTTTAACCCAGTAAGAGCCGATGACATTTTTGATGTAAAATTATATACAGTACTGTAGGAAAGCATTAGTAAGCGAGGCCGGTGTTGGTTATACCATAGAGGAGAAAATCCTCACGACCGCACGAAGGAACGAAGTAAGCGTAGCCAGTTTTAGTTATTGCTTTTTTTACTTTATTAATTCAATCGATCGCCATTTTTTTTTACTTGATAACTTTTTTTAATTCTTGTATCAGAATATTGTGGAAATTACAAACAAAATGACAAACTTAAATATCCTCTTTTTTCACCTGTGGTGAAGGGTATAAAAAAACAGTAACCATTGAATAACTATTTCTTAGTTCTTATAAAATAAATTTAAAGAAATTAACATTCAAAAGATTCCAAATAATAAGTTTTTAAATAAACGTAAAATTAATTTACTTTAACTGTGCTTGATTCCTTCAAATATAAATGTTTCATGTTATTCTCATGAAGGAATCAAGCACAATTAAAGTAAATTAGTATAATAAAGATTCCAAATAATAAATTTTCTTGTTGGACGTAAAATTTTTATTTAAGAAATATTTTTAATTTAATGCAAGTGTGCACTCCAGTAATTTAATAGCGGTTGATCCTGAGGCTGCACGCCCAATACTTTTTTCAATTTTGTTTGCCCATTAGTAGATTTAGCATGATTCAAGCATATGACTTTACTGAAAGGAATAAAAAAATTAGTTCTTGAATTAAAAAAAAAAAATTATTTTTACATACTTTTTCCATTCTTCTACTAAGGCTTTAGTATGACGATTTAGCACTAATTCTGTAAAACGAGTTTCGTCAACAGCTTTTAATAATTTTATCAGCAAATCGGGTACTAAAAGTAAAACAAACAAAAAATATATATTTTAATATCAGTCTGTAAAAATTTGTCGTTTCGGTGCACAGAAGGATATTTTGCCAATATAGCCACCTATAAGAGCAAAAATAAAAAATTATAAGAATTGTCGTTTTGAAACTTTGCTAAAATCACAGAAGTTTTTTTTATAGTAAATTGCGAGGTTTGCAATATATTTTTTCTTTTTCTTTTTTTTTGCTAAACAAATAAAAATAATAATAAAAAAAAATTTATTTTAAATTTTATTGAATATATTTAATCACTTTTTTTGGTACTGAAAAAATTAACCGTTGCGCAGTTTTTCGCTATTTTTTTTTTTTGCAATTTACATTTTTCTGTTTTTGCTCATCTTGGAAAAGTAGTTACGAGTAAAAACCTTTTTGACAGTCAAAATGTGTTGGTTGTTTTATAACTGTTTGCTTATCATATTGAAAGTAGTTAAATAACATGTTTTAAGGATGTTGAATGTAAAGAAAGTAAGATTTGGAAGTGAATTGAGAATAATAACCTTAATGATGACAGTGATAGGATAAGTATTCTGGGATAAATATGTAATTTACCATTATAATTATCTAAAGTGTGTGCATTGTTTGTTTATTTTTTTAAATATCGTTTATGAATTTTACTCACTATGTAATATATTTTTTTTTTATTTTGGCCTTGAAGGCTTAATATTACAAATATGAATTGAATAAATAAATAAATAGTGCATGTATCGAAAACTATACTTGGAAACACCAACAATAGATAGTAACACGGCGTCAAAGAATATTTTTTCCAATGCTGAATTGACTGCAGTAATAATATCACCTACAATGCTAAAGATTTTAATACGTGGCATTGGGCAGTATTTAGAAAAAGCGGCCTCAGATTTTGAAGAGTTCTTTAAGGAAACAGTTATAATTATGAATAGTTCTTTTCAAATTAAATAAATCCACTACAAAAAATTTTTTTCACATTCTGGCCTGATGGGATTGGTAAGGCATTGGAACGATACCTCAACCTCGAGATAAAAGCATAGAAATATTTTTAGAAAACTACAAAAAAAAAAATAAGAAAAAAAAGTTCAAAGGGATTTTTTAGGACTGCTTGCAGGGATACCTTTACCTGCCCATTAAAACTAAATTTTAATTGTTTTATGACGTGTGTTTTCCATTTCTTTATATTTCAAGCAACGGCACACAAAAGAGTAGCCCTCAAAGTGGAATTTTAGAGTCTTCTGTCTCCAAGTTTAGGTTTTTAAACTTTCGCTGAACTTCAAAATAGCATTTGCAATTTCGAAGGTGGGTTTAGTTCTTCTAAAGGGAACTTTTTTCTTCTCAGTCCGATTTTTTATTTTTTCAACCCTTAACAGCATATGATCACAAAAATGTAATGCAATAGAATAAAAAATAAGGGCTTATGAGCATTTACATATCACATTCTGATCATTATTCCAGTTTTCATTAGGAAAAGTTTAAATTTTGTGAGTTAGGGCCTTTCTACATGAGTAGGAGAAATTCTAGGAAAATTGTTTTCATAAACATTAATTTTATTGCTCTTATATAAACAAAAACATTTAAAAAACTAAGTAAAAAAAGCACTTACATTTTGCTGGCGCAGATCCAGGCCACTTTATGCAAATATCATTTCCCAAAGATTCGTCCAAAAAATCTATACGAAATACAGAGCAGCTAGCCATAGGAACAGCGATTTCATTTGATATAGAGATAATTTTATAGTCTGCACTAATAGAGTGTTGGTGCTGTGCATCTACTCTTATCAGAGAGTGCATCTGATCGGGTAAAAGTTTTTTAAGACACATCATGAAATGAAAAGTGCGGGCTGGATCTCCACGTACAATAATCTAATAAATTTGTTTGCTTTTAAAATATACATATTTTTTATTATTTCAGTTCTTTTACCTTAATGCCAGTTAAAGCACAATAGCAAATAGAAGTGAACTCTTCCTTTCTGACTACCTGCTTAATATATCTTAAAGAATAAAACTCTTCTGCATCATCGAGTGTCTCATATTTCTGTATCATTGGAAGTGTAGTTATGTTATAGGTCAGTCTTTGCTGGGGAGGGTGGCTGCTGCTTTGGGGTGGCAACCAAGGAAGATTTCCGAATGTTACATGTTCAGTTAAAAACCTTGAGCCAGTCAATAAAAGCCAAGAAAAATGTGAGTGTAATATAGCAAATATATTTTCCTCTCCAGTTAGTTCTATAAGCGATCTAGGTGTTTGTACTGCAGGTGTTGAACCGGATAATCTTCTCTGGCGCGGCGAACCTTTTAACTCTTCTTTTTCTCGAATAAGTTTTGCACAATTCTGCAGCTCTGCAGATACTTTTCGTAAATGTTCTGCTAAAAATGGTTTCATATTAAGAAGGAAGTATTTGTCTTTCATTAAGATTATTATGGAAAATAATTGATAAAAACCGCGGGCCTATAAAGCGAAACAATTTCTTTACTATTTATAATATTAAAAACTAACTGCTGTTTGGCTTACCTGTAAATCACTAAGGTGAAATGTGTGACTTAAGACATGACCTCTCGAAGTGTCGCCAAAAAATACAAAGCCACCATCTTTATTATGATTTATTTCACAGCTTAAACTCCGTACTGCTGCTTGCTTGACTAAAATTGCTACTTCAGGCAGCACAGATTGTTGGGTACTCAAGAAAGTTGCTTCACTTTCATTGTCTTTGCTATAAATTCCATTGGCAAGTCCTATTGAGTTGCAGGCAGCACATTGTTTGCCTGCGACACTATTCGATGTCTGTAATGCTGCCGTCGAATAAAGTTCATCAATTTTTGTGTCTCTTAAAGTTTGTGTACAAAAAATAGATGAAGGACCATGAGCCTCACAAAAATGGCATAGTGAAATAACGGCATTCATTTTTATAATTTGCAATTTCTATTTAAGAATTGTTTTTTTTTTTTTTTTTTTTTATTATTCTATTTAAGAATTTTTTTCCTTGTTATTATGCAAAACATAAACACAGCTGTTATATTTTTCTTTTATGGTATAAATATCAGCTTTCATATATGAGTACCCCACTGAAATAACAGTGCAGTCAGACGGTCGTTTTTGTTCAATTCTTTTTCAAGAAATTTACACATACTGCTTGTCAAAATTCACAAAAATTGAAAGCTATGACGTAGGCTGCACGCAATTTCAAAGCAAGTTTTTAAGCAAGATGTCAAGAAAACACTGACAGCAGAATTTTTAATACAAATTTGGAGGGAAAAACGTCAATCAGCTGTTTTCTTGAATGAAATTTGAAAGACTCAATTGAACGAAGACTTGAAAGCAAATTCTCAGCAAGTTTTTAAAGTGTGAGTGTATTGGTTAAAAAATGAGAGAAATTTTAAAACTTGAATGAAAACTTGATCGTCTGACACCCTAGTAAGTGGACTTCTGATTATAGATAAGTCACTGAACAGCCCCTGTGTAATTTTAGATAAGTGGCAAATTACTAGAAAGCTCGATCAATACTATTAGAATTTATAACCGAATGGTGCAGTTTTTATCCTTAATCATTCCTATAACACTTCATGCCTGCCTGTTTCTAAAGACCTCTTGAAGTGTTTAATCAAAAATTACAACATTTTTTGTAATAGATTAGTATTTAATTACTCAAAACAAATGAATGTAAAAATTTAATGCATTTAAAATGGTTTAACAGTCCAATGAACTTCAAAAATTGTTCTTAGCGGCAAAAATTCTAGCGACTTGAACTAATAACCAATTATGCTGTATATGCAATATTTTGACTATGGATATAAGACACTTGAAAATCTAACACACCTACGAATATATATTTTAAACAAAAACAATTGTTATTAGTTATGAATCTTGAAAAATAATTTGTAAATAATGAGTAAAAAAGGGGAACGTAAAAAACTAAAATTAATATTTTGTAACAAAAAATAGTTTTACTCAAATATTTCTGTATGTTAAGTCTTACAAATACCTTCCAATGAATTCAAAACCTTTACTTCTATTATTGCTGAAGCAGTCTGAAAAATATCTAGTTATCTAACAATTGTAAGCATCTGAAGTACAACAAAGTTGTAACTTTTTACATTAAATAATTTTTGAGATTCATTCTCTTATTTTTTACAATCACGTATTATGCTGTGTGTTACATATGCTTTTTGTTAGCAATTGCAATAATTATTTCACTTTAACCTTTTAATAAAAACAAGTCAGGAAATTAAAATGTTAATGCAGCACTTAGTGTATTCTAACTATTTTTAAAAAATATTATTTTAACTAGTTTTCATCATTTATAAATTATTTATTTATCTAGACAATTTTTGTGTATATACAAAATATTTATAAATATATAAAACTATTTATATAAAATTTGTTTGAAATCATTATGGAAGTGAGAGATTTAAAATTAAAACGTTAGACTTTGATTATATAATGTGGAAATTAATGTGCAATATAAAATCAGGTTTTTAAGAGGAAGTACAAAATAATAAAATAAAAAGTCGTTTTAAATATAACCATCATTAAAGCATACATTAAAAATCTATTAAAAATAAGACTTGATAAAAATTGAATCTTAACTTATAATTATATATGTGTAATTTTTTAATACATAAAGTATTAAGACTATGTGTAGGTTGCGTAAACTAAATTTCTACTCTAGGGCGAAATTGTAAACGTAAAGGAGGTTCTCGAAATCGCCAACGTGTAACATACACAAATTTTAATGTATGATCCTTGCCCAACAATTCCTCATTGCATAATATGTCAATCTTGGTAAATGTATTAAAATTTTTAAATTAATATAAACACAAATATATTATATTTTTGCTTATAATTACCTCTCGATATTTATCAATACCATTTAAAATCTTTTTTGCAACCAACTTTTTTAAATGCGTTATCGTTGCCTGTGAACTGCAACGTATAAAACGCCTTTGCAAGTTCTTAAAGTTATTACTCATGCATTCCAAACATACATTTACTTGTTCGTCTAGTCTATGAAAATCGGATTCAGCATGTGCCTCCATAACTTTTTCATTGTCATCATCATGGTTTTGAGGCAAATCTTTCGGACAGGCCATGTTGCGACTCTTATAAAAGTCACGTTCTCTTCGCATTTCATCTATTAAAAAAAGTTATAATTGCTAGATTTGAGTAAAATATTTTTTCGAGTTTATTATTAGTAGTCTCATAAAGCACAATTTTAAAAAGTATTTATTTTTGGATCTCAATTTCTGGCGTACAACTCGTCTGAGAAATTTTTGTGAAAATAAAAAAAAAAAACTGAGCGCTTTTCATAAAATTTTTTCGTTTAAAATACAGAAACAGCACATTATGTGGTTTATTTTTTCACATTTATATAGTAAAAGCGTAACGTGATCATTTCTGTACATATATTTTTGGAAAATTTTGTTGTTGGTGGAGATAGTAATCGATATGGAATAAAAAAAACCTATTTTTTGAATTATTGTCTGTATGTCTGTGTTCGCATCACTTAAAATCTACTAAATGGACTTGAAGTAAACTTTGTGAGGAGATCCTTTTCCTTAATTTTAATTTAAGAAAAACTAGAAAAGACACACTGACGAAGTATTGGCCACTGATAGTTTATAAATACGTACGAAAAAGTCTACTTTAAAAATCTATAATGCTTTTACCAAATTCAACAATTTTCGTAGTTTTCTATTTATACTCATAAAAGCGAATATTAAATGTTCATTTAAATATCTAATATTTGCTTGATTTGTTACACTACGAAAATTAAAAAAACAACAGTTTAATAATAAAATCATAAACTTACCTTCTTGAAGATTTGGCACTAATTTGTAAACAATATCTTGCATGGTCCGATCAAAACTAATATACTGAAGAGGGTGTGATTGATGTATAACATTTTCGCAGGTAGGACAGGTCTTCTTTTCCTCTAGATGTTTAACTAAACAACTTTTGCAAACTAAAAACAAAGAAAGTAATTATTTATTTATTTGCTATTTAACAATGTTTTTTATACTAACAGGTATGTAAACATTCTGTAACTGTGGTGGCATCAATGAAGTATCCTCCACATATCTTACACGTTATATGAGGATTTATAGATTTCAATTTTACTCTTCTTTCCATCTTAATAGTATTTGTTCATACTATTTCATAATTATATTGCACTTAATATTATTATTCTATTGACCCGTTAAGGAGGCCTCAGGAGTATATGAAATTGTTTTCTTAAAACTAAACACATTTACACATACACTCGTTCTTTTACAAGTTATCTTCTTCTTTAATATTTTAATACATGATTTTCATTATTTTTCTTTTAAATTTAAAATAGTCATATCCATTTGTTAGGAAAATATAATTAATTGTAAATAAATATGAATAAAATTAAAAACTAGTGTACAATTGACACGATTTTTTTTATTTTAGCTGTTCTCTTTTTCGGTTTTTTTCAATGTTGGTAGCAGTGCAAAAGTAAATGTCAAATGTCATGACTTGGTTATGTTCATTACCATGGCGAAATAATACTAGGTGGTCTCGATAGCGAATTCATTGATTTTTGCCGAAACGTTTAGTGTAAGACACCATATTAAAAAAATTATACTCAATTTTTTATATATGGAGTTTGACATTTCAATTTTTGAGCAAAATTAATGAATTCGTCATTGCGACCACCTGGTATTGATTCGCTTTGTTCATTACCACCTATTTAGAGATATAAAAAAATTGTTATGACTACGATAAACAATTTTATTTTACATTATATGTTCTGCCCCCAAATAATTGCTATGCCATTCGACAAATGCAAATATATTTTGGTTTTATTAAATAATTGCTCATAATTAAATGTTTTTATTGTTGTAAAAAAAATTGAAAAATGACATTTCTACCACTGACGAAGCAAGGTACATTTATTTTACTAGGTAATAGCGGCTCTACAACAAAAACAACATTTTTAAAAACAACATGGCATTTTATTGTTGCTTTGTGAGTGGAAATGTCAAAAATAGAAAGACAAAATAAAAGATAATTGCTCTAAAAAAAAACGCTCTCTTTGTTCTGCATATGCTTGTTGTGAGTGTTTTTTAAAATTCGTAAACAAATAATGTGAAATACAAACAACTTTTGACATGTCCAACTATAAACCGGCTGGGCGGACGACACTACCTAGTAAAATAAATGTACCTTGTGACGAAGATAGCCACATGAAAAGGTTGATAAACAAGTTGTTTACAAAAAGTAAGAATTATTCTCTAGAAAATTGCAATTTTTAAGTAAATAGAATTAAACAATTCTAACGTAAGTAACAAAAAATATATAAAATATGAAGTATATTTAAATTTAATTTCATATATTAAAAATTAAATATGTAAGTACACTTGTATATAAATAAATAGTAAACAAACACACGTGTTAATGAGGTTTTAAAAATTGGCTATTTGCAATGTTAATCTTTATGTTTTGAGGGAGAGTTATTACAAAAACAATTGTCTTGAGTTGTGTTAAGGCTATAGCTCTCCAAAATAGCTGTTACATTTAACTAACGGAGAGCAACATGTGCGAACACAATAGGTACATACATACATATGTATGTATGTAAAAAATCCTTTTTAAAATACTTAAGCTGGATTCACCCATTGTTTCGGAACAAAATTTTTGTTCTGAAAATTTTTTTTATATGTATATTGACGTTTTTCTTTTTGAGAGAGAGAGAGAGAGACACGTCAAACTACATATAAAAAAATGTTTCGGAACAAAATTTTTGGGTGAATCCAGCTTTATATTCCACTATTTATCAATATGAAAATTTATTATTTGTGAAAAATGATAATGCTATTATCATAAGTTAAAATAATGATAACGCTAAATAAAACATTAGCATTATTAATCATTTAATGCTAATGAAATCGTCAATTAATTTGTCCATTTAATTAATTGCTTCCATCTATTGGGCTTGTTTCATTCTGATATACATACCTACATAAATACTTCATTACATTCTCATGAAATTTTTTTATCTAAAAAATGAAATAGCTTACTGCGAGGAAAGGGAATCAATACGACCACACTTTGTAAAAAAAAGTAACCATTCAAGTGTTATATAGTGTCACACTAAAAAGCAATAAGCCACAGCCCACTTGGATCCATTAATTGTTCCTTTTGTGTTATACAGTGTCCTTACTAAAAACCAATACGCCCTTGCTCTCGAGGCTTTTACAATTAGAAATATATTCTCTTTAAGTAAACTTAATTCTTAATGATACAAAAATTACACACTAATTAATACAAAAATTTAGAAATAAAAAATTTAGATACCTATGCCTTTTTTCTAACTGTGGTAAAGGAAAAATTAAAAAAGGAATACTATCTTCTAAGAGTAACCTATAGCGGTTATTCGTTGACAAAACCTATAGATGAAATGTAATTTGTATTAGTCCAATTAGAATCTTTTTGTTAATAAAAATATTATTAATATAGTTATTGTCATTAAGTAAAAGTATAGTAATAAACCTTTTTAGAATATCACAAATATAGAGACCCATTGGAATAACTTTTGGCTTACTATAAACATACTAAGAAGAATATCGTTTATTGACTGATTTGTAGTTTTTTTTTTCCTAAAAAATTCCTCAAAACTTTTCGCTCCAGTATTTCATTTCTTAATAATGCTTGGCGAAATACTAAACCGTATTGAAAAGCCATAAATATATACTTGTTTTGTATAATTAAAGTTTAGTTTTATTTGCTAAACTTTTATCAAATGACCTTAGTTTTTTTAAAGATTTAGTTAATACATTTCTAACATGACTATTAAACTTTATAAGAATGTTAAAATTTATTTAATGATATTCTATGTTTCTAGTAAAGGGAATTTTAATTCCATCAAGTAAAAGTTTTGGTCTTTTACTCACAGATAAAAGGTGGTGTTTGTGTCATGTCGTTCGAAATTTCTACATTATTCAGCTGCCACCACATAAAGTGTATCCTATATAGCCGTGTAGATGGAAATCTAAATAAATCGTGGAAACTTTATTTATATTGCTCTGAAGCTTTAAAAAATTTGACTTAACAAATCAGTTAAATCAGACCATAATTATTTTTATTTATTGCTTTTTGCATTAGCAAAAGAACATTAATCGTATTTTACTCTCATATCCCGTTGTTGATTCATTTTAATTTGTTTTGTGTACTTTTTTTATTTTAAAAGCCAAGAAAAAAATGTAAATGACAAAAAATATAAATAATAAATTTCTACTTCAAAATGATAATTTCACAAAATGAATGAAAAATTAATTCGACAAAATTTTATCTGAAAAAATTGCATTTGCTTTACATCAAAAATTAAAAATAAATTAATAAATTTTTTTTATTTTGTTACGCAATACATTTTGTTTTTTAATAAATAGTTCTTGCAATAAAAACGTTTTATTTGTTATAAAGAGTTCTTTGTAGTTGTAGTCCACCAGCAATTTGTTGGGCTCGGTTGTTTGCTGCAATAAACATATAAACAATTGAATATTTATTTCTTAACAAATTAAAAGAAGTGCATCCACTTAAGACAAACTAAAAATTATTTATTTATTTTTTTTTAATAAAATAGTCCAACTAATATTAATTATTAGTTCAATATTAATTATAATACTAAATAATTTATCTTTTGAAAAAAATAATTACTCTCTAAGTTAGTTGTAATTTAGTTAGCAAAATAGTTAGCGTTTGAATAGACTCATTAAAAACAAACGGTATGACGAACTTAAACATACAAAAATAGGTACATGCATATATGTAAGTTCGTCTACCTGTTGTGCAGGGTATAATCTTCCCAATTGCACCATGGCAACAGGTAATTATAGAAATGTTTTTATTTTTTATTATTTTTTTTTATTATTTTTTTTTAATAATAATAATTTAATAATATAATAACTGACATCAAATATTAAAATAGTTCATTCATATGTACATATATAAAATTTAATCAGCTGTCGAACTGAACTCATCTGATAAATTATCGCGGTTTTGCAACTTAATCATAAACCGGATTTGAAAATTAATTCAAACTTCTATCAACGATTGTGTACAAATTCAGTTCAGTTTAAACAACAAGTCAAATTAACCTTTCATTTTCAAGTGTTATTGCTTTTAAAGTTGATTTTGTTGTGTTGTGTGTTAGAGCCTAAATACTTGTTGCTATAAGAATACACACTTTATTTTTATTTAGTGTTATTTTGATTTTCCTCTCTAACGGTAGTCTTTTGCAGCTGGCGTCTTTAAACATAACAAAAAATATTGTAATGTCTGTGGGTCGTGTATTAATATATGGTGGTAGAGGAGCTTTAGGTGCAGCTTGTGTATCTCATTTTAAAAACAATAATTATGTGAGTTTTCATTAAATAATTTTATACAAAAAATTTATTGTATTTTTCAATAACATTCTAGTTAATTAACTTTCACTTTTTTAATAACCTTGTGATTTATTTTTATACTTAAAAGTGGGTTGGAAGCATAGATTTGAGTGAAAATGACCAGGCTGATGTAAGTATTGTAGTGCCTCGCGATGCTTCTTGGTCCAGTCAAGAACAAGAAATTCTAACGAAAGTGGGAGATGCTTTGCAAGGCAACAAATTGGATGCTGTTATTTGTGTAGCTGGGGGATGGGCTGGTGGTAACGCTAAAAAGGGTACATAAATGCATAATCAATATAACAATTATATTATAAAAAAAATTTACTTTTTTTACAAGATTTGGCTAAAAACTCTGATTTAATGTGGCGTCAAAGTGTTTGGACCTCTGCAATTTCGGCTGCTGTGGCTTCTCATTATTTAAAAGAAGGTGGCGTCTTGGCTCTAACTGGTGCCAAGGCAGCTTTAGAAGGTACTCCCGGTATGATCGGTTATGGTATGGCTAAAGCTGCTGTTCATCAGCTCACGCGCTCCTTAGCTGCTAAAGATTCTGGTTTACCTAATGATGCATTAGTTGTTTCTATATTACCTGTTACTTTAGACACTCCAATGAATCGTAAATGGATGCCTAAAGCTGATTTCACAACGTGGACTCCATTGACTGAAGTAGCCAAGTAAGCATTTTGCTTTTATCTTTTTTAAAACTTATTTATATAATAATAAAAAATTTACTAGCCTCTTTTACAAATGGACAAAGGGAGAAGATCGTCCTAAATCTGGTTTGCTTCTCCAACTAATTACAAAAGATTCCGTAACACAACTAGTTGCAAGTGCTTAAGTCTTATCTAATGCTGCTGCATTTTCAAAGGACGATTTTAGGGAAAAAAAACACAACTAAAATTGTTAATAAGTATTCCAGTTGTGTATTTGCGCTCATTAGTATAATAATAATATACGTACATATTTATATTAATTGTATTACATCTGTACTTATAAACATATATGCTGATAACCTTTTCACATGAGATAAATGATTTATAAAGAAACATAAAACTCTAAATCCAAAGTGGTTTAATTCATTTTTCTTTTTAAAGTGGCGGATGAATCTAATTTAGAAAAGTTTTATTGCTCTTTGAGTAATAAGTTTTAAATAAACCATAGCTTTATTATTCAATTAGCCTTCGTGTTAACTTTTGGATTATTAAGTTAAACTAAAGGTTTCTAATTGTAATTATTAATCACCCCTATTCTGCGTTTCGATTAACCCTTTGCACTCGAGAGGTGAGTCTCACTCACCATGCGGTTTGATGCCACAACTCGAGAGGTGACTGTCGCTCACCGCTTCGTTTGCTGCGATTCGGTCCGCAGCGGCAACTATGTAAGTTTTCTTTCTTCGACGCGGGCTCTTACGCGGTTCCTATCCTTTCTACGTAATCCGATGATTACGTGTAAAATGATAGCCCTTAAAACGGAGATAAGATTTTCTTATCTGAATTTAGTACGCAACTACGAACCGGAATGCAATTTTCGGTCTCATTTCGAGTGTGACAGCCGTGGCAAAAAGAGTAGAAAAGTTAAAGTTTTTGACCTCCATTACCATGGATCGTAGTAGTGAAATTAGCTCGAGTGAAGACGAGTTTGATTTAGAATCGCTACACGAGGAAATTACTGCTATACACAAAGAGCTTGACGATAGAGAGAACACAAGCAGTGATGACGACAGTGATGAAATAAGAGGTGTACGAAGACGAAAAATTAGAATAATAGATAGTGAAGTTGGCAGCAGTGATAACGATGCTGCAGAGGACCAACGATCCGGCAGTCCGGAATGGATTAGTTGTGCAGAAACAGAAGAGATACCATCGAGATTACCGTTCATAGCAGGCAACACTCCTATAGGACCGTCTGTGCCCGCATACAATAAAGAACCGTTGGATTTTTTCAAATTGTTTTTCACCGACGAACTCGTGCAAGAAATAGTTAGTGAAACAAATAATTACGCCAGAAAAAAGTTAGAGAATAAAACGCTATCACAATACTCAATATGGCGAAATTGGAACAGTGTGACTACCGAAGAAATGTGGGCATTCCTCGGAGTGATTCTAAATATGGGGACAATGCCGTTGGCGAATTTGCAAGAGTACTGGTCACGTAATGATGTCAGTTACATTCCCTTTTATTCCAACATATTCACCAGAGACAGGTTCACCCAGATTTTTTGGATGTTGCATCTAAAAACAATACCAACAACAGATGCAGGTCCAAGGACACGTTTGCAGTTAGTAAGCTGTTTTCTTGAATACATCAATTCCAAATTTTTGGATTATTTTACACCGGGAGAAGAAATTTGTGTGGATGAGTCCACTGTAAAATTCAAAGGACGGATTTCTTTTATCACGTATAATCCGAAGAAACCAACGAAGTGGGGTATCAGAATTTATACAATGGCAGACGCAAATACAGGCTATATCTGCGGTATTCTTCCGTATTATGGAAGTCTTACCACGGAGAAATTGATAAGGCCCGACCTTCCGGTATCAGCAAGAATACCGCTGCACCTTTATACTATGCTCCAGAACAAAGTGCCGGGTAGTCAAGGACACCATATGTTCACCGACCGGTATTACACCAGTTTTATTTTGGCTGAAGAGCTAATCAAACTAAAATGTCATTTGACAGGAACCATCCTAACCCACAGGAAGCATTTGCCAATCCAAATAAAAAAACCCAAATTTGGCAAGAAATCAACAATAGCATTCCGCAAAGGAAATACATTAGTTTTGTCCTGGAAAGACAAGAGGGTTGTCACGTGCTTGTCGAATTGGAACAATGCGGGAATGAGTTCTGTGAAAAGAATATTACGAGGTGGAGTGGAAATTAACGTCAAGAAACCTAATGTTGTAATAAATTATATAAAACATATGGGTGGTGTCGACCGTGCAGACCAGTTAGCAGCAACGTACTGTTTCTTACGAAAATCTTTGAAATGGTGGCGTAAATTGTTTTTTTGGGGTCTAGAGATCTGCTCAATAAATTCATATATTCTTTATAAAATGACTAAACTGCAAAGGGGAGAACAACCACTTAGTCACTTGCGGTATGTGAAAACTTTAGTCCGACAATTGACGGGAGATTTTCGTCAGACACGTACTCGATCATCAACTTCGACCGCCAATTCCGAGATCATCCGCTTAAATGGAAAGATGCACATAATTCTAACAGGAGGCAGGAAAGATTGCAAAGTGTGCTCTCAAAGAACTGAACATGGAAAAAGACATCAAACAACATATTATTGCGATACTTGTCCCGAGAAGCCAGGCATACATATCGGCAATTGTTTTATAAAATATCATACAAAGCGGAATTATAAAGACTAATGCTTATAAAATTATTTTAGTAAAGTTGTACAGATTAAATTATTAAAATAAATATTAAAACAAAAGTTTTATGTGTTACTTTGTGTGTGTAATCATTTTCCGTTAGAAGTAGTAAATTCACCGAAAAGCGCTACGGAACGCCTCGAGTTGCTGGTACGCCTGCGCGGAAACAGCCTCGAGTGCAAAGGGTTAAGTCTCCGCATTCAGTTACGTTGCGATCGAAAGTTGGTATTCTGAAGAAAAACGGAATCGAAAGAAAAAGAGGAAGACAACAATGTTTACAAAATTAATAGCATCACTGTGGAATGTGGAAATGAAATAGCAAAATAAGCAAGTTTGTTAATATTTTCATTAACAAATGTCAAATTTAATACAAAAAGTTGTATGTTTACATATTTAAAAATAATTTATTGATAAAATTTAATAAAAAAATTGTTAAATAAAACGATAAAAATATAAAAATAAAAATTAGTTATTCATGGCAACTAATTTTTGTGCTGGCATTTTTGTTGGAGGACCTAGTGCATTGAGGATTCATGCAACTTCCTCTCAAAACGCTGCTACTTTTTCCTTTGATCGCTGGTGGTATCCACATGTAATGTCTGCTTTAGATGCCATTAAATTTGCCAGTTTTTCATACTGCTCTGGTGTTGTTGTTTTTGACCCGTAATACATAAAAAACACATTAGATTCAAGTACAAAAATTAACAATTTAAAACAAAAGAAATTTAAATAAATTAGTTAGAAATCATTTTAAGGGTTTTTAAACCGTTTCTGAACATTTTATCTCATTTTCTACTTACATTTTTAACTTTTTAACTAAAAAACACAAATAAGGAAAACTCCTCCGTTAACAAAAAAACAACTGAGAAAAACGGAGCTACGATCGTAATGCAGAATACATACAATCGAAAGAAACTGAGCGGAATCGAAACGCAGAATACCAAAGTTGTCAGACGGAGAAAATTTCGATTCGAATCGAAACGCAGAATAGGGGTGAATATCTAAGCAAAAGGGCGTGCATAAGTTTTTTGTTGCAAAGCTTTACAATTAAATACTGTAAATTTATTTTTTTTTGTGCTTTAGCTTAAGCTTATTTTTGACCACAGAGGTTAATCGCCCTTTTTACGAGTTAATCGAACCTATTCAATTAATTACAAAGAATTATATTATGTACTAGCAGTGCCCACGACTTTGCCTGCGTCTCGTTTTTAATTTTCTTAAAATTTAAATAAAAAAAAATATGTTTTTAAAAATTTTTAATCTACAAAAATAAAATGTGCTGATAACTGTTCTAGTGCCATTATACCGGTAAAATTAAATACTTAAATAAATAAATAACAAATAAAATAAATAAAAATTGAATGCTTTCACATTTGTATCTCTAATAGAAAAAAATTGTTCTACATCCAACAGTTTTTACGTGATGCGAGCACAGATATGCAGAAAGACAAAAATACCAAAAATAGGTGTTTTGTATTTCATATCGAATACTATTTACAATAACAACAAAGACTGACTTTCAAAATGTATTAATACAAAGTTTGTATACAGTTTTGCTGCGGTGTTTAAATCTTGCTTATATACAAAGTTGCGAAACAAAGCATCAATTTAGAAACTGATGCACTAGTTGCACGGTTGCAACGTTTCTTATACTTGTCTGCGACATTTTGAAATGGTATCCATTGTAAACATTTACTACACGGCGTTATGAAACAATACATACATAGTTCGAATACAAAGGAACTGCCGTTTTGGAAGTCAGCCTAAATTTCCAGTAAATATTTTCACTCTTTCTCAAATTTCAGAATATCTGCAGGATAAATTGATGTGTATGAACTGGGTATTATTATAAACAGCTGATATTTTGTTACAGAAAAACTAATCACAATAATTCAAAAAGTAGAACGCCACGGAACAGCAGCAGAGAGTAAAGGCTAATGAGGCCTTAAAGAAAAAGGTCAACGTAGTTTTGATTTTATATTAAAGAATCCACCTTTGCGCTAGCCAACAAGCAAAGTTTGTTATTAGCATAAACTACAATATGTATGTATGGTCTCTGAACATTTTTTATTCGTGCTAAGTAGTATTTTCTTAAGTACACACAGAGATATCTCAACTACCCATAACACTGGAGGCGCCTTTGCAGAAGGGTGCGTAATGCAAGCCAAGCAAAATTTTATTCATTAAATTTACAGCAGCAGCCCTTAACGCAACGGTTCTCAAATGGGGGTCCGTAGCAGCCATCCAAGGGGTCCGCATGAAGAACCGAAAAAACAGTGTTTTCAACAATAATTAAAATTTTATTTTGAACTTGGGTTTCAGAGGGGTCCGCGAAAAAAAATTAGTTTACTAGGGGTCCGTGAGCAGGAATTTGATGAGAACCCCTGCCTTAACGCATTTATAAAGTCTTTAACGTGTAATTGCTGCGTTAACTATGTCCACTAACTAGAACTTAAACCATTAATAAAAGATTAAACGTGGCAACATTACTGTTTTTTCTGCCTACATTGAAATAAATGCAACACTGTCATAGTAGGAAAAACCAAAGCAAATTAAGGAAAACATTTTTCAACAAAAGCAAATAAAAAAGCAAACTTTCGAATCAGACATCGAAAAAGTCTTCTGCATGCTTAAAAAATAATTTAGTTGTGTACCAAACAAAAGGACAAAGGACCTAAGCGCAAACTATAAACAAAGAACTTAATTGTTACACACCAAATTGAATCAGTCTTCGTCAGATAAAGCAAAGTAAAGCACGTTTCATTAGAAGACTCAAGCGTGAAGTTATTGCCTATTGAGGTACATCACCCAAGACGAACGGATTCTGAATTATAGTTGTACATTATGAATAAACGTAACAATGTAAGCTTTGTTATATATTTTTTTAAGAAAAATGGATAGTTGTAAGATTTAAGTGTTGTGTGATTGTTAATATTATTTTCGTTTCTTTTTAAGATACGTTTACCACCAGAGGTCAATCGCCTCTTGTACGTACGTAATTTACCTTATAAAATAACGTCTGAAGAAATGTATGATATATTTGGAAAATTTGGAGCTATACGGCAAATAAGAGTGTAAGTTGAATGAAATGAATGTTTTTTAATTTAGTAAAATTTATTTTCGACACTTTAGAGGAAACACACCAGAAACACGAGGTACAGCCTTTGTTGTCTATGAGGATATATTTGACGCCAAAAATGCTTGTGACCACTTGTCTGGCTTCAATGTATGTAATCGTTACCTTGTGGTTTTGTACTATCAATCGAATAAGGCATTTAAACGTTTGGATGTGGATAAGAAACAAGATGAATTAAATAACATCAAAACAAAATATAATTTGAAAACGCCGGAACAACCTTAAAATATTCTTTCAATTTCTGTTTTAATTTCCATTTTTCTTGAATTATTTTTTTCTTTTTTCAAAGTTGTTTCGATCGTAAATTTTAATAAATATTTTTTTTTTCTTCAAAGTTTAATTCACTTATAAAAGCATCTCATTAAAAACTTTTTCATTAAGACTGTATCAGGAAACTGCATCTATTCCTGTTTATATTTATCATTATCATCAATCATTTTATACAAGTATTCATTCTCATCATCAAAAATAACAAGCAAACGTAAAATTAATAAAAAAAAAATTGCAAAACGGAAAAAGTAGTTTCAATGTACGGATAAAAATTTATTGAAGTAACTTTCTGTGAGTTATATTGTGCAGTTTTGTTTTTAATTTAAATAGTATAGTTTTACTATGCAGACGCCGTGGGAGCCAAATTTGAGCACCTAAATAAGCCCAACTATTTTGACCTAAAACAAGTGAGAGCGCCATATTCGGTTATCAAAGAAACAAATATTGGGACGACCGAGAATTAAAAAATAAGAAAAAAACAAGTACTTTCTCTATATAGCTTAACATAAATATGTCATCGGCTCTTAATGGGTAAAGCATTTTTTTTAAATTCAGCATTTTCTCAAATATCTCTTCAAAAGCTTTTAAATGATACCCATATAGACCATCGAGCGCCAATTTTTTCACTTAATGTTTTTTCCTTTTTTTATTTCTCTATCGCTCTACATATGTTTTTTTGATTGGAGTTACTTGTCTAAAATGATAAAGAAAATTTTGTAGCAGGTGTGGTGTTTGTTCCACTACTACGAAGGACATGAACTGATCTTGCCGATTTTGAAAAACAAAATTTTCGAAACTAGGTCTGATCGATTGTCGTATTTAAATTTTCTCTAGCTAATTTAATGCCTTGGCAAAGTTGATTTCAACACCAAAATGGATGGACATCGCTCAATCGATTGCGCTATGCATAAGAAGTCAGAATATATGTATATACTTTATGGGGTCTGAAAAGGATATTGTAGAAATTACAAACGGAATGACAAACTTAAATATACCCTCCTATTTCTACTTTTTGTTGTGCACAGTGCAACTAAGATAGATGTAAGCAGTTTCAAAAATTAAGGTTGAAGTAAATGGGGTTCATATTGGAGGCAAATAAAATTGCTTAACTTCTAAATCATCTACAAAGGTAAATTTATATGTAATTCAAAAAGTAAATTGATTGATATATCAAATGAAATATTTTTTATACAACTTGTGTAGTACATGCTATTATATATATAATAAAATATCCTAAGACGAACCAGAACCAATTGACCCAAAGTTATAGTATAAGGTTGTGCGTAAACCATTAGAAAAAAATAAATAATAATAAAAATTATTTAACTATATAATCAATTATATTTTTTATTGTATTACATATTAAGTTTCTTAATGCAAATACAAGATTGTGTTCTAAAAATTTAGAACAATCTAAAAAATAGGCATGTTTGTTTTGTATCTTTTTGTGTACAAGAGGTTGTTTAAACGTAATATAGAATATTTTATAATTTTATTCTATTTCAAAAATCTTGGCTATTGCAACGAAATGAAAAACAAAAAAAAAAATATTTAAAGAAAGCACATTAAACCATAAATATAAATCTTAAAAGTAAATCTTAAAAAACATATTATAAAATGAAACGTAAAAATACAACTTTTTTAATTATACAATAATTGTTTTAAAATTGTTAATTTGTTCACGTTTTATACGCGTTTTAAGAGTACATATAGTTTGTAAGTTTTAAAATCCTTATAACTGGAGCTTTACATGACCTTATCGACGACCCGTCTAATTTTTTCCTCTTCTTATTAAACTTCTTTAATAGTCAGTCATAACGTCGGGGTAAGAAATTTCATCATCTTGAGCTTCAACTTTAAGAGCATTATCAGAAGAGGTTTCTTGTATTTCAGAGCCGGCAGTTGTTGTTGTGCTTGTATTAGTTGTTTTTGTGGTCGTAGTACTATTTAAATCGCTTGGTAATACATTGGTGGCTATTGATATATCAGCACCTGGTGGCAAACGTTCTTTTGGAATGGCCTTAGGAACATTGGCCAATGCCTCTCGCTGACGTCGTTGTAGGTCCTCCTCTTGTCGTTTAAGCTCTTCCAATTGCCGGCGTGCTTCTTCGGCTATTGCTTCACGCTCTTGTTCCTTGTCACGTTTGATGGCATATTTCTTACGCTCTTGTTTAACCAATTCTTCTTTGGCCTTGAAGGCAGCTTGAGGTATGTAAGTGGGCCGTTCCTGGTGCACTTTCATATGGCGTTTCAAAGCAACGACTTGAATGAAACGCATATCACAATGAGAACAGGCATGTGGTTTTTCACCTGTATGTGTCATTTCGTGATGTTTAAGAGTTTGAGCCTTGGCGAAACGCTTATGACAGTATCTACAAGCAAAATCTTTAACACCCTGATGTACAATTTTGTGATGACGTCTTAGATTACCCGAGCCATTAAAGCCCTGACCGCAATCAGGGCAAGTGTATTTACCTTCTTTCATCATGAAATTTATCTGTGGTGACCAGGACGGCAAAGCTACTTGAGAAATGGGGTTCACAGCTGTACCAGCCAAGTCTGCAATGTCGACGCGTTCAACACGTCTAGGATCTTTGGGTATAGAATTCACAGAATCAGCGCAAACCTTAAGAATTTCATCTGCTACCTTTTGATGAGATTCCTGGGTATTTTCTGGATTGGGTAAATCTGGTATTGGTTCAGCTTCTTCAGCTGGCACTTCTCCCATCTCAACCTGACGTTTGCGATAAACTTCTATGGCCCGTAATACACGTTTCTCATGTGTCTTTAAATGCTTAGTAAGACCTTTTGGATATAGGAAACGTTTGCCGCATACTTTACACTCACATCTTTTTTCACCCGTGTGTGTCATTTCATGCATTTTACAGGCATTCGACTTGCCAAATTGTTTGCCACAATACTGACAAGCATAATCCTTTATTTTTTCGTGTACAACACGTACATGCATACGCAGATTCTGCTTGTTATGCGAAGCATGTGGACATAGATGGCATTTGAATTTTTTCTCTGTGTTATGTGTGGCAATGTGTGTATTCCATTCTTGTCGTGTAGTTTTTCCAACACCACAATATGGACACACATAATTTTTAATGCCGGCATGACGCATTAAATGATCTTTAAGTGCGCTATTGATGACAAAACGTTTGCCACAAATATTGCAAGGAAATGGCAGCTCCTGGCCAGTATGTTTAAACATGTGTTTTTTTAGAGCCATAGGGCACTTGAATACTTTTTCACATTCAGTGCAGGGATACGATTTCGGAACGTCTTCTTTTGCGAGCTTGTGAACCCTCTTCAAGTGCCAGTTTAGTATGCGACGTCGAGTAAACTTCATGTCACAACCCTCCTGAGTGCAAGGAATTTTTTCCACAGTCTCGTCATGACAATGTTCCACATGTAGACGTAAGCCATAGGCTGTAGTGAAGCCACGTTTGCAATTTTCCACTTCACATTGGAATGGCAATTTGTCGTTGTGGTATTTCATATGTTCCTCATAATTTTTAGTTTTTTTGAATTTCTGGTGACAAATGTGACATTCAATAATACGATGCAAATGGCGCTCAGCAGCAGGTATTCTTTTACGTTTCGGCTTAATTTTTGGATCTTTAGAGTCTGTTTCAGATTTATCATTTTCATCTTTAATTTCTTTTTTAATATTTCGCATTCGTGAAGCCAAGGGCTTGTCATCGTCGCTTTCACTATCTTCATAGTTATTATTACCGCCCATATCAGGAAATTGGAAGTCTTCATCACTGTCCCTATCATTATCACTGGATTCATCACTTATTACTTCTTCTTCTACTTTTGTTGGCACTTCTTCTACTTCCTCTTTATCGACAGTTTCCAGCATTTTAAAAACATCTTCCTCATTTTCAAGCATCTCCATTTTGTGATTAGTGAGCAAAGGATCAAAATTTAAATTGTCATCTTCATCTTCCGGCAGTTGTACACCTTCTATAGGAGCAGTGGCAGGCGCCTCCATTATATCAAAAGAAGGCGTACACACAATTGTATTACTCGCCAATAATTCTTGAAACTTTTGCACCGAATCGACGCACAACTTTTGGAAGTCGGCCATATCACTGAGGCGAGTATAGCAAACTCCACATATATTTTTTGGAAACCCATCCTGTGGCTCCACCGACAATGATGTGCACATACACAATTTTTTGGCCAGCCCGGGTACTAAAAACAAATCATATGAACTACCATTTTGTAAATATTCCAAACATATGCGACAAATGGAGTTAATATCCATGATGGAAAAACGTTTCACGAATATTACACTACAAAATTATATTTTTTATAAAATAATCTTTCCGAAATTGAGAGAAAATATATAATCCTTCAATGTAACAAAAAAATTTACGCGTCAATATTTTCTCCCATATTAAAAAGAGAGTTGCCATGCCGTTATTAAATGTTTTTATTTGACAAAATATTCACTTCTGTAATACAATTTGAATAAAACATAATAAAATCAAAGTATTCTAATATATAATAAAATATCAAGGTATTTTTTCCAGATTGTTTTGTTTATATAAATAAAAAGTTAAATTATTTAGTTACTAATTCAAAAGCTGGCAGCCCATTCTAAACTTAATGTCAAAAAAGAATAAAAAAACAAACACCAAAAAAAAAAATTGATGAATAGTGCAGCCAGATTATTAGTTTTGCTAATGAGTAGGAAATTTCAATCAAGGGAAAAGTATATAACGTAATCTTTGGGGTGTAATTATTCTGATTTTATGAAGCTGCGATGCTTAATTTTTTCTCATAAAATTATTCTGACTATAAAATCAGTATTACTTTACGATAGGTTTTTCTATAGTCGATCATGGAGAAATCAAGTTGTGATTTCCAGAATCCTAAGAACCTTATTTAAAAAATCCATTTAATAAGAAACGCTAGATGGTGAAACCAATTACCAATTAAGTTGCGTATCTTTTTACAATCCACCGATGTCTTTTGACTTCAAATTTAAAACTATTTGTTAAGTGATGAAAGAGGTTAACGTTATCTATTATTCTGAAATATTTTTTCCTCCTATATCTACTCGCTCCTAAATGTGGAATTTTATAATTGTATTTTGGCTAGGAACCCAATAATAATAAATACAACAACAATAATATTATTAAAAGCAAATGTAAATTTTTACTTTACTTCTGTATTATGATTAGGCAAATTGCAAAGCAATACTTGAATTTGGCCTTAAGAACTTTGCAACAGTTTTTTGAAATTTGTATTTTGTACTTGCTTTATGTTTGTTTCTTTAAAATGGAAAACCATAGAACAAAATTTATCTTCTGCAATAAAAAAAACATTTCAACTTTTTTTGTTATTTGGTTTTTCAGTTTAGCTAGCTATATAAACGTAGAACGGTGAGAAAATTAATAACTTAAACTTTCTTTCTTAAAAATTAAAATTGACTTTTTTTAATTTAATTTCTAAACATTTTTTAGAAAGCAATTTTTTTAAAGAAATATTTTTTGAAATTAAGTAAAAAACGAACCCAAGCCGAAAAAAGTAAATTTTAATTTATTTAAATAACCACGGTTCAAAGTCTGATTGGAAAAAATTAAAAAAAAAACAAAAATCTCATAAGGCGTTTCACAAAAAAAAAAGAAAAAAGAAAAAAACGAAACTTTCATTAAAAAATGTTTAAAAAAAAATATTCTTAAAAAAATATATTGCCAAAAATAAATAAAAAGTGCTATATAGATGACTGAAAAACTTCAATATTTGTCTATCTGTGCGGTTATGTAAAAAATTAAATAAAATTAAGACCTGTTGAGGATGCTATTCAAAGTTTGTAGCAAAATAAAAAATAAATTTAAATAAATAAACTCGAACTAGAATAATTTTTCATTTAAAACTTAACAACAAACAAGTCGAATTAACAAACTCAATAATCAAATTAAAAATATATTTACATTATTTGTGAACACATACATACATTAAAACTAAACACTTTATTTCTTATTCTTTTAATTTCCATTCCAAGCTACTTAAAAACATACAAAATAAAATAAGGTAAAATATTTTTTTAATTTTAAATATAAAATTTAACTTGTAGGTTTTTTCGGCCGTGATTGATAGCTGTTTGTGTTATGTCTTGGCGGGGGATATCTTTGCGAACCGTGAGGACGATATTGTACTGACATTGGTGTATAAGGTAAAGCTGGTGGCATACCAATATATGGTGCTTGATGTGGTGGTCTCATCGGAGGTATAAGTGGCCACATAGGGAATGGAGCAAAGTGAGATGCAGAGGGAGGTCGATGAGGAGATGGATGCCATGGTGGCTGTGGAGCTGTCCAACCCTGCTATAAGAAAATAATTCAGTTACATATTAATTCAAAACGCCCTATTAATACACAGTGCGTTCTTGGTTTGTATTATCTGCCTTTGAATGAGTCAATATTGCTTTTAAAAAAGTTAAGGAATTAGATTCCGTATTTTTTTTTTATCAATTTACGATTCACTTTAGCGAAAATAAGCTAAAATTAAACTATTTTATTGAATGAGATCCACAAACCGAACGCATACTGCATTAAAAATAAACATACAAATGAATAGGCTGCATAATCAGCTGGCACAGCGACTGGTATTGGAATATACTGTGGAGTAGCAGGAATAACAGTAGTCGTTAAGGGATTGGTATCTTCTTTTTGCCCTTTATCACGATCTTTACTAGATCTACTCGAATGTTTGTGACGTTCGCGCTTTTGAGGAGAACGCGTTCTCGAAGGCGTTCGTGATCTACGAATTTTATAATCTCTTCTGGAACTGCGATATGGCGAATGTCTACGATTAGGCTCCCTACTTGTTGAACGTCTTCTTCTTGGAGGACTTTCAAGGCGTCTTTTCGATATGGGGCTGTGTTTTTTTCCACGCGATGGAGAGGGGCTACGAGATCTTGAACAGCCATACAAACGTCTTAAGCGATCTTTTTCACGTTGTTCATCGCGATAGTATGGGACTTTTTCGGCCTGCTTCTTTTTTACTGGCAGCGGTGATCGAGATTTGCTCTTTTCTCTTCTTTTATATTTATCAGTCTTTGAAATGCTGTATTTAGAATTATGTTTATCGCGATTATGATTTGGTCTATCACTGCAACTGGGTCGTCCCGGTGACTTTCGTCGACTCGGTGACGACTGCTTTTTATTTTCACGATGACGATACCTCTCCGGAGAACTTGATTCCTTTAAGTTATAATTTTATTATAATTTTTTTTCTTTAATAATTACATACTAACTTCAAAAAGTTTCTATTATAAGTATAGTTTTAATAAAAAAATAATTGCAAAACGTAAGTAAAAATATTAAACAGAATCAAGTTTTGAAATTTTCTTTAAATTTTGCATTAGATATTTTTATTTTATTTTTTTAAATTAATTAATAAGGAAATAGGTATTGTCAGGCTTGAAATCGTTTTCTTGTTTTTTTTTTTTTTTTCATTAAGAACGAATAATCTTAAAAATAAATTAATTATTCGCCAAAAAGAACATGAAGGTGTTATGAAAATTGTAAAAGTCAAATTCTAGTAACATTAAGGGCAGTTCTAGTATCGCTACATACTTTTTAAAATTTTAATAAAATATACAGGCATGTCACAGAACTCAATTCCGATCGAAAGTAAATTGCTTTCTCAGAAAACTAAAAACCAAAAATTTTTTCGGAATAAAACCACTTTCGAATTTTAAAGTGGAATTTAGTTTCTTTGAAATTTTGTTATTTGCGTTTCTTAAATTTACTATTATGTTGTGTCCTACTTAGACTAACCTTGTTGTTTACTTCGGTATGCAAAATATTGTGACATTAAAATTAAATAGTGGAGATTCAATACTTTTCAGGAATAAACAAAATCGATCGGAATCTGAAGAAGGTAAAACAAAATCGATCGGAATTGTTAATACGGAATTAAAACCATTCCGATCGGAATGTGTGACATGCCTGATTAAAATATATACGCTGCCTGCCACTTGAATAAGCAATACCATTTTTTAACTTTTATTAAGTACATCTTCTTAACTAAAGCTAAAAAAAATTATATTTTGTACAACCAAATTTCAATATGTTGGCTTTAGTTTCCTGAAAAAATAAAAAATATAAAAACTTCTTCCATTTTAAGCCGCTAGAGAATTTATAATTTATTTTTTTATTTTATTTTAAAAAGTTTTTATTTAAAATGTGACGTTGTAAGGCTCTTAATAACTCTGAAAAAGAAAAAATTCTGATTTTAAAATCAGAATCCTGTCCAAATAGCCAAAGCATTAATAAAGAAAAGGCAGTTGTGTACAATTATTTAAATAACGTGGAAAGATATGGAAAAAACATGAAAGGGCAAATGAAAATGGCAACAACTCCAAAAGAAAGATGAAAAATTCTTAGAATATCATCAACTTCTGTAAGGACGGTATCAAAAAAGAAAAAAAAAAAAATACCGTGAAAAAGTGGAGTCAGCACCAGTCTAAGAACAGTGCACAGTATTTTAAAGTCGTGCCCATACATAGTCCGGCGAAACCTACAAATAAACCACCACTTAATGAAAAAAGCAAATCACAACTTCTACAGTTTGCCAAAAATACAATGACAAGGTTCGACAAAAGGTTTAAAGTTGTATTCTCCGATAAGAAAGTTTAATTTTGATGGTCCCGACCAGTATAACTATTACTTCCATGACCTTAATAAGGAGAAATTATTTTTGATCCGGAAACACAGCCGAGAGGACGAAATAATGGTATGGGGTGCCATTTCACAATATGGTACCATAGAATTGGTTTTTTGTATCCCACAAAATGGCTGCAACGACTTACAAAAACTTTCTTTGGGCCCATACCTTAAACGTGCCAACATGACAACGATCCGGTTCATACCGCCAGAGCAGTAAAACAAATGATTAATCAACAAGGTGTTCAACTTTTGGATTGGACCCCATATTCACTACGCCTGAATTCAATGGACAATGGCTGGGGTTGGCTTGCAATAAAAGTTTATGGAGTAAGAAAATAATTTGAGACTAGAATTCTTAAATGATGCAATAATGGAAGCATTGAGTTCAATTTCGCTAAATTACTTATAGTCATTATACAAGTCGATGCCAGATCTCATTTTTTAGGTTATTTCTAAAATTCAAAAATAAATTAAACAGTTTGCTCAGTTTCCAAATGTTCCCTATTCAAGTGACAAACGAAAAAGTACCATAGAATTACATGTCTTTAAATAAATGCATAGTTTTAGTATAATAAATATATTTTTTTTTAATTTTTTATTTCTTCAGGAAACTAAAGCCAACACCTTGAAATTTGGTTGTACAAGAAATAATTTTTTCTGAACTTTAGTTTAGTTTATACTTAATTGAAATTAAAAAAAAAAAATATGATTCCTTATTCAAGTGGCAGGCAGTGTATGTATGTTATTATATTTAATTTCAAAATAATCAGGCATAATCTGAAATCCGCACGAAATTTTCACTTTTATGTGTTTTCAAGGCATTGTTTATGTAAAAAATAATTTTATCGAAATAAAGCTTTAAAAATATCAAGTAAAATTTTCATGTGGATTTCAAAACATGCCTGAATATATTTTTATAACATCTGGAAATTGATTTTTATAATAAAAATTTAGAAACTTTTCGAAGAAGTTAAAATAAATCAAATAACTTACAGAAGAGGAACTTCGTCGATTCAATTTAGATTTGCAGCTTAAAATATTATCATGGCCTGAATAAGAAGTGTCACGGCCTTCCGTCGTTGGTTGATTAACTGTGATATCATGAAACAAAGGTTTAGAACCTTCACCTAAATGCAACAGAGAATAAAATAGATTTATCATAAGGGGCAAAATGTATGTTGAAAACAATTGTTGTATGTTGAGTAAGTTGAAAATATTATAAAATTATTTTTATTATTAACTAAAAATTATTACTTATTTTTTTTTTTTTTTGGAAAATTGTTTTTTTAAGGATTTTAATTAAGCACTTTTGTTATTTAATTGCATTTAAAAATAATTATAATTTTAAAGGATTTTTTTTTTTCAATTATTATTAAGTTAGTAAAAAAACATAATATTACTATTTTATATTTAATTTAAGAAGACATCACTTAAATTCTTTTTAATTTATATGCATACTTGCATGTATTCTTTTTTTTTTGTGTATTTGATTTAACCAAAAAATTCTAATATAAATTTCTAATATTTCTTCCATTTATGCAATTTTGCAAATTATAGTATGTTGATTGTTGATACATTATGTTGCCGTTTAAGTAATGTTGATTGATGTTTGTTGTATGTGGATTGTATTGATCCAATATTTAATAGGACTGTTGATTGAAGTTAAGTTGATTTATTTTTTAAAAATTTATTGCTTTTCCGTGGTTTTCAAAATTTTGTATGTTGATTGTTGATTTTGTTTCTACTGAAATTTATCATTTTGCTTAACTTATTTTTAATATAAATAATTTATTTTAAAAAAAATTTTTATTATTGTTAAATGTAATAGGAAGATTTTAATAAACAAATTTTATTAAAATTAATATATGAAACTTTCTCATAACATTATTCTTTACAAATATTTATGATGTAAATTTGTTACGTTAAACTTAAACTTATTTCAGTGAATAGAGTTTTAATTTATTCATGCAATATAACGCCTATTGGGCAAAAAATATTATTTTATTAAATTAAAATATTTGTTTACATATTGTTTATTGACAGTTTATTAGTATAGTTATTTAATTGTCTAAGTTTAAGGTTTTTTATATTTTTGTTAATTATTTTCTCAATAAAAAATTGAACAAAATAAATAAAAATTATTAGACTTATGCTCGGAAAATCAAAAAATATTATAAATTCTATCATACAGATAAAACATACGTGTTTTTAACATTTGTAAATAATTAATTTGTGTTAATAAAATAATAAAAAGCTCAATGAATGTTATAAACTGTTCAATATTTCATTTTTAACAACAAGTTTCTTAAATTACGTTTTTTGTAGTCTGCTCAATTCTTCTAATTATAAGTTTCAAAAAATTTAATCTGTAAAATTTGTTTTTTTCTTAATTGAAATGAATTTATAAAATGAATTGCAATTCCTTTGAAATAATTCAAATTTGAATTGATTTTTTATGTAAATACGCAGTAAGCATCTCCATATTTTCTCTGATCTTTGATCATTGAATATTTTTAGTTTAGTTGGAGATTTTTTCCATTTTTCATTACCCCTACATCTGCTCTTGAATTCGATTGATTAGAACTCATTTAAGATTTCATTCATTTGAATTGCAATTCGTTTTTCTAACTCATTTGAATAAATTCAAAATCAATTCAATTAAAATGAATTGGATATGAATTGATATTAAATTTGGCAAATTCATTTAAATTAGAAATGTAGCTTTAGAAATTAAATTGCAAATGGATTGAAATTCATTACTGCCTGATTAATTTGACTTGATTCTAATTTCATTCAGTTCTTTTTTGATATGAAAAGAATTAATTCCAAATTTAGTGAATTCATAACTAATTAAAATAAAAAAAAGAATGATTCATTTACAGCTCTACCAAATATAGCACTCTTACTTTTTGTAATTTCATACATTAATACATCAGTAATAAATAAATAAATAATTATGTAAAATAACGATATTAATAAAAAAAAAATAAAATATTATTATAATAATAAAATAAAATAAATAAAATAATATATCAATAATAATAGTAATGGAACAATAATAATCAAAAAATTTTTATTTCAACTAAACGTTAGTTTTTTTCTTAATTACAAAAATTACAATATAAATAGGGAATAATATTTTAATTTGTATATTTTCCTAGAGTTTTTTTTGAATGCTCGAATTTGCAAGTCAAAAAATATGCTTGCAAAATTGTAGGAAAATAAAATTAGCTTCATTTTTTAAATTTCTTTAATCAATAAAGGATTCATTCAGTCAAAAAAATTGAAACCTTTTCTTTTTTCATTAATTAGAATTTGTTTTTCCATAGACATTGGTGTCGCTACTATTTTTGATTGCAAATGTAAATGCAATTACATAAATAAACCTTTTTTTTTATTAGTTTATTACTAATATTTACTCGGGATATTTACTTTGAAATTTGCATGGGCTCTGCTGAAGTGATAAATAAATACTTAATTATGTAATAGGAAAATCTAAAACCAAAAGAAACAATTTTTGAAGTAAATTATTTTTCGATAATTTAAAAGTTTTTGAGAAATATTATAATTTGTGTTTAAATTAAATTTGTAAAATACATTCATTTACTTTTTGAAAAAAGTCAACAAGATGGAATAATTTGTTAACTATGTTTAACTCGATTGCGACTAGTTAGAACCCAATAACAAATTTAATTACTTAAAATAGATTTTATGAAAAATTTATAATAACTTTACATTTATAAATTCACATAAAGCATAAGACTTTTATTTTCTTTTTTTATTTCGGTAGTCTTTGTGCTGCATCATCAGTAATTAACAATTAGTATGTAAGGTTTTGTAGTTTTATTTATAATTTTATAAATATAATAAAATAATATAAATATAAGTTGGAAAACTTTTCGCAATACATATACGATCATTAAAAAACTTTTTTTATTTTTTTTACTTTTTGTTTAATGTGTGTAAAACAATAGGGTGTTCTTACCATATTCAGTAAGTTTACTTTTAAATTGTTAAAATTAATTTATTGTTGTAAAATAATTTTTATACGGCTTACTTTGCTTTAGTAACTAAATTTTTGGTTAAAAAAGAAATTTAATTAAAATGGTTGTACTTACTGTAGAAGCCATTAATCCTTTTGATAAGTTAACTCAAGCATCAGACAGTATGTTGATTGAAGACATCCATGGGGGAAATTTCCATATTTTGTACATTATATATTTATATATTTAAAATTTTCATATTTATTTCCAATGAAAAGTATACAAATTGCTTTGGATTTAATAGAGAACACTGAAAAAATCTAAAAAGTGCTATGAATTTTTTATATGGAAAATTACCAAATCTGCGTTTAATTTCTATGCCATCGTTCAAATCTGCCGAACGCACAATAGCATGAGGACCTCTTTTTACAGAACCACTTGGTATAGATTGTTGAATTTTAAACTTTAGTCCACCAAGAGTTGATGTTGCTAGTCCTGTTGTGGTAGAGTCCATTTTGTTGTTGCCGATGTTGTAAAATCATTAAGCAAATGTTGTAGGCAGGAGTTTTTCTTCGGCCTTCTTTACTTTCATAAGAAAAATTAAAAAGTTTTTGTAAATATCTTTGTCCAAAGATATAATAATATCTATTTACTTTTATTTACGATTAAATCCAATCCTAATAAAATAAAATTAAGCACTTCAACCTCTACTCTATTTAAGAATTTAACAAATTCACGCCATCACTTGTATCGAGTTGCCAGATGGGTTCTAAGAACATTAGACAAACCAAAGAGTACAGATTTACAACATCCGTTTTTATGCAATTTGTCTTAATTCTATTTTAAATTTTACTTGCCGTCAAATTTTGCAAATTTTTCTTTTAATTTGATATTCGTTATTGTAGTTGTTTGTGTTATTTCAAATAACTCACAAGCAATTAAGCCTACCAAAGGAAGGTACACGAAGCAAGTGGAAAAAAATCCCCACAAAATTCAAGCCTAGCCTCCTCTTCACACCAAACAAAAAACTAGTTTCATTATGTTGTACCTTTAAAATGCGATTTGTAATCTTGTTTGACACCTGAAATGCAAATATTAGACATGTGGAGAACTGCACTCACCTGATAAAAAAATCACCTAGCGTAAGGTCATATAAATGCATTCTGGCAACGCCGGCAATTCTTTAGGGTCTCCCTTCAATTCAATTTAAATTAATAACCCGGTGGTGTCAACAGAATGTTTAAATATATATAAAGCTTTGTTTTGTTTTTTAATTCCCCTGTATTTAACGTTTCCTTATTTTGATAATATAGATTAAACTTAAAAAATAATACAATCTTGCTTTCTTTAGTGTGAGCTAAATGTATATGTGAGGCTTATTTAGATTTAATGAGTAATGTGTGAACTATATATGGTCAATACGGTTTGGTTTTGAATATGTATAAAAAATTTTAAATTTGAATGAAATTTATGTGGAAAGCGGTTTAAAAGTTTGTTAACTAATATTTATTTAATAGGTAAATAATTAAAGAAGTATAACTATTATATTTAAAAATACATAATTTTAAACAAATAATTTTTATTATTTTGTGTATTATTTGTTAAATATTATTTTTTATTAAATTCTTTTATCCTTTGATTGCTTCAATTCTTTCAAGGCAAATTTATATATTATTCTCTTCAATCACTTGTTTTATGTATAATTTAGCGACTTTTTTATAATTGTCTTGCTTCCGTTTGTGCCATGTGCAGTTTATACACCTGTGCTTAATGTTTTTGTTGTCTTTTAAGTTACTAATTTATAAAAACCTTAATTTGTGCATTAGAATTAAAACAGTTTAAGATTTTTCTCAAAATGTTTTATTTGCTGCGTAGGGCTTGACAATAATGGGAAATCACTGTATAAGAGTGGAGTATGTTTAGTGCCCATTCTCAACAAATTTACTACTTATTTGAGCAAATGTAATTCATTAAAGAACCGTTAGTATTTTGGGCTTCGGTTTTTCTTGACTAAATCAAATTGCTTAGTTCGGATTTTTGTTTTTAATTAAGTCCTTTGTAGATTCCGGCTATAAAAATGATATTCTTATTAAAAACTTCTTTCCGAAATTAAACATTTTGGAATAGATTTTCTAATTAACGTGTCCAAAAATGTTAGATCAAAACAAAATGGATACACCGCAGTCAAATTATGTGCTTTACAATAATTCAGTGTAATGGGTTTTTATTTAAAATTTAAATGTGGACATATCCTTAATTATATTTTGTTTTTATTTTTTCTGTAGTGTAATTGATCAAAATTTTAGAGAAACCATAAACGGTTTCACATCACCAATTATACCCCATGTTCAACCTTTGCAAACGTTTGAGCTTGGCGGAGTTTTTACATCAATTTTCCGTTCAGATATCAATCAGGTGGAAAGTTTTAAATAAATTTGAAATTTATCATTACCATTATTTTATTTTTTTTTTAGGAACGGATAGATAAAACACATTGGATATGTGATTATTCAGATGATATTTTTGAAACTTTAAGAGAGACCGAACTTAATCGTCGCTTGGTTTGTTTTCGTTCTCAACAAGTTTGTCAACGACCCATGCTGTTGAAATTACTCAAGACTGCTACGGAGAAACACAAACTTTCTAGGACCACGTTACATTTAGGTAAATTTATTTAGTGAAACCATATAAACTATTTAATTTCTTAATATTTCTGTTTCTAAACTTTATACAAAAAAAGTGTTTAAAACAAGATAGCATTTTCAAATTTCTAAACTTTGCATTTTTTTTGGTCTACTTTAAAGCTACTTATTATCTTGACTGCTTTATGGATAACTATACTATTCGAGCGGATAAATTAAGTCTGTCTGCGATAACTTGTCTTATAATAGCAGCCAAAATAGAAGAAACTGATGTTGATATGCCCAAGTTTGCTGATTTAAACAAACTTATCAATGAAGTCTACACTCTAAATGAATTTAAAAACGTGGAGTGGAAAGTATTAGGAGCTTTCAATTTTGATTTAATCCGTCCTACCGCAGCAACATTTGCTGAATATTTTGCCAACAGTATTATAACTTTACAAGATTATCATATTTTCATCAATCATTGGAACAACGAAATCGTACTTAATAACTACCATCAGCAGCAGCAGGACCTGCATAGAAGAATTAATTATGGCAGTGAAGTAAGAATAAATACATCACCATGTATGGTATTTAGTATACCATGTCCCTACTCCAGCTACGAAAATATGTTGACGACATTGAGTAAAACATTTTTCGATTTAATCGATATTTCATTGAGTTGTAAGTTTTACAAATCAATTAAAAAATAATTGTTACTTATTGATATTTTGCAGATTTGAAATTTGCTAATGCCAGACCCTCAATTATTGCCTCAGCTTGCATAGCAGCTGTACGTCAAATGCATGGTATTTTTCCCATATGGACACCATATTTGATTAAGCTGACACATTGCACAGCCGATTTAATATCGCCATTTTTCGAAGCCATTTTAGCGATTTATCGAATACACTACAATAATGAGCGTTTGCAAAACTTACAACAAACCCCTAATACACCCATTTCGAATGCCGGTCATACTACAATTTTATGTGATAGCCCAGATTCTGGTATTGTATCAGGCAATGATACGAAATCAACGATATCTGATACCGATAATGAGGATGATTGTGTTGTTAGCTTGAATATGGATGCCAACAATAATATTTGCAATGCCTCCGTTGATTCGGACGAAGAAGAAGATGAAGCCTACCATTGTTTAGAATATCCTGTGCAGGCAAAAAGAAGACGTCTATTTTAAAATATTAAAAATATGTCTCTTTAGCTTTTTCTTAAAGCTTAATTACATCAAATGTTTTTGTTTTACTTGAAGTCTACCAGTTTTGTTATTATTTTTTTTTTAATTTTCATTTAGCTGATAAGTTCTTTATTTAATTTTTTCATACTTTAACTTTCATACAATTGAATTGCAGTTTACCTTGTTATAATAAATTCCTTCTTCTTTTCTTGTTTAAACCCACTTAATTCTAAACAGAATTATATTCTTTATTTGGAAAATAATTTATTCGTTTTTTTCTTTCATTTTTTTTAAACATACGTCTATATTTTTAAAATTATATTAACTGATTTATACAAATTTTATTTCAGCTATTAATGGCCAATTCGAGTTTGCAAAACAAATAAATAATTCAAATTTTTTAAGGTAACTAAAAAATTTTTTACAACTTTTTTTAAATATATAAAATACAACAAAACAATATACGCATATCACTAGTTAACAAAATATTATTAAGTTAAACTAAATTTAAAGTTATATAGTATATTAAATCAAAGTCTAGTCTTTTTTTTACAGATAATTAAGAAATGCGAAAAGGAATCATCAAATCGTCTTTATACAATATAAATAAAAAATGAAGTATAATAGTAAAAACTGTAAGTAATATTTATAGCATATTTTACACAAGGTATGTATTTACTTTGAATGGGATTCAGTTATTAAAACAGCAAACATCTTATATATGCAAGCGAAGAAAAGTTTTATCGATATCATTCACATTTAAAAATATAATAAAACTTTATCATTATTATTTAATGTCTTTTAACTAAACTTGTAACAAGGCATATTTTGAATTTATAATAATAAAGTTTAGAGATTAATATGCAGTAAAACTGATCAGAAATAAGAAAAAGTAACTCTTATAATATTGGCCGATTTAGAAATTTTGAGAATGAGAGCACACAATAATAAATTTTGATTTTAATTTATTCTTCTCTAAATAATTAAAATTTATTACTTTAAGAACTATAATGAATTTTAAAAATAAAATTACTTTTTGCTTTAAAAAATATTTATAAAGGAAAATATAAATACTTTGATTCTGATCATCAACATGTTTCTGTATATTTTTAAGACAATTACACTTAAAATGTCTTTTTTTAAGGGTATATTTACATATAAACTTTTCGTATACATACTCATCGTTGCATATCCCGACGTTTAAGTATATCAAATATAACATCTGAAGAATTTTCTTTATTACTATTGGGTGATACATTATCATCATCTTCGGAATCAGTTTCTTTTAGTAAAGGAACGGTTAAAGAGGAATGTTTTTTCGTTGTGTTAAAAGCATAGTCGTTTATGTTCGAGGAATTTGGAGTCGTTGACGAATGGCTAGAGGCACCAAGATTGCCATTTATTGAAGCCTCATTTAAATTTAAATCCGTAGATTCATCGTAAGAAGTTATATCTTGTAATTTTGTTAAAGTTGAATATTTGTGCACCACATGGCCACAAATACCAGCTAAACAAACAACCAAGCCTAAAGCATTTATCAAACCTAATTGATCACCATTATATTCCACAGCCAAAACTAATTGAAAAATATCCTAAAAACACATTCACACACAAAATATGAATGAATGTGTGTTATTAAAAAATATAAAAATTTTATGTTTCATTATTTACCTTAAAAATACCAGCAATTGATAGGGTTAAGCTGGATGTTCTAGATAATACCATAAATTCACTAACTTCCATGAAAAATGCCAAAGTTGCACCTACTGATATTTTCAATAAAACCATATAAATGGTACTCTCTTTATAGTTTCCCATATTTCCCATCACTTCCACTAAACCTTTGCCTAAATTTTTTAATAAATATTTCCACAATTAATAAAATTATTAGGTGTTTTCATTATTTTATTTATAATTTTACCTTCAAATATTGTAACGAATGGCAATAGAGCTGCTATCATCCAAGGCTGCATGTGATATATCATATCTATTGGATTGTGTAGCCCCAATTTTGATTTTTGCATAACAAATTGTGCTAAAGTCCAACGTATGCCGCCACTCAATGATGCCACTAATATGAATATAAAGCCTAGTGCTTGGAACTGTGTGGATTTATAAGTAAACATAAACAGCCCTACAGCAATAAGACCCACAATAAATACCAAAGACCAACTCTGTAAAGAGAACAGGAGAACATGTATTTTTAATTTTATTATTATTTAAAATCATTCATACCTTTTTTTCCAATCCTAATACTATAGCAAATATCAATATAAATACTATTGTTGATGATTTGGTCATTGTGTATAACGAGACTGAGACTAGTCCTAAGGCCCAATTAGAAAATCCAATGTCGATACCACTTGCCAAACCTGTGGGAGCCATTTTTCTAACTGACGTTCGGCAATCTAATTGAATTCTTGATTTGCCCATGACAACCTTGTAAATACCGCGGGTACTTAAAGCCATTATAAACTTAAGCACCAAATGATAACTAACAATACTGAGAGGAAAATTTAATTCTTTAATTAATGCCTTTTGATAAAATGTCAAACATATCGACAAAAGAAGATACAGCAATATTGTTAAAAATGAACAAATGGCCATTTGCATAAGACGTGAGTCGTTCAGACGATCTCTTAGGGTGACTGTGGTGTCGTTGGGATCTTTAGTACTCTCTTCGTCATAATGACTTAAGTGGCCGTTTTGGTGTTCTTTGTTAATATCATTATCATCCGATTCAGTGAATTGTCTTGAACGATGTTCAGTGCCCAAATCGATTTCTTCGTTATCATCATCTGAATAGGTCCTTTTATGACTTGTTATTTTTTGGTTACTGAGGCGGGCATATTTATGATTATCATAACGTACGTGAGACATTTTTATAAAATGCAATTGTTTTTATTAATTTTTAAAATTATCTGAAAAATATTTACACACAATACTTCTACAAAATTGATATATTTATCCAAATGAAATAAATTTCTTACCTTTTGTTTTAACCACATAGGTAATTGTATATTAACTCTTTGTTATTGTTAGTAACAGTCTGTTTGTATTCGCAAAAAAAAAAAAAAAAACAAATGCGTTTTATCAAATACCATATGGTGGATTAAGGTAAAATAAACCAATTTCTTTTTCTTTTTATTATATTGGCACCCAATTTCTTTTTTTATATATATTTTTTTCGTTTTCCAAATATTGTTATCAATAATTTTTTTGCAATTGCAGCATGTTGGGAATTACTGAGGCCACCCGTTTGTTTACATTTTTTGTTGCTGCAAAACCGCTTTGGTTGTGATGAGTTTAGTGCTTTTCATTTAAAATGCAATTATAGTTATTAATATAAAATGTATTAAATGTTTAATTTTTCCTTAACAATAAGGATTTCTTGGAACAACTGTTGACGCAGGCAATACGGACTATTCTGTGCTGCTTCGTTTTGTAAATTGGCATTCACTAGAAAATATTGACACATATAGCAAGTGTTGCCGTGTTTTTTTTACTTATTTTTACGAGGAGCAGTTTGATAATGTACAGCCCAATTGCTATTCCTATATCTCTTATTATAAATTAAATTTTTCCCTTTTTATTGCAAAAAGGAAATATATAAGTTTCTTCTTCTTTAATACTTTAGTTTAAAACTCAATTTTAAAAAAATAAATTACATTTTTCGCTTATGTTCTGTCAAGCGCATATCGATTACGATTTAAAAAGCAAACTAGGTTTCATGCCATGATAGGCCATGATACACTAAGAGGTTTAGTCGTTAGATCTATTAAAAATGGCATGTGTGGCCATAAAGTATATAGTGTGTGACAGATTTTTTGACAGGTCTGTCCGATTTGTCAATCGTTCAGAGTTGCATTTTGACTTTAATCTTTCTTGTCTCTAAAATCGTATATAGTACTTCATTTTTTTTAATTCTCTACCGCCCCATATTTCTGTTTTTTTATGGTTGAAGTTACTTCATTAAACTAGATTCGTTCCAAACGATATGGAAAAATTAGAGAAAGGCGTGATGTTTTGCTCGCTGCCTTAAAAAACGTGGACCAATGTTGCTCATTTTAAATAGCAAAATTTTTGAAACTATGTCTAAATGATTGGCATATTTAAATCTGCTCTATCTCATCTAGTGCCTTGGCAAATTTTGATTCAACCCAAATACGAACGGACAGAGGGACATCGCTCAATCGAATTCGCTATACATAAGAACTCAGAATATATAACCTCTATGGGGTCGGAAATGGATTTCGTAGAAATTACTAACGGAATAATAAAATTAGATATACGCTTTTTCCACCTGTTATAACAAAATAATATAATTTTTTATTCCTTGAATTGCCAAATGCTTGCATTTTCTTCAATGTTACAAAAATGTCTTTTTTCAGATATCTTTTGTAAACAACAAAAAACGGCTGTTTGACTAATTCTTGCAAGTAAAATTTACTAGCCGAAATATGCGAATTTTTTTCTCTTACTCTCTCCTTGTAAAAATTAATAACAATTAGTAACAATTTTTAGTTACCAAATAGACCTAATGATATTCAAAACCATGTGTCTACGTCTTTTACGACGAGTTGTAGAATTTAATGTGTGTCATTTATAAAAAAACTAACAAAACTTACACAACATTTAAAATATCAATTTAAAATAAGTTAATAACTGTTATTGTAAATTTTCACAATAACTAGTTTATTTTTTAATTATTTGTACTCAAAAAAATTTCAAGAATAATGTTGTAGGTCTGCATTTCCCCAATTTTTAATTGCTTAGATCCATTCTAGCTTTTCAAGATTTTGAATTTAGTTTTCTTTACAAGTGTTTTACTTAATTAAATTTAAACTTCGATTTAAAATGAAGTCTGCCAACGTGTTTTTGAAACAAACAATTATCATGTAAAAAAAATTGTGCTTTGGAAATCTTTGAATTCTATTTTCTAAATGCAGCATCTTAAAGGATTGTAAATATTAAACAGCGCATGTCTTGAGTGAAGTTGGTTGTATTTCATTAAACATTTAGTAATTTTTTACTCCAACATTTACAAATACACTTGTTAATTCTGTCACTCTCCAAAGTAATGTGTATAACTTTTAAAACAGGAGTAGTTTAGTTGCGGCAGAAGGATAAAAGCGTTTTAAACTATAACTTTCCATATAAAAATACAAAAAAAGGTTCAACGGGAAAAATCGAAAGTTAAATAGAAACAAGAAAACTTCTTAAATAAACAAATCTCGGCTTCTAAAACTTTATAAAATATTAAAGAAATTTCACACAAAAAGTATTAAAATAAAAATATCGATTAGATTTTTTAAATTTAAGTAACATTTACGTTTCTACGTTACAGTAAATTTCTGTAAAATTACGTAAAAAAGTATATTTTTTTAAGATGTTTTTTTTTTGTATGAAAATATAATGTGCTCCTGTATGGTGTAAGTGTGTGTAGTTTGTGCGTGTGTTAAGTAAAAATACAAGTAAAAAATAAAAGAATAAATATTCTTATATACTTAATAAATGTCGGTTAAATGACGCGTTGCAACTAATATTCAAGTCCTTAACCCGTTAACTGCAAAATTTTGGACGGAAATTTAACATTTGCAGTTTTTAATTTTTCTCTATAAATTTTTAGTTTGAAAACAAAGCAAAATGTCTGCAATGAATGAACAGGTAAATGAATAAAAATACATTAACAAATAATTTACACAAATGTAAATAAATATTGAATGAAGACTTAAGGCATTGAAAACATTTAAAATAAAGTTATAAATTTATAGAATAAAGAAATATATTTTTTTAAAGTAAAATAAAAGTTTAAAGAAGTCTTGCATTTATTCTACTAAATAAAAGTTTCTCTCAAGGTCCTCAGGCCTTTTAATTCAGTAGTAATATCATAATGCGATCTCAACTTTTATGTATTCGCTTTCATTTTAAATCAGTAGTAAATTAGTCTAACAGCTTGTGTAATAGTTGCCGGTAATATTCTACTCCATTTAAGTTAAACGATACTCATAACTGTTAATAATGGTTAAGTGCACAGTATGGCAGAAGTGAAATATTTAGAAAAACAAATCAGCACTTTCTTAATTGATTCACATTTAGTGAAATTGGCAGCTAATTTAAGATATTCAAGAAGGAGATGTTTCGAAGGGCTTGCTGTTTAATCTATAACTGCTTATCCCTTGCCTGCCTTGTAACTTCTTCATAGATATATAATTTAAAAATTTGGCGACTATACTTTGATCGCTTAAAAAAAAATACGGCTAAAGAACAATATTTTAAACATGAGAATGCAGCCTTTAAAATTAAATTTTGTTTTTAGGAGAAGCATTCTACTTCTGAATAAAAGAAGAATAAAAATAATTTAAATTGAAAAGTTTTGTCATAATTACTTGAAGCTTAAATACTTATCACAAAATAAGTTCAAACGTAGGGAACATTAATCATACCTAGTGTAAATTATAGTATTTTGTCGGTAGGTTAAAAAAGGATTAAGTTTTCTTAGTCTCAAAAAGGAACGTCTTATTTGTAATAAAAGTCTTTAAATGTCATTTAAAATTAAACTTAAATGTTTTAGAAATCGCCAAAACTACTATATGTCGTCAGTCTGGCAACCCCATAATTTATTTACATTGCCTGTCAAATGGATTCTTTCTCGTAATTACAGTTAAAACAAAAACAATTTTTAAAGATTCCTTTGACATCGTAAAACAGGCAGAGAGTTACAAAACCAAACTGTCTGAGTTCTACTGACAATAACGTTACAGTTTGTTATATTTATTAAGTCCAACAGACGAATCAATTTATAAGCTAGTAGCGATGACAAATTCATTAATTTTTGCCGTTAGCCCGAATGTCAAACTACATATAAAAAATCAAGGCGATTTAATTTACAGGTGGTATTTACAGCCCAGTTGATTTTTGTTTATGTTGCTGTTAAAAAAAATTGAAATAATATGAAAAAGTAAGAATTGTAAATTTTATAAAACTAAATTTCAAAAGCAAAAATTGAAATATGACGTATTGCAACATATGCAGAAGAAAGAAACCAACCTGGTATAATTTCATTTAAAGTACCAAATGATAATAAAAGGATAAATTAAACTCGACTTTCTTTTGCCAGCTATTTTTGACATCAACGTGGTGCTCTACAACTGCGAAAATAAACGAATGCGCCATTGCGACCACCTAGTAATCGATTCGCCTTAATACAGAGTTTAACATTTAGGCTTCCGGTGAAAATCAAGGAAAATAACAACTACCCTATAATTAATTCGCCTTGAGTTTTCAAGAGTCAACAGAACATTTTTGATTCCATAAATTATTAAAATGAAGATTTATAGTGAAATCTGGTAACTTAACTATTTATAACAGTTAACAGTAAACACAAATACAAAAACATACAGACTAAGTTCCGTAAACAATAACGTTTTCTGTTTTTAATATAAATTACGAAGTCAAACTGCTAAACTACCCATACAAATACAACCAACCAGTCAACTTAACCAATAAACTAACCAACCACACAGCCAGCCAAACAACAAGTCTTTTAAGAACAATAAAAAGTGCACATGAAAACAGGAACTTCCGAGATCATTTCACTTGCAATTTTGAAGAGTTGCAAAAGTGACAATGTCTCTTTGCAAAAACATAGACAGAAGGAGCGACGACAACATGGTTTAAAAGTTGAACATATGTCAGGCTCACACACACACTTGCATGAAAATGGAGGAAATAAAATTAAAAATAAAAGTAAAAACGTTATTTGTACATACATGCATGTATGTATATGTTTATGCGGAAAGGTAACATACGAGTCTTGATTTTACAGTTATAACCACTGTTTTACAAGCATCTACTTGTAACATCAATTCAAGGTAGATGCAAAACTTATGCACACACAGTAAACCACAAATATTACATGCACAGACAGATGTGAACAAATATATAGGTACGTTACGAGACTTTTTTGCGTAGGCTTACAAATGGTTTGTGACAGCGGGGAAGTTTAATTTCATTATTATTTTTTAATAATGGGTGTAACATACTTTGAGCTTTCAGGACCATGTAAAATGATAATGGAAAAACTCTATGGAAACCTAAAACGTAATCAGGCATGACTTTGATACAGTGGATGTTTAGCAGTAGTCACTCTCTTCATTACGAATGTCAAATAGCTCGAGAAGCAAGTTTTTTTTACATTGACTCTTCTGGATTACGAATGACTGGACAATTTTCTTACTCGATAGTAAAGATAGCCGTATTTTTATATGTGCGAATAAATTTTTACTTTGTTTTCTAAGTTAAGAAACTGTTTTTCAGTTGTGTTTTATTTTAAGAATGGTTGGCTCACAAATTTTAAGAAACGTTATGGGTTCATATGTTGAAAAAATGTGAAAAAAAATTTTCTTCCTCTAAAGAGATTGTGGCTTTATTTTTAAATAAAACTGCAAATAATTTATCCAACAATATGAATTTTTCAAATAACGAATGGGATTGACAATATGTGATTCGTACTGTTTGACGACCTCTGCCATTTAAATGCATAATAAAATCTTTTTATATTATTCTAATATTTATAAAATATTGTGTATTTTATTTCTGTTTTGTGATTAACTTAAGGTTTAATTTTATTGTATTATGATTTCCTATTTAATGCTCAAATCATTTTAAACGCCACTGCAAATTAATTCCCAAATTCTGACATTTTTTATATTTGGGAGAGTAATTGCAAATTCCGGCATAACTCTCGCAATGTTAAATTTTGCTAAGAAATTGATTGAACAAACCTAATTAGTCACACAGAACATTTCAAACTAGTAGTGTCATTTCTAATTATCTACAAATTAAAATTTAGAAAAATGTGTTTTTAAAGAGTTCTGTAAGCAGCGTTAAAAATTTTCCATTTACAAAAAAAAAAAAAAAAAAAAAAAAATGGTGAACTTTAACATTTGTATCTCTATTCTCTTTACGAAATGATATATTTTTCCGAATAAAAAGTATTCTGCATTTGAACCAAAGTTCTAAGGAACCTACTCACAAAATTGTACTAACATCCATCCAGCAGTTTTTACGTAATGCGAACGCAAGCAGACAGACAAAAATTCCATATTGATTACTATCTACATCAACACCAAAATTTAAAAAAAAAATATTTCATACGGTTTTATTATATATTTATAGAAAATCAACATAAAAATAAATAATTTTAATTTTTAAAATGCTCTTTTAATTGACGTTGTTTTTGTCCTCTACTGTGCTACGAAAATAAAGCTACCTGCATTAGTTGATTTATTTGAATAATGTTGAGAATATTTATATTTAACTCTTTTAACAGTATATGTATTCGCTGAAGCAACATTAATATGGCAACTTACTTGCAAATGACAATGAAAGAATAAAAACAAGAACAAAAAACAACAAAGAGATGAAAGGTTCACAATGCTGTATAATTGTCATTATCATTTATATTAGTTTACATAAAAATGTAGGAGAGTCTATAGAGTAATGTGTAACAAGTGTGTGTAGTGTAAGTGTATAAAGAAGGGGTAATTCATACTCTGGGCTAATAATAACAAGCATATGTGTTTACTTACGTTTACATGCACTTAAAGCGACCTTTGTGTTGTTATACAATTATTATATTATTAAATTTTATTGTACTATTTTTTTTCTTTGTTTATGTAGGATGTGCTTTATTTTTGCACTGGGGTTTTTCAGTTGCATTATAATTCATGAATGTAAAAATTAATTGTTCCAAACAATCAATTTAAACTACAGAGATAAAATTATAGGGTTAAAGTTCGCAAGCGCAACATTGAACTGCAATATAAGATAAATTTTATCACTCAATAAAGCGCTTGCAGATCTTTTCTGCATCTTATTCGAATCTAATCAAAAAAAAAACGGTTCTGTAAACCGAGTCACATTTTAGCCGATCTTAATAAAAGAGAAGGTTATCAATTTGTTTGTATTTATATTTTTCTATATTTGTGCCAGCAGAACTCATTAGATTTTTTTATATTGGAAGGTAATGTGTTCTATTAAAAAAAATAAAAGGGTGTCCTAATAAACACACATGATTTTTACAAGTCTATTGAACCGTAGCAAACACCCACATAAATTTATAACAAAATTGATATCACTATTGGTCCCAACAACATAAATTAATTGAAGAAGAATCTTAAAAATTAAACGGTGTCTCTAAAGGTGATGTTATTTCAATCATATAGTTCTATTGTTTCAATTGCTACCACAAAAAGACCCGTTTTATTAATACAAAAACACTTCGCTTTAAATCTGTTATTTTAAGAGTAACTTCTTCTGAACTACCAGATGATAATAAGTTGATTGCTCAAAAATTTACAAAAACAAATTGCATGGGCATCGCATATTGATCTCTTGTAGGTCGAAATTTTGACTCTACTTAGAGTGAATTAATTTATGTAACAGATAAACGAAAACATTAATTTCATTTAGTTTGACTAGTGCAGTGTTCAGTTATGTTAAATGCGTGTGAAAAATGTTAAGAAAAATTACACAAAATAAATTGATAAAAATTAAATTTAATAAATAAAAAGATATATGAAGCTGTAAGTAGATTTATGTTAGGAAATTAGTTATTTATAAATTTGAACACAAAATATGTTCAATCTCTATATCGTACTTCTTGTTCTAGTTCTACAAATTCTTAAAACTTAAAACTTAAACTTTCTATCTAAAACCTTTTTATTATGTTTTGATAAAGCAGAACTCTGTTAGTTTGATGCTGTTAAAGACATCATTTTTACATTTCTTACAGACACATATTCGATACTACCAGAGTACTCAATTTAAATTCTTTTAAGAGGGTTTTAATAGTTTCTTATTAGTTGTATCACTGTAGTTGCACAACCCTTCCGATTGGGGATACTATTTTGCTTAGAGTTCGATATTATTTGCGACACATTTCAACGCCATGAAGTAACGATGAAGGGACTTTTTCGATAGAAATGGATTTTTGTATTATTATAACGGGTATTTTTGTCTGACTATCTTCTGGTAGAGACTAAATAGTGATTGTTAGAAGATCTTATTTTGACGATAATGTATTTTGTTTTTGTAAAAATGAGTTTTTAGTCTAAAAAAGTAACGAAGAAGTGACTTCTATCTAAAAAATACTCTGCCAAATGCTGGCAGGGCAGTTTTTCCAAACGCATACAGGTGTATTTGTTGAAATGTTTATATTTGTGTGTGTGTGTGTGTGCAAGTAAATCTCCAATTGTTTGCGGATGCACAAGAGTGCTTTTTTATCTCTGAGAGCATGATGATGTTTGCATTATAATGCATTTTTATCCTTGATAATTCCTTTTAATAACATTTAAATGGTTGGATAAAAACGTATGTTTTTATTATTTTTACTTTTTTGTAATATTGTTTTATTTTTTAAATGATTATTTTTTATTTAGACAATCAACATGTTATCAATTGTAAGAATTTTTTAAATAAAATGTTGCATACTTTTAGGATGCCAACATCATGGCGTATAAGTTTTTTTTATAGAAAAAACAGTTACATAAAAAATAAATATGTTTTAACCTGTTACTACTAAACGTTATAATTTAATTAAAAACGTTCGCCTGTGTAAATTTCTAAACTTACAATGTTGTTACAAAACCTTTTTCATTATTTAAAAGAATCTACAACTAGAAAAACCAAAAACATTAAAGTTTTAACAACAAAATATTTAAAATTGTTTAGACACAAACACATTATGTTGCTATTTATTGTAACAAAATAAAGAAATTTATGCATTATGTGCATGCATATATATACATACACATACCTAGGAATTTGAATGAATTCTTATGTAAATTAAGGCCTCCGTATGTAACCAGTAGACGGTGGATGGTCTTGACTAAGATTATTGGTATAAAGACTTTGCTTCACTACTCATTCCCAGTGATTTCTTTACGTGTAACAGTCCACCCTAAATACGGGCGTTAGGCACGACGTAATTTAGCGTCTAGTTTTTACGCTGTAATGAGTAACTTAAATAAGAGCGGCAACGTTGTGAAACGAACAGTATTGTTTACTTATCTTATTTGCTAAAAACCACAAAATTAAAATAATTAAGAGAGATAAAATCGCGAAATTGACCTTAAAGTAGCTGTAATGTCATTACTGTTGGAAATACTTTTGTATATACCACAAAAAAAAAAACAATAACAACACTTCTTTTGCAGCCAACTTCACTTTTTACGCGCAGTCAAAATTGGATTTTTCAATTGTCCAACGTTAGCGTCGCGCTATTTGGGTTGGTCTCATACATTTTGTATGGGCATGAGAATTTTTGACAGTTAAATAACGTCTTACGCTCGTATTTAGGGTGGACTGTAAGTCACTAGACAAATAAATAGATACTTAAAACTAAATGTTACATGAATTTTTAGCACTGTTTACTACATGATATGTATATGTATGTATATATTTTTAAAGCAGCGTAGTGTTAGACAGATAGTTTTTCCCATTTTTGTTTCAGTAAATCTCGGAGCTACCAATGACAATTAGCTGTCAAAATTAAAAAAAAAAAAATTAAAAAATAGTAACGAGGTAGCAACAATGGAGAATTAATTTATTTTTGCTGGTAACCTAACTGTCAAACTCCGTATATAAAAAATCTGTATAATAATTTTTATATGGAGTTTGACAGTTAGGTTTCTGGCGAAAATGCATAAATTCTCCATCGTTATTACTATGACGAAATTATTTACCAGGTGATGGCAATGGTGAATACATTAATTTTGACCCTGAATTTTTACATATAAGGTTAGGCATTTCCTGCAACGGCGAAAATTAATGAATTCGCCACTGCACCAACTGGTATTAAATTTCACCATGGCCATTACCTTGAAATTTATTTTCAATTTTTTCCCTCAAAATAGTTAACTTTTCCCTTAAGTTCACAAAAAAAAACATGAATGCCTTTTTCCCTCGAAATTTTTAAATGTCCCATAATTTTTTTACTACTTCTATTTTGATAGTGAATTGCATACATCGTGTGAGCTTTTATGTATTTATTATTATTATTGTTATTATTATTATTAACACATTTTTAAATTCAATATCGGCTATTTAAGTGCAGAGTGTCATTATGCTCGATAGAGAACAAAAAAATCTATTGTCGGGAAGTTGTGAAACATTTTACTGACAATGGCAGAGTATAGGAAAGAGCTCAACAATGTGGCTTTTAATTAAAAATATCATTGATGGAAAAAGGAATATATTTTGTATAGCACTTATGCAATAAATCTAATACAAAATTTAATTTTAATTTTTTGTGAACTGGGCCAGCACCAATGCTTTGGGTACTTTCAAGGTGTTAGATACGTCTTGCAAACCCTGACAAACATATGGATGTTGCCTAATTTCTCCTTCTTGCAATAAAGGTATTGTGGTCCGATTCTAAAAATTTTATTTACATAATTTTAAACTTCAATTCAAAGCGAATTTGAATATTAGGTGCCCGCACAGCTACAAAAAAAAACTATATAATTTTGTTGTTGCAGAGCCCCAAACGAAAGGAAGCTGAACTCCTTTCCAAGGAGAATTAATAACAGGTGGCCTTAACAGCCCAGGTGACTTTGTGAATTTTCCTTCTTCGAATCTCAAAAGTTATAATCTCCTATTGTACTATTAGTTTTTTGACAGCCGAAGACGGTCGTATTCATTTTCGCCGTGAGTATACCTGTTATTAATTCGCCTTGCTGCCTTCTATTATCATTTGATACTTTAAACGAAGGTGTTCCAGCTGGTATCTTTCTCTTGAATATGCAGCAGTATTTCATATACAACTTTTAATTTCTTACTTTTTCAAATTATTTGAAAATTTCTTAGTTTAAAAATGTTGATAATTACGTTACGTTTATTACGTAACGTATATTAACAAAAATCAACTGACTATTAAGATCAATTACAAATTAATTCGCCTTGCTTTAATTTAACAGTATTAGCATGTCTTACTCTTCTTTTGTACATTCAATGTGCACTGATAGCTTGTTTTATTTTGAATAGCTGTACAATAAACGAAACAAATATTTTACGGGAAAATACTAAAACCAATTTTTACTTTAAGGGGAATAAAAATTTCATGGGATCATACATTTCACCACTTTACTCAACCAGGATGAATGTACAAATTCTGGATTAATTATTAATTACACAACGTGTAAGCAGGCAAAACATCAAACCTCTAACAGTCCACCCTAAACACGGGCGTTAGGCACGACGTAATTTAACGTCTAGTTTTTACGCTGTAATGAGTAACTTAAATAAGAGCGCCAACGTTGTGAAACGAACAGAATTACTTATTTGCTAAAAACCACAAAATTAAAATAATTAAGAGAGATAAAATCGCGAAATTGACCTTAAAGTAGCTGTAATGTCATTACTGTTGGAAATACTTTTGTATATACCACAAAAAAAAAAAAAAAAACAATAACAACACTTCTTTTGCAGCCAACTTCACTTTTTACGCGCAGTCAAAATTGGATTTTTCAATTGTCCAACGTTAGCGTCGCGCCATTTGGGTTGGTCTCATACATTTTGTATGGGCATGAGAATTTTTGACAGTTAAATAACGTCTTACGCTCGTATTTAGGGTGGACTGTAAGCAATTTGAGAGTAGATGTACTCTTTTGGATCATAATCCACAAACTAGGCAGAGACTGATGCGAAGTAAAAAAAACAAAGCCACCATAGCAATCAGTGTTGAAAAAGGTAAAAAAATATCTATTTAGCGCCAATAAACCGCTAAAAACCTGCACTTTGTGTGGTCAGAGCTGGACAACATTGCCATATCTTAGCTATAGTTTAACAAGATGGCGTTATATGTCATATAAGTGATGTAACGCAGGGAGTCGTAAAGAAGAAACTTAGCGACTGGGTCTACTCACGACGAGCGTTTATCATGTTTTTTAAAGCACTTCCTCTGGTATTCAACTGTTTAAAACTTGAGCTTAACAATGCTGCTGAACATTTCAAAGTTTCGTTATTTATACTTTAGCTTGTCTAAATCTGGTAACCCTTCGTTTGCATCAAAAACTTACTTTAAAATATCATAACAAGTACGCACGCAATATGTTTCCTTGCAGTTCATATACTTAATTTTAATTTCTATACAAATTTCCTTCTCTAAAAGCCATAAAGATATAAAAACAAAATATGTAAAATAGAAAAAAAACCATAAAAAAATAGTTTTTCAAAGTATTCCGAATGCCGCACTGTAGTGTGGCAGCAAACAATGCTATTCTGTTCTACTTCTACCTTGTTTGTTTTTGTTTTTACTATTTTAAATGTTAAACTTTGTTTTGAAACTTTAGTTCTTCGTTAACGTTCTTATGTTATAAATTATCAAACTCTACACGTTATTTGATTAAAGAATGGGTTTTTTTCAACTAAAAATGAAACGCGAATATCGTGATAGTTTTATTTTTAAGATATCTACGTTCTTGCTAAGACTTTAAATTATATCACGGAAGTTTTATCCGCCAAAATTTGTTTTTTTTTTTTCAATAAATGTTTATTTAACAAAAAAGGATATTTTTTTAACTTTTATTATTTATTCTATTTAGAGTGCGTAATTATTTGTATAATAAACAACATTTTTTTTTTGATTTATGCAAGGTTTTCCAAGGCTTTTTTTAATAATAAAATTATTAATCTAATTTTTAAAGTGTAGATATTGTTTGGGTTTTCATTAAAAAAAAAAAAAAAGATTTAATGTGAAATTTTATGAATTGACATCAAGGATATTCTAAAGTTATTTGCTTTTTTTAATGTTGGCCTTTTGTTGTATGTAAAATTATTTGTGCCTTTTGTATATTTTTAAGGTACCCCTACACTTGTACAATAAAGATGCCAATATTATATAGGTACTTTGCAAAATATATATTGAATAAAATCAAAAATCTTTTTATTTTGAATTGCGCAAAAAAGAATATTTTGTAATGTGTTGACAACATCGTAGAATGATAATTTTCCGCCAAAAGAACAGGAGAACAGCTGATATACAGTCGACTCTTGATAATTTGAAACTCAAGGGACTACAGAAAAAGTTCAAATAATCGAGTTTTCATAATACGAGACTTCAAAATATCAAAAGAAAGATAAAAAATTCAAATTAACTAGAGCTGATAAAGCTGGCATAGAAACTAAATAAAACGGTTTAAATTTCCTTTGAAACAGAAATACAATTACATTAGGAGTTCAAAAAAATCGAACTTCAAATTATAAAATATTGGCAGGGAAGATGTCATTTTGTTGCACATTACAAAAAACAAAAATAAATGATTGTTTTAGCTTCGAATATCAAAACGATTCAAATTAAAGAGCGTAGAGCTAAAAAATCAAATTATAGAGAGTCGGCGATGAAAATTCAATTGAAAAAATTTAAAATTATTGAGGGGACCAAATTACATATTGAGTGTTTTTCAGGGGACCTGGAAAACAGTTCAAATTATTGAGAGATTCAAATTAACGAGTTTCAAATTATCAAAAGTTGGCTGCATTAATTTAGTTATAAAAAAGGCCTTAACTTAAATGAGAATAATTAATTGTGAAAAAAAAGAGAAAAATTAAAATAAAATTAGCACTAAGAACAAAATAGAAGAATTAGAATAGAATTTAAAAAGCACATTTTATAGAGACTTGCTTTTAAACAAATAGAAAATCAATGGATTCATCTTTTTTCTTCATTTGTAAGAAGATTTCTGTCAGTATATTCACGAACCCTTGGAAATCCTGCCTGTCTTCTCAGTAAATACTAAGTTTTAGGGATAAATAGGGCCCAAGTAATTTAAATTGTTTTTAATTAAATATAATAAAATCCTTGAAAACTTCTTCTCTCTTTTTCTGTGTTAACCTCTCTTTCTCTCTCTTCCTCTGGCTCTTTACCAAGAGGTTCGTTTTAGAATGATTTATAAATTTTTTGCAAAATTGTGTTTAGCAATAAGACTACAATTTGGCTTGACAAGTTTGCTATTAAACAAAACTGCATCAAACAGAGTTAAATTAATACACAGCAGACCCCTCAAACTTCATTACATCCAGAAAATTGTATTGTTTGGTGTGTTTTTCACCCTGGTGTCATCTTGGTTACGATCGATTGAGTTGGTTACCGCACCTTTGTCAAAATTTTTTTATTTGAAAATATATGTGACCCTAAAACGGAAAAGATGTAGTTTTAAAACGATTGTGCTGCGTACCAAAGGGTGACTTGAACCATCAATTTATTTAAATAAAATTTTGGGTGAAAATAAATGTTGTATCTCAAAAATGATTCTGTCAGTTGACATCCAAGGTGGTATTATTTGATACCTTTCACTTATTTTCTGTAGCCCCAAGTTCTTGATTTAGCTGATTAATTTGCAATAATTGGCGGCTTGATGTTAACATTGTTCGTATTTGCGTGACATACGACCAGTATTGATCGAAAATTTGGCCTGAAATTGTGTGTCCACAATGGGTTTCGGCCAGAACAGCCGCGGTTGCTTTATGCACGAAATTATTTTTAAATGTTAATCTTTTGAATAAAATTATTTTTTTGTTCGGTTAAAATTTAATTTTTGTGTGTTATTTTTCAAATTTAAAGTTTTAGTGGGCCAAAAATAACTCTGTATTTTTAATATATAATAATTTTTTTTATGTAGTCCATGAAAATTTTTGGAATTTTTTAACTTTCTTTCGCTTAAATTGAAAATATTGGAATTTAAATGCGTTATTTAAATGACCCGTAGTGTATAAGCTTTTTGCATTAAAATAAAGTTTTCATCTGTCTTGTTTACTTCCATATGCGGTGTCTTGTTTTGGAACCCAAGACAAAAAGGAAGCAATGAACTGTTTCAGTTGTAGTTAAATCACTTTTAGATGTTAACTTTAACGAATGCAATATTGCATGCATGTGTCAGTTTCTGTGTATACGTGTGTATTAATGGCGTATGATTAATATGTAAATATGTTGTATTAAATATACTTAAAACTTATATGATGGAAACATTTGCAAGAGTAAACGTGCAAAAAGTTATTTTTGTAGTTTGTAGCTGGATGGCACAATCTTTTGTCTAGCAGGAATTATCTTATCAGGACATTTTTTGCTTTTCAAAAGAAATTACATTAATAAAAAACTTTTATTATTTATAAATATATGAAAAATTCAAAATGATAGCGCAGAAACATTTTTGAGTCTATTAAGAAGTTAAATCAGTAGAAAAGCCTTTAAAAGTCTTGTGTTGTTTAACTGTCGGCCTATGAAAGTTGGGGAATTGCTGATAAAAGCCTTTCGATCTTAAAAAGTCTATAGTTTATAAAGATCTAAACAAATAATCTACAAAGGAAATTCGTTGCTAGAAACGAAATTGTTGCCAATCAAATTATTCTGGATTTTCTTCCTAGGAAGTGAAAATCAACTCGCGATTTCCGGAGAATTTCATTTTGGCAAAAAAAAAAAAAAAAATTAAATTAATACCTGAAGCAACGGGCACAAGAGCTTAAACAACTTAATTAATGCGTTATTGACAATTCGACCAACGTTAATGGAAAACGAACGGATTTTTTCCATTTCTAAGAAATCGTTTTAACAAAATTTGTGCGAAAAAAAATTGACTTTAAAACAAACACTCCTTTTAATTTCCAAATTCAATTTTTATATTTGCTATTGTAGTGCACTTAGCAAAACAGGTCCCTTCTATATTTCAAACCGTCTCTCTATAACAGTTCAAAAGTTTGTCAACATACATCAAATTACATCAACTATTGGGACACCCTTTAGTTTCCAAATACAAAATTTTGTACTTAATATTAAAGATACTTTGTAAACCTTTATCATCTCTCTATTACAGTTCAAAAGTTTGTCAACACATATCAAATAACATCAAATATTGGGACACCCTTTAGTTTCCTAATCCAAAATTTTGTACTTCTTATTATGTGAACTTAGAAATTTTAATGTAAATTTCAACCGTTTGTCTATAACTGCTCAAAAGTATTGTCATATACATGACAATGAACAATTGAGCCACCCTTTAATTTATAATTTAAAATATTTACACTTTTTATATTGTAACGTTTATTTAAATTTATAAATGTTTATTTTACTGAGTTCTTTTATTGCAAAATAAATAAACACAATTTATTTACTACTTTAATTAAATTACACTTTTATTATACGATTATTCACTTATTCGCGACTAGTATAAAAAAATACGCGATGGCAACTTCACCACTGTTTATCCGTTTTACCACAAGATATTTACTGGTTGACGTTTTCACTAAGAATGATCCAGCATGTATGGCCGTTGCTTTTATATACCCAATGTTAAGGCTCTTGAACATACTAGAATTTTACTCCATCTGTCGGTAGAAATTTTTTTTCTACTACACATTTATCATTTGAGACAAATGATTGTTATTTGATTTCAGAACCTTCCATTATTAATTTGATTTATTTATACATGCTGTCTATTTTTATTAATCGTTATGTAGGTGTGTGTGTGTAGTTGTGTGTTGCGTTTATTTTTATAGCTTTATGTTAGTTGTTTTTGTTTTATGATTAAGAAGTTTTTGTAGAAACTCCTGGCGTTGTAAACATATACAATAGGTCATTTCGTTTTACTTTGTTGGTGACAATTATTTTTATTTCTTTTTAAGACCTAAATAAAGCATCTTCGCAACAATATATTACCAGACAAATTAGTGGATATTCTGTCTAATTTTCAAGTGTTTGTATGTATCGGTTTCAAAGATAGGGCCGTAAAGGTAAAATAACATTAATTATGGGAGCACCCTTTAATTTAATAATTCAAATTGTATACTAGTTGTTAAAGCGGACAGATATACAGGTTCTTTCTTTGTTCAGCTTCCTGTCTATAACTGTTGAAAAGTATGGCTATTTAATTTAAATTGAATAACCTATTGGGGCACCCTTTAATTTATAATTTTAATTATTAATACTTATATTATAACAGGTATAGTAGTCGACATTTTGTCCTAAGGGATACCCTTTAGTTTTTAGATTTATCTTTTTAATACGTTTTGCTATTGGGAGCTACAGTGATACTTAGTTTTTTTAATTACAGGCTTATAATACAGGTAAAATATATGTATATTGTATGGGGACACCCTTTAACCTTTATAATTATATTTTAAGCGAATATATTTTTTCTGTGTGTATTGAAAACTCATTCACTTTCTTAGAGCTTTTTATTGATACATTTTTGTTTAGTCAAAGTCTAAAAACTGAAAACGTTTGAATTTCATTTGAGCCACAGTGCAAAAAAGTAAATGTAAAACTATGAACTCTTTCTTATAATAATTGCATTCTTACATGCAAATTTTAGTCCTTCTCTAAACTTTAATTAAAAAGTAATTTAAACAGTATTTAGGTCTTAAAGTTGGCTTGCTCGTTTACCATTTCCCTCCAAAAAATAGTAATATCGTTTAAAAAAAAAACTAAAATACATTTGGAAAACCACAATTTGCAATTTAATATTTGCCAAAACATGATTGGCCAAGTGCCAACTTTTTAAAGCACAAAACAATTGTAACAAAATGTAAAAAAAAAACAACAAAAAACTGAAAAACAGGCTTTTATGTCGTTTGTAAAGTCTCCACACATCTTAAGTAAGCAATAGAGATTTTTCAAAAGCTTTGAGAGTCATGTGCGTAAATGTATACGTTTTACTCTGGCCCACTTATGAGGCAATTTATTAATCAAATCTTTATGATAAATTAGTTTTTGGTTTCCAGTTGAACCTCAAAAAGGCTGTCAAAATTTACTAAAACCAAATTTATTTTAAGACGATGCATTAAAAAGAAAGTTCAAATCATACAATTACACAAATAATATTTAAAATTCTCTTTAGGAGATTTTTATTTTTTTTGGGAATTGAGCAATTTATTTTATTTTTCCTTATAAATTCAACATTTAACTGTATTCGAAACTAACGAAATATTTTCCTTCGTTTTTTCTGTGAAAACAAAATCCTGCAAAATTTCTTATATGGCTTTTAGAATTTTTGTGTCAAAACCCGCTAAAACCAAATTCATTTAAAGACGCTGCATCAGAAAAAAGGTAAAATCATACAATTACACAAATAATATTTAAAATTCCCTTTTGGGGATTATTATTTTTTTGGGAATTAGGCAATTTACAATAATAAATCGTATTATTATTTTTTTCATATAATTTCAACATTTTACTTTATGCGAAACTAACAAAATATTTTCCTTCGTTTTTTCTGTGAAAACGAAAATCCTGCAAGATTTCTTACATAAGTTTTGGAATTTGTTTTGATAAAATTTGCTAAAACCAAATTAATTTTAAGATGCTACATCAATTACACAAATAATATTTAAAATTCCCTTTTGGTGATTTTTATTTTTTTTTTTTTGGGAATTAAGCAATTTACAATAATAAATCGTATTATTATTATTTTTTTTGTTCATATAAATTCAACATTTTACTTTATCCGAAACTAACAAAATATTTTCCTTCGTTTTTTCTGTGAAAACGAAAATCCTGCAAGATTTCTTACATGAGTTTTGAAATTTTTTTTTTATAAAATTTGCTAAAACCAAATGAATTTTAAGATGCTGCATCAAAAAAAAAAAAAAAAAAGGTGAAATCATGCAATTACACAAATAATATTTAAAATTCCCTTTTGGGGATTTTTTTAGTTTTTTTGGGAATTGAGCGACTTACAATCATAAATATTATTCTTTTTTCCATATAAATTCAACATTTTACTTTATCCGAAACTAACAAAACATTTCCTTTCGTTTTTCCTGTAAAAACAAAAATCCTGCAAAATTTCTTATATGGCTTTTAGGATTTTTGTGTCAAAACTCGCTAAAACAAAATACATTTTAAGATGCTGCATCAAAAAAAGTCATATAATTACACAAATAATATTTAAAATTCCCTTTTGGGGATTTTTTTTTTTTGGGAATTGATCGATTTACAATCATAAATATTATTCTTTTTTCATATAAATTTGTTATTTTACTCTATTCGAAACTAACAAAATATTTCCCTTCGTTTTTTCTGCAAGATTTCTTATGTGAGTTTAGAACTGTTTAAGAAAGCAGCTATCGATAAATTCATTAGAAGAAAACTAAAACTAAATGCACTATATGTGTAGTCATTTTCTGCGGCTATGCAAAGCAAAGGTAATTTTTTTAAATCTTGGTTCGCTTTAGGACTTTGTTTCTTAATACATGGTGTTGCCATTTTCACTTCAGCAGAAGGTTAGACTATTGCCTAATTTATAAAGTGGCAACGTTTTTTTTAGGTTTTGTATTTCGAATTTGCCAACCAAAAGTTAAATGGTGAACTGGTGAAGGTGGCCATAAAATAATTTCATACTCGTATGTTGCTAGTTGAGCTTCACACGAAGGTTTCCATACCTCTGTACAATATTAAATGAATAAAGTAATATAAACTCTGTGTACATTTAAAATAAACGTCATGTACATCGAAACAAATTCCTATGAAGACACCCTTTAAAATAAATTATACTTTTTATAATGGTCCTCATAGAGATTATAGTACCGCATACGCTGCTTAAATTTTGGCTGTCTACCTCTGCTTAGTACTTTAAACATAAGGCCATATTTGAGAAGGACATGTCTTCTATGAGAGCACCCTGTTAAGTATAATTTTTTTTACTTGTAATTATAGCTGGTGTAGTAATACTTTGTATAAATAGCTTATAAAAAAGAGAGGTTATATTCGTAAATCTTGCATTTACTATAGGGGACACCCTTTAATTTTTTATTTTATTTTTTTACTAGTTAAATCGGATATACTACACACTCTGTGTTTATATGCTGGGATAAAAAATATCATGTATACGAAATTTATACCCCTCATGGAGCACCCTTTATGTTTTAAATTATTTTTTACACTTGCTATTACGATGAAAATGATGGTTTTATGATTCACCTTTCAGCTTCTGAAAATTTTAAAAAAGATTCTAGCGATGAAGGCCTGCGGTAGAAGGACAGACATACCTTGATTAAAGCTGTGACTAGTCACTGTCATATATTTGTAAAGTAAAAGGAAACTAGAAAATTAGAAAGAATAATAAAAATAAAAGGCCGATATTTGAAAAAAATCTATCATTCTTTGTAAAGAATCCTTTTTTATTGTTTTTGCATTTTCAACAGTGCGTTGTAGTAATCAAAAAGAGAAATTGTTTTCTATTTCTTTATGACCTAAATCATGTTTATTTTGCGTGTGCACCCATGCATACAATCACACACACACACACATGCATAAAGAAAAAACTTGCTTCTGTTCAAATTGTAATGATTTTTTCATAAATTTTTAACATTTATAGTTTAACATGGGGATTCACTTAAAGTTAAAAGAACAACATCCTGTTAAAAATGGTATTTGCTATCATTTTTATAATTTTAGTTCGAATTCATTGCTTGAAATAAAAGGAAATAATTTCTTTTAATTAAGAAACTTTTGTAATAAAATGAAGGGTTAGAAAAAGGAAAATATTTATAATAGCTGTTTTTTTTTCTACTTTTAAATATTTCAAGCAGCCAAAAATTGCAAACTAATGTCATTATTATATTGTCACATTTCATTTGCAACAAAAAGTAATGATGGCAATACAAATTGTAAACACGTGATGTCAGCATTAATAATACAAAACATATCAAACACGTGAACGGAAGAGTAGAAAGAGAGAGAGAGAACTTTACAAACAACAAGCAAATGAATTGAAAATAAACTAATAAAACTTGATGTTTGGCATAAAGGAAATGAATGAAAATAAAATAATAAAATAACAACAACATCTTCGTAAAGTAATCAAAAAACAATAAAAATGCAATACAATACGTGATCATCTATAACTTTAATGAATGCAATCTGTTATTGTATTTATTAAAATCCATGTTTTAAGTGTTGTTTTTGTTTTTTTGTTAAAAAAACAACAAACATAAAATTTTAATCCCTGCTGGAACGTACAAACGATATGAGTTTAATTATAAAAATATAAATGTTAAGTATTTTCAATATGTCGTTGGCAAAGTTTGATAGAAAACTGCTGTCCTTGGAATAATAGTTTTTTTTATGTTTATGAGGCCATACAATTGCAAAATTCTAAGTGGAATACAAAAATACCGAAAAATATTTAAAAACTTACAGTAAAAAAGAAAATTTATTATTTAAAAACTTTTTATGTTAATTTGCTTTAATTGTCCTTGATATAAGATTCTTAGGTTTTCTATACAAAATTTTGGTAGAATCCACTGATTACCTATATGAGCAGTAGCGAAATGGCCATATGGATATGCTTTTCCCGCAGTAATACATTTTATATTTCAGTTCTAAATAATAAATATTTCATGAGAATATTGTGAAATATTTATATTTGAAGGAATCAAGCACGATTAAAGTAAATTAACTTACAGTAAAATCAAAATCAGTTTGCCAAGCTCATCTACCCGCCTTAATTTCTCAGACTCATACAAAATGTATGAATCGGACCGAAATAGCGCGGCATTAAATCTTTGCAATTGGAAACCTCCATTTTGACAGGGCGTTAAATAGAGAACCTGGCAAGGTGAATCCATCGTAACGTGGTAGCGAAGGCGAATTTATTGATTTTCGCTGGTGGCCTAACTGTCAAAATCCATATATAAAAATTCTGCATACTATTTTTTAATATGCAGTTTGATATTCGGGCTAACGGTGAAAATTCACGGATTCGCCATAGAACCTGGCTTATGTTATTTTTTTAGACGTACTTTTGTTACTGTTAAAAGTTTATGTCAATTTAGACGATGTAGCGATTTCCTCTCTAATTTTTATTTATATTTTGTGGGTTTTAATAAACAACATATGGTAACACTGATGTTAGTGAGCGATGACGACTTTATTTGTTTTCGCCGTTAAACTAAATGTTTAAAAATATACAGTTTTTTTTAAATATAAAGCTTGACAGTTGGATAACTGGCAAAAATCAATGAATTCGCTAGCGCTACAGCCAGGTAATTGATTTGTCTTGTTTTATTCTAAGATTTAAGTACGTCATTTTAGCTTCAAAGTTAGGCTCTACACAGCGCTTATCTTAACGCCCTGATTAAGAGTGGTCTGTTAGAAGAAGAGGAATAATTGAGCATAATTTTCTTAAAAATATAAACAAAACGAAACAGATAATTAAAGCCATTAAACTAATTAAAACTATAATTTTTTTTTGAAAAGTTTTCCATCTTTTGCAGATTTTTTAGAATCATGATTAAATAGGGATTTTCCGTAATTGCAATTAAATAATTTGTTTTTGGCAAATTTTGGTTTGTGGAATTTTTAAGAATTTTTATTATTTTTTGCATTATTTTATTACATTTTTCGACTTGTATTCATTGTTATTCTTTTTTTAAAATTACATTTGCTCTTTTTAAATCGAAATTTAATCTTTGCCTAAAATTTTAATATAAAGATGAAAGTAGATTTACGAAAATTTTATTTTTTTAAGGAATTACCAAAATTTTTTTTATTTTTAACTTTTTTTTTATGTGAACCTACGATTGTTTTTTTTTTAACTTAAAACTTTATTTGAAAATTTGTGTTTTTCATGTCTCATATTATTATTTGTGGCTAAAAAACGTTTTGGTAAAGTTTTACAATTTATTTTTATAGAAGTTTAGATTTTTAAAAAATTTTGAAATTATAAATGAACCAAAATTTTCTTTTTCCGGCTTAAGGTTATTTTTTTTTTCTAAATTTAATAACCTAAAATTTTTAGAAAGAAAATCTATTTACAAATTTATGCGGACTTTTTTTCAAAGAAAACAAGAAAAATTGTTTTTGCTTTATAACAACCTGCGGTATGGCCACGAAATGCAGTTTTTGTTTTTTTTAATTTTGAAATTTTGATTCTTAAATGAAACATAGAATTTTAATACTTAATTTTTTTGTGCAAAATATTTTTTTTCTTTTTTGTTTTAAATAATAAGATTATTAATATTGTTGAATAAGTTATGCTAATAATCTATAATAATTAAAAAATAGCAATATAATTCTCTAATTGCATAAGCCAAAAAACTTAAAAAAAGGCATCAATATTTTTCCTTAAGTAAAAAAAAATATCGACAAAATGAGAGTTTCAATTAAAACTCAATACAAAAATGTTTAATCATTAACAGAAATAACTAACAAGCTAACTATACTGTTTTGCTATTATTTCGCTAAAAATTCTTTCTGTATTTTTTGTTTGTTTGTTTGTAAATTAATTTTTTTTTAAATCTATTATTTCACTATAATTATTTTTCTTAATAAAAAAATTATATACAAAAAATATATAATAAATAAAAATGTAAAAAAAAATACACATATGAAATTAAAATTTTGAAATTTTATGGTAAAATTTTAATTTGTGAATACCTTTTTTATTTCCAATTTTATTTTCCAATTTATATATATTTTTTTTATTTTTATTTCTTTTGTGTAAAATCCTTTTAAATTTGAATCAATTTTTAATTAAGATTTTATACAGATTTTCTTAAGTTATAGATTATGGTGGATTTTCTGTTTTTCGGTAAAATTTAATTTTAAAGTACAAAAACAAAATAATATTTTTTTTTTTTTAATTTAAAATCAGAAAAACCTAGAAAAGTTAGTTATAAAATATTTTTTGTGTGCGCGGTAACGAATACTATGATATTCCGAAGATAATTATTTTTTCGTGATTCACTATTTATGTTCAGGATGTTGTGTTCCAAGGGACCACTTCGAAGTCGAAAAACCTATCAAACCGTTTAATACAGCATTTCTAAATAATTCCAGACCCTAAAAGTACCATTTGGCAAAATAGTCCAGGGACTTCGTTTTTCTTTATCGAAATATCTTCGCTCATAATCACTACAATACGAGTAGAAGCCTAAATTTCATAGTTTAAACTACTGAACAATTTCCTTCTCGGAGGACCAAAGAGTTTTGGATATTTTGAGACTGATAATCACACACCATTTCCGTGCGGTTATTTAAGCGTGTATCCTTTAAAATCCAGAATATGCTAAATGAATATCTATCTTTTATCTTCATCAGGCTTAAAGGAGCCTAAATGTATACTATGTTTTCTAAAAAAAAGGTCAAAAGAAAACGTCAATTTGTTTTTTTTTACATTTTCAACAACAACAATGTAAAGTAATTTTAAATAAAAAGTGTTTTTATTCCCTTTTTTAAGCTTTTCATTAATTTAGTTATTTTCATCAAAATTTCCAAAGATTATAGAGCTGATAGAAATAGAAAAAAAAAAATAATTCAAAATTTAACACCTAAAAGTAGTCATTACGTTTAAATTTGCTTTTTATTCTTATTTAGTTTAAATAAAATTAATTTGTGTGTGTTTTGTTACGCGTAAATTTCCAAATGAAAAATAAGGAAAATGAAGATTTTCAAGACCTGTAATGACTATCATTAAAATAAAAAAGGATGGATGTTTTACAAAAAAGCCACAACAAGTAAAGAAAAATTATATACAAATTCTTTTGTAACAAGTTGGCGAAATAAATGGAATTATTGAAATAAAAAAATATATACAGGAAGTCAGTTACATCTCAAAAACATTTTAAATAGATTGTATTTTACGGAAGTAGATAGATGAGTCATAGTTTTATTATCCTAAAAGGATTTTATAAATGCATCTGTGTTGGTAAGAAAAACATTAAAGCACTAAAAGCTGTAAAAATTTGCTAAAACATGAAAATCCAAAAACCTGTATCTCATTATAAAATTAAAAAAATTCCAATTCTTTATTAAAGGCTGAAAACTATAAAAATTCAAGTTTTATGAATCAAAAGTTCAGAAAAGAGTGAGAAATTTAATGGAAAAATTACTTCTTTGCCATAAAGCTCTGTGGACTTAGTTCAGCCAAAGCTCCGAAAAAATCTATAACTCCGAAAAATATTTTAAATTTACAAAGAAATAGAAAATTCACCAAAAGTCCGTGAACTCAATGCAAACAAAAATTAAACAAAGCAAAAATAATAAAAAAAAAAATTATTTCTGAAATTAAAAAAAACCTTAAGAATTAAGTCATGTCTTTAAAAAATGCCAGAGAAATTGGCTGTCAATTTTTTGTGTCATCTACCTTTGGTCTCAGTAACGTTTTTTTAAGCTGTACGTGCAAAATTACTGCCAGCACAAAATCTACGTTTTTTTGGTAGACGCATTGCCAGCTGTTGAAATTCGCGTGGGTTGCCATCTCCTTTTTACATTGATTTCACTGGTCGTCTTATCCATATTTTTTAACAGCATTTTCTTTACTTATTTTGTAATTAAATAACAACAATAAACTTTTTTTGGTCATGTAGCTGTCATTCATTCATAGCTAATGAATGATATTCACCTTTGTAAGCGTGAGTATTTTGCTTTTGACAAATTGTGAATGGTTTTGCCGTTTTTTCTTAATCTTGTCGATTTTTTCATTTAAAAATACAAAATTTGACAACATGGTTACACCAATTTCAAGCTACTTTATTGTAATTTTGCAGTTATCTATTTATAACAGAAAAAGAGAAAAGATCATAGATCTCTCAGGCATTTGGTTTTTTTAGCGATCTAGAAGAATTTAGTCTTTATTGGTTTCTTTAAAAATTAACCCAAAAACTTGTAAAATTTTTTAAATAAATTTAGAAACAAAATAAAACAAGTAAGAGTGCTATATTCGGCTATACCGAATCTTTTACACCCTTCACCATGTATGTAAATATAGTATAATGAAGTATGAAATGAAAAAAAAACAGATGTTGACGTGACAAAGAATTAAAAAATTAAAAAAGTTTTTTTTTTTACATAAAAATGTAATCGGCTCTTAATGGGCTAAGCATTTTAAAAATTTTTAGTATTTTATGAAAGATCTACTCAAACGCTTTTAAGTGATATCCATATTGATATCTTAAAAAATATGGTGCACAATCGTTCGGAAATACTGGCGAGCGCCAATTTTTTCTCTGGATGTTTTTTTCTTGTTTTTCCGTTCTCTATCTCCCGATATATATATATATATATATATATATATATATATATATATATATATATATATACACTTTTTATTTACTTGGAGGTACTTCATTGTTCCAAATGGTTTTTTGCCTGTTGCCTTATAGGACACGGACCAATCTTGTGGATTTTCAATAGCAATTTTCGAAACTATGCCTGATTGATTGGCGTATTTAAATTTCCTCTAGGTCAAAGATAATTTCAACACTAACACGGACGAACAGACGGACGTTGTTCAATCGACTTCGCTATGCATAAGAAGACAGAAGATGGCAGATGATTTCGCCATGAGTCAGAATAAATATACTTTTTGGAGTTGGAATTAGATATTGAAGAAATTACAAACGTTATGACATACTTAGATACACCCTTTTTCCACCTGTGGTGAGGGGTGTAAAAGGAACTAAACTACAGCCTGACTAAAGGCCGGGGCACATAGAATCCGTCATACGTTGTACTTTGACAAATTCAACTAAAGTCAAAGTAATGATGGATGAGGTTGACGGATGCTAAATCAAAGTTTACTCTCTATTTATATTCACTTTTAAATTTAATTTGTATTTTATTCACTTGTTAATTTAATTAAATTTGTATTTTATTGTTTGCCACCAAAATTGTTTTATTAAAATCACAAAACACAATTCAAACACAGCAAGATTTAAAAGAAAACAGAGAAGAAGAAGCAGTTGATAGTAATCAAAGTATTCAACATACGTCAAAACTTAAAAGTTGGTTAACTTTTGTACTTTGCGTTGACGGACACGTATTGCTTGTGACAACGCTCATAAGAAAACATGTATTTTAACTGACTTGTCAGTTGAATTTGTCAAAGTTTAACGTATGCCGGATTCTATGTGCCCCGGCCTTAAAAACTTCGTTACATATTTTTACGTTCGTGAAACATATAAAAATGCAGGTTTAGTTATTTTAAATATGCATTTAAAACACATTCAATTACTTGGGAGGGAAAAACTTTTGACAATTTTTTATGATTTTTTTGCAATAAATACTAAAAATGCTGATTTTACCCCAAATAGTACAAATTGTCCAACAAAATAATCTGGCAGCCCTGGTTGTCTTATGTGTTTAATAACTAAGTTTACTCACCACTCTTTACCACAGTTCAACTTTTTCTCCAAAAGTATTTAAACTATAATTAAAAAAGCAACAAAATTATTAAAAATTAGAGATTCTAATTTTTAAAGACAAAAAAAAAAAAAAAACTAATTGAGATTTAAATTAAATTTTCCAGGAATTTAAAAAATTTATATATTTTTATCTTGTCTCGTTAAGTGTGTCGCTGTTAAAGTCAGTGTGTTTTTAATACGTTCATATGCAATTTAGGTTTGCGATTACAATTCTCCATTTTACTTTACAATATTAAAAGTGGAAATTTTCTTTAAAGACACATAGAACTGTATATTTTCCCTATAGAACTACAATAACAAATGTATGTGCATTATATTCCTTTAAAGGGTGTACCAAAATTTAATAAAGCTTTTAATTAAATAGAATCATGAAAAGTTCACAGAAAAGGGTGGAGTGTGGAAAAGTCCATCAAGTAAGAAGTCTCTAGGGCTAAGCTACCTTTTATCCAATTATTTCTAAAGCAGGTACATCACAAAAATCCGTCTAGAAGTAATGGTACGATCTAGGTGGCCACTTGTAATTACCAATAGAAAAATCTAAGCGAACAAGAAATATCTCATAGAGTACTCGTATTAAATTTCTGTTTATTATGTAGCACAATTGCTTAATTCACAAACCCCTTGTATTCGTGTATACTGTGTATTGTTTAATTAAAATACAATAGTGTATGCTTGTTGTTGGAAATTTTCATTTTAAAATTCAATACATCAATACACTTTTAATTTGCATGCCTTTGAAAAGTTGTATTGGTAATCATGTTATCAACTACATGTGAATTCCATATCACATTTAGAAGAAGAAAATAAACAAAAGACATTTGTATTGTTTAGCACATCAAAAGTATACTTTTCGCATAAAAAATTTAAAATTTTGCTTTTTTCAGTCTTATTGTAAATTTTACTTCCTGGAAACCTTTTTCGGAATAGTTATTTTCTTCTTCTTATTTGCTTTTTGACGCTTAATATACAAAATAAACTGATACAATAATACACTGCCTTTTCACAAGCATATAAACAGAAAGTGTATTCAATACAAAATACACCGTATAAGATTTTGTGAATTAAGCAAATATTTTAAGACGCTTTATCCTGCACATCAAAACCATTTAGTTAAGTCATAAAGAACTGTAATATCACGATCAAAATCATTCGGTTGAGCTGGCAAGAACTGTATTATCACGTCTTTATTTTGAGCTCTTGTAACTATCATTGCTTAATTAACCCTACTTTTAAAGGGCGGTTTACATGGTCATAGAAGTCTTACGACATGTCAAATTTTTGTGCAGAATAGTATCAGTGGGATCGTCTAAACCAAATATGTAATGAATCTGCACAAATTGAGAGAAATTACGGATGAAAATTTGACAGTCGTATGGCCCTCTATGTTTTCTGAAAATTTTCAAAAGACAATTACGAATCATTAGATCAGGGATGCATTTTTCTGCAAACCGCCCAGAAACCTGTATATACCAATTGTGTAAACGCGAAAAAATCTAACGTAAGATTTTAACTCTCATTTTTTAAAATATGGATGGATTTTCATATTATTTTCTCTTGGATTTTACGTACGTAAAGTAGTACCGTCTAAACCCCCCTTAAAGAAGTATAATCCTAAGATGCCACCAGCTTAAAAATTTCACAAAAAGTAACACGTTTTATACATTTAGTTTGCGACATCTAGAGTCGGAGTTTCTGATTCGCAATTTCAGTAATTTTAATAATTAACATATCTGTCAAAGTAAAAATATGCTTAATCGCCTAAAATGATTCTTTTCGAAAAATCAGAAATAATTTGTTAATCTTTCATTTTTACTAATTCTGAAAGTAAACGTTGTCAAACTATTTTTTTAAGGTTAAGAACTCTTTAATGCACAATTAAAAGCAAATGTTATTTTTAACATAATTGTGGATCACCCTTTACTTACAGAAATAATAATATATTTCTAAAGCAAAATTTAATGAGTATTCATTCGAACAATCATTTCTTATACATTCTTCCACTCATTCATTTACACTCGCATTCATTCATTCATTCATTGTATAGATTTGACAATAAATGTAGAAACAGTGGCACAAATAATTGTATTTAATATAAAAAGAATGTAAACAAGTAGATGAGTTAAAAACCAAAAATAAATTTGGGGTTAAAATAAAATTAAAATTTAAATGAATAATCTCGCTTATGTCTTTGTGTTTTCCAGGAAGTTTCACACTTTCTGGGTATCTCTCTGCAAACTAATTAAAGGCTTTTCTTGTTTAATTTTGTTTTCAAAGAAAACTCTGCAAAACTTGACAGTAAAAAATAAAGCATTTGATGCCGCTGAGTGAAAGTATTAATTTATGTAAAAATTTTAAATTAAGTTTTATAGAAACGCCATCTGTAAACGAAAATTGGGAGGTGCTAAAAGTATTAGAACAGGAGACACTTAAACGAAGTAGCACTAAGGAGTGTGAAAAGAAAAAGATTTTTAAGCACGAATTTTGTTTTTCAATTGTGGCAACACCAACATGATTTTTTTTTAAACTTAGTTTTTTGAAATAATTGTAGTAGAAACATCAGCAAGTGTTACAATGACTTTAATTTCGCTCGAAAAAAATAATAAATAAAATAGTTAAAGTCCGCTACAAAACCTATTCAGGTACAAAAAAAAATAATTTTTTCAGACGAGGCCCATTTTCACTTGGATATGCCAACAAGCAAAATTTTCCTGTTTTTGAAAATCTCAGAGCGATTATTTGAAAGCCTTTGCATGCTCAAAGTGTCACTATATGGTACGCTTTAAGGTCTGGAGGTGTGACTAAGCGATTTTTTTCGAAGTTCCATTAAATGATTCAAAACTTTGATGAAAGAATCGACATCTTTCAGTGTGGGCGTGGTGGACATTTGTCAAATATCATTTTTAATATCTTGTGATTGTGGATAAGATTGTGTCATTTTATGCGGTTTGTGCCACTGTTATTACGCATTTATAACAAAAGCATTTTCCTTCAAATAAGAAAATGTTCATTGTCGTTTAAGAAGATAATAACGATGAGTTGCCGTTGCTGCTTTTAACTACTAAAGATAAAATACAAAACAAATATAAACATCACTTGACTTTTATATTAAAGAAAAATATTTTATATATTTCTATGCACACACACACACACACACACACACACACACACACACACACACACACACAAACACATTTTTATAATTTCCCTTAAAGAATGCTGTGATTAATTTGAAAATAATTGTTATGTCAAGTTGCTGTTGGCAGTAAGAAGTAAAATAAATTTGTATTTACCCAGCAAACAAATAGTTATGAGAACATTTTTAAATAATTTGAAATAAAATAATTTTTTTTTCAAATGACAAACTTTTTAAATGGATTTGGGAATAGTTTGCATATAATAGTTTTCCCAACGAGTTCAAGGGAAAGTTGTGTCATACAGGTTCTTTTTTAATAAGGGCTGTATGAAAGCGAGGGTCATACGTTAAATACATAGATGTTTTTTTTTTGTTTTTAGACAAAACTCACAAACTTTTAATTTTCAAAAATTTTGTAAAACATAATGTTATTGATAAAGTGTGATAATTTGCTGATTAATAAAGAGAAACCAAAAAATCAGAAGGTCTACCTTTTCTTCTCGGACCAGCACTCAAAGAAGGATTGAAGGAGTAGTGTTTGTAGATATTCGATTAAAATTTCCCTACATTAAAAGTGACAGGAAAGATCTTAGCAGGAAAATAATTCCATATGCGAACTGTTTGGCTTTAAAACGAATTCCCGCTTTAATGCATAGTGCGATTCACTGACCATGAATTTGCTCTGTGCCGTAATACTGGCAACCCTAAAAATAAATTATATCAAAAATGAAAAAAGTATAGTTGCTTGCGAAGCTAAAAGATCTCAAAACTGATTGCCAAAAAAACAAATGTGTTAAAATTTGTAATTTTGGCTTTAAACTTTGTTTCTGGTCAAATCGAATGTTTTTGATAATCGAAATTACGTTAATTTAAAAGAGTTTTTTTTATCTTATTTGGAAAATATTTTTTCGATGAAATGTGTCTTCAAGGTTGAAAAACATCAAATAAATTAACGGGTCGTATTCTCTTATGTCTTAGCGTTCAGTATTGGCATTATTTACTGCATCGTATTTTTTTTACAAGATTCTTTGATAAATAAAAAGAAGTCCGAAGAAGTCGAAAAATAATTTCTCGCACTGAATCTACCAAATTTGTTTGAATAAATAAAAATTTTTCCTTAAAAATTTCAGCATAATATTGGAAAAATAATATCCAAAAATTTAAATTCTGCTACATTTACACACATGAAAAAACATTCCATTAAAATTTTAAAAGATATTTATCCTTTGAATTAAAATTAAATTCAAATAATTTTAAAACCATTAAAAAATTTAAATACGATTAATGCTGCTGTAGTCAAGGTGATAAGCGCGTTAACTACAAACCTGGTTGGCCAGGGTTCAACCCCTGCGGCAACCAAAAAATAAAAATGTTTGTTTCTGTTTAATGGTATAAATACATATTCATTATTTATATTAAAAAATGCAGCCTCCTTCGTCGGTACTCTTCATGGCATATTCGCCGGCGAAGTAAAATAACTAACAAAATGAAGCACGGTTACACACACAAAATAGGCATTATTGCCCGAAGTGCTCTACTCCTCTTTAAAAAAACAAAAAATAAAAACTTGAGTGTTTGTTGGGTAAACGTCATCGAAATTTCTTTGTTTTTGTTTTTATTGGAATGTTTATGTGTATATGGGTTGCAGTTATAATAATTTTCATTTAGTAAGATGTGCTATATATCGCTTTGTTGTAAATTTTCTCGTTTGAAAATTTACATTACTTTACCTTTAGGAAATCAATTTTATTTCTTGTATTTATATTTATTTTGTATCAAAAATTTATGCTTTGAATTTAATTAATTACAAGAGCCTTAAAATAGACAATAGCTTTATGTTCATTTTTACATTTTCTGTTTTGTTTAGTTTACTCATATTAAAGTAGTTGTATTTACTGTTATTAAGATATTAAATACTGTTATAGTTATTAATATAAAATGTTTTGTTAGGCTTTTATTGTTGCTATTGTTTTGAAAATAGAGAATATTATTTAGGAAAAAAAATATTTTTTAAACATTTAACTAATAAATTATTTAATAATTTTTTTTGAGAAATTATTTAAAGAAAAATCTGAATATTATAAGAAAATGTTAAAAATTGAAAATAAAAAACAAAAAACATTAACAAAGTTATTAACGTTAAAATCGCAGAAAACTTTATTTTGTGAGTTCTTTGACGGCAAATGTGAAATGAAAATATGCAAGTTGCAAAATAAAAGCGCCTAAAACAATGATAATTTTTATATATCAGTGATGCATTTTAGAGCATATAAATTTTTCAGTGTTGCCATCTGAAGATTTTCCGAGAGCTGGGAGTAAGGGATACAACTCAGTGATGGTTTTGATATCTGAAGTTTTATTAATTCAAGAAGGACAAGAAGATATAGAAATAAATATATGACTTTTTTAAACATTTTTAGTGCTGCCAGATCGGTTGAGAATGATTATATAAAACTGAAATACTAAAAATAAAATTAATTAAGTTGGAAATATTTCCATTTTATTATTTTCTTTATAATAAATTTAAAATAATAATGAAATAAAAAAAGAATAATTTTTTACTTCAGTTAAAAAAACGAGGTACAAATTACTGAAGCTTTGCAAATAATTGAAATCATGTTCTTATTATCAGTTTAATTGAAATGTAAGATAGAAGATATTTTATTATAACTTCTTTGAAGAATTTCTTTATTTTCATATAAATTCTTAAATTTTTTTCTGCACTTATTCCAACTATTTCCTCTTAAGATATAAAATATTTTACGGAACACTGTTTGTATTATCTTATGTGTTCTGTTCATCCTCTTCACATCTTCATATACTCAACTTTATAAGTCTGTTGACTTAATTACAAAAAAAAACAACTTTTTCTCTATCCAAAATTTATTTACTTTTCTGTACATATGCACGCTTTTCTTACATTTTTCTGGGAATAAATATATTCTTTTTATTTATTTTATATATTTTTAATCATCTTGCGAAAATATTTACAATTCACAGACATATTGTGAGTTAAACTCGAACTTGCTCTGTTGCAGTTGTTGTTTAAAGTAAGAATTTCTCGAAAATTGTTTTTCTTATTTTATCAAAATATTTGCAAAATCTTTATTGTGTATCAATTGTCTTCATTTTTGGTTGCATGAAAGGGATTTAAAGAAATAGTAGAAGCGTTTAGAAAAACTGTCAAAAGGAGGCTGGTGTGGAGAATTGTCGAAGGAGTTTTATTGAACATAAAAAAATTCTTTTTCTTTACGCAGAATTTACTTGGTAAAAAAATTTGTGTTTTGTATTTAAAAAGAAGGTCTTTAAGGACCTGGACCTATATCACAAAAGTCTGATTTGAAAAGACATTTTTAAATTACAAATCAAGTAAAATTCTTATAAATTTCCTAAAACGTGTTTTTCCTCAAAATAAGAGGTGGCCAGATAAACATTTTGAATACGTGGCGTGCTTTCGAAGCAGTTGCTTGATTGTTATTGAAAATTTACAGTTAGCTTCCACTTATAACTTGACGTTGACTCAAATAGGAAAATAATGAAGGCAGTCATGATTGTGGTGGTGGCCAATTGATAAATGCTCCTTTTAAGATAACCCAATCGCCAAATTTATTTTTTATAATTTTAAAAATGATGCCGCAAGTAGCGCCATATTTTTAACCGCTATGTTTACTTCACTAAGCATTAATCTTTCTATAGCCGGTGGCTTTCGATTCACACTTTACTGCTGTGTGATAAGCTAAGTGCTCTCTGAAGCCATGATGACAATCATTTCCACAACGAAGATTTACTACAGCGCTTAACAACAAAATATCAAGATCTAAAAAACTAAACTAAATTTTTACTAAAATTAACTAAGCAGCTGCTTTACCGAATCTTTGATTCTACTATTGTTAATAAGAAGTGAAATTTATGTTCCCATGAAATTTTTATTCCCCTCGATGGGAAAATTGGTGTAATAAAATATTTATTCCTTTGATTGAACAGCTGCTTAAAACAAAACAAGCTATTAGTCCACAGTGAATGTAAATAAGAATAATTTTCTTAATATTTTCTATACAGGTTGTAAAGATTAATTGAAGTTTAACAATATTAAATAATTATTTTAATTATTTAATTTTTTTTTTAATATTTAAAAAAAATCCAACTGTTGGTTGGGGCTTGCCAGACGCCTATAACCCTTGGATTCTCTCGAGAAATTGCTACTGACCCAGTTCAATAAAAATTAATTTAAATACATTTAAATACAGTTCTCCAGCAAAATTAAAGTGAAAAATATCAATGAAAGGGAAAAGTATAAAAATAGAAAGAAAATACAGTCATGAAAGGGTTACTTTTTATTATTTTTATATTTTTGCGATTTTTTTTTATGACTGAAGGCAAAGGAAAAATATTTTGATAGCGGTGGTTGATATTATTTCAACTACAATATAGACGATGAAACGAAGGATATATAAAATTTACAGTTATATTTTTACGATATGTTTTAAAATGTAAGCAACCCTCTCGAAAATATAAAAAACGTTGCCAGATCTTTAAAAAAATTTTAAAGTCTGTTTTCTTTTAAATGAACACAGAAGGCAACCTTTTCGGATTGATAAAAATGTAAAAGTCTAAAGCACAAAAATTAACTTTTTTGGAATGGCATCTACCGATTCAAACCGAATCTGTGACATAGCTGAGTGTGTCAAATTCTATAACCTCAAATTTGTTGTTACTTTTTTATATTAATAAAAATAAAAAAAATGTCTTTGTAAAACAAAGCTAAAATTTAAATTGCCATGCTTAAGAAAAAAAATGGGATAAAAGTTTCTCCATCGAAACTAACGTTAAACTTTTAACATACTCTTTCTTAAAATTAAACCTTTAAAAACTTATTTTGTTTTGTTATGATTAAACTTATTTCCTCCTCCCCCTGCTGTTAAACAAATTTCTTTGTTTTATTATTGTGTTAGTATTCTGTGGTTTTCTTAGAAAGGGAAGTTATGCTGTCAGTGGGAAAGATTGGATAGTGGCTTTTGATGTTTGTAGTTGCCTGATTAATGATAATAAATATTTGTCCACTCTTTGTTGCTGTTAAACTTAAGTAAAATGACACTGGTTATTGTTATTGTTTCACAAAATAGAACTGAGTGCAAAATAAAATAAAATTGATGTGCGGAAATGTGTGTGAAAACAGTGATAATTGAGCATCACTCTACTAAAATACGAGGGTAAGTTAATATGTCTTTTAAAGTTATGTGAGTTATGTAAATCATTAAAAAAAATTTAAAAATTTATTGATTTCACCTCGTACTTATTTCTAGTTGTGGTACGTTTTGTTAACTTTTAAGTAAATAAAGTGACGTTTAACGTTTTCTGCCACTGATAACAAAATGTGGTTTTAATGGTTTTCATGTATTAAAATTATATTTTATTTTATATTAAATATTCAGAATTTCTTGCTTCTTATCTCTTTTGAAAAGCTTTTCTCTTGTTTATTTTATTATTGTTTTTATTTTACTTTTTATTTAAAACGTTTTATTGAAACATTTTATTTTACTTTTTGTATGACTTTAAAACACAAATAAATGTTGACTGTAATCATTTTGCTTACATATTTGCACTAATTTTGTGCTCTGTGTTCTGTTATATTTCACTGATAATTATTATTTTATTTTATTGTTAATTTTGTTTGCTCCGTTACCCTTGTTTTTGTACTTCTTCGTCAGGGAAGGTAATATTAGTTTGTGGAGTGTTTGAAATACAGTTTTTTACTTTGAACGGATGACAAACTTGTCATCACTCAAAGTGTTTATTTTTCTTTAGAAAAAGTGAAGGGTTCGTTAGCAAATTACATTTTTTTAATTGCCCAATTGATATTAATTTTAAATAAACGAAAAAAGTTTCAGTGTAATAAAAAAGAATCTTTGTTTTTATTTTTTTGCTTTAAATCACCGTTCGTTTTACAGTAATTCAATCCGGCTATCTAGTTGCCAACCCCATTTTTATTCACCTTTATCGTGAATATTTTATCCCCTTCTCTTAAGTTTCAATCATGAAAACTTTCCCAAAAAAATGTATACTTCAAAAAGTTCCCCTTATAACGAATGTATTTTTCCCTGGATTTTTTTTTTCACTTTAAGCTTTGATTTGTTTACTTTAATTTTGGTGGGAAACTGTAAGTTTTTATCTATTTTAATTTGAATATCAGAAATGTGTTAATTCTTTTAATTAAGATCTTTTATGATAGTGCAGAACAATAATATGCTGGGCAAAATGCCAAAGGGAACTACTGCCTGTAAACTTGTGAAGACTTCCACAGACGTTATGATCGAATGTAGGAAAAAGCTTCACGGAGAAGTTTTTTATTGAAAATATTATTAAATATGGAAAAACAAGATATTTTCTTCAGAATTTGTCCAATAAATGAAGTATAAAAATTTTTATTTATTTTTTTTTTTTTGGTCTGACTCAGTAGCGATGTCTCGAGTAAGCCACGGCCACAGCTAGATGTTGTTCCTCCTTTTTATAAAGCTATTGATTCGTTTGTTAATTTTTATTTAAAAACTTTAATTTGATAATTTTTAAGTAGCTTGTTCTTCCTATTTACATTCACTGTGCACTGATAGCATTTATTTTATATTCAACAGCTGTTCAATGAAGGGAACAAATATGTCACTGGAAATTTATAGTATCAATTTTTACCTCTAGGGGGATTAAAATTTAATGGGAATATAAATTTAAATTTTATTTCACTAGCAGGTGTCGAGCTATCGTGTAAACCACTATTTGGCTTTTAAACGATTTTGCATTCGTTTTGGAATTGCTTGTTGGAGGGTGAACAACAATTGCCAAAATTAAGCCCCCTAATTGCTTAAGCTCACGCGCAATAAAAAATTTCTTAAAAAATTTATTTTTTTAAGAAGGGTGTTAGCAAGTTTTCTATGCGTTGTCAATCCATTTGCTGCCACATTAATTTTTGATAACAGCGTCATATTAAATGTGGTGTTTGGTGCTGTTGATGATGAAGATGATAATCTCGTTTATGATTTGTATTCAACAGATTTGATTAAAATAAACTCAGTATTGTTTTGCTCTTTAACATTATTAAACTCTTTAAAAAAATAGACTTTAATCACATTAGATTTAGTTTAAAGTAAAAAATAATCTAAATGAATTTAGAAAATATGTGATTGAAAAAAAAAATAATAAAAATAAAAAAGAAATATATTTTCGTTCATTGCACTGCTTATAAATAAAATAAATAATAAAAAAAATAAAAATAATACATAAGAAGATTTGTAACAGAAAATGCGTTTTAAAAAATAAATTTTAACTTTTAATTATTTAAAGAAAATAAAATTAAAAAGGGAATTTCAAAACAATTAAAACTTTAAAATATATAAAAACTTGACAAAATCCCTTATAAAATAAAAAAAATATGCGCTGTAAGTCGTAACGTGTGCGGTAAAGTGAAACAAGTAAGCAAACAAAATAATTGTTCCCCTTATCCACTTGTATGTGTCTTTAGTGATGGGACACGTACATATGTATGTATGTATTCATTTTTGTTGTGTTGAAAAAGTGATCAAGAAAATGAAAAATTTCACCAGATTTTAAAGAACTTTCTTTTCAAACTATGGACAAAAAAAAGATTTCTACATTTTACTGACAAAAAATCGTAAACGTCTTCTCAATTTTAATAGAATATTTATACCCAGAGCTTTGTGGGGATTTGAACTAATTTCTGTAATTTGATTGAAAAATTTATCACATGAAAATATTATTTTCATCCTTTATTGCACCTTTTCAAGTACAGGTGGCCGTATGTTATAAATAACACGAACAATGTTGACCTTCAAAGCGTCAAATGTTGCTGGTTTATCAGCATAAATTAGTGACTTCACGTGGCACCACAGGAAATACTCGAGAGGTGTCAAATCGCACGTCCTTAAAAGCCAATTGACAGGTCCATTTCTCAAAATCAACTTATCGCTAAATTTTGATTTCAAAATTTCGATGTTTGCGGTCGCCTTATGGCACGTAGCGCCATCTTGTTGAAACCACATTTCGTCCGGATCAATGTCATCTATATTTTCAAACAAAAAATCATAAATCATGGTGCGGTAATGATTTCCATTGACCGTAACGTGAGATTCTGCCTCATTTGTGAAGAAATGAGGTCCGATGATGCCATCAGAGTGTAAACCACACCAAACGCTGTATTCTTGGAGTCTGTAGGGTATGTTTTAGATTGGTCTCACTCCATATGCGGCAATTTTGCTTATTAACAAACCTGTTAAGCCAAAAATAAGTCTCATCGCTGAAGACAATTTGGCGATAAAACTACGGGTCATTTACTAACTGCTCTAGAGCCCAATCGGCGAAAGAACGACGCATAAAATGGTCTTGTGGCTTTAATTCCTGCACTAGCTGGATTTAATACGGCTGAAGGCCACAAGATCATTGCGTAAAATTCTCCACGTAGTGGACGGACAGAGCCCCAAATTTCTGTGACCGACGACGAATCGATAAATTTGGATCTTCTTGCACACTTTCGTTTACAGCAGCGATATTCTTTTCAGTACGCACATTCCTTTTACGTGTTTGTGTCATTGCATCTTCTAGAGAGCATGTGGTATGAAATCTATCCACAGTTCGACGGACGATTATGTGCACCATACAAATCACAAAGTCGTCTATAAGTTGCTCGACAGATTTTCAAAGTAAACTTGGATGATTTGATAGCGTTGTTCAAGCGTGAGTCTTTTCATAATGATTTGCCAGAGTTTACTGAAAATAATAATAAGAAAAACTTTTTATCAAAATTAAATTTTTAATGTTATTTTTTATAATTTTAAGTTCTATCGGGCTTAAAAAACACCCGGTAGAATAAATAACTTTAATTAGAAGTGTTTAATGGAAATTTCTTAATTTACTCTAGACGACCCTGTATAAAAAAAGATGACTATAATATTTTTCTTACTTAAAAACGGTTCACTGATCTTTGGTTTTCACAAGTACGTAGTCAACGCAGCCAACAGGGTTGCTTAACATGATTTCTCTTTCTATTCAATTTAAATACACCACATTTTTTAGTGGCGAAAATAACAAATTATTTATCTCTATTTAGTACAAAGGTAGCTAGCAACATCATTTGCTTTTGTTGTTACGAATGTGTAAAGGGTTGCCAGGTCTTATTTAGTATTTCTTTGAAATAAGTTTTAAAAAATAATAAACAAATTTTACCAACTTAATTTGTAAATGGACTTGAAAAACGTTACCATAAACTTTCAGATTCGCATGATTATATTTTGTACAAACCTTTGCAAAACAATAAACATTATCTAGGGCTTTATCTGTTATCCGTTTTTATATACGAAGGGATGAGAATAAGCCTTCAATGTTCGTTTTTTGTTGGACATCTTGTTGGACATCTTGTTCTTGCGGATGGTAATAAGAAAAATTAAATATTTTTATGTTAAAATTTCTTTAAATTACTTTTGTACGCATCAATTATCCTAAGCGTTCGACCTTTATAGCTTAAGAATGGGTGGTCTTCATAAACAAAATATAATTTTAGTTCACACATCTTCATTCTAAAAATCTAATAGATCACCTAAAGACTTTTTTCGAAATAAAGATCAGACTCTTCCATCTCGGTTATTAAAAATAGGATGTCGAACGTATGCAACTTTTTTTTATATAAGATAAATATTAACGACATGATCATTGAATCTACTTGGATAATAAAGAAAATCACTGAAACGACAAAAACTTCCAAATCTACTGTTTAAGATCTACGATGCTACAAAAGGCAAGTTTCACATAAAACTTTACACTCGATGATATCGTAATCGTTGAAAACATTTTTAATAATTTTCTTTAAAGTTCAGTGCCTAAAAATTTGGTATTACGGTTCTATGATTTTAATGTCAAAAACTAAAAAAAAAATCGCCAAATTCAGAATAAAAACGTCAAAAGTAAAACAAATTCAATTCCATGATTCTAATGTTGAAAACTGAAAAACAGAAAAAAATCGTCAAATTTAGAATAAAAACGCCAAAAGGCGTCCATTTCATATTCAAATTCCACAAATCATCACTGTTGTCTTATTTACTTGTTGTTTGTTCCGTAAACTCAGTTGAAAAAAGATGGTTTGAAAACTGAAAAGAGCTTCCTCTTAATATTATTTTCTTTTATATTTTAAGATATTATAAATCGATATTTTAATAATTTTCAATATTTAACTTGATAACAATTAGTTGTTGAGCTATTTAAGTGTATAAACAAAAAAAAATTTTTTTAATCAAGCTTAGGTTTATGTTTTTCTATTTTTAATTCCATAAACAGAAACAAAACATAAAAATTAAAAATAAAATCAAAATATTAGGAAATTAAATATGTTATTTTCCATAGAACTTTTTATTGGCGAATTAATTTATAAATTAAAAATTTTATTTTTGTTTCATTCCTCAACTGTTTTTTCAACTTTCAGAATATTTGCGATACTTTGGCTCCAGTTGCTGTCACCATCGCTGCAGTAGCTGCCAAAGAAATAGAAACACTTAAGCAATCCTTACAGCAAAAGGAAACTCTTCTATTGGCCATGGAAGCCACATGTTTAACGGAATCTGAAAGACAAGCCGAATTAGAAGACAGTGTTATAGCATGGCAGGATAAATATGATCGTCTTTATGAATCTCACAAGCGAGTGCAAAAAGTTAATCAAAGTTTAGAGGATAAATTATTGAAATTAGTAGATCGTAATACGGGCGAAAGAGCCCAACTGACCAGTGATGTGGCTACGCTGAGTGTGCGCTTGGCACAGGCCAATTTCAATATATCAAAACTACAAAGAGATATTGTAAGTAAAAACATCTTAATTTTTAATTATGTCAATTAAATTATATTATTATAAATAAAATTTGTTTCTAAGTGAAGAAAGGCAAGTCTTGTGCTGCCAGACTCTAGAAAATACTTGATTTTAAAAAGGTAATCATAGAAGTTAAAATCGTCTAATGAGAGAGATTTTATATTTTATTATTGGAGTGTTCAGTAAAAGCACATCTCTTTGCTCATCGCTCGATTCAGCGAGTTATTGTATTTACTTTCACCTTAAGTAGTAAGTAGCTCTCAAAATTAAGTTGTGGATTCCTTGATTAATACAAAGTTCGCATGAATTATAAGGATTTTCGAGAAAAAAGATAAACCACATGTATAGCGGTGGCGTTTGCATATTTTATTGCTATTTTTGTTGTGTATTTTGAATTAAAAATTGTTTAAAAATTAAAAATTTAAATCACGGGAATATTTATTAATTTAATTTTAAACTTTAAAAAATTGTCCTGATTATCCCGACCGAATTTTTAAATCCACTGATAGCTGTTTCGCTACCGCTCACTTAGCTCTTCAGGAAACTTCTCACTTACATTTTAAATAAACTAAAGATTTTTGTCCAAGCAATAAAGTAAAGACAAAAATCTTTAGTTTATTCAAAATGTAAGTGAGCGGTAGCGAAATGGTCATCGAAACGTGCTCTCACCTTTAACAGTCAGTATCGGTGATTTTAATAATTCGATCGGGATAATCAAAACGATTTTTTAAAGTTTAAAAATTGTTCAGTTTTATTTTTTTTAATAGCAATAAGTTACTTCTTTTATTTCTCAATTTATTTATTTATTTTTTTTTGTAAATTTATTTAAAATGAATTTTTTTAAAGCAAATTTTAATTTCCCTAAATCATTCACAAATAAATAACAAAATCATTCAAATTGAAAAAAATAGTGGCAACATGGAAAAGAGAGACAATTGAAAAATGAGAGCTTGAGAGAAAACCTGTGTAAAAATAAAAATAAATTCGAATTTTGTTTTGGTTCTTTGAACGTTGGAAATTTTAAGGTTTTTAAGGTTATGTTTTTGTACCAAGTATGTAACTGTCTTTGATCCTTGATCAAATGCCAGTCAGGGCTGGGCTTTTTATACATTATGTACTGTTATCCTGGTTTCGATCAGGCACATATTATAATATTTCTTGTCTTAAATTTCTGCCTCTATTTATATTATAAATTTAGGTTCTCAAAACGATACTCTTAATCGGCTTATTAAGCAATGAATGTGACCCTTTTGCGATCTGACTGGGTCTAGGTTTACAGAGTTACCACAATTAAACCACTATCTGGCCCTCCGCCCCTTAGAGTAATCACCTCGCGTAACCCTTGGGAAGTTAACAATACGGTTTGATTTATTCTCTTTGATGCTCTCTCAGGGGTTGAGAGTGTTCTTTTAGTTATCACTCCTACATCTTTTTTCACATTTCCAGTTGTCTTCGCGAACATTCCTTAAATAAAGCTTACTTCAGAAACTAACCTCTCCTCATTTACTGAAAAATATTGATTATTTACGTTACTAGCATTGCAAGTCTACATCCTCAAAAGTTCAGATGAAAACATCTGTTTTTAAACTGTAGGTTAACTGGTAACCGAAGTCAATATAATAGCAACCAGGTGTTAATCTTTTCTTCCGTGGCATTTGTAAGAAAAAATTTTAATTAGGCCTGCGGCTGGTCAAATTTTTTACACTATCTAACGCTCTCTTGAGGCCGGGGCACATAGAATTCGTCATACGTTGTATTCTGACAAATTCAACTAAAGTCAAAGTAACGACGGATGAGGTTGGCACAATGAATACTTTGCTGACGGATGCTAAATCAAAGTTTGCTCTCTATTTTTATTCACGTTTAAATTTAATTAGTATTTTATTCACTTGTTAATTTAATTAAATTTGTATTTTATTGTTTGCCACCAAAATTCTTTTATTAAAATCACAAAACACAATTGAAACACAGCAAGAGTTAAAAGAAAATAAAGAAGAAGAAGAAGCAGTTAATAGTTGTTAAAGTATTCAACATACGTCAAAAGTTAAAAATTGACCAACTTTCGTAATTTGCGTTGACGGACACGTATTGATTGTTACAACGCTCATAAGAAAACATGTATTTTAACTCACTTGTCAGTTGAATACGTCAAAGTTTAACGTATGACTGATTCTATGTGCCCCGGCCTTTATGCAAATGGCATAAATATTCTTATGAAAAAACTGAATATATTCAAATTATATTATGAATGCGCTTGGGAGTTTGTTTGTTTGTTACGCCTTCGCTTTCTAACTACTAAACCGATTGCTGTGCAATTTAACACACACATAGTCAGTGGTGTAGAAAATGCTTTTAGTAACTCTTTTTTATAAAAATTAAAGTTTCTAGACAATCGTCTGGCATCCTAATTTTGTGTATTTTGGGACTAATAAAACTGTTTCATATTTTTAAGTCAACATTAGACGATGCTACCATTTAATGCTTTGAAACTTTGAGCCTATGGGAAATAAAATTTCGTTTTTTTTTAAACATAATGTACAATGTGCTTTACAGCCGAAGTCATAGGCAAAAAATGAAATAAATTTGAAATATCACACACAAAACCAAGTTTGACTTAATTTAATGATAAAAGAACCCTTATATTCACGACATACACTGCTGATTATTCTGTTGGCGAATTTCTATACAAATTTTAAAATAGAAATTTAAATATTATTTCCGCGCTAATAATATTTTATTGTTTTTATTATAACTCAGCTTTGTGGTCCCATATTTATTCCAGCAAAACTATTTTTAACAAAAAAACGGTTATTACTAAGTTAATTTAAAATTTCATTTTATTTTATTTTGTTCTATTTTGATTTTGTTGTTGTTAGTTAAAGCAGCGACTTTTAAAAAATCATTGAAAATGAAATTGCTTTTTGTGGTAAATTTATTATAAAATCCCGCAATTTTCCTCTTTTGGTTTCAACAAAAAAAGGTCAAAAAGTTATGTGTTCAATTTTTTTTATTCCTTCTACTTTTTGTTCTTAATGCTGCATTATTATTTTTGTTTTTAGATTTGAATAAAAATAGTAAAAAATTAAACTTAATGGCTGAGAGAGAAGATTATTCCAGCCAGGAGAAATAAAAAATTAATGTAAATTTGACTTAGATCATAAATACAGAAAACACATTAAAAGATTTTAAAGAGGGAGATTTATATTTTTTTTCAATGTGATTATTAAAGGATTTTCTGCTAAAACTAAATTTTTTAAGAAACAATAATAAATAATTTTTAGTAGGATTTTAGTTCTTAAATATAAAAGGCAAAATTATCAGGTGAAAGCAGACTCAGCCACGTAATAAAAAGCTAAAAAAAGTGTGTATCCGCATTGAATATGCAACACATTCTGCTTGCATTTCTTTAGTTTTTTCTTTAAAAAAATAAAACTAAATTGATTAAATTTTTGATTTATAAATTAAAAAAAATTAATTTGAGGCATCAATTTTGTTTGTGCAGATTTTCATGTCATATTCAAAATCTGAGATCTAGCTTTGTTGTTAGTTTTTTTTTAATTGTTAGATAATTAATTAATATCTTATTTTTATTCCTAGTTTTGTTATAAATCTTACATTTGTGCATAATATATTTTTTATTTTTTATAAAAATCAAGTTCACTCCTATTTGTTTCAATTTTATTGAGGAATAAATTTTATTTTTTTAATTTCTTTTAAGAGATTAACGCATCATGTAAAATTAATTTTTTCCTAATAAAATCAGAAATAAAAAATTTATACGAACTCTAGCCGGACTAAAGCTACTAATTTTTTTCCATTTGTATATTATTGGCCATCATAAGCCACAAACTTTAACAAACTTTTTTGTTAACTTTGATTTTTCGTGAAATGAAAAATGGCGTATTGTTGACCTTCAAATTTGTGATAAATTATTTTTAACCTTGGTTCGGCTTAAAGTCGTTTTGGGTAATTAAAACTATTATTTAATTTTAATTTTTATTCCTGTTAAAAAAAGCTTCTAGATTTGGGTACTCACGAAAAAATCACATTTTTAGCTTTTCCAAAAAACTTAAGTGCTGCCTAGTAAGGAATGGCACCATCAATCGGAATGTGTAATAATAAAAATATGGTTATCAATGAAGGACTTCCCGCCTCAGTGTTTTTATGTATTATTTAAAAGGTAGTTTAACATTTTTCATATGTCATTCTGAAAATAATTCACTATACTTTGCTTAGATTTTGGTAATTCTGCGCATAATGCAAAAGAAATGCATTAATCTTAGCTTATAAAGTCCTTGTTGTGTTTATTGGGTCTTAGCAACCCATTGTAAACTTTCGCAGTTGATCCTTGAAAAAAACTGACAGAGTTGATGAAGGTTCTTGTTTGTCCCACGCCAAATTTAATCAAAATAAACATTTTTATTTTATAGAAAATGATAACAGATTTCTAATTATCTTAAAAGTTTGTTGGCTCAAAAGGCATAAATATTTAAAATTAATTTAGTAAAATGTTTTCTTTTAAATTTTTTCTTTAAATTTTTTTTTAATTTTTTCTTTAATTTTTTTTTCTTTTTTAGTTGATTTAAATAATCGTGAAAACTTTAATTCCAAAATTTACTTAAAAATTTCTATGAAACTGCATTTCCCATCTCTGTTTTTAATTGTTAGGCTTATTCAAAGAAAATTACTTATTCTCCTAACGAATGAAATTATGCTCTCGTTGTGTTTAACTAACTGTATTGCTGTTCATATTTTTGTTTGTGAGTCAGTGTGTTGGTTGGTATTTTTTTATTTTTTTATTTTTTTCATTCTATTTACTCCATGAACAACAAAACACTTAAAGGTGTAAAACCATAAAAATTGCATTTTATTGTTGCTTTTTTTATACTATTACTATTGTGCTTGTTGTTGTTTTTAAAAGTTCGCTCCAATAAGAGTGAGAATAATAAAAAAGTATTATGAGTACGATGAGTCAAAGTACTTGTTGGCATGTATGTGTGTATTATTATATTGTATTAAAGATGAAGTGAGCAGTAGTCCCGTTATCTTAGCTTAAAGTGTACTGAAGAGAAACTTTTTGCTTTGGAGTTTTTTTTTCACACAAAGCTAAAAAAGTATTTAAACAAAAGAAACGATATAATTACAATTCTATTGCTTCTTTTTTGTTGTTCATTGTTTACTTCTGATTTGTTAAAAAGAATAAAAATTTTATGGTAAATGCATTAAAGCGTAAGGAATAATGAGCACAAAGGAATATTACAAAATATTTGTTTGATAATTTTAATTACTTTGTTGCTTTGTTTACCAACATTCTTAGTTTGCATGTTCTTCATGTGTTACTTAAAGCTTTTTTAACTCCCCTTTGGTAAACCGCAATGGGACGTATAATTTATACATACAATTCACGTTCATGGAAATAATACGCATGAGTGCAAATAGCAAAAAGTGTGTTAAAAATGAAAAGTTAATTAAATATTTTACTGACAAAAATCAACATCTAAACATATGTATTTCAAATCCTTTACTTCAAGTTACTAAAATCATAGTTGTGATACTGATTTGCTTGGAAAAAGCAGACAGATTAAAAAATTTTAAGAAAGTTCTTTTTTTTTAAACTTTCATAAAAAATTTCTTTTAATATTAATTTTTTTAAATGAATTAAAATGTATTGTTTTTTGGCTTAGGTTCATTTATTATTTTAATTTCTAAAAATCTTTAAAATCCTGAATGGGAAAAAAACTTAAAAATTAATTTTTTTATAAGATTTTATGAAAATATCGCACCCTAAATACTAAAGGGTCACAACTCAAAATTCTTAAATTTTCAGGAGAGCAGAAAAACTGTTTGTGTAAAAATGGTGTATTATACTTTTTCAAAAGCAACTTTTAAAAAAATGTGTTTTTTATTTGAAAAAATAAGGTTTTTTGAAAGGATATTTTGAAGAAAGTACTTTGTAGAAGGTGTTTTGAAAAGTATTTTTTTGGAAAAGTACTTTTTTGGAAAGGTATTTTTTTTTAAATTAAACATTATAAAAATTCCATAAAAAACTTTCCTTAAACGTTTTATATATCTTATTGCTGAATTATAGAATAGTAACTTTTTGCGTTTTCTTTTTAAAATGGTAGAACGTGAGAAAGTTACTTAATTTAATTTAAAATTTTTATTCTTATTGTAATAACCTTGAAAAAAGTACTTTTTTAAAAAGATGTTAAAAAAATAAAATTTTAAAAAAATTTGTTTTTAAAGAACAGCATTTATTTAGAAAACATTCCTTTTGAAATTAGTCTTTGTTATGAAAAATTATTTTTAAAAATGTACTTTAATGAAAAAGTTTTTTTTTCACATTTTATCTGACATTTTGTTTATTTGGGAACCTGTGTTGGTTGTAAAATTAATGTCGTATTTGTTTGGTTTTTCAAAATTTTATACTCTTCAACTTTATCGCTTTTTATTTTTTGTTGAATTTAATTGTATTTATGTTCGTTATTTACAGCGATTTTTTTTTGGCAGATTTGACGATTTTTTCAGTTGAAATAAAACAGTGAAATAATTCTTGCAACAAAAATCAACTTCAAAACTTCTTGAAGTCGGTTAAAGAATCGACTTTAATTATGAGAATAAAAATAAAAATTTGCTAAAAAAAACATGTTAGGAACTTTATCTAAAAAAATGAGATCAATTTAACAAAAAAAAAAAAAAATTTTTTTTTGTTAAGAAATGCTCTGTTCTGCGGATCTTCCCCTCAATTTAAGTCAGTTAAAAAATCTTCTTATTGATAAAAAAAGAAATTGATTTTAAGAATTATTGATCGCTTATTTTAAACTCTCATTTGCTGTGAGAAACTTTAACAACTCTGAAACCACGGGATAGGCTTTTCCGATGAACTGCCATAATAAGCCAGCAAAACTAGCATAAACTAGTCTAACTATCAGTGAGTTTTTTACTTTTAGGAAAAATAAACATAAATACTTTTAATTTTCTTCTTCTTTTTCTTAAATTAATTTCAAAACCAATTTAATCCTTTTTACCCTATTTTTTGTTGTAGTATTTCAACCTGTTTCTTAAGCCGTTCATTAAAATATCTGTTGAATTTCTTTTTTACCTTTTAAAAATAAGATTTTAAAAACATATTTTACCAAAAATACAAAACAGAATGAAAAACTGTAATAACAGTTTATTTGCGTGATTCTTAAGTTTTCCTTTTTCATATCCTGACTCATTTCATTGCAGGAAGTCAATAACCCCCTTTTGTTATTTAAACAACCATTTTATTTTGTTTTTCGTTTGTTGTTTTTATTACTATTTTCGGTGAGTTGGTTATTTTAAAAATGCATATGTGACTATTACTGTGTGTTGTGTGTGCGTTTTTAGTAACAACCATTTTACATTGAGTAAATCCCAGCAAACAAACAAGTTTGTCTCTTGATTTTTAAAAATCCATAAAATTATTTTGATTTCAAATGGTTTTTTTCTTAAATTGATTTTAGAATAATTTTACTTTTTATTTAATTTTACTTAAATTAAGGAATGTTTTTATAACCTTCTAAGTTTATTATTCAGTTTATAATTTCTACAATATCCATTTTCGACCCGTTAAAGTATAGATATTCAGAGTTCTGATGCATAGCAAAGTCGATTGAGCGATGTCCATCCGTGTTCAGGTTAAAATCAACTTTATCAAGGCAGTAGATGAGCTAGAAGAAATTTTAAGTACACCATTCTATCAAACACAGTTTCGAAAATTTTGCTATAGAAAATTAGCAAGATCGATCTATGTCCTTTCAGGCAGCAATCAAAACATAGCGCCCGTTTCTAATTTTTCCATATCATTTCGACGAAATCTAGTTAAGTGAAGTAACCCGATTAAAAAAAAAAAAAAAAACAAATATATGGGGCGATACAGAATTGAAAAATGAGAATAAAATATTAAAGGAAAAAACTGGCGCTGATCCATATTTTCCGAGTTATGGGCCTCTGAACTTTTTATAGAAAAGAACGATTGTGCACCATACTTTTTATGATAATAATGTTGGTTGCATTAAAAGGCTTTTAAAGAGATCTTTCAAGGGATATTAAACTTTTTTTCTTATCACGAAAGGAAAGTTTAATCTTAATTTAGAAAAATACTGTTGAACTTATTCCAATATGGATTGTAAGTGAATGTGGAACATAAACGAATACCATTTATTTACTAATTAATTATTTAATTTTTTTTAAGGAGATATTAAGACAAGTTACTTACATTATGCTCCATTTTCGATGCCTTTTCTTCCTCAATGATATACGATAATCTTACTTTCATTGCGTCTCGTGCTGCTGTCACTAATCTCATCTGTGGACTGTAGTATTTTCGTACTTTTGGCTGGTAACTTTCAACCTCTATTCTCATCATAGAATCTATTGTAATATCTTACATTATTCAAAAGCTAGGAGGCTCCTATAGCATTCATATCTACTACTAGTCCGCCTGCGGTATTAAGCCTAATGCTAACCTGAGATAGACAGTAAAACACAAAGTTTGCCCAGCCGTCTTAGACTTTTCCAAGCACAGTTTAAATTATTGATACTTGTAAATTCCATTACCTATCAGTAACACAGCTCTTGAGCTAAAGGTACATGAATTCTATCCATTCAACTTCCTAAAGCGACCTATTGCAGACAGACTATTGAATCAGCAGTTCCTTTAGAAAGGGTATTCTTGTCGGCCTGTTAGAGGTTCGATTAAAACGTACTTCCTTCAGAGCCTTACTACACACCTTTTGCAAGGCTTCTGTTTTTATTACTTTAAAAATTACAAAAAATTCCTAGTAATAAGGAAAAGTCGTGGAAACATACAGAGCCTCATTTATGTAGGTCGAGAGATATCCAAAGACCGTTAAAGATGTTATAAGTCATACTTTTGACACTAAGTTATAACAAATCAATCCCTTTAGATGACCACCCGCGGTAAATAAAATTTCTCTGAATACCAAAACATACCAAAAATATTCACATTTCAAATGTTTGTTGGGTAAAAAATGCAAGTGTGTGATTTTAGAAACAACCGTATTACGTTCAGTATTTGCTTTTGTTTTCGTTTTTTTTAAGCGATTATCCTTAATTCTTTTTCGTTTTTTTGTGTGTCTTGTTTTTACATTTGTACAACATTTGATTGTTGTTGTTAAAGGCAACATATTTCCAAGGAGCTAATAAAAGTGTCGAAACGGAATTTTAAGCACTTGGACATGTTTTTGCAAAAAAAAAACAAATAAATAAACTACGAAGGAGGAAAAAGCACTAAAAACAGCAACAATAATAAAACAAATGTGAAACAGAAAAGTAACTTAATCTCCGTCTTTCCTTCTGCTGAAAGCAATAACAAAAAATCATTTTTTCGTTTACACAATGAGTCACATTAAAAGCATTTAATCCTGTCTCAACACAAAAACAAAAACAAAAAAAAAAGAGGAAACAATCAAATGAAAAGGGTTAAAATAAACAGATGAAAACAAGGAACAATGATTCATTAATGATGTTTGCGACGAAACTTTTTAACCGCTTTTAAGCGAAAAATATAAATGAAATATAGAAATTTTGATTATTTTGATTATAGAAGTTAAGCGCGTCTTTTTTGAAAGACCCTGTTTTGAACTGGTTACTAAGAAAGTGGCCCATATAACGACAAATACTTATAAAAGTGGCCCATATTCCGACACACGCTTATTGCTTGAAATTTGTAACTAAAACTTGCAAATGCAAAATAGTTGTCTAAAATTGCAGTTGGTGGAAATCTAGCGGCTTGAAACTGCAATCATATACCAACACGAACTGAAAGGCCATTTGAATAATATGTTTTTTTTGCAATTAATGGCGGAAATTAAATCAAGGGCACATAAGATTTCATCAAAATCTTAATTTAATGTGTTTTTTATTAACGTTTGCTTGTAGAGCTATTAAAAGGAAAAACTTCTCTACGTATGAAAATTATAAAAATTACAAATGAAAGGAAAATCTTATTACACATAAAGTAGGGCATTAAAAGAAATAGTTAATAAGCAAAATCCTTTTGAGTGCCTTTTACACATACATACAAATATATTTTCTTTGTACCTTTAGCTTTTTTTCTCTCCCTCGCGATTCTAACGTTCGTTAACTACAACAAAAGTATTTTAGTTTAATGATACTTTTCTTACTTGTTGTTGTTATTATTATTTTCTAAGTCCCCTTGTGTATTTGCTTTGTTTAAAACCTTTTGCTGCTTGAGTTGTTGCCTTGTGATTGTTTGAGTTAAATGTAGTTTCATTTTAACAGATTGGTTTTTTTCTTATTGTTGTTTGTACCAAAAATAAATAAACAAAACTTATACGCGCAGATACTTATTTAATTACACACACATATGAATGCATAAACTTGCACGCATATATACATACATTCCTACATGCATACATATAAACATATTTTTGTCTGTTTACTCCTTCTATAAAACCTCTTTCTTTAATTCAACTTTATTTTATAAAACAACCCACTGCCATTTTTTTGTTCAATTTTTATAAGACAAATCAAGGGAGTTTCTTTGCCAGAATATACGTATTTTTATGATATCGTTGTGTTATCCTTCGTTTTAAGACTTATGAGACTTTAATCCCAGTAAAAATTTACCTCTATCGTAAATTGTTTTCGCTTGTAATATTTTCCCTTACTCTAAGGATTTAATAACAAATTTCTGCATAAAATTCCCCTTGTCATGAATATTCTTTCTCTGAATTTTTTTTTTTCATTTTTCCCTTTGATTTGTTCACTTTAATTTTGTTTTTTAACTCTATACATCAGGCAAGTCTGTATCTATTTTAATTGGAATATAAACATATTTTTTTAAATTCAAAATCAGTTACTTCTGTGCAAGGTGACATTATCTATATCTAAATAAATATATTTTAGCAGTAACGGGTTCATTTCTGTACATGAAAATTTTTTGAAAATTTTGATGTTGGTGTAGACAGTAGTCGATAAGAAAATAAAAAAAACCTATTTTTGGAATTTTGGTCTGTCTTTCTGTGTTCGCATCACGTAAAAACTACTGGATGGATTTGAATAAAATTTTGTGAGGTGATCTCTTAGAACCTTGGTTCAAATATAGGATACCGGTTTTCACAAAAATATGTAATTTCGAAGATAAAATAGAAATACAAATGTGAAAGCACTCAATTTTACTGTTATGAGGGTATTAGAACATATGCGGTGGCCTAACTGTCTACCTCCATACATGAAAAATCTGTTTACAATTTTTTTAAATCTAGTTTCACGTTCGGGCTAACGGCGAAAATTAACGAATTCGCCATCTCCCCTACCGTATATTTATTCGCTTTAAGTTGTCAGTATATTTTATTTATTTAATATCAAATGTTCATGTTTCTTTTTACCTTTTATTATAATTAATTTTATTTTATAATGAAACAAGCACTAGGTCAGTTTTAAAATAAAAATAAATTTAAAAATAATGTTTATTATTTTTTTTCTTTCAATATTTCACCACACCATTGGGTGGCATCTTCAGGAAACAGGAAATAAAATTATTAAAAAATTATATGTTTTTTTAAAAACAAAAAATTAATTCAATTAAAAAAATTTGTCAAATAACAAACAATATTTTTATTTTTATTTTAAAAGTGACCTAGTGCTTGTTTCATTACAAAATAAATTTTATTTAAAAATATTTTTCTAAATTTTAATTTAAAGATAATTATCATTTATACACGGACGAAGTCGTGGGCATTTTAGTACTCAAAAAGTCCAAAAAACTGACAGTATAGGAAAGAGCTCAACAGTTTAGCTTCTTATTTACAAATATGGCGACATGAAATAAGTCCCCACGAAATAAGTCCCTAAATTCAAAATAAAATAAGTCCCCAAAAAAATGTACAAAAGGCAACAACTAAACTTTTTGGGGCCTTATTTCTTCTTTTTGGGGAATTATTTCATTTTGAATAATTCCCCAAAATCATGTAATGAACTAAAACCCTAAACAAAATTTTGTAATGCAGAAAATCCTTAGAAAGCGAAGCTGGTGTTGGTCATATCATAGAAGAAAAAAACTTTGCGTCCGGCCGAAAAAAATCGTTTTTTGAACCTTGAACTTGAGGCGTTATTTCATGTCATTGGGGACTTATTTCATATTAAATAAGACCCTGAAAATTCGGGGACTAGTGTCATTTAGGATTTAGGAACTCATTTCGTGGGGACTTATTTCATGCCACCAAAAATATCATTAAAAGGGAAAAAGGAAAAAAATTAGTTTAAAATTTTTCCGAAATTAATTTTAATTTTTTTTTAACTGGATCAGTGGCATAATCTTGGCTAACTCTAAAGGGGCTATTTTCTTCTCCACTTTATATTAAAGTTTGAATTTATTTGTTTCTCTACACAAGTGGAAATGAAATTTGTTTATAATTTCAGTAATATTCTTCATAACCTCATAAAGAAGTCTTGATCCTTATTTATGTCCCCAGATGAGCGACAGTGGTTTAAAATGGCGGAGATATGTTCAACAAAAACCGAGCGCTTCTATTTTCTTTACGTTTTTTCCGATTTAATTTGGGCTTTAGTTATTGTTGTTTTTGGGTTTGTTGTATTGAAAGCAAAATTTTAGAAAAAAGTAGACTTTTAAATTTCACCAAAATATTACATTTTTACTTACATTTCTTAAAAATATACAACTGGGAAAAACATTGTTTTTGCAGTTAAAATATGAAATTTCAATAAAAGCCGAAAAATAAGAAAAAAAAACTCTAGATTAAAAAAAACTTGGAAAAATTTTCCAAAAATATAAAAATTTTGTCATTTCATTCAAAACAGAAAATGCTTGAAAAATAAATAAAAACTAATGATAGGAATACAACTAGGACGAACGACGAATTTTTGGTCGCGAATATTCGTCGTCAAATATAAAACACATTTGCTTATATGAAAATGCACACAATCATGACGTCGGACGAAATTCGTGATACGCGGCGAACTTTGCAATAGGTTTATATCTATTTCTTTATTTTATTTTATTTTATTTTTTAAATATTATTTTTTTTTATATAGTCTCCTTATCAACTCACAAAAAGTAAAAAAGTAAGAAAACTTTGTCGTCTTCGTTATGCTTCATACGACGAACTTACACAACGAAGTTTTAATGGCGAATTCGTCGTATTGGACGAAACTCGTCGTTCGTCCCATTTGTGTTCCTAGCATAATATCAACAATTTAAAATTTTTCTAAAAAAATTCTCACTTTGGTTTAATTTTTGTGGTGAAGGGTGTTTAAGATTTGTTACAGCTGAATATAGTGCCCCTACTTGTTTTTAAGTTATTTTTTTTTAATTTTTTGTAGAGTTTGTTATTGCTTATTTACACTCAGTGTTCACTGAAAACTTATTTTGTTTTGCACAGTTGTTCAATAAAGTGAACAAATATTGCACGGGAAATTTATGCTACCAATTTTTACTTGGAGGGGAATAAAAGTTTCATGTTTTCACTTTTTAGGTACGATGATAAATTAAGTCTTGATTTCAAAAAGGAAATTATTTAAATTTGACGTTTGAAAATGTTAAACAAATAATTTATTCTCAAATCAAGACGAAAAAGGTAAAATTATTAAACATTTAAGAAATTAATTTTTTTAATTCTCATCAAAAATTTTTCAAGATGTGGTTTTTAGTTTAATATGAAGCAAATCTAAATTTTTATTATATGTAAAGTATCGAACAGACTTAGTTCAAGTTATCGGCATTAATTTAAAAACACTCAAAAATTCTAAAACTAAATCAAATTTAATTGAATGGCCAATCAGTTGTAAGTCATATTTTTGGCAAATGTCAGCTCGTGGCCTTTGTGAAAGGACATATCATTCTATGGTTTAACTTCTGATTTTAAAAATAAAAAAAAAAAAAAATATTTTCGTGTTGGCTTACGCTGCATTAAGTCCTCTTAAGTAAAATCTTTTTTTACAATCTAAATTAACAAAAAAAAAAAAAAAAAAAAAAAAAATAGCATTTCAACAAATACAAGAAAATGCGTTCCATTATTTTCTATTTCTATGTTTCTTGAATTTTCAACATTTCTGTAAACATGTTATTGTTTTTGTGCGAACATAATGTAACGAATGTTAAAGGAACAAACATACTTGTGAAGGAAATACTCATCTAGAGTATAATAATAAAAAATAAAAAAATAAGTAAAAAACACAAGGAAATATTTTAATGAATGTTCTAACACATATTGTTGTATATATGTTTATTGCACACACATATATGTACATATGTAAAAATAAAAAAAAGTGGCACAAATACTTTTGTGTAGTTGAAAGCTATTTTTGTTGTTAAAGAAAGAAAACAAAAAAATAAACAAAAACAAAATAATGAAGGAATTGTAAAGAAGTCATTAAATTTGTTGGTAACCTAAAAATATTTATTTTTTGATAAAACACACTCTTAACACGCCATAATAACAACTATTAAATACAAGTTTTAATTTAGAACAAAAAAATGTTTTTATATTTAAATACAAAGCACTGTGTTATTAGGATCAACTAAATAAATTAACTTATATTAAAATCTAAAACTCTCCTACCACTTTTTTTCTTAACTATTTTATTCTTAAATAATTAGCGTTTTAAAAATTTTAAACAGTTGCTATAGAGGAACATTAATTATACATAATTATTTACTTTCCTATTCAAAGTGTTTTCTACCTTTGATTTTCTCTTACTCATTGCTCTGTTTGTGGCACTTAACTCCTTGAAGTGTACCTTAAGGGTTCAGCTGGCTTTGAAACTGTAGCAGATTTATCTTCATTTCTTCAGTAGTCTAAATGTAAACGGCTGCGTTTTAACTAACGGAAGCAATACATTCGTTTTTGTTAAATTTTAAGTCTCTCTGCGCTATTTATGCTCCAAATTCCATTATCTCTAGCTATCTATCTGATAGTCTTCTTGACGGGTCAAGTTGTTTTTGATACCTTCATGTTTTTTTTATTCATAATCTTTTATTGCATTAGAAAACTTTAAGTTGCAAACAGCAATTATGTCCATGAAATCAGAAATGTTTCCATAAAATATTGTCATAAAATTTTCTATTTTTTGCCAAAAGAAACAAACAAAAAACATTCTCAGCCGCAAAAAAAAAATCTATAATGAAATTGGAGAACTTGATTCAGTTGTTTAACTTTCTCCTCATGGTAGTTTTTTAACCCATTACCCGTGGTTTTTGTTTTTTTGTTTGAGCAGTTACAATAATTTCTTAATTCATTACCCGTGATTTTTGTTTTTTTATAGTCAGTTACGTATTTAGATTAATTTTGTGATTTTAAATAATCTCCATTTTTAATAAGAGGATAATTTTAAAAAATCTAATTAAAGAAATTATAAATAATTTGTTAATATCGAATTCGACAAGCTTTAATTGAATAAAAAATTCGCTTATATTTGTTTAAATGGAAAGAATCTCGTATTGTTTAGTGTTTTTTATATTTAAGTTTATAAAAATTTAAAGTTTCGAATAATTTTATGTTTAAATATTACATTACACTTACACATACACATCTACATATTTATATACGCGCATATTTTTTTAGTTTCAATATAAGGAGGAAACATACGCACACATATTCACTGACCTCACAACTAAATTAAAACAAATTATAACTTTATATAGTTTTTGTAATTTGAAGTGCGTTCACCACAATTAAATATTTTCTAAAAGATGTGTTTTTGTTTGATTATTTTGTATTGTTGCATTTTTTTCTTGAGTTTTTACAATAGTCAAGTAAAGTTCGTTTTAAACTTTTAACAACTGTAGTAACTGTTTTTGTAGTTCTTTTTTTAATTATTAAATAAATTTTCAACATTTAATGCAGAACAATTAAAATTTATTACTGCATTTAACATAATAGTTTAGTTTAATAGTTTATTTAAATTTTTTTAATAATTATAACAATTATTTTATTTAAGCTTATTTTTTTTTGTAATTTATCAATATTTTGCTACTCTTTTATTTTGCACTGTCAGAAATTTATAATTGTTATTTCCTGATGATGCTGCATAAAAAAGCAGCAAAATATTAATAAAATAATTTATTCAATTTTAATAATAATTTTGTTTGTTTTTTTTTTTTAACAATAAAGCATATTTAATTAAAATTTCTTTAAATAATTATTTTTTATTGTTTATGTAAAATATAGCTCGGTGTCATATTCTTTATTTTAGCTGGAATGCGTAATTTACAAATTTAATCCAAAAATTTTTTTTGAATATCAAATAAAATGTTCACTTACTTTAATCGTAATGGATTCCTTTAAATAAAAATATTTCATGATATTCTCATGAAATATTTATTATGGAAAACTACAAAATGAAATGTATTGCTGCGGGGCAAGCATATCCATATGACCATTTCGCTAAATAAGATCTTAGTGTGTAATATATTTTCAATCTTTGATAGATTAAAGCAAAAAGGAACTATTCTAAAAATAATCTAAAAATATTCTAAAGTTACTCTAAGTTTTGTTGGAATACGTGCAAATTTCGAATTAGAATGGCGTGGGGATCGTTCTATATATTAACCAAAAATCTTAAAAATTTTCTACCTTCTGCTACAAATTAAAAGGTGTTTTTTAAGCGCGATAGAATTTTAAATTGTAAAAAATAACACAAAAAATTTAATTGTAATCAACAATTTTTTTATGCAAAAAACAATATTAAAAAATGATTTCGGGCATATGGCCACCGCGGCTGCTCATGACAAAGCGCATTTTGTTAGAGTCTAAAGTGTCAATTGTTGCTGGCTTATCAGCATAAACCAGTGACTTCACGTGACCCCAATGGAAATAATAGAGAGGTGTCAAATCGTAATACCATGAAGGACAGGTTCATTTCTCGAAATCGACTTATAGCAAAATTTTGATTTTAATAAGTCGATGGTTGCACATTTCGTCCGGATCAATGTCATCCGTATTTTCAAACAAAAATCCTAAATCATGTTGCGGTAACGATCTCTATTAACCGAAACGTGAGATCAGGCCTCATTTTTAAAGAAATAAGATCCGATGATGCTAACAGCAAGTAAACCACAATAAACTATGCATTCTTCTGGATGCAATAAAGTCTGTAGGGTATGTTGTGGATTATTTTCACTCCATATGCGGCAATTTTGCTTATTAACAAACCCGTTAAGCCAAAAATGAGCCTCATCGCTGAACAATATTTGGCGATAAAGCAACGGGTCAGTTACTAACTGCTTTAGAGCCCAATCGGCGAAAGAACAACGCATGTAACGGTCTTGTGACTTTAATTCCTGCAGTAGCTAGATCTTACACTGGTGTAGGCCAAAAGATCTTTGCACAAAATTGTCCACTTAGTGGACGGACAAAGCCCTAATTGCTGCGACCGACGACAAATCGATAAATTTGGATCTTCATCCACACTTTCGTTTACAGCAGCGATATTCTTTACAGTGCGCACATTCCTTCGGTGTGTTTGTGTTATTGCATCCTCTAGAGAGTATGTGGTACGAAATCTATCAACAGTTCGACGTATGGCTTGCTCAGACGGACGATTATGTGCACCATAAAAATCACAAAGCCGTCTGTCTATAAGATGCTCGAATTGATGACAGATTTGCAAAGTAAACTTGGATGATTTGATAGCTTTGTTCAAGAAGCATGAGTCTATTCATAATGATTTGCTAGAGTTTATTGTATAAATATAAATATAAATAAAAAATATAAGAAAAAATTGTTTATCATAATTTAATTTTTAATGTTATTTTTTATAGTTTAAAGTTCTAACGGGCTTAAAAAAATACCCGATATAAAACAAATCGAATATTTGTATTGAACTTTATTTTTAATAATTGTGATCTTTATATTAAACTGAATAAGTCCAACATTATTAAAAGATCTTAGAATAAATCAACCAGATATTATTTTGAAGCCAAAAGCATTTTAATGTGGCATTTAATTTTTGGCTAACCGATAATTAGAGACAGGATTACCATATACCATATTGCTGGAGTCGAAGGCTCTGGAATTACTTTTACCTATAAACCTTTTATTATTTAGAAGCTAACAAAATATTTTTAGATTGATAAAATTTCGATCCTGATGCATTGGCCACTTGACACAAATCTAATATACAAGGAAGACTCTAAGATAATTTCGCCATAGCTTTAGAAAATATTGTCCTTAAATCTCTTGTACAGAATATCCTTTATTGTGCTGATATTAGGGCAATCCTTTTAAAACTTACTTACATTTTAAGTCCTCGCTTTGTTCAATTGCGGTTTATGGCTGATTGGTCCTTTTAATAGATAGAATCAGGACGTAAAATGAATGCATCGTTTTTGCAAAAATATTTAAAATTTATTTGATTTATATTTTTTAAGAAACAAGTGATTTCTCAACTACAACCATGTTGTTCAAAAAGTAAATTTAATTATTTTACATTTCTGAAAAAAAAGCAAAACCTGTGTAAAGCTCTACAACAACACAACAATTCTGTTGTTGTTGCAGAATTCTTTTGATTGTCTCTCATCCTCGTGTAATTAAATACAAGTATAGAAGAAACAATTAAAAAAGCTGCCAGATCTCTTCAAATCAGAAGAATTTAGACGTTTTAACTCGCCTTAAAAGAGAAATGGCAGTTGCGATGCATCTGACAGTAGTGATCAAAACAGAGAGTTATTTGTGCACAGTGGTGTGTTCAACACAAAATTATACAGAGTTGGGTATATAATTTAACATGATATAATTGATCTTATTTTATTTTATTTAAAACTAACAATATGTGTGGGTTAAAAGCATGTATGAGTGTACGAGTAAAGTTACTTTTTCAAACAATAATATGTCATTCAAACTCACATCGTTCAGTGAGCAATAAGTTTGCGAAACGAAATACTTTATTCACATTCAGTTTAATTATTGAAAAATAAGTTTTTCATTTTGTGTTGTTTTTTAATTTTTCATCTTTTTAAAATATTCTTTATTTTTTCTTTGCTCTTAGAAATATTTTACTAAGACTTTCTGAAGGAGAACGAATTATTTTCTTAACACTACTTCCAATGGACATGTTCTGAAATAGCGCAAAGATTTCTTAAAAAACCTTAGAATTTTCTCTCATTATTTCTAGTGTTGCTAAACTGACTCTTTTTAGGCATTTCAGAATCAGTTGTGAAACTAATATTGCTTTTAATCGTTGTAAATACTTCTTGTATTATAAATTGTATTTGATATTATAAAATGTGATTAAAGTTTTCAATTATTCCTAACAAAAGAGTTCATATTTTATTTTTTATTTAGTTAATAACACTTTTTATACTTTTTTTTTAGAAATATCTATCTATTGAATCATTTCATAATTGTTATAAAATTTGGCAATAATCTGAACCCCCTGCCTTTACATAGATACAATATTAGTCATAAGGGATTTTTATGTTGCAACTTTTTTTTATTGAATTTTTCAATTAAAAAGGAAGCAGAAGTTTGCATGTTTTTCATTATGAAAACAAAATAGAAGAAATAAATTTTATAAAAACAAAACCATGGCAACGCATGGCAAATTATTCAATAAAAAAGTTTCCATAAAACTTTTTTTGTTCAGTGCTTTTGCAAGCTGGCTTGGGATAGGGGGTCTATTTAAGTGGCAATTTTAGTCACACATACTTACACACACAAACAAGCATCATTATTTTATAAATTTATAAATAGAAACTTTTTTTAATACAAAAGATAATCGATTATATGAAAGATAAAAACCATTTTTGCACGTGGCTATTGAACTTGATAAAATCGAACACCTTGAAAGAAATAAAAATAACGCAGTAATTTTGAGGCTTTAGATTTTTTTTGTAAAAAAAGAGATTTTTTTTGTAAAACGTAAATCTTTGTGTAAGAAGTGAATTTTTGTGTAGAAAGCTAAATTTAGTTTGAAAAAAAAAGAGTGCTACATACGGCTATGCCGAATCTTATATACCCTTCACCATGTATGTAAATCTAATCTAGGGAAGTAATTTTAATTTCTGCGGTGACAGAGAGTTAAAAAATAAAAAAAAAAATAAGTACAATATATAACTTCACATAAAAATGTCACCGGCTCTTAATAGGTTAAGCATTTTTACAAAATTTAATATTTTCTAAAAGATCTATTCAAAAGCTTTTTAATGATACCCATATTGATATTTTAAAAAATATGGTGCACAATCGTACTTTTGTATGAAAAGTTCAGAGGCTTACAACTCGGAAAATATGGGCGAGCGCCAATTTGTTCACTTGATCTTTTTTTTTTCTTGTTCTTTTATTCTCTATCGTTCATATATTTATTTTTTTATTGGAGCTAATTTATTATTCAAAATTATATGGAATAATAAGAGGCAGGCGTGGTGTTAAGCCGACTGCCTCGAGGGATATGGACCGGTCTTACTGATTATCAATAGCACCTCTTTCGAAATTATGTTTGATCGATTGGTGTATTTAAATTTTTTGTAGCTTTATCTAGTGCCTTGGCAAAGTTGATTTCAATAGTAACACGGACGAACAGATGGACAGACGGACATCGCTCAATCGACCACTTCTTTCCATCTGACCATGAAAATGGAATTTAATATAAAGAAAATTTATTTTCTTTTCTAATTTCTTAAGCACTAGGTCAGTTTAAAAAAATATATTGTTTATTATTTTTTCATTTCTTCTATATTGCGCCACACCTTTGGGTAGCATCTTCATGAAGCAGGGTACAAGAATTATAAAAATATATTTTTTTAAATACTTTAAATGTTAAAAATATAAGGCCACATGTGTCAAATTTATTTTTTCTATTTAATTCTAAAATTTTGTACAAAAAAATTAAAAAAAAGAAAAGATTATAAAAAATAAATTAAATTAATTTCGGCTTAAGTTCATTTTTATTTTAATTTCTTAAAATATTAAGAAAAAATAATGATTTAGAAATGTTCCGCACCAGATGAATGTAATGCATACAGATGAAGCGATCCAGACAATGAGGCTGCTGTAGTGGAAGTAGTAAGCACGTTGACTACAAACCTGGTTGCACAGGGTTCAACCCCTGCGGCAATAAAAAAATAAAAAAATGTTTTCTTCTTCGTCAGTACTTCTTCAAGCATATTCGCCGGCGAAGTAAAATAACTAACTCTCTATCTCTCTCCTTCCACCACCTGTCTTATCTCTCATCTATCCCTTTCATAAAGAATGTAGCAAGGTTACCAAAATAACTAAATAGGCAATGATGCCTGAAGTGCTACTTCTCTAAAAAAAAAAATAGAATATTAAATACCTGTTTTCATTAGAAAACGTCCGTTATAAAAATATAGAAACTAAAATAAGAGAAGAACTTAAGCTGAACTAACTAATTCATGGGGTTTAAAAACTAAAGGTTTTTATTTAACGCTCTTTTTATCTCTTTTCATATCTTCTACTTTATTTACTTAAAAGAAAAGAAAGTTAACACAAATAATTAAAAAGCATTATTGCATGAGTTCTAATAACCGCCCTGTTTTTTTAAGAGTTTTGTTTTAACATTTTTGTAACCAGTCAATTGAGGCGTTCTTTTTTACCGGTCATAATTCATTTCGTTTTGTCGATCTATTAAGTAACAGAAAATGGTCCCGGTAAATATAAAAATATATTTTTTATATATTTTTCTGTATGAAATAACAAACATCTTCTTACTGGACGAAAATGCCAGCAGGTTTCTTGTAACAAAATTCCAAAATTCATAAATGATATATAAAAATATCGAAATTAATTTTTTTAAATCCATAAAATAATATTGAGAATAAAAAAAGTCATTTAGATTTGTTTAAAATTTGTTTTAGTTTTTGGCTACCGGCTTAAGGATTTTAAGACTTACGTATCGACATTTTAGAAAAACAAGAAGTGCAGGAAAATTACATTTCAATAAAAATGCTTTTTGCAGAAATAGAAAATAAAAATGTATTAAATAAATCATTTTTTGTTATCACATTTTCTCTTTTTTTATTCAATTTACCAATTTCTTACTTCTCATTCCTTTCTTGGAAATTCAATTATTTTTCAAATAACCGAATATTCAATAACGTTTCCTTAAATCAAAAGTAATAACAATTTTTATATGAAAAAAAAAAACAAAATAAAATTAAAACTCAACATAAAATGAATCATGAAAACAATCAATATTTTAATCAAAATCGTTCTATCAAAAACAGACACACACAAATATACACACATAAACATGTATGTATAGAACGGTAGACTATTAACAAAAACGTTTATTACAGTTGTTGTTGTTTATTTTTTTTACCACTGGTGCGCTCTAAAGGCGACAGGTATATTAAAGTAGAGTAAAAAAAAAAGAAAAGAAATAATTTGCCGCCATATCCACACTTAACAAACAATAACATAATATTAACAACAACAATAACGAGTAAACGAAAACATAACAGAACGTGCAAATATGAAATAGGTAACTGCCATGGATGGGAAACTGAATCTAAGGCTGCTTGTGTATAATGCAGAAGGTTCCCTAATTGATGAAATTAAAAAAAAAAACGTAGTTAGCAAATTTAGAATTTAGTATTTAAAGCTTCCAAAGAGTCTTTCGGTCCCATTTTAAAAATTTTCTTCGCCAGTACATGCATCGGTTGGAGAAGTGATACCCATGACCAGAGCGCGCTATGAAATTATTCGTTTGTTGTGATATATCTAAATTCCGTAAGTTTAGTTTAAAGACAGAAATCATGTTCTGAAAGCGACTCTTCTATAAGAATCGTCTGCGATGCGCCGAAAACATTCGTTTACAAATCTATTATTTGTACTTTAAACAGGCTCTGAAACCATCGCCTGATTTTTAGGTCTTAATGCTGTTTTTTTTTTTTTTTGTTAATACCAGCACTTAGTGGATGACCCCTACTTGTGCTAGAACTAAGAAATTAGGTTGTGGGAAGGGGGAGGGGCTTAGAGGAAATAGTGATTTTGGACATTTCATTTCAATCTTTGCACATTGGAAGTGGCAGGAAAGACCTCTTCAGAGAGTTTATTTCACATACGAACCGTTCGGTTAAAAAACGAATTTTCTCTGTAATGCGTAGTGCGGTTGATCGACCAATCGACCACAAAGGAATGCGCTCTTAATGTAGAGCGCGTTGCGAGTAAGAAATTACGGTTTTGAGGAACAAATTCTCTGATATCATAACAGCACATTCTGTTGTAGTAACGATAAAACAGTGAAACACACCCCACATTGCGTCGATGGTCCAGTGAATCAATAGAGCAAAATACCCTACTGTCACCGATGAGCTTCTTCGCTCTCTCCTGCATGCGGTCAAGTAACTCCAAAATATACTTTAAAGCACCGGCCCATACATGACAGTATTGTTCCATTTTTGGTCTTGTAGAGGTGACATAGATAGCGAGGTGATCAGATGGAATGAAGTATTACTTACACCGTTTCAGAAAACTTAGGCGGCACTTGAATGCTTCTTTTGCAACATGAAGAATATATTTGTTCTACCAAAAGTTCGGTATTATGTAAATAGCCCCGATTTCCGGAAGGCTTGGTCTATTGCGAAATGAAAATGGATGGCATATGCTACTGCCATCTGCGCAAGAAAAAATAGATAGGGTTATTTTTTTTGTAATATTTTTTAATTTTTTTTTTTTGAATTCCGAAATAAAAAACAAAATCTCAAAAATTAAAAGTAGGTTTCGGTCATATACTTTTTACTGTATCCGTTGGTTCGATCACGTTGTCTAAGGCTCTCACCAGCAAGAACAAAGTGTTGTTTAAAAACATTATATCAGGTTTTTCAACAAGAACTTTGTTTTCCAAAACAAAAGAAAAAAAGTACTTATCATGCCTTCAGACCACTTCGCACACCAAAGGCTTCTCAGTAATCGCTCTAAAATTTCCAGATGCTTAAATGCGGAAATTTCGCTTGTTTACACACCATGACAAATGAAAATGGGCTTTGTGTAAAATAACAAATATTTCAGAAAAACCAGCGTGTTGTTACTAAATGAATTTTTATATTGGATTTTAATTATTTTAAAAGCGATTTTCGAGCAAAATTGAATTCACTATAACAATTGCCTATGCATTTGCTACAAATACTTTATATAATAAATGTCCCAACTATCATGTTATTGGTGTTGCCACACTTGAAAAATAAATTTTTTGTTGAAAAACCTTTCAATACAGCGTCGTCAGATTTGATGCCTTCAAAATAAAAAATTGGATGATTCCAGATAATAAATTAAATTAAAACATTTTTTTAAACACGTTGTTCGCATTAATAATGATCGAGACACGTTTTTTTTAAATAAAATAAATAAAAATATATTAAAAGAGTAGTAAAATTTACGTCATATAATCGAAAATTAAATAAGTTTGTCTAACCATCACCAAAATGCTAATATCACCGTTGTGGAAGTCCATAAAAAATTATCGTACAAAAATCATTAAAATGAATCGTAAAAACATTATTTAAAAGAGTCAACTACGACTGTTGATTACTAACAATCTTTTTATGCTAAGTATTAGACGTTTAATCATTTTCAGAAACGTCAAAGTGAATCGTAAAAGCATAATTTGGAAGATAATAATATAAATGAACTTGTACAATCGTCTGGGCGATTAGAAAAAGAATCGCAAAATCCTCACGCACGTCAAACAACCTTTCAAGGAGTTCTCTCTTAGCCAAAGTAATACTTTAATTTTTTTCAAATAATGTTGAAGATTAAGATTAGTTACCACAATCCTTTGCAACAGTGTTAAGTCTAAACAAGTTGGTGTGTCAAGTCCATGGTATCTTTACCCTTCTAATTATTTGACTTAACATCATCAGCTTGATTCTTACTGAACTAGAAAATAAAGGAATTAAAGAGGTTGCCTAAAGGAACGTTAAAGTGATACTAGTGTTGAGGATTTTAGATGTGAAAAGTAACGTTTGAAAAATGAGTTTGATCTACTAAATACCAATTGCGTTTTAGGGGTAAAACAAAATAAAACATAAGCGATATATTATGAAAAATTGTTTTAAATTTAAAAAAATTGAGTTTTTCGGGTAAAGATGCTTTCTTTGTGACCACTGTGCATCTTTTCGAATACAGATGATATTTATTATGATCTCCCTTTATAAATTAAACTGCTTAAATACTTTTTTGATAAAGTTTGCTTAATTTTTCATAAACTTTTTAATTGAAATTTTATTGTAAAATTTAATTGATTCAATTATTTATTAAATTAGAAAATATTTATCTTCGATTTTTAACTGCATACATTTTAGGTAGAAATATAGAACTGAAATTTTCAATTAAATATTTAATTAAGTCAATTAAAAATTTCATTAAATTACAGTCTGAAACCAACAAAATTTTCAACAGCTGGAAAAACTTTTTTTCTGTGTATCATTTCAAAACTTCAATTGTCCATGTCTGTCATACAAACTGGTTAAATTAAATATTTGCTGGCTTTTTTGTAAGGAAAATTTTCATATTTTTTTTGTCTCACACTAATTTCAAATGCACATTTAAGCTTTTTATAATTGATGTTGTTGTTGTTTCTGTTAAAACAGTAGGGCTATTATAGTTTAAACATAAACAGTAACAATTTAATGAGTTTAAAAAACACAAAAATTCTTAGAAGCAGCATAAAAGAAAAATTAAAAATAAATTAAATTAAACAACTGCAGCAGTTGGCTGGCAGGTATAAATTATTAAATAGTATTTAAGAGTTTTAATTATTTAATGAAAATAAATATCCGTTGTCCGAGTTTTGTCACTGTGGGACATGGTGGGTAAACTATTTTCATCCGCTGTTATTACAGGCAAATTTAATTTAACAAGAGGGAATTTTAATTCTTTTTTTTGTTGTTGCTAGTTGTTTTTTTTAACATTCATTAATTTTAGCACATGCAGAGTTTTTGTAGATTTAAACTCACTTATACATATACAAACATTTATATGTGTATGTTGATGCATAAAATTTTTATTATAAATCAATATAATTTATTCGTTGTTGATAATTAAACAGCGTTTTTAAATAAAAATTTATTTTCTTTTAATTTTTTCTTAAATATATTTTTTTAAATTTATTAAGAGAAAAAAAAATAATTACAATAGAAGTATAATGAAAAATTAAAGAAATTATTTTTTTTTAATTTTTATTTTATGCAAAAATAACTGTTTCTCTTTCTTTGGTTAAAAGGAAATGGAAAAATATTTTCTTTTCAATTGAAATTAGATATAATTATATTTTGAACTATTAGAGAAAAAATTTTAGTATATAAGAAAATTAAAAGTTTTTAGTTAGGAATAAGTTCGTTTTTTTCACATAAATAATTTTTGTTTAACCAACCATTTGAATTATCATGAAAATGATTTTTGATATTTTTTAAGAATGAAATTATATGTTTATACTTTTATCATTGTTATTGTCATACTAATATGTTAAACAATAATATGGCTTAAATAACAATATTATTATTATTATTATTATTATTATTATTGTTATTATTATTATTATTATTAATATTAATATTATATTGTATCATAATTTAATTTGCTCATAGATTATGGACAATTTATCTAATGATTTCTGCAGTGATGTGATAATTTTTCTCGGTTATTAGGACACCGCCTAAATTAAAAACACGCCCACCACCATTCTTAGATTAGCTGCTGTTTAAATAACCACTGACATTATTCTTCCAAAATATTCAATAGCATTTGCAATTTGATTCGCATTTTTTTATCACTTGTCAAAAGTGTAGAAATTATTTAAAAAAAATGTAATCTAAATTTTGTTTTTAATTAGTGTTTAACCGTGCTACATTCTTTAGGAAAGGAAAAGAGGAGAAAAAAGAACAGGTGGTGAAAGCATAGTGAATGTGCTATGTAGAAGTACCGACAAACAAGGCTGCGTGCCTTATTATTTAATTCTGAAAATGCATCTATACCATTAAATAGAAAAAAAAACATATTTTTATTATTTGGTTGCCGCAGGGGTTGAACCCTGGTCAACCTGATTTGTAGTCAACGTGCTTACTACCGTGACTGCAGCAGCCTTACAAAAATAGTTGATCGTGTGGTCGTTCATCAAAACGACTAAAATGAGCAGTAAGCTCGCAAAAGTTTAAAATTTAAAGAGTTTACTCACATTCTTTTATATTTTAAACAACCAGTCGGATAAAGGTTACTGTGGAGTGGTGAAAACATTTCCGCAAAAAAACCCTAGGCGATTAGCCAGTATTAAATAGAGCTAGCCGACTTTCCGGGGTCAGAGCTTGACAACATTAGTATATTCACACTGTTATCCCTACAAAATTCCGATAGCTGCACCTTGCTCAAGCTCGTTAAGAAAAAATTTCGCGAATGGCTTATCTCACGGCAAGCATTAATTAAATCAATAAATAGTTTTTATACTACGTTCACCAACTCGCAAAGAAAAACATGATGGAGGTATTAATAATCTAAGAGCAACATATTATGGTTGTATAACATGGGTTTAAGCAGAATATAGCTTTGCTACATTTAATAATGAAATAGTTGGTCTTGGAACTATAGTGTTATCTAGCATAACAATGGCGTGGTAAATTACAAACATAATTATGTTTACAATGTAAACATGTTATAAATAAAACGTTGAATTAAAACATCATAATAAGTTCTCGTAAGTGCAAATATTTCCTGAAATAAAAGACTAATTTATCGTTTCATTTTTGATGATGTTTTACAAAAATTATTTAAAAACATAAATTCCCAAAAAATAATTTGTTTATTATTATTTATCTTATTTTCTTCAAAAATAAATAACTAAATAAATTTTTAGCATTTTGGCAAGAATCGATAGCTAATAAACAAATCACTTAACTAATAGAAAATCATTCTGTCAAGACTTAGGACAAAATATTTTTGAAAGCAAAAAATTTAATTTGCTTTTAATTTTACTGTGATTAATAAGAATATATAATGGTTAAATGTATAATATTAATTTTGTTAAGTTATAAAACTTTGGTTGTAGCTCGAATTCTTTTAACTAAAAAAAGCAACCATGTTGCTTTATTGCACCGTAACCATATAATAATTAAGTGTTAACAAAAAATTTTTTCGTATTAAAACAACTATAATTTGTTCGCCGCAACTATACATTGTTAAAGAGAACATAATATGTTTTTTTTACCATATCACAGACACGTTTTTTAGCCCCATGAAACAAAAGTTGGAGCGCTTTCACATAAACCAATAGCTAACAAACAAATCAGGAATATGTGAAGTCCTTAAGCAAAATAGTTTGATTAATTATAACATATTATGGTTAAAAATATTATATTATTTTTAAGAAGTTATACAACTTTCTTTGCGGTTCGAATATTTTTTAGTTAAAGCCAACCTTGTTCCATTTTTTTCTGCATCGTAGCCATATAATGATTAAATGTTAACAAAAAATGTTTATCGTGATTTAAGTATTGTTTGGTGTCGGTAATAGCTTTACTTGACTTATAATATTGCTTTCTCAGGGATCGCAATATATGAGTTTTTATAGATGGTATGTCATCAAACGAGTTAACAATTTAAGGTAAAGTTAGGGATACCGCAAGTTTTCGTCCTTTTCAACCCTATCTATTCTTTCGCAGATGACAGTAGCCTTCCAGAAATTGGGGCTATGTATATGGATAATTCCCTTAATTGCGACCTTTTGGTAATCTCCGAATGGGACCTTGCAAACAGGGTTCTCTTTAACGCTCATAAAACCCAGTGCTGTGTGCTTCTGCACAGTCGTACTGCTGAATATGCTGCTTCATCTGTAATTATGGGTGATATTATATTAAGGAATCAGAAGCTCTCGATATTCTGGGCATGAAATTTAAATGCTATGTCCGTTAGGACAAGCATATTTTTCATGTTGCAAAATAAGCATTCAAGTGCCGCCTTGGTTTTCTGAAACGATGTAAGAAATACTTCACTCCATCTGATATCCTCGCTATTCATGTCACTTTTATCAGACCGAAAATGGAATACAACTCTCATTTATGGGCCGGTACTTTAAAGTCTATTTTGGACTTACTCGACCACATGCAAGAGAAAGCGGAAAAGCTCAGCGGTGACAGTAGGATATCCAGCTCTATTGATTCCAGTGAATCAATCATCAAAGCATTGTGGGTTGTGTTTCACTGTTTTGTCGTTACGAAAAAGAAATGTGCTCTTATGAATTTAGGGAACTTGTTCCTGAAAACCGTCATTTGGTTCTGCATCAAGAGCGCATTCCTTTGTGGTCGATTGGCCAGTGAATCGCACTACGCATTACAGAGAAAATTCGTTTTTTAGCCAAACGGTTCGTATGTGGAATAAACTCTCTGAAGAGGTCTTTCCTGCCACTTTCAATGTGCAAAGATTCAAATCAAATGTCCACAAGCATAATTTTCTAGTTCTGGCACAATGCATTGCATAAGTAGGGGTCATCCCCTGAGTGCTCGTCCTAATAAAAAAACAACAACTATAATATGTTTGTTGCAGAGAACAGATTATAGTTATTGTGACCATATCGCAACCACTTTTTTTCTTTCGGTAAAACAATTTATTTGTGAAAGATCACCGTAAATATTGCACCGAGTTAGCAAAAATAAAATTATATTTAAAGCCAAGACGGTCATTTGAATAATTGGTTGTTTCATGTTTCATGGAATGAAACTTGCTTTAAAATAAAGTTAAAATAAATTTTATTATTTTTTTATCGTTGTTTTATTAAAATTTCTTTTTTTGCCGTTTTTATGAGTGCAAGAAGACCCAGAAGTTATTAAATAAAACATGGAAAGTTCTTATATTTTATCTTTCCATTCATTACTTTGTAATTACAAAATGGTAAACGGAAAGAAAATGAAGGTACTTTTTGTGTTCACATGAAACTACACAATGACTTTGCCATTCATTGGCAATTGTTCATTCATCTAAGAAGACAACAAAATCTTTGTTGGAGTGTTTTTTACTTCTTCACTTTCTTAACCATTTCAGCCTTAAAGTCCTTGAGAAATAAATGTTCATATTTAGTAACTGATTATATTTAGTAAATACTTATATTCGGTACTAAGAAAAAGTACTTAAACAAACACTTGTAGTAAAATATGTACGAGAGTACGTTCATTTTAGTATCTTGTTCATAAAAAATATTTGTCTTCTTTTTATTTACAAGTTTTTTTTTTTTAAATTTTATTCTAAAAACCTTGGAGAACATGATGTAAAAAAGTCATATTTATATTGCCCAAAAAAAAGGAAGAAGAAGACTGTATGAACAAACTTTTTTGTACCAAAAATATAAAAAGAAAACCAAAACTTAAATTGTAATAATGGCTGGAAAATACAACATAGTTGTCTGGTCGTTTGCGACAAGTTTTGTGTTTTTTTTAATAAAAGCTTTAATGAAAAAGTTTTTATACTTCCATGCCTCCTCTACTTCTTCTTGCTGTTTCTTCTGCACTACAACTTAAACTTATTTCTGTTGCAACATTTGTCCTTTTTTTCGGTTAAATGGAAAATGAAAATGGTATAAAAGTAAAATAAAGAAAAAAAAAAAAAATAAAAGAAAAAAAAACTTAAAATGTTTGCTAAAGTGTGAAAAATGGTTTTGTAAATCTGGTCAACCAAAGATTGCTAAGAAGCAGATAAATGCATTAAGGAAGAGACTTAGTAGCGGTAGAGAGTAGCACTAATATAAAAATGAATTATTTATAAATTTTTCTTTATTGGAAATAATTGTACTTTTCAACTTTATAAAATGATAAATTAAACAAATTCAATATGAATTGAAAAAAGTTTAGGTTTAGATTTTTAAAAGCTTTCAAGCTTCTATTGCCACAGTAACTCTTTTACGCTTATAAATTAAAGCAATGTCAGTTCAATATTTCGAACTTGCAATTAACTGTCTTTACCAAAGAAAATATATGTGGGAAGTAAATTAAAATATAAAAAAAAAATTAAAACTTTCATAGTCTGATTTAAGACTAAACAAGATTTGTGTGAACAAAATTTAATTAAATGTTTTTTTTATTATCTACAGAGAAGAAACGCTGTTGTGATATGGTCACAATAAACATATTATGTTCTCTGCAACAAACTATAGATTCTGCAAACATATTATAGTTGTTTTAACAATACTTCAATCACAATAAAAATTTTTTTTGTTCTCTAACATATTCAAATTAATTAATCAAAAGTTTTTTGTTCAAGAACTTGACAGAATTCTGATTTGTTTGTTGGCTATTGGTTCATGTGAAAGCGCTTAAAGCTTAAATAGTTGTTAATTGTAGTTGGCTATGCCAAATCTTATATACCCTTGATTTTATTATGAAACAAATCTAAATAATAATTTAATATTATTTACCAAAACCATTATCAGATGATCGTATTTCCAAACAAGCCCTCCATTAGGAAACCCCATATATATATCAGAATATATGTGATGTCCATAAGGAAAGGACAAATCGCACCATGTAGATAAAGGTTAAGATTACAGCTAAGATTCCGTTTTGGAAACCAAAACCAAACCGGACCAGTCTCTGTCGAGAATAACAAACCTACTCTAATACCTTTATTGGCATAATTCTGGAACACTTCATTGCGTGAGTAGTATGGTTAGGTGACTGCGTAACTACACGAATAAAAACGTTGAAGATGTTCCTTCGAGGCTGCATGAGGTGGACTGGGGGAGGCGTTGAATGCACTAGCTAACATTTACACAGTCACACAGTGATCCTTTGCTATAGACTCCATATTTTTCTTTCCGTCTCCTTTAAAGATTCCGAATGATCAACAACACAAATCGACAAAGTTTGAATTGTTCTACTACACCGGTTAACCTGTTTTTGCTGCATATATCCCTAAATGATGGGAGCACCCGATGTCATTGATGGACTTGCTCTCATTACCTCTCCCTTCCTATGCCTTAGTAACCAGAAATGTTTCCATGTCCTTTGACACAGCGGACAAAACACCACGCCTACCTATATTTTTTTCACATTATTTGGAATAATGAAGTAACTCCAATAAAAAAAAAAATAAATATATGGGACGATAGAGAATTAAAAAATAAAAAAAAAACAGCAAGTGAAAAAATTGGCGCTCACCCATATTTTTCGAGTTACGGGCCTCCGAAACATTAAAATTTTTTAAAAAGGTTAACCCATTAAGAGCTGATGACATTTTTTGTAAAATTATGTACCCCAATATTAGCTTTTTGATCGGAGTTACTTCACTTAACTAGATTTACATAGATGGTGAAGGGTATCTAAAATTCGCCATAGCCGAATATAGCACTCTTACTTGTTTAACCTTCATTTGTATTTCTTATGATATAAGGTAAGAAAACTTGGTAGCACTCACTAAGCTGGTTTTAACTTTCGTCTGTATTCTTGCAGATAGCTGTTGTTTATGATAAAAAATTAAGTAAAAATTTAGTTGAGGCAACAACTCTACGAAAAATTTACGAAATTCGGAACAAAGGTTTTTTTGAATAGAAAAACTTTATGGTAAAGAAGAATTTCTTATGCTGATTTTTATTTAAACTATTCAATAGGAAATGTGCAGTATAATTCATTTGGTTATACATAAATGGTGAAGGGTACATAAGGTTCGGCAAAGCCTTACTTGTTTAACCTTCATTTGTATTTAGTATGGTAAAATGTAAAAAAAAAACTTGGTAGCACTTACTAAGCTGGTTTTAACTTTTGTCTGTATTTTTGTAATTTTTTTATTTGTTGAAAAAAGTTCTGGTCATGATCTAAATAAATCGTGGATTTACGCTCGAAAGTTCTTCTTTAACAAATATTTTCCAATTTTGTTTTTGCCATTGTTTTTGTAACATTTCATCTTTTTGCTTTTTTATCTACATATTGAATGGTTTTCTTTAATACATTTTGATTTGAAAAATGTTCCATAGATGTAACAGTCTTTGAACTTTATGCTCCCATTACGAATGCCAAACGAAGCCAAATAAATGGCCAGCGTATGTTAATTTGTGCTCTGATTCTAACTCTTTAACATAAGCAAATTTTAGTAAATGTTCTTGTGAAATAAGATGAAGTACTAAAAAAATTTAGTGTTTTCATACAGAAAATACGAGGGTATTTTGATAATTCCAATTTGAATCTTTTAGTTTTTTGCTCGGCATTTTTATTTTATTGTCTTTTTAAATAATTTTTCTTCGTTAACCTGCTAACCTCTTAGATTTTTTCCAGTGTGAAAGAAATATTAATGCATTTAAAAATCAAATGGGTAATCTTTAATTGCACAGGCTACTTTTACGTATCTCCTTAAACGTAATTGGCAGGCAGATCAAATTTTTACAGTAAATCACTTTGTCCAATCACCATTATAAAAAAAGGTGACCCTAAAAAGCACTTAAAATTGCCAATTTTTTTTGAACTGTAATAGACAGACACTTCAAATTTTCTAGATGCTGCATAACTATAGCCACCACAGCAACTAAAACTAAAAAAATACAAATAATAATAAAAGTGTGTTCCATGAATGCTTTATAATGGTCGTTTTTTAAGCGCGATAGAACTAACGAAAAGGTTAACCGTCAAATGAGCTGTCATACTCTGCTAACTTTTCGACATGTGTGAGCAATGTTGCCAGAAAAATTCTGGCTCACTTTGACTCATGATGTCCTCCCACTCCCAAAAAAAAAAAAAAAAATAAATAAAATCATCTCCATTAAAAAACTGAACTGAATGATAAAAGAGTCTTTATTTTACGGAAATAAAGTATTTAATTTTTTAATTTCTTACAAATTAAAAATTGTGTATCCCAAACTCAAAAGTATTTCAAGCTAAACTAAAAATATATGTAACTAACAAATACTCGTATTCAATTAATTCAGGGAGAAACAGTTTCCTTTAAAGCATGAAATTCAATTGAAAAACAAATTTTGAATGTTCTGCTAGTTACAGTCGTTTAACATACAAATAAATTTTTTATAACCATTAATTTTAGCAGCAAAGTAAAATTAAATAGAAAATATGTATATTTTTTATATAAATATATACGAATAAATTGGTACCTCTTGTTCAACTTTTGTTCATATTTTTAGATTTAAAACTTCTTATTATTGCTTCAGGTACCTTAAACTTATACATAATAGAAGACTTTATTCTCATCAGTAATTCCAAAACTGCATTTCTTATTGGCATAATTAATAGATTAAACAAAGGGACAGGGATTTTAAGAAAGAAATAATTCCAGCATTTTCTTCGTATGCGTAAATAATTGCCCAAAATCCAAAAATGTCTCTTTCTTTGGAATTTTTTGTGTGCTTCTGTAATTAAACATGTGCAAATTAATTCCACTCGCTTTTGTAAGTCAACTTTTGAATCTATCGATAATTTTAAAATTCAATAAACGGGATCAAATATTTTTATTAATGGTTTAAATATTCTTAAATTGTAAATTTTTGAACAGTTCGTAGTTTGTCATATTTTCGGGGAATCTTTTAAGGTTTTTTTTTTGCTGGTACGAATAAGTGTTCTAAACAATTTTTGTTGAAATCAATTTGGTAACAATTGCAATTCTTTAGAATATTTAATGCCAATATCTTTGTCGGTGTATGCTTTATCAATATCCAATTTAATGGAGACGGCAAGAAGTAGTTATACAATTCCTAAACAAGAAATTCGACAGAGTTGGGGACTTTTTTTGCAGGTTCTGGGCTGCATATATTAAGTGAATAGAAAACCCATTTAACTAATTTAATAAAACTATTTTTCCTTTTAAGGAAAACAAAAGGAGACTTTTTTGGGCAACACATATTAATTGCACCGTCTATTCCAATGGCAGAGTAATTATTAAGACCTAAGCCCATGTTCGTTCAAATTGATATAATGCCTCTGCTGTTACCTCTGCTTCAACTAAAATGCCCAAAAACCTTTGTGATTATTTTTACCTTTTTTTTTTTTTTTTGGTAAAATACCAAATGCAAACTGCGATCCATTAAACTGGATACATCCGATGACTCATCATAACATAAACATTAAAAAATTTTATTATCGCCTAACATTTTGTTCTATGCATTTCTAGCGTTATGACATTGTTAGAACTTTGCACTCTTTTTGAAAATAATTCACAAAGATGATCAGTTGGTAATATACTAGGATGTGTTATTTTAATTCGTGTATAAAAATATTTAAAGCACTATCAAGTGTCTATACATATAAGTTTATATTGTGATGCTTTTGAAATGTTAACTCGGCTAGAAAGTTGCACAGGTAGAAAAATATTCAAATAAATAATTTAAATGTCTGTAAATCAAACAAGTGTCGATAATAAAAAAAGCGGTGAATGAAAAATCCCCAAATCCCCACGAATTTCTGTCCCCAAACTTGTGTTGAAATCCCCAATTTCGGGAGAAATTCCCTTATCTGGCTACACTGTGTGTGACCAGTATATTCTGGCAACTCATTATCAATAGAATGACACTTGAAAAACGTTACGAAATTCTTTAGATCTGCGTTAAAAATTAGCGAGCAATACACTGGTTATACACTGTGGGCATTACTGAAGCTCGCGTTACGTTCGATAGAGACCAATATCGAATTATGATCAATGATGTTTATGTTTAGTGCAACGTGCCAAACGTTGAGAGCAACCATCCATTTGTTGAGATTAAAGTTTGGCAATAAGTTCGTACGATTTGACATCTTCGCATTATTTCTTTTGGGTGCTCGTGAAATTACTGAATATTTACATAAATTATGACTTTATGTGGGGCTAGCAATAATTGACATCTTGAAGGCGACCTTGTTAAGTATTATTCGTGACATACGCTTATATAATGATGGAAAAAGTAACCGCGGTGACTATGAATCCAAAGCCATTTTTAAGTGTTCATGCCATGTATTGTTCTTTGGAATAAAAAAAATGCTTACGTTACGTTTTTTCCTTCCGTTAGAGACCTGACTTCATTGCACGTCTACTGTTTTAAAATTGTCTTTTCAGAAAGAATTATTATAAAAGACAACTCTGTATTTTTCAAATAATTAACATGAAACGAATTCTATTTAGATTATTAAACTATACTTCTAATGAAAAGCAGTAAAATGTCCCATTTTTATAAAAATATATATTTAAAAAATTGGCGTTTTCAATTTATTTCTTATTTTTTTAATTCTTTTTTTTATTGACTTTAAAATATTTAATATTTATTTATTAGGATTGAACCCGTTAAGTTTAATCAACACAAGAAAAACTAATCCTTAGGCCATTAGCCTTTTGCTCTATGCACTCTAGTGCAGTGTATTTTGTGCATGTGAACAGCACATTTATTTAAAATGAAAGAACATAAAACTATCGCCAGTTTTATTTTCAACTACCACAACAACTATTGCTAAGGATACCCGCACACTTACGCATAAATATAGATTCATACATTCGTAAGTTTGTGGTTATATACAACAGTGCACAACAACAATAACCACAACAGCAATAAAAGAAAACTGTAAGAAAACAATTTTTGTAAAAACAAAATAAAAGAAAAAGAAGTGAAAAAAAATAAAAAAAGAAATAAAAGTCTTATAAAAAATATTTGCCAATTTTTATTTGCTTCATTTTATTTTTCCTTTTTTATATTTTTTTTATGTTTAAAGTGTTAAATATTACAAATATAGAAAAATAGTTCAAGAAAAATCCACTTTATAAGGAACGAATTATAAAAACAAATAATGCAGTGAATAATGAATATTAAATATGTTTGTAAATATTATTAAAATATTTATTTTCAAAACTTTAAATAAAGGAAGTTTGTACTTTGTGTTTTTTCTTCAAAAAAGGTACTTTTTTAAAGATGCTTCTTTATGAAAGTACTAGAAAATCAAAAGAAGTTTCAAAAATATTTTCGTTTAGAAAAGTACATTCTTAAAAAATACTAATTCAAAAAACACTTTTTTTCGATGGTAAAAAAAGTACTTTTTTAAAAACAAGTTTTTTTTTCTTGAAAATTCAAAATTTAAAAAGCGACATTCTTGCAAAAAAAAAAAAAAAATGTGCTTATTTTTAAAATATATCACTTAAAAAAGTGCTTTTATTTAAAAAAATACATAATTTTTTTAATAGGTACGTTTTAAAAATGTTATTGCTAAGAATAATTCTTTCTTAAAAAGGCACTTTGTGTAAAAAAGTACTTTCTTTCTTTATTTTTTCAGTGATTAAAAATGATAAAAAAGCTTTTTATTCAATAAAGTACTTTTTAAAAAAGTACTTTTGTAAGAAAGTATTTTTTTAATAGTTGGATTTTTAGTATATTTTCTTAAAACAAATATACTTCGTTAAAAAGGTACTTTTCCAAAAAGGTACTTTTAACAAAAAGGTACTTTTTTTTTTAAAAGGTGCTTTTCCCAAAAAGGTTTTGTATGAAAGATTTAAGAGTCAAAAGACGTCTTTTACTTACTCTTTTGAAAAAAAAAAAAACAAATGAAAAATGAAAAAGATACTTCTGGATACTTTCTTCTATAAAAAGGTACTTTTTTTACAGCGAAGCGAAGCTAGTAAATCTTGGTATATAGAAAAGAGGCCGTTTTTTTAACAGCTCTTCAGTTAAGACAACAAATATTTTACGGGTTATCCATTATTACAATTTTCACTTCAAGGGGACTGAAAATTTCCTGAAAACATTAATTTCACTTCTTGTTTAGTATAAGGAAGAATATTCCAAAGATTTTGTTCTTATTGATAGCAAAGGTGTCTCAAGAGAATTAATATAGTTTTTCAATCCATAAAAGGAAAAAAAAAACATTTTTGTGTTATTTTTTTCATTTCTTAACTAGAAGTCAACAATTCAATTTCTTTAGTAAAACAGTTGTGTAAGTCGTTAATTTTATAGTGAATTTAATTTAATATTGTATTCCCAACTCTGCTTTAAAGGAATTCCCATACGTTTCTTTCTTTTTCAATATGAGAAAAAATATATAAAATACGTAGACAACAAAATGGCACACAGAAAAGGTATTGCAAAAGAAACCAAGCAAATTAAATGTATGCGTGTTATTTCTATTTTAGAATTCTGTCTATTTACAACTTAAAGCGAAAGGATAAAAAAAGAAAAAGAAAAAGAAAAAATACAAATAACATTTATTTTTATTAAAATTGTGTTGTTTTTTTTTTTTTGTATTTATTTGTTTCTTAGTGAGCAGCAAGTGTATTCATGAAAGTGTGTTTGTAAGAGTGAGTGTGTGTAATTGTGTGAATGTTTTTTTGCGTCTGTAGTATAAAAGAACCAGCAAATGACATGATGCTATGGAACTTTTGTGCAAAAATGCATGTAAATATAAAAGACATTCCATTTAAGTGTCACGAAAACGCATAATTTATTTACAGCCATTTAAACTAAGTTACAACATTTGTCTTTGTATAGCGAATAAATACAAAAAAAAAAATATTTAAATCTTTAATGCCGTAGACAGTAAAATATAATTTTAATGACCAACATTACTGGCATTGCAGTACAAAGACCTTTGACATAAATGTTAATTATTAAATTAAAAAAATAATAATAAAAAATAATAAAAAAATTTAAATAAAATAATTCAAATTTTTAAATAAAATAAAAATAAAAATTAAAGCTTTAAATGTGGAAAAATACAAGTAAAAAACACAAGACCTTCTAAAAATATAAAAATACACCGTGACGTATGAGTAATGGAAAAAATGTTAAAATGTATTTTTGCATCAATCATACGCCATAACGTTTTGCTTCTGAAGTCTTATTTATCTCCTCGTCTGGTTAAGTGAGAAACTAAAATATTTTTACATTTCTGGTTTTCATATTTCTTTTTCATGTTTTTTAATAGCAGTCTTTGCTTGTTTGTGAATGTTTGTATGCGTGTGTGGTGTATTCATGGTCATATTGCATTTCAGTCTTATTAAAAGTGACGTTGTAATACGTGAGGTCTTAATTAATTATTGCGAATCTGCAAACTATGTTTAATTAAGATGTCAAATGTTTCACACTAAACTGTTGAAACATTTTATTTTAAATTTAAGAAATGATAAGAAATGTCGTTTGGGCTTGAAATAATTCCTTGATTTTTTTTGTTCTGTAAAATGTTGAAATTGACTGTTTTAAAGTGTTCATTGCGAAAATCGAGCTTGTGGTACACACAAAATTATTTATTATATTTGCTGTTATTATTTATAATTTATCTCTTTAATAATCTACCAGGAGAATAATAACACTCCTTCTTAATTCAATCTGATCACAATTATTTAACATTTATTTGCGGTTGCAACGGTTTAGACATGATTCTTATTTATTATTTGTCTGCATTTTCACCTATTTTAAAATTTTACTCACAAACAATTTCAGAACTTTGTTGCTTTTATTTAAAAATTTTTTTTCATTTCCTCCATTATTTAAATCTTCAAATCCTTCTTACATAAAGTTTTGCATTATAAATTAAAAAGTTTAGGTGAAGAGAAAAGTTCTTTCGACTTCAATTGACTAAAGGAAACTAAATCTGTGACTTTAAAATCAACTTTGGAATACATATTGACAAGCGACTTTACATGATCCCAAAAATACAGAAAACTTTTAACTCCGTTATTAAGAAATTTTCCTCCCAGCTGAGTACTCTGTTCAATTTTGTTTAGAAACTTCATTTATATCTTTGGAAAAATGTTGCCAGTGTTAAGATTCAGAAGAAATCGTTTTTATTGCTCTTAGATATGCGACGTTATATAATTTAACTGATGATAAGAAAAAATGTTTCCAGAAACACTTTAGGGCTTATAAACATGAGGCTAGAAACATTTCGTAAGTTTTCGCACACAGAACGGAGTCCTTATGCATAGCAAAGTCGATTGAGCTATGTCCGTCTGTCCATCCGTGTTAGTGTTGAAATTATATTTGACAAGGCACATAGAAGGGCATAGACCAATTTTGCTGAGTTTAAATAACAAAATTTTCGAAACTATTTCTGATCGGTTGACGTAGTTAAATTTTCTCTAACTCATCTACTAAAGAAAATTTAAATACGCCAATCAATCAGAAATAGTTTCGTAAATCTTGTTTTTAAAGCTCAGCAAGATCGGTCTATGTCCTTCAAGGCAGCGGTCAAAACATCACGCCTGCCTTTGATTTTTCCATATCATTTGGAAAAAAACTAGGATTTTTTTTTAAATTAGGACCAGCGCTCAGGGGATGACCCCTACTTCTGCCATGCATTGTGCCAGAACTAGGAAATTAGGATGTGGGAAGGGGGATATAGGGAGTAGTGCCTGTTGACATTTGATTTAAATCCTTGCACATTGAAAATGGCAGGAAAGACCTCTGCAGGGAGTTTATTTCACATACGAACTGTTCGTCTAAAAAACGAATTTTCTCTGTAATGCATAGTGCGATTCACTGGGCAATCGCCCACAAAGGAATGCGCTCTTGATGCAGAACGCGTTGCGCGTATGAAATTACGGTTTTCAGGAACGAGTTCCCTGATTTCATAAGAGCACATTCCGTTGTAGTAACGATAAAACAGTGAAACACACTCCACGTTGCATCGATGCTCCAGTGAGTCAATAGAGCTGGATACCCTACTGTCACCGATGATCTTCTCCGCTCTTTCCTGTACGCCTGTACTCGTTCGAGTAACTTCAAAATAGACTTTGAAGCACCGGCCCGCACATGAGAGTTGTATTCCATTTTCGGTCTGATAAGGGTGCCATGGAGTGAAGTATTTCTTATAGCGTTTCAGAAAACCAAGGCACTTGAATGCTTCTTTTGCAAAATATAAAATATGCTTGTTTCAACCAACATCGCATTTAATTTTCATGCCAAGAACATCGAGAGCTTCTGATTCCTTAATATAATATCACCCATAATTACAGATGAAGCAGCATATTCAGCTGTACGCCTGTGCGAAAGCACACAGCACTGGGTTTTATGAGCGTTAAATTGAACCGTGTTCGCCAGGCCCCATTCGGAAATTACTAAAAGGTCGCGATTAAGGGTATCGTCCATGTGCTTCCTCATAGCCCCAATTTCCTGAAGGCTTGGTCTATTGCGAAATAAAAATTAATGGCATATGCTACTGTCATCTGCGAAAGAATACATAGGGTTGGAAGTTTGACGTAGAAGGTCATTAAGAAAAATAAGAAATAGGGTAGGGGAAAGGACGGAACCTTGCGGTACCCCTGAATTTACCTTGAACTCGTTTGATGAGATCCCATCTATAATAACTCGTAGAGTGCGATCCCTGAGAAAGCTCGATAAAGGTCAAGTGAAGCTATTACCGACACCAAAAGCAATAAGTTTTAATGTAAGTGAAGTTTCTCAAATCAAAAAAATAAATATATGAAGTGATAGAGAATTAATAAATAAGAAAATAATTAAGTGAAAAATTAGCGCTGGCCCAAGTTATAGACCTCTTAACTTTTTATAGAAAAGCACGATTGAGCACGATATTTTTTTAAGATATCAATATGGGTAACAATAAAATGCTTTTGGAAAGATCTTTTAGGAAAATTCGTAACCCATTAAGAGCTAATTTGAAATAAATTGAGAAAATGAACTTAAGCCGATTTAAGATTATGGTTTTAGTTTTAATACTAAAATTTTAAAATAATAAATCAATTAAAATTTACTTTTTCGGCTTTGGTTTGTTTTTTAATTTAATTTTGTATAAAGAAAAATTATATTTCAAATGTTTTCCAAAGAAAAAAACAAAAATTAGACGCTGGCAGAATATATTTTTAAATAATTAAACTTTAAAGATTATTTTGTAGAAAATCCAAATTCAATTCCTGTTTATATACAGCACGATAAGGAAATTTACTATTTTTTCCTCAATAATATACTCTTCTTTAGTTCTTGGCACTTTAAAAGCTTTATTATGATCTAAACTGACTAAAGCTATGCTTTAAGTAGAAAATAAAAATACTGAAAAATGTAAATATTAAAAATACAAATACGCAAAACTTCTTGTTAAAAATCAATATTTTCTGTTCGCAATTTTCGATGCAACCAGCTGCATTGCTGTCTACAAAAACGAAACCAAAATAAAGTTTGTTTTTTAATGATCATTAACAAGAATGTGTTTCTGTATAATTGTGTTGGTAGTGTGTGTATGCGTGTTTGTGGTATTTTATTTCAACATTTTTTTTAATTATGTTTCATGGCTTTCAAGTGGTCATAATGTTGATGTTGATCATTTTGTGTTTTTTTTTTCTTTTTTTTTTTGGTTCAATTATTTTTTGTTGATGTTGCATAAACAACCATGTTTTGTAAATATGCCTCATGCTTGTTGAAATGTGTTAACATAACTCGGCATGAATGCACATTTGACATGTTAAAACAAAATAAACAAAAATGTTTATCTCACAAAAAGAGGAAAGAGATCAACTAAACTAAACCGGAAGTATTTGTTAAAAATTGTTTACTTTTAAAATAAAAATTATATTTACTCGAATTAACAGCAAAACAAATATATTATGAAACAGTCCTGCATTCAATTTTAAATTTTATAGCACCAGCTGTATTTTTTTCAGCCCGATAGAACTTTAAATTGTAAAAAATAACACAACAAATTTAATTGTAATGAAACTTTTCTCAAACGAAAGGTTAGAACATGGCAATAATATTTAAAAATGATTTCGGGCATATGACCATCGCTCATGATGAAGCGCGTTCTGGACGTCCAATTTTGGTTCACGAACAATACGAAAAATGTTGGACTCCAAAGCGTCATTTGTTGTTGGCTTATCAGCATAATTCAGAGACTTTACGTGGCCCCAATAATCGAGAGGTTTCAAATCGAACGACCTTGGAGGCCAATTAACAGGCCCATATCTAGAAATCAACTTATCGCCAAATTTTTATTTTGCCGTGTGGCACGTAGCGTCATTTTGTTGAAACTACATTTCGTCCGGATCAATGTCATCTATAATTTTAAGCAAAAAATCATTAATCATGCTGCGGCTACGATCTCTTTTGACTGTGACGTGAGATCCGGCCTCATTTTTGAAAAAATAAGTTTCGATGACGCCACCAGCGTGTTAACCATACCAAACGCTGCATTCTTCTAAATGCAATGAAGACTGTAGGGTATGTTTTCGATTGGTCTCATTCGAATTTTGCCTTTTAACAACCCCGTTAGACCAAAAATGAGCCTTAGCGCTGAACACTATTAAGCGATAAAACAACGGGTCAGTCACTAACTGCTCTAGAGCTCAATCGGCGAAAGAACGACGCATATATTGGTCTTGTGACTCTAGTTCCTGCACTAGCTGGATCTTCTACAGGTGTAGGCCACAAGATCTTTGCGCAAAATTTTCCACGTAGTGGACGGACAGAGCCCCAATTCCTGCGACCGACGAAAATTTATTTTTGGTATTTTTTTTTTTAATAATTTAAAGTTTTATCGGGCTTAAAAAACTACTGATATCTTGTAGGCAACTTAAAAATTACTGTCTAGAATTCTGCTAAACATTGTTATAGACAGCTGTCTACACCACGACATCTTGCCTTTCGTTGAAATGCTGATGTTGATCTGCTGAATTTTAATCCTGTATTTTTTCTTTGTCAGTTGAAATGAAAAAAATAAAAATATATCACTATCTGTTATCAATTCAAAAATATCCCCGATAATTTGTAAAGTACTTTTCTTTTTTTTTAGCTGCAATCATCTTTGGGATGCTTTCGTTATATAATTTTTTTGCAATAAAAACTAATGGCAAACCATTTTTAATCGTCGATTACACTTTAAAAATGTATAGAAGGCCTTGTTTGTTTTGAATTAAACAGGCAGACTGGAGGCCCTATACCTACCACTATTCACTTTAATACAGTTTTAAATAGCAACCTGCTATTTTGTCTTTAATTTCAATTCACCACGCTTGTTTTAATTGCCTAAAGTTTTTTCTAGACATTTTGCTTTTTAAGGGTACAAAGGACACTTTCTTTTATGTTTAGTGGACTTGGCACTTTCAATGAGAAGTAAATGCCTATCCAGTGTCTTCTGCTTTGTCCTGTGTAAGTCTCAGCATTAGCATAAGACTAAGGTCACTAATGGGATTTACATCCAACATACTGCTGGCCGTGAAACTTATTCAGTGTCAAGCTGATGCTGGACATTTCCACACGTTATTAGCTGCCGTTTTAATCATCTTTATTTATGCCCAGCCAACAATAATCATCCTCGATTTTATTTTAATTGCAGTATAATGATCCAGCATTTCGTCCATATAAAAAAGTTTTGACGACAAAAAAAAATAATGTTGTATTTTTTACTTTCTGGTTTTATGTTTATTAAAGAAAAAATGTTTCTGGCAACAATTTTTTTAACCGCAAGATAATAAGTCTGTTCAGTAACTTTACTAGCAAAAATTAGCAACGAGAGTGTAAAACAGAAAATTCTAAAATTAATCGCCAAAATGTAAAAAAGTAAATGAACGCTTTAGTAGCAAAATTGGCAAAGAAAATTTTTACATATTCAGAATTTACAAAAAATACAGCACGCAGCCTCCTTTGTCGGTACATCTACAAGCAAATTCGCCGGCAAAGTAAAATAATTAATAAAATGGCTATATTTTCACCACCTGTCTTTTCTCTCCTCTATCCCTTTCCTAAAGAATGAAGCACGGTTACACTAATTAATTAAATAGTCATTGTTGCCTAAGGTGCTACTTAAATTAAATTTGTACCGAAAATAGAACATTGCATTGAATATTTCATCTCTGGCTTGTTTACTTTTAATTCTTAAAAAAAAAACAAAAACACTTGCAAAGCTAGAAGATTCTAAACTAAATTTCTATTCTAAAAAAAAAGTAAAATAACAAAATAAAATATTTTTGTATTTTTTTAATTGCCAAATACTTGCATTTTCTTTAACGTTTTAATTTTTTGTTTCAGACATTTTTAAGCAAATTATTTTGTAAACAAAAGTAAAAGACAGCTGTTTAACTAATTCTTGCACGTAAAATTTTTACTGGCCAAAACTTGCAAGAAATTTTTTCTCTTGCATTTTTACGCCCTTTTTTTACTCTCGTCTCGCAAGCTTTTTGAGTACGTAAACACGTTATAGTAAAAATTAGCAACAATTAGTAAAAATTTTTAGTTACTGAACAGATCGAATATTAGCTGCACTTTATATTATGCGAAAATAATGTTGCGCTCTTGTAGGCAGTTAAGGCGACAATTTCCTTTTAAGTCTTTGCGTTGGTTTGAAGAAACTATCCACAATAATCATCACAGTAACCATATTATTATCTCTTTAATAATAAATAATTGCGGCGAACAAATTAAAGTTGTTCTCAAAAATACTTCGTTCATGATAAACATAAATAACTTTTGCTTTAAGAAAAAAATATTTTGTTAGAATGCTGTTAGATTAAATGTGTGATTTGTTTGCTTGTTTGTCATTTTAAAAACGCTTAAAGTTAAAAGAAAAATTTTAAATTAAAAATAAAAATGAACATACAAACTAAATAATTAAAAAATAATCTAGTAAACAGACTTTTAATTTTTTTTTGCGAACTTAACATTTTAAATAATTCTTCGAGTAGAACATTAATAAATAAAACAATAAGTAAAAATTATTTCAGGAAATATATGCTATTATGGGACCATATTATGATTCTATTACATTAAAGAAAATTTTAAACCAATTTTAAACTTTTCATTTAATTATAACATATTTTCATTTTAAACATAACTTTGTTTATACTTTATCATGTTATTGTTATGCTAGACAACAATATGGTTCAGGGACCAAATATAATATTATTAAATATTACAATATCATGGTTTGCTTGCAACCATATAATACAACCATAATATGTGTTTTTCTTACATTATGGTTATCTCAACCATGTTTTTTCTTCGAGTGTACATTGGTTTAATCTTATAACCGGCTTTCAGTACAAAGAGTCCTTAACACCCTTTTAGCCTAAAAGCTGACATTGTCTTCCTTCATCTTTTAAGATTTATTTAATCTTTTGCTTGGAGCGGGATTTCTGCCTGTTCACACACAATTTTTAGTTCCGGATTTGTACTGAAATTCAGTTGAAACTCACATAGCTACTGGTTTTCAATTTCTTGCTCGTTCTTTTTCAAAGTAGAGTCCTTACTCATTCAATACCATTTTGACTTAGTTATCCATGAAGTAAAGTGTCTGCGAGGATTAAGATTGGTAACTGTTGACTCTGATTGACGTCACGTTTTATGTGTCTGCTTATTCCGTAAAAAACAAACTCAGACTTCAGATATCAAATCAATTGTTTTGTCTTACAAATGTTTTAATTTAAAAAAAATTTTATTCAAATAAATTTTAAAGATCGCAGTCCTGAACTTAATAAAAAAATTGCACTCAATCATACACATCTGTACACATGTTTACGTTAATTTTATTGTTTTTTGGTTCTTGTAATTTTTGTTGCTATTTCATTGTAAGCAATGGTTGCATGAGCGTGTGTGTGTACATTTATGTTTTGCACTCAACCATTTGTGATCTGACGGTCTGTCGGAACAGTGGCTTATCAACACAAAATTATTCTTAACATAAAAAAAATAGAAATTAATACAAACACAGGATTTTTGTGATTCTAATTTCTGTTTCTGCTTCTGTTTCGCTTTCTGTATTCCTGTTTTCTTTCTTTTGAACTCATAATAGTCTCTTAGTATTCTATTCGCCAAAAAAGAAAAAAAATGGAAATTGGCTTGATTTTTACACTTGCTCATCTATTCTCAAACGAGTAACTAACATTATTACATTTTTATGAAAAAAAAATCTTGTATGTGTTGGCTGTGTACGATTGTTGTTAATCTGTGTGTTTTTCATTTTATTGATGTTCCACATTTCAATATGGTTTTTTTTTGGAAGGATTGGATTCTCAGCGTTTCTATTTTTTACTGACTGCCTTTTTTTAATTGTTTTTTATTGCCAGTGTGGCATCATGCAGTGATAAATTACATGCAATCACCATCAAGCCATTTTTCACCATCACACTTATGAACTCACTTATATGTTCATGTATGCCACTCACTGTCATAACGTTTATTAAAACAGTTTTCTGGATTTTTTTTTGACTTTCCTCCTATTGATTTCCTTGTTTTATTTATTTTTATTCATATTTTCCTATTTTTTGTGAGTGTAAATATAATTTGATTCTAAAGTGATTTCAATTGATTTATGTCTTTAAAGATAACTCTACAAATTAAACATTAATCGGTTTGTCTTTAGTGTTAACATCGCTTTTTTTACAGCATTATTTTTTTTTTAAATATAATTAAATAGAAATTACATCTTAAAAGGAAATGATGGAAGACTTTTGCAGTCTTAGTGGTTAAATTTTTTTATATGATTTCAAATTGTTTCCACAATCCCCTTAAACTATATTCAACATGGTTAAGGTAACCATAACCTACGAGCAACATACTATAATTGAATTATATGATTAAAGTCAAATTATGTTGTTGTTATACATTATAAAAATATTGTTGCTAATGGAACCATATTATTGTCGAACATAACTATAACATTGTATAATATAACCATAATTATGTTTAAATTGTGAACAATTATAATTTAATATATCATAATGTATTTAAATTATTGTTGTTATTTAATATTTCTGCTTAAATTTTCAATTGCTTTCATACCTTTTTGTTTGTTTTTATTTCTTGTATTTTTTTTCTTTTTTTTTTTTAACTGTTTTGTAATTTTATACCTACCGATTTTAAACGAACCGGTAGCTTAGAAATAAATTACAAAACAAATTTTTACCTACGGTATTGTTTTTTGGCATATATCATTTTTAATAATTTATGTGAAATCTGACAAATATCCGCCCACTTTTACGCCCACTTTCCATACAACTTGTATTAAAAAATTAGCATAACTCCTTTGATTTTTAATGCGTCAACTCAATTTTCACAAAAACTAAATATTATAATTGTGGAATGGGCTCCTAAAAATATATACCTGGTCCGCCCACTTTTACTCCCATCACCCATAAAAAAAAAACATGAATAAGTAATTGAAGCACAGCCTTTTAATAATTTTTTACATTGTTATCGTACTCCAATTTTTCATTTGCGGCTTTCAGCGAAGTCTATTTATAAATGGATCTGAAGATGATGAAAGATTATGCATAACGACTTCATTAGTGGCTGCGCGTTCAATCTATAGGCTCTATAGTCTTTATTCCTCGCTTGCTAAGCTTTCTCGGACAGCACACCTGATACAAATAATGAATTAAAATGTAAAAGTAAAAATTAAATCATTGAATAAGGACCTTTAAAAAAAGATATACCTATTGACAGAATAGCTTCTGCTATAACCTTGCTGCCATGTACCAGAAACTTATGCACAGCTACAGGCAGGTAGTACCAGCCATAGAGACCAACACACAACTTGGTAGCATCCATGCAATACATATGAAATTATTTAGTGTCGATCGCTGCAATATTATTTATTATGGCCAAAATAATTTTTTTATTCCAATTACATCTGCAGTTTTGGATGGATTTTCGATAAACCTTCTTGTCGTATTGCCATCGTTTGTTGCACCCATTCCCTGCTTCACTGCGTTGAAGTTTATGCCCAGTGTAATCTTTATTCTCTTCTGAATGAACACTATTGACTAGTATGTGTATTACATTATGTAATAATTTAAAACAGTAAAGAATTAGGGCAACAACAACATGCATGAACAAAAATTCAAATTCATTTATTTGTAACTTTATCACTTTATAGTTTTTACTGCTTTTTTTGTGTAAAGGAGTAAGTGGGAGCAGCTGAATTTTTTTTTAACATATTTTGTTTAACAGCGCTTTATAGCAGTAAAAAGATGCAGTCCACCAAAATTTATGAACATTGAAATATTGATATTGTTAATATTTTGTTTTACGAAATTTTTCATAAGACATTTTTTCAAGCTTTTGTAATGCAAGTCTCATCTATGACAATTGTCATTTACGAAAATATACAAAAAAAAAAAAAAAAAAAAAAAAATCAAATAATAAGTTTACGTTGTATTATAAAACCGTTGGTTTGATTGTAATTTAAGTTTATTAAAAAAGGAATTAAAGTTGCTTTGACAAAAGTTTACAAAGAATGAAAAAATATTTTTTTTTCAAAGACTTAAAATACAAAACATTATTCAATGATTTTTTTTCTACTATACGTTGATTGTACTAATAGGTTGAATATATATCCAGCGTGTCTGTCCAAACAAATAATGTATATATAAGCCTAATATTACGGAATCATAATATTCAGATATCTGACAACAAAAAACCAAAAATCATCCAAATCGGCGAACTCTAGCTCTACTGTAGCTGTGTAAAGTTTCAATATTGTCGGGCAAGCAGTTTAAAAAATACAAAACTATTTCTTTGTTTTTTTTACCAAATGTAATAGTTAATAGCCTTTTCTTTTTTATTTCAGGCTATACAGTGCTTTGAAAACAATTTATTTTGGACAAAATTTGAAATCTTATGAAGACATATTCAGAGGTTCATGAGATACTGAATTTTATTCAAAATAAATCGTTTTCAAACCATTGTGGGCTGTCGATTACAACTGTCGAATATTAAGTTTTCATCACTGCGTCTTTTTTATTCCTTATATTCTTCTAAGGGACCTCATAGCGTCCTCATTTAATAAATTACCGTCTAATATTATTCAGTGCTGGATAATGTGCTTCTCAGCCTCTTCCATATACAGTCTGCAAGTAACGTCTTTTTCGAATTTTTTTTTCTTGGCCAAATAAAAGACTCCTATCCATCTTTACTGAGCTCCTTCATTAGCCAATAAAACAGGACATCGTTAAGAGTCCAAGCCCTCCACTTCAAACAAGGTTTTTTACCCCATTCCTCTTTGTTTATGATGCTAGAAAAAGAACAAAAACAATTTTGATTCTTTGAAGAAAATTTTTAAAGAAACTTATTCAAATTAAATCTTATAAGAAATTTATCTGTACAAAAACGTGTTTAATAAAATCTTGTTTTTAATGAAGTCACTAAAATTTTTTATTTGTTATTTTTCATAGACTTCATACTAATTAGCAGCATAGGATTTATCATACAATATTCCTTTCTTTTGAAACTAATAACTAAGAAACTGTCTGGCTAGCGTTACACATCTGTATCTGTCTCTGGCAACTAAGCACTTTTATTCCTTTTCTATGATACAAAGAGCTCTTGATATGTATCTTTTCATTCAAACCTGTATAGACAAGACTATCACATCATTTCTGTTTATAAAAATAATTAGTTTTAGATGTGATATTTTCTTTATAAAGTTTTTATGAGTTTATTTTCTTCTAAAAAAAAATTTCCTTTGTATAAAGTGATATTGAGTTTTTCCATTATAACTTTCCAAAACGTGTGTACGTGCAAACAAGTATATTTTTTATTTATCTGTTGTTAATTATTTACCTTTTAAGAGCCATTGTAAATTTTTACTGCAACATATTTTTACCTTAAGATTAGCATAACAACAACAAAAATAACAATGAATACCTGATAAAGTTGGAAATTTTTTTCTTTTAATTTTTATCTTGTCACAGTTTTCTCTATCATCAGGTTCCTTATTTCCTTTTCCTTCTCAAACGCAATTCTCTTAAATATTAATGGGAAATAAATACTCATTATATAAATGTCCTTTAATCATAAAATACGCTTGCAAGGATATTTTTGCAAAACACATCATGCACGTTTATTGGCAATAAATTTATAAAAAAAATAAACTCAAGGAAAATAAATAAAAATCTTTGTTGAAAATAACAAGAAAATAGCATCAGACAGCAGCGAGACATATAAACTCTTATGTGTGAGTGTATGTGTGTGTATAAAGGACGACGGTGATGTCATGTTAAAAGAAAAAAATTCTTTTGTCCCTTATTGTGTTAATACAACTGATGATGACGGCGATGCTCTATAAATATGAATCATACTGAGTTTAACAAAAAAAACAAAAACAACAACAACAAGAGCAATAAAAAACAGATTACAAAAACGAAAGGAGTATTAAACTATTGTCATTCTGCAGGATGTTACCAAAATGACATTCGGTTTAAAAATTTCTTAAACATGATTTCATATCTTTTGTCTTACCATGATGATGGATGGTTGGTTTATTTGGACATGACCAAAAAGTACCTATGAATATTTATACTTTATTTACATTTTCTTTATGTGGAGACATTATTATTTTTTTGGTGTTTTTTGTAGTCTTCATCACTTTTGTTAGTTTTGAGAAATTTGATGACATTTTTGTACAATTATATTTACCAGAGCTGTAAATGAATCATTCATGCACTGAATTAGAAATTTGTCAATTATTTCTTTTTACACAAAAAATAAATTGAATGAAGTTTGAGTCAAATTCATTTAATTTGGTAAAAATGAATTGCAATTCGTTTCTGATTCAAATGAACTCGTCAAAGTTAATTGTAATTCATTTTCAATTAAAATTTCATTCAATTCTTTTTTTTTTTTTTGTGTGAAAAGAATTAATTCATTTACAGCTCTAATATTTACCTTCAAAATAGTTTGCTAGATAATGACTATGACAATTGCTGAGTCAATAAGGAATGTTAGTGACTGTGTCAGCGGTGACTATAGCTTTTTGACAATAGAACTAATTTTCGGTTTCTAGAGAAGCTGTAAGTTGATTCGATATTTTGTCGCAAAGTACTATTAAATGAGGTTCCTTTTTGGCTTGAAGAGTTTGTTGCTTTAAACGCTGGTGGCATCATTACCCATGAAGATGTTTGACGCACCATATTAAATAGCTTTTTTTTTTTTGAAAATGCGGATGACATTAGTCAGGGCTAGATATGGCTATAACAGAATGATGTTTAGTGCAATATGGCGACAGCATTTATTGACTTATTGAAATTAAAAATTTGTAATAAATAAATTTCGAGTTATCGTTATGTTAACTGACCTCCATGGTCGTGTGATTTGACACCTCTAGATTATTTCCTGTGGGGTAACATGAAGTCCCCAATTCATGCTCATAAACCAGCAACAATTGACGCATTGGATGCCAATATTCACTCCTATTATATATGTCGGCGACAAAAAGTGTGGTCGACGGCACAGTAATAGTATTCGTGAAGTTGCCATGAATAGCAACCGATTGCTGTTGACGGTTACTTGGCATTGAAATCGACGTTGTGTTAAAATGGCGTTCTTTTTGTTGTAAATTTTTTTAACAGCGAATTCAACAATTTATTGCGGTTAACGGCGCGTAAGAAGCGTAAGAATTTTTTCAAAAAATTAAAGAGTTTATGAATAAAAAAAAAAAAAAATGAAATTAAAAAACTTTAAATAGCAACCACTAAGCAATTTTAAACACTAATTGCCAAATCGGCAAATAGGCCCAATTTAGCAAAATGATTTTGTACAAGGGCCAGTAATTTTAAGCACAATTCAAAAAACAATACAATAAAATTGAATTTCATTGACCCACCCATAAAAAATTTTATTTGCTGGCGCGAAGTCATTTGCAAATATCAATACAATGCATTGATCTTTCTTAAAAAAAATTATTAACATTTAATTTTCGCCTATTATTTTCAACAATTTACTTGATCTTAAAAAATTAGAATGACCAACGTAATGACTATAATTACTGACTTTATAATTACAGAGGTAATAAACATAACCTAGAAAACCATTTGCAAGCATCGAAATATTGTTCGTTATATTAATTTCTACTAAATTGCAGACTTGATTCAATTAAAAAATACTTCAAAGGCGCCACTAAAAATCATTATCGTTTTTTTTTTTTTTTTTAAGAATTTGTGTCACTCATGTTTTACTTCAATGTTTTATTTTCGCTGTTAAACTAAAACAATCATTTTTACATGTTGCGTGTTTTATGGTTATAAAAATTAAATAAATAGTTTTTGCTCTGTTTTTTCTTTAAAAAAAATATTATTACATTTAACTGAGAAAAAATTGTGATTTAAAGTTAAATATTTTCGCTAACTTTAAGCCATCAAATAGTTTAAATTGATTTTGAGCAAAATTAATTATCAATTATTTTTAATTTTTGATTTCAATAACTGAACTGTTTTATATTATAACAAATTAATTAGTTTCTTCAGGCTTAAGTTCACATTTATTTTAATTTCTAAATTTATTAAGAAATAAAAATTATTTAAAAAAGTGTTTGGTTAATTTAAAAGAAGATAGGGCAATTGAACACCAGCACAATTTCTTCAACACTGCATTCTTCATCAGCAGTCTTCGCATCTTTCTGAAATTGTATACTTTATAAATTTCATCTTTTTAACCAACTTTTTTTATATATAGTAAAATAAACAAGGAATATTTATAAACATTGAATATTAATTTGTTTAAACGAAGTCCACTCATAAAACAAAACATTTTACATTGTTTACTTTATTTATCGTCACATATATTTTTTCTTGACTTCAGCTGAGTGTCAATTTAGCCACGAAAGCAATTTGAGAGTTTTAGAAAAAAAAGTATGGAAAATTTTAAACATTTATTTCATATTCGATGACCTCCCCTCTGTTTAAGTCTTATTTTATTTAAAAAAAATTTAAAAAAATTCTTTCTTAAGAAATAAAGGGTGTTTTTTTTTAAGCCCGATTAAATTGTAATGAAGAATTTTTTTTATACAAAAGATCAGAACATGCCATAAATTTTTGAAAATGATTTTGGGCATATGGCCACCGCTGCTGCTCATGACGAAGCAAATTCTGAACGTTCAATTTTGGGTGTCACAAATAAGACGAAAGCGTCAATTGTTGCTGGTTAATTAGCATAAAGCAGTGACTCGAGAGGTGTCAAATCTCAGGACCTTGGAGGCCAATTAACAGGTCCATTTCTCGAAATCAACCTTTCGCCAAATTTTGATTTCAATAACTCGATGGTTGCTGTCACCGTATGGCACGTAGCGCCATCTTCTTGAAACCACATCTCGTTCGGATCAATGTCATCCATATTTTCAAACAAAAAATCATTAATCGTGGTGTGGTAACGATCCCTATTGACCGTAATGTGAGATTCTTCCTCATTTTTTGAAGAAATAAGGTCCGATGATGCCATCAGAGTGTAAACCACAGCAAACGGTATATTCTTTTGGATGCAATGGAGCTTGTAGGGTATGTTGTGGATTGGTCTCACTCCGCATGCGGCAATTTGGTTTATTTACAAGCCCGTTAAGACGAAAATTAGCCTCATCGCTGAACACAATTTGTGATAAAACAACGGGTCAGTTACTAACTGCTCTAGAGCCCAATCGGCGAAAGTACGACGCATATAATGGTTTTGTGATATTAATTACTGCACTAGCTGGATCTTATACGTAGGCCACAAGTTTTTTGCGCGAAATTTTCCACGTAGTGGACGGGCAGAGTTTCAACTCCTGCGACCGACGACGTAACGATAAATTTGGATCTTCTTGTACACTTTCGTCTACAGCAGAGATATTCTCTTCAGTACGCATATTCCTTCGACGTGTTTGTGTCCTCTAGAGAATATGTGGTAAGAAATCTATTCACAGTTCGACGGATGGCTTTCTCAGATGGACGATTATGTGCACCATCAAAATCACGAAGTCGTCTATAGTAACTCGAATTGATGATGGATTTGCAAAGTAAACTTGGATGATTTGATAGCGTTGTGTAAGCGTGAGTCTATTCATAATGATTTGCCAGAGTTCACTGAAAATAATAAGAAAAAATTGTTCATACGAGTAGAAATTGAATTTTCAGTGTTATTTTTTATAATTTAAAGTTCTTTTGGGCTTAAAAAACCAACTCAATATAAAGATTTATTGTTTGTAAATATTTTATGAGATATCATTTAAGAAATTACCTGTATTATAATTGATATGTATGTTTATGAACTTATGCCAGAATAAAATACTTTAATTGGTTCCAATTACTTAAAAAATCTGGTTTAATTTCCTAAAATTTCAAATGTGTTGAAAAAATAATAAAAATTATTAGCACAGGACAGAATTTCTCTTCTGGTACTCTGTTCAGTTTTTTATGCAGAGTGTTGTCAAACTACAAACATAAAAAATTTGTTCGAAAAAGTCATGAACAAATGTTGCAGAAGTAGTACTCTGATTAACTTTGGAAAAACATAAAATGTTTCCAGCAACATTTTATCAAAGCTGTGAAATAAATCAGAGAGGCATTTTTTCATGCGAAATTTTTAAAACAACTGCTGATCATATGTATTTTGCTTACATTTCGAAAACAATGTAGCTTACGTGAGAACAATAACACATTAAATTCTTCTAAATCGCGAGATAGATACCACATTTTCAATGTCAAATTTTCCACATGAAATAATCAATGCTGCTCAACAATTTTCACAAATATGAACAGAGTACCAGGCTTAAAGATAAAAAATAAAACTGACGTTTTAAATAAAAAAATATTTCATAACTACATCGATAAAAATGTCAATGTCTCTATAACTATGAAAATTACTGGATTAGGCTACAGTCAATGACTGTGACAATCACAAAAAAAAAAAAAAAATTAACAGCAGCATTAGCTTTAACTATAAAAATATTTAGAAGAATTTTTCACTAAATAATGACTTTGACTATAACATTAAAAATATGGAATAGTTTAGAGATGACTAAAAATAGAGAATTGTCATTAATTAAGCTCAATGTCATCACTAGCAATTTTTTAGTATTTTTTTTTTTACTTTGCTCCCTTTTATAAAATGAAAAATCATTATTTCTCAACAAATATTGCTGTGGTTTGAGCTTTCGTTGTGTTGTTGTCAAGCAACTGTATTTATGCACTTATGTAACTAATAGCAACCCATTAAGAAACAGTAACAGCAATGAGGATAACAACAATAACAAGCAACAAGCAACAACTTTTTTAATATTTAATGGTATTTAAATAAATGGGCATTTAGAAAATAATGCAACCTTTTTACCGATTAGTTTTGATTTATAAAATCAACAAACATCGTACACCTAATAAATACATATACATACACACACACACACAGTCAACGAAACAATAATGTACGAGATGTGCTCCAAAGTAGTAATTATATTGATGTTTCTTTAAAAAGAAAATTAAATCACTTTTATGTCTTTTGACCCCGCTGATTGCATAAAATAATTCAGTTCACAAAGCATAATAATAATAAAAATGTACGTCGTTAAATGAAGGCTAAAATATAAAAATATTTATTTTTCTGAGAAAGACTTTGTACTTTAATTCCAATCGCTGAAATAATTTAAATTAAATATTTTCCTTTTACTGCCAAGGCTGTGTTATGTCAAATATACAGTTGTAGCGTTGTACGGCCACTGATGGTCGCACTTGTTTTATCTATAGCTGAAATATTTTCATTACTAACGCGCCGAGAAAGGAAATGTTAATATTATGGTCACGAAAACAAAACTATAGTATAGTAAACATTTCATTTCTCATGATTAGCATTTTGTGGTTAAACTTTAACAAGAACATGTATACGGACCATAAAACATCTAACAAAATTTCGTAACAAAAAAATTTTACACTAAGTATACAAAGTTCGATATACATATACGGAATAAGAAGAACTAACAGTTTTCTCTAACGTTTTATAAAAAAATTTCTTATTATGTCTGACAGTACCTCCCTGCTAAAAATAACAGGATTAAACCTAACTTTTTACGCTCGAAAAATTTGACAATTAACAATTGATAGCAATAACCCAATTAAAATAAAATTGTCCTTACTATTGCCTTTAAGTATGCAACATTGTTTTCTGTTGGTTACAATTTCGGCTAAAATCATTGCAGCTCATATTATTTGCCAGTTAAAAAAGATTGCTGAAGGAAACATTATGCTGCTTAGACACATAATGCCATAAATATTTTGTAACTTAAAAAAAAGAATAGAGTAAAACTTAAACAACATTTGTTATTTTAGGCCTGGTACTCTGTTCGAGTTTGTGAAAATTGTTAAGCAACATTGATTATTTCATGTGGAAAATTTGACATTTAAAATATAGTGTCCATCTAGCGATTTGGAAGTATTTAACGATTTGTTGTTTTCACGTAAACTACAATGTTTCAGAAAAATAAGCAAAAGACATGTGATCAGCTGTTGTTTAAATAATTTCGCATTAATTAATGCCTTTTTGCTTTATTTCACAGCTTTGATAAAATGTTGCTAGAAACATTTCATATGTTCTTCCATAGTAAAACGGAGTACTACTTCTGCAACATTTTTTCATGATTTTTTCACACAAATTTTTTGTGTATGTAGCTTGACAGCATTCCGTATGAAAAGCTGAACAAAATACCTGGACTTACTCGGAGATTTATATATTTAAATTTTTAAACTGTCGTTTTAAATCTGTACGTGAAAAATTTTTTTTAATTATAATCGATTGTATAAAGTGTTGATTGAATAAAAAATCAAATAATTGTGCGAAAATAAATTCTTTCTATCATATTAGAGTTGCCATATTTTTGCAAGTCAAATTATCTAATTAAAAAATTGTATTCCCTAAAATCCCTGCAGCCAGTTTATTTATTACAAAAATATTCTGCTAAAAATAATACTATTGTTTTGGAATTATTTTGGAATTTTGAAAGTCTGTAAAAAGCATTTCTGACGAAAAAGCATTTCTTGCAAATAGTCAAAATATAGTTTACACCAATAATACTTTATCTAGTTTATAATCAAAGAAGAGTTAACACTAATTATGCCTTGGTATGGAAATGGTCTTAATCCAACAAAATCTTCATATGTTCAAATATCCAGCTGATTGATTATACGCCCTTAAAAAAAAAATAAGATTTTATGAAAGACGTTTTAATAGATATTTCTTGCAAATAACTACTTAAGCCTAAAAACAATATCTCCTTTACTTTTAAGCAATGTTTTTGTTGCTTAACTAAAATATTTTTAGATTAATTAAATAAAACATTGGAAAGGAACTAAATTAAAATAGCAATCAAAATAATGTAAAAAAATTCTGGAACCCATTTTGTAATCTGGCAACACTGTGTCACATGACAATGCCATTTTTTTATCTGATCAAAATATGACTCAAGTAATTATTATTATTATTTACGAAAATAGTATGGTTGATACAACAATAATATGCCATAATATATGGTTGCCACAGCCATGTTTTTTTTCCGTGAAGTCACATCAATAAAAATTAAAATAATTTTTTCAACAACGTTTTTCTACATTATAAACTTAAGCGTAAAAAATATATTGTAATAAAGAATGTGATTCGGAAGGAAAAGACTAAATCTTTGATAAAATATTCAATTAGGAAGCACTGTCATTGGTTTGTCTGGAGAGGCTTAAGCAAACCCCAGAAAATATTCAGGCTCCCTCCTCCCACAGATTTTTTTCGTAAAGCCTGGTACTCTGCTCAAACTTTTGGCTGATACTTTGTTCGAATGTGTGGTAATTGTTAAGAAACATTGTTTATTTCGTGTAGAAAATTTTACACTGAACTTTGAATTTTTTGATTTATGTCCTTTTTTTTCGATATTTACAATTAGATATTTTATTGGCAGTTCCCAAGAACGCATAATATGCAGGTTATTAGCTTTTGTTTGAAAAGTTCTAACGTGATTCATATCACAACTTTGAGAAAATGTTGCCAGAAACATTTCATATGGAGTTTACAGTAAAAACGAAATACTTTATCTGCAACATTTTTTTATTTATTTCTTACATTAATTTTTTAGTTCGGTAGTTCGACAGCATGCTGCACGTCATCCTAAACAGAATACCAAGCTTTGGGGAATTTTTTTCAGAGGTGTAGACCCCTTCAGAAAAGTTTTCTAGTTGCGCTTAAGTTATAAATAGAACTTCGTACAATTTTTAAAAGAAACAAGAGCTCGAACCCAGCTGACAAAGAGTTTGGAAATCTTACGTTGTTATATGTGCACAAAATAAGATTACCTTAGAACTTACACAGCACGAGGATTGAAAAAATTTTAATTTATTTTATAACTACCCTCGAATATTCACATGTATATCAGTGCAAAATATAATGTATTTTCCAAATATAAAAATAAATGCAATATTCCAAAAACTAAAAAAAAAAATCATAAACTTAAACAAACATTACCCTAGATGTCAATTTTAGCATCATCATTTTTTAACTCCTCACACACATAAACGTTAATACATACTCGTATATATTGTAGTATATAACATTTACTTATATTTATGCATATGTATATTCGTATCCTTGACTTAAATAATACTTTTCTACCACTTGAGTCTTGAAAGTTCTCATCAATTATTCATGATGTCAACAGACTTACAAAGAAACAAACAAACAAACAAACAAACGAGCAAACGAGTGAGTAAACAAAGATTCTATTGTATACAACACAAACAAACGCATTCAAACGCACAGACCGACAAAAGAAAAATTTAAGTACAATTTTATATTCGCTTAAAGACAAGAAAACAGTGAGACGATTTTAAAGAAGTAAAATTTTGTAATTAAATCTTTTATTTGTAAAAATGAAAATTACAAAAAATTTAGAGATTTTTAATTTGATTTTAAAAAAAAGGTCAGGCTTTTTTGTGTGGATTAATCTGGTGACTTTTTAAATGAAAACACTCATTCATTTATCAGTTCAAGTTTTTGAAATATGATTGGCGTTCAGTGTCTAGCAAAATAACACTTTGGAAATTATATTTTTAAAATTAATTTTTAGGGAACGTCTTTTTTCAAATCCCAATATTAATCTTTTCTTAAAATCTTTACATTATTTTTCCATTGAACGAATTCTTAGTCATCATTAAACTATGAAATATTTTAAGAAAATTATCTAAGAACGAAATCTAAGTCCCTGTACTCGTATTAGTAAGAACTTTTTGATTCCTATTCGTAAAACGTTGGATTTCATTTTATAAGACCGGGTTTTCTTTAGTTCTCAAATAAAGTTTTCATTCTTTCATTATACCCTTCACAATAATTTCTAGAATATCCCTTTCCGACCCCATAAAGTAAATATATATTCCTTAGTCCTTATGCATAGCGAAGTCGATTGAAAAATTTCGTCAGCCTATCCGTGTTAATGTTGAAATCAACTTTACCAGGACTCTTTATGAGCTCGAGAAAATTTAAATATGCCAATCGATCAGACGTAACGTCAAAAGAGGTGCTATTGAAGATCAGCAAGACCGATCCATGTCACTGGAGCCAATGGCCTTTAATTTTTCCACACCATTTGGAACAATGAAGCCTCTCTAATAACAAAAAAAAAAAAAATTGAGCGATAGAGAATTAAAAAATAAGAAAAACATATGAAGTGAATAATTTGGAGCTCGCCCATATTTACCGCGTTACGGGCCTCTGAAATTTTTTTATAAAATAGTTCGACTGTCAATATAGTCGATATGGTTATCATATAAAATCTCTTAAAAATATATTTCAGGAAATACTAAAACTTTTGAAAAATGCTTAACCCATTAAGAGACGATGACATTTTTATGTATTTTTTTTCTTTCTTAATTTTTAAATCTCTGTCACCTCAATATTTGCCTAACACTTTTATTTGTTTTTGAATTAATATCGATCTGGTCAAAAAAATTTCTTAATTCTCACGTTGATAACAAAACAGGGTGTGGTGCCACACAAAATCTGGCGAAGATACAACCACTGAATAAAGCAAATGAACAGTTTTCTAATGCAAGTATCAAGAAAAAATATTCAAAATTAAAATATGAACTGACAGGACTTCTTCCATCCTTCCCTAAATATATTAAAAGATTGAAGACTTCTTGAGTGTGATCACACATTGGTGCCATGTGTTAACCACACAACACCATGTAGAATGGGAAACACTTATTGTTATGAATTTGAATTTAGACCACAGCTACAAATTATTCCCTTTTAGGAGCTTCTTTTTTGACTTCTTCTTTTATTTTTTAGTACCATATAAGCCTCGGGTAACTCTTTCTGTTAATCACCTTTAAAGCAATAAATGCAGGCCACTTTGTTATCTCCTTAGTTTGACTGGGAGCTGTTGTTGCATTAAATTTTTTTCTCTGTGACTTTTAGAGTTTAATAACTGATTAGTTTCGAGCTGATGTAATATCACTTGTAATAAGGCGCGGTTCAAAAAAAATGTAATCCAGGCATTATTCTTTTCTTTTTTAAAATTTGCACAAAGTATTTTTATGGTCTTTTTAAACAGTGTTTTAACTTAAGCTTAAGTCCTAATTAATTTTTTTTTAAAGACACGATAATCATTTATTCATCTGTCTGTTAATTTAGTTTATTGAAAGAATGTGAAAATCATTTTTCAATTAAAAAGTGCTGAGAGAAAAATATCGGTTGAGCTAAAAACAATTTTACAGCTCTTACCCCTCAAACGTTTAAATCAGTAGCGCCTTAATTATATTCAACATTTAAATTTAATACATAAAGGCCCGGCAAAAATAATAGTAGTAGAGAATATTTTCTAAATGGATGAGGATAATATTGTCTTGTACTGTGCAAAAGGCTCTCGTTCATATGCTTGAGGATCTTTAGTTACAGAATATGATACGAAAGTTAAGTCAAAGACCCTTAAGCATGGAGTCTTCAACATAATATTGTGGTTTTCATATGGTGGATTGGAAACAATTTACTTTAAGTGGACACATTCAAAAATCTTGTGCTACTTTATGAAGGGAAGAATTGCTTTTGTTTTGAGCCACCCATCTGCCAGATCTTTTTATATTTTAACAATCTAGACGTTTTAAATCGCTTGTTAAATAGAAATAGTAGTGCGAGCTGCAAGGCTGTTATGAATACAAAGCGGTAAAGTGTGTGTACGTTCAAAGGTGTTGTAAACAAAATATATACACAGCTGAGACAATGTTTGAGGTGTTTTATTTAGCAATGAAAAGGACACGAGAAGTAAATAAAAACGTTTTAATATTTAAATTGTCCTTTTGAAACGAAAAGCAAATCACTTGCATTTTTATTAGCATTTTTAAAACTATTTTTTTTTTTTCTCTTTTTGCTTTGTAGCCCTTTAGCGCTACAGTACAAAGAAGATTCTATCCGGATTTAAAAAAAGACACTTTACTAACTTGTGAATTAATGTAACATAAGAACTGTTAACCATGTTTGCCTAAATATGTACTTGTCATCATCAACATCATCCTTCTTGTCGCTTTTCCAATCGCTTTAAAAGCAAAAAAAATAAAACACAAGAAAATTGTGTTTGTATTGATTTGTTTGTACTTGATTTGTTTGTTGCAAGTGTACGAATTTTGTTTGCTAACAAAAATCCTAAGTGACATCTTGTGATGTCAAACAAACATTGAAAACAACAACAATTTCACAGCAATCTGAAATGTGGTTGTCTCTCCCAGTGGTTTAGTTGTATTAGTTCTTATGATCAACGACTGACTTTCATACTAAGTTGTTGTTGTTGGTTTTGAAAAATTTAAATAAAATCAGCATAAAAGACGACAAGACTCAGTGCAACATTTGCATTTTGCGTAGAACTTGAAATGGAATAAAAATAGAATATAGGAATACAGTTATAAAAGAGTTGCTTGGGAAATTAGAAATTATATAAATTTCCATTTTCTTTGGCCATACTTTATATTCATGACAATGTTTTTGGGTTTTTTTCCAATTTTTTTCCATTTTTTGTAGATTTCAAGAAAAATGACTTTAACAGCTTTTGAACTAATGTTTTGTTGTTGTTGCCTGATTTAAATACAAAATACATTTGTAGTTTAAGAATACAAATAGATATTTTTAGATTCTTTATCATTCATTGTAGAAAACATTGTCGATTTACGATTCATTGTGTCATAATGAGAGAATTTGTAGAAAACAAATGTTTTGTTTAAAATAAGTAAAAGTAATTTATTTTATTTTTTTAATGGATGGAAATTTTTATGTAAAATAAAGTGGTGAACAGAAAGACTACACTAAATATAAAAGTATCGATTTAAGTATAAAAATAAATTATTTTACTTCTTACTCTTTAGCTCCATGTTAAGATAACAATTTAATAGCTTCTTTAAAAGCAATAAGTCTTCACTAAATATTTTATATTTAATAACAATTTTTAACTCTAGATATTGATCAAAATCATTTTGTATTAAAAACCTGTTTGAAAAATATTTAGAAAAGCAACTTAAAGCCTTCTTGAACATTTTTCGCAGATAATTCTTACTAACTCTGGTACTTTTTTTTACGCTTAAACAATTTTTCAATTAGCAACATTGGTAGCAACATCACGTTTTTTTTTTATTATTATTTTGCAGTCGAAAAAAAAAGATTGTTTCCAGAAACATTTTCTTGTTAATAAACATGCAGTCAGAAACATTTTTCATAAAATGAATAGAGTACAACTTTAGCAACATTATTTTTTAATTTAAAATCCTTACAAATAAAATACCGCTGTTAAAAAATTAACTTTAGCATTTTTTATTAATTTTCTTGTTACTATATTCAAGATTTTAATGCATGAAAAATGTTGCAGAAGTTGTAAATCAGTTTTTGTTGTAAAAAACATGAAATGTTTCTAGCAACATTTTCTCAAAGCTGTAAAATGATGCAAGTATATATTAATTCGAGTGGAATTTTAAGACAACAGCTGGTTACCAGACCTATTTGCATTTTTGGTGTTAACACAAATTGAAAGCTGTTAATAAATTTAAAATAATAAAATTATAAAAAAAGTTTAATGTCAAATTTGTTTATGTTTGTAAACCGCATTTTAAATGTCTAACTTTCCACATTAATTAATCAATGTTGCGTAACATTTTTACAAATTCGAACAGAACTCTACTTTAGATACTTGAAATTTATTGACAGCTACCAATTTTTTTAACACAAAGAAAGCGCATTCAACTCAAAATAACTTATGAAATAATAACCATTATTTTAAGGCTTTGCTTGTTCAATACAACTACCACTTCTGCAACATTTTCCTTGTATTTTTATAAACATATTTTGAACACATTTCGTAAAAAACTGAGCATAAAAATGGGCTTTAGCCAGCTAAATGTGTAGCAGAGTTATTGCAAAAAATTTATTTCGACATTTAAATCACTGAGAAATATTTTTTTTAATCCGTTTATCTTAAAATGCTTTTTACACTTATTTTTTATTTCCTTTGTGGATTGTACTAAAGTATAAGTTTTTTGTTTACATTACTGCAGATAAAAAAATTTGTTGCCAGAAGCATCTTGCTCATATTATACATGAAGCCAGAAACATTTGGTGCCTTAAGCCTGGTACTCTGTTCAAATTTGTGAAAATTGTTAAGCAAAATTGATTATTTCACGTGGAAAATTTTACTTTTAAAATATAGTGTCTATCTAGAGATTTGAAAAAATTTAACCTTTTATTTTTTTCACGTTTACTACATTATTTTAGAAATGTAAGCAAAATATATACGATCAGCTGTTGTTTGAAAAATTCCACATGAACTAATGCCTCTTTGCTTCATTTCATTGCTTAAATAAAATGTTGCTAGAAACATTTTATATGTTTTCCACAGTAAAGCTTAGTACTCTGTTGGAATTTGCGGGCAACATGCACTATTTCGCTTGAAAAATTTGACAAGTAGCTAGTAGTGACAATACAGAGAATTAAAAGATAACATTTATTGAGCAAACGCTAAAAATTTTTATTTTTGTCTCTTTTTTTTCTTTTAAATTTATATTTTTTCTAATCCTTTTTTTTCAATTTTTTAAACGCTATAATGTTGCTAGAAACAATTTTTAGTTTGATAAACATGTTGCAAGACATATTTTCTTCTACTTTCAGAGTACTACGTTAGAAATATTATTTCTTATTTATTTCGCAGTAGTTTTTTTATATAAACTTTGGATAAAATTTAACACGAAATTATGAACAGGGTACAATGCTTAAAACAGAGTACTTCTTCTGCAACATTTTTTCATGGCATTTGAAACAAATTTTTTATGTTTGTAGTTTGACAGCATTCCGCATAAAAAGCTGAACAGAGTATCAGGTTTTATTACAAAATGAATATAGTACAACTTCAGCAACATTTAGTTATTATTTAGCTCCTAATTTTTTTTTTTCTAAAATCGTTCAGGAGATCACACAGCCTTTAAACCGAGAATGCTTTAACGATTCACAATAAAATATTTTGAAAACTCAAAAAAGACAATAATTTAACTAAGGTGTATCATAATATTGTAATTATAATTTTATATATGATTAATAACAATTCGAAGCCAATAAAATTATGTTTTTAAAAAAATAAAAATAAAACATAAATAATTGATGCGAATGGTGTTCATAATCTCTTACATATGTTTGAAAAGCTGCTTAAGATTAATATCTAAGCAAACATATGACTCTGGATTTATCTTTTGCCTGGTAATGTAGACATCAACATGAACAAAAATGATGCGTTCATACAATATAACAACTTTTAACAGTAAAACTAGTCTCACAAAGAAAGCACTCGCCATACGTACCAAATAAACAGCCAGTGACGACGGTCTTCACCGAAAGGTATGACAACAGTATAATATTTACTGGCGGAACAAATCCAATTAACTTAATAGTGTCACTAATTTCACATTTTTTAATTAATAAATAGTTAACACTTATAAATTGAAAAAATATCTTTTATTCTTTCGCACCTAATTGACAGGCCTCTAGGAAAATTATTTTTGACCACAAAAATGATTTGCAAATACTATTACAATTACAATATTTATTTGGGTTAAAACCCTATTTTCCATTAATTAAACTTTAATAAAATCAAGCTAATTTCCATATTTTCAATTACGTATAAAAACAAAATCATGATACTCGTATTTAAAACTTGATGCAAAAATAATAAACGCTGTTGTTTGTAAATTGTCACTTAAACAAATACAATATAAAACTCCCCTCATAAAATTATATAATTATTACAACTCACTTAAGGGGTCAGCATTAAAATAACGATAAAATATACTCGTTGTAGTAGCGCTATCGTAAATAATGTAATTTTATTTTATTTATTGTTGATGGTATGTGAGATTTTTCTCTACGTACAAAATTGTTGGTAATTATTTACTGGATTAAGTAAACAAAAACAAAATAAAAAAACAACAAAAATTGATAAAGAAAATATTTTTAGTAAACTTGGCATTATAAGCGGTTTCATTAAGTATAAAAAAGCACTAATTATGTGTAAAATTACAAAATTTCACCAAATTCACTGTAGGCCCAATGATAAACATTCATGTGCACAATTCATTTGCAAGTATTTGAATAAAAAAAAATATAGATTTACTCCTGGATAAAAATTCACACATGCTGTCATTATGTAAAATATGTAACATGCCCGTGTATTCAGATTTTTTCTTCAAATATTTTCTTTTCACTGTATGTGTGCAATTGTGTATGTATGCCTATTATAAGTTGTTAAATATTTTAATTTAATTACATCAGTATATCACAGAGTACAAACATAAAAATTTATGACATTTTTGCCAGCGTATTGTTGTATGCAATTCAGCATAAAATTTACAATTTTACACACACTGATTTAAACAATTAATCACTAACCCTTTTACATATAAGTAAATGTAGATGCGTGTTCAACAGAGTGACTAAAATTTTGATGTTTTGTTCATATTTTGCTTGATTTGTTATGTTGTGGCCTGTAATATGGATATGAAAGTTGGACTTAAAAATTATCGAAGTAGAGAGAAATAATATCAGTTTCTCAAGGTAGTAAAAAGTACTGCATAAGTACTTTTAGGTACCATTTTTAAAGGTACTTTTTTAAATATGATTTTTGTGTGTTAAAAGTACTTTTTAAAAAACTTCTAAAAATTTTTATTTCGGATTAAAGTAGTTTTGTTTTTTTATTGTACAAAAAAATTTTTTAAGAAACTTTTTAAGACCCTATTAAACTATTAAAAAAGTTTTAACGTTTAACGTTTCTCATAAAGTGAAGAACCCTTTTATACATAATATAATTTTCAAGGAGATTTTATTAAAATACTTTATGAAAGGACCTTAAAATTGTAAATTAATAAATAGATATTTTGTTGTTTAAAGCTTTTTGAAGGACTTGATTTTTTAATTTTTTTTTTAATTATCTTAAAGGTACTTTTTTAATAAAGTTAACAGATGTACTTCTTAAAGTACTACTTTAAAAGAAATTATTTTTATTGTAATAAAATCTGCTTAAATAAATAGTAAGTTAAAAGTAAAAATAAAAAGTAAATAGTCTAAACTTAAAATAAAATTTTCAAAAGTACTTTTATAAAAAGTACTTTTTGAAAAATTAGTTCTTTAAAATTGTACTTTTTTTAAACTTATCTGCTTATCAAATACACTAAACTGAACTAAAATAGTAAATAATTTATGTAAGAAATTTTTTTAAAAAAGTTCTTATTGAAAAATGATTTCCTTAAAAATTCTTTTTTAAAACTTATTTGCTTAAATAAATAAAAAAATGTTTTAAACTAATAAGTACTTTGAATAAATATAATTTTTTCAAAAGTACTTTTTGAAAAAGTACTTGCTGTAAAATAAGTCCTTTAAGAAAGTAATTTTTTGGAACACATCTGCTTAAATAAATAAGATATTAAAAGTTTCAAAAGATAGTAAACACTTTATAACTTAAAGTAAATTTTTAAAAGTACTTTTAAGACAGGTACTTTTTAAAAAATTAGTATTTGAAAACTATACTATTTTTAAACTTATCTGCTTTAACAAATACATTAAACTGAACAAAAATAGTAAATAATTTATGTAAGAATATTTTTTTAAAAAGTACTTTTTGAAAAATTATTCCTTAAAAAAATACTTTAAATAAATATAAATTTTTCAAAAGTACATTTTGAAAAGTACTTCCTGAAAAATAAGGCCTTTAATAAATTAAAGATTAAAAGTGTAAATAAATAGTAAACACTTTATAACTTAAAGTAAATTTTCAAAAGTACTTGTAAAAAAGGTACTTTTTTAAAAATAAGAACTTTAAAACTGTACTTTTTTTAAACTTATTTGCTTTAAAAAATACATTAAACTGAACAAAAATAGTAAATAATTTATGTAAGAATATTTTTTTAAAAAGTACTTTTTGAAAAATTATTCCTTAAAAAAATACTTTAAATAAATATAATTTTTTCAAAAGTACATTTTGGAACAGTACTTCCTGAAAAATAAGGCCTTTAATAAATTAAAGATTAAAAGTGTAAATAAATAGTAAACACTTTATAACTTAAAGTAAATTTTCAAAAGTACTTGTAAAAAAGGTACTTTTTGAAAAATAAGTACTTTAAAACTGTACTTTTTTTAAACTTATTTGCTTTAAAAAATACATTAAACTGAACAAAAATAGTAAATAATTTATGTAAGAATATTTTTTTAAAAAGTACTTTTTGAAAAATTATTCCTTAAAAAAATACTTTAAATAAATATAAATTTTTCAAAAGTACATTTTGAAAAGTACTTCCTGAAAAATAAGTCCTTTAATAAATAAAAGATTAAAAGTGTAAATAAATAGTAAACACTTTATAACTTAAAGTAAATTTTTAAAAGTACTTGTAAAAAAGGTACTTTTTGAAAAATAAGTAGTTCAAAACTGTACTTTTTTTAACTTATCTGCTTCAAAAAATACATTAAACTAAACAAAAATAGTAATAATTTATGTACGAATTTTTTTAAAGTACTTTTTAAAGAAATATTCCTTAAAAAAATACTTTAAATAAATATAAATTTTTCAAAAGCACATTTTGAAAAAGTACTTCCTGAAAAATAAGTCCTTTAAAAGAGGACTTTTTTGAAACACATCTGCTTTAACAAATCAAAGATTAAAAGTGTAAATAAATAGTGAACATTTTATAACTAAAATAAAATTTTTAAAAGTACTTTTAGAGAATAATGTTTTTGAGAAATTAGTTCTTAAAGAAATGTACTTTGATATAACTTATATGATTTAACAAATACACTAAACTGAATTAAAATATTAACTAATTTATGTAAGAAAATTTTTAAAAAGTACTTTTTGAAAAAGTACTTATTGAAAAATTAATTCTTATAAAAATATTTTTTTCATTACCAAATTGCAGTAAGCTAATAAGTACTTTAAATGATTATAAACTTTTAAAAAGTACTTTTTTAAAAAGTACTTTTTGAAAAAGTACTTTTTGAAAAAGTACTTATTGAGAAATTATTCCTTTAAAAAGTACTTTTTTAATAACGGTTTTACCTATATAAATAAAAAAATGTACTAAGCGAAAATAATTCAATACTTTACATACTTCAACTAGCACTAAATTTAAAAAAAGTACTTTTTTAAGTAGTACGATTTTTTTTTAACATGTATCTGCTTTAAAAAAATAAAAAAGTATACTTAACACTAAAAGTGTGGTCCGACAAAAAAGACGTAACCACTAAATTATTGAAAAAATTTTATGTCTTTCTTAAATACTTATTAAAAATATAATATCCCACTCAATATTATAAATTATCATTCGTAATGATACGTGTCAGGAAAGATTTAAGAAACATTTAAAAAAACAGTGGTTACACTTTTTTGGTCAAATGATTAATGTGACCGTACCTTAACGGAACAAGGATATTAAATTTAATATTTTAAGGCTCATACTTCAACAATGTATTTTGAGCGTGATTTTAAAAATTTTTCAATGTCGTTTTGAAAAAATATCAATCACTAATATCACCTTTTTAATTAAATTTTATTTAAAGTAAATTTTTGGATATAAAAACTTTTTAAAAAGCAATTTTTATACAGTATTTAAAAGCACATGCATTCTTTAATCAATATTTTTAAATAGAATTATAACACTTCACTAATGAAATGCCTTTATTTTGAAAATGTTTTAATTAAATTTTTGCCACAAAAAACCACATTAAAAATGCTGATTTTTCCTTGTTTTAAATAATGATTGATATTTACATTTGAAATAAAATTACCGTATTACGCACAGAAATATATTTAGGAAAAAATATGAATGATTGTATAATTATGTTTTTGTAGATATGATTCCATATTTAAATAAGATTTTTTTTAGCTACTTACTACTTTGTGACAAATATGAATTAAAGTTTTAATTAAAAACTTTTGTAATATTATTAAACAGAAGCAGCTCAAATAATAATTGCTCACACATTCACAATGAATCACCATCATTCTCATTTTCAAATAGCACACACACACCCACATAGACACACACACACACAATTAATTTGATATACCTAATTAAATAATAAATTAGTTTATTATGCCATTGTTGCAGGAACCACTATTTGCAAACTCAAGCACTTGCATTTATAATTGTTAATTTATATGTGAGTGGTTGAGTGTTGTCTACGCTGCATAGTGGGGGATTTGGTAAAAAATAAAAAGTTTCAAGTTTTAAAATTGGATCTTATAGTGCTTGTGGAACTTCGAGGGTATGATAAATCAAAACTGTTACCAAATTCTTATTTTCGTTTTTTATTAAAAAAAAGTTCCAAAAAAGGTGAGGTAGGCATGTGACGTCAATGTCTAGGAAATTTTTTTCCTTTGAAAGTTATATAAAATTTTTACTAATTTAATCATTTGTAGAAGAATTTTTGTAAAAAACTGGAAGAAATATTTTTATTTGAATGCTTCTGTGTGTCCTTTCTTACCGTGCAATTGGTATTTCTCAACACTGCAGAAAAAATTGCATTTTAGGAATTTTTTAAAACTTTTATGGGAATTGTGGGATTTTCTTATACTTTATAAAAATAAACACAAAAAAGTTTTTTAAATTCTTAATTTGAAGAACCAAATATCTTCTGAATTATAAAAAAATATTCAACATTATTTTTTAGAGCTTGACAAGAGATATCGCCAGCATTTCAATTAAAAAGATCAGAGCAAAGATTAGAATTTGGAAGCAGTTTTAATTTTTCATACATCCAAACAATATAACGTCCAGATTTCAAACTTAAACTCGACTTCATCTTCCCTATTACCGTGTGTACAGTTTCAATACAATCGTGCTAACCATTTAGGATATACAGAATTATTTTTATGTGATTTTTACAAGCTCCCCACTGTGCATTGTCCTGAATTTCTCTCTAAAGAAGCCATTTAAAATTGTTAATAATAAACAAAATTTCAAACAATAGTATCAGTCATACAAACATATTCCTGTTATTTATGTATATTTAACACAAGTCTATTTAACTTCCGTTGCTTAAGGAAACAAATCATTAAGAATTATGCAACATTTAACTTTTTGTTGTTATTTAATGAAGTGCAAGAAGCATAAGAAATTATATAAAAACTGAAGTTGAATTACAAATATAAATAAAATTGAATATCATTAAATTATAGTAAATTTTGGAATACTGTAAAATTTAAAAGTAACGAAATGTTGTTGGCAACATGTTTATTAAAAGCAAAATTTTGCTGGCAACATTTTTTCTTAAAACTGCAAATTTTGAAAAAAACGCCTAATAATGTTGGAATTATAGAAAATAAAACCGACAATTTTTTTGTTCTAAAGCCTAAAACTCTGCTTGAATTTGTGAAAATTGTTGAGCCACATTGATTATTTCATGTGGAAACTTTAACATTTAAAATGTAGTGTCTATTTCGCGATTTGGAAGAACTTACATTGTTTTAGAAGTGCAAGGAACAGACATATGATCAGCTGTTGTTTGAAAAATTCCGCATGAAATAACGACTACTCGTATTTGATTTATTTTATAGATTTGATAAAATGTTGCTAGAAACATTTCTAATGTTTTCCTCAGTAAAACAGAGTTCTACGTCTGCAACATTTTTTTCATGACTTTTTTATAAAAACAGCTGAAAAGCTGAACAGAGTACCAGGCTTAAATCATGCTACAGCTGCTTACACTAGTGTACCGATCTTCCAAAAAATTTTAGAGTTGATCGCTTGTGATCCGTAGGTAAAATTGCCAGTGACTGTGGCACTTCTCGGTAATAAATAATTAGTTTACATCGTATAACGTGGAAACTATAGCAGATAAGGCCTTAAAGTGTTTTAAAAGTAACTTGCTTATTCTTCCACAGTGTGACAAATAACTAATGGGATCGAAACAGTAGGTGTGGTATCTCCCATATAATCCTTCAGAGAATGCCGATAACGTTTATAGGGATATAATACCGATTTGTATTTATAATTATTACTGTATTCTTGCAAGCGACATTATTATGTAAAATACCTATAAATTTTAATTCAAAACCTTTAAACGAAACTAAACACAGCAAAACAATTAGTTTAAATTGATTTTAATTGAATATTATATCAAATTGTATTAAGAGTAATACATACAAAAAAATACTTTCCATTAAACGTAAAATTAAATTTTTATCGAATGTAAAAATTCCACAGGCGGTATATGAAATACAAGGTTGAAGATATAACAAATAAAGGTTAAAGTGTGACAGCTGTAAAGAGAGAAAAAAAAGAAAATACATCAAAACAATAAATAACTTGGATCTAAAATACAACTTAAGCTAAATAAAACAAATGATGGAGATGGAAAGATGAATGAAAATATAAAATGAACAAAAAAAAAAAAAAAAAAAAAAAACAATATCAAATGAAAAATCAATGAATTTTCAATTAAGTTGAAAAAATGTTAGAAAATGAAAAATAAAATAGATTTCGTCACTTAAAATGTACAAATAGCGAGGAGTTTGAGTTAAATAATGTGTTCAACATTATGCTTGGCTTTCTTAATTCTGCGTTATAACCTCGTTATTTGAGAAGAATTAGGCGACTGATAGATGATAGTTAGTTTTTTGTCAATTATTCTCTATTTTAAGATAAAGAGTAGAAAAATGAAAAAATCGTAAGAAGAAAGATTTGTTCATCAGAGATTGATGGCACTGGGTAGTTGAAGAGAATTCAGTTTTATAATAGTGTTTTGGTTTAAGCTTTCCTTTAATAAATTTAAAATACATTAAAAAATTATTGTGCGCAAGTAATGTTCTCTCGCGGATCACCTGAGATGAGTTGAGAATTATAATTGCAGTAAAATTAATAAAACATAATGTAGCTGCAGTTGTTTCCTGTACAACTTGTAAAAAGTCACATAATGTTTCAGGCAACATGTTTAATAACAGCAAAATGTTTCTTGCAGCAATCTTTTTTCAACTGCAATGTAAATGAGCTGCGCTTATTACAGAATTATAAAAAGCAGCAAAAAAAATTGTACTTTAAAGCCTGGTACTTTGTTCAGCTTTTAATGCGGAATGCTGTCATGCCAAAAAAAAAAATTCATCAAAAATGTTGCAAAAACAGTGCTCTGCTTTAAGCCTAGTACTCTGCGGAATGCTGTCAAATTACATACATACAAAAATTGTACAAAAAAGTCATAAAAAAATGTTGCAGAAGTAGCACTCTACTTTACCTGTAGAAAAACATATGAAATGTTTCTGGCAACATTTTTCACAGCTGTGAGATAAGGCATTATTTCATGCGGAATTTTTCAAACAACAGCTGATCGTATGTCTTTTGCTTACATTTCTTAAACAATGTAGTTTACGTTAAAACAATAAAACGTTAAATTCTTCCAAGGAGCGAGATAGAAACTATACTTTAAATGTCAAATTTTCCACATAAAATAATCAATGTTGCTCAACAATTTTCACAAATTCGACTTATGACTTTATAATTGTTAATTTGAATAGAGAAAAATTGTCGTTTCGTTTCGAGTTAAAAAAATGTTTACAGAAACATTTTACAGTTTATCAACATGTTGCTAGCAACATTTTGTAGCTTTCAACGAAATAAAAAACAGAGTACTACTTCAGCAACAATCTGTTTTTTATTAATTTTGCACTCATTTTTTTTAATTTCAATATATTTTGCAAATCACAAGTTATAAAAAAACTCACACATTTATCCAATTGCTGATTGGCCGAAGAGAACAGCGATTTTAGCCACACAACACTTGAAGAGATGAAACCTGTCTTCACAAAATTCAAACGCATTTCATCTATTGTTAATAGTAATAAAAACATATCCGAGATAATACCAAATACATATAGCAAAGCATAAGGATTTATAGCAACGCCATCATGTTTAGTTTTGTTGTCATGATCACAATTTCCTATTTCCAAATCATGACATAAATAATGATTTTTCAAAAACATATCCCTGGCTAAAAAATACATAACAAATATTTGTGTAACACACTCGATAATGACAAATGTCAGAAAGCAAATTATTTGCCAGCTGTAGAGTTGCATTAGAGACTGACTTAATTTGTACATCTTCAAGTGATTTTGTATGATTTCTTCTAGTTGCTGGTGGAAATATTGGCTGCGATATTTGTGATAGCCCATACGATGATATGATAGACATTTTAATTGCTTTAAAAGCTCAAATAAATTTTGATTTAATTCGTTAGTTATTAAAGCAATTATCCAGGTGCCATAGAATAACAAATTTAAGCTGGTTATCAAAAGCAATTGACAATATTGAACGTACATCAGTGTAAGCAAATACCAAAGATTTGTACTTTCCTCATCTATATCGATTAAAATTATAATCCAAATAAATTGCAACATAATTGTTAAACATTTGATCAGAATATTCCAAATGAGATGTTTATGTGAACGTATTTTGTTATTAATATTTCTTTGCAATATGTGTCTCGATTCCAGCATCTTATTAACACAATCCATAATGGCGTTACGATAATACATCTGCATATAGAGTGTGGCCAGAGCACAAAGCATTAACATGCCATAGCGCATGTAGCCCACATATGTAAGCAATAGATTTTGTCTTAGAAATAACATTTTGTTATACAGAATGCTTAGGGCGAATGGCATAAATATCACAGCAATGACAAACAAACAACCACTGTATAAATATAACGGCCAAGATTTTTTAACACGCTGTAATTTGTAGTCGTAGGAAAAGCAAGCAATGCCAAGACAACGACTGATATAATAAGTAGCAAAAATAATTGCATAAAATAATTTTGTTGCAAAATTAAAGTCCTTGCGGATGACAAAATATATCGTCATGTTTTAGTGATGGCTTTTTAAAGTCAACTGCCATATAAAGGCATTCGCTTTCCTTCACTTACGTTTAAGAATTTTACTAATTTATTTTTTATTTTCCTCTCTACCTCTACCTTTACTTTCGTACAAGTCTTAACTCTTTTAGTTTCCTTTGCAACACTCAAAGGCTCAAGCAAACACACACACACACACACACACACACACTTTAAAACGTGCTTAAGAGCCATTTTTAATTCCCTTAAGTAAAGGAAATGTAAAATATTATTTCTGTGTCCACAAGCAATAACAGCTAAAGTCGAGTTAAGAACAAATTGAGTTATTGTTAATATTATACTTTTAACACTCGAATCTGTAATGCAAGTCAAAATTCATCTTTGTAACTTAAAAACTGAGTATTTTTTACCTTCAAATCTAAACAGCTAAAATCGATATTCCCTTATATAACGCCAAAATATTAAAATTAAAAATGTTGTTGAAAACTTCCAAAAAACGAGTTAAGCTGTTATTGCTTGTGACCACAGATTTAACAATTATTTACAAGTATTTGTAAACAATTATTTAAATTCTTTTTTGTAGTTTTTTTTTTATTAATTAAACTGCAATTAATTGAAATTATTATCGCAAATTTAATATGTCATGCATAACAGCTTCTAATTTAATATTGTGTTCTGTTGAGTTATTGTTATTGCTGTTTAGCATTTAGTGTTAAACGTTGTCACCTAAAAAAATAAAACGAAATAAATTAAAAATTAATTTCATTCTTTTCGTTTTTTAAAAAGCTACGAAACGTTTTTGGCCACATGTATATTAACAGCAAAATGTTTCTGGCAACATTAATATTCAAGTTTGTAGAATTAAAAAAATGTAAAATACGTTGCATACTTTAAGGCAAAATGAGAAATATTCAGTTTGTAAATAAAATCTTCAAATCCAAATTAAATAGAAAATTTATCACACTTTTAAAAATGATAAAATTTTTTTAAATCATCAAAAAGTCGCCAAGTCGACAAATCGAAAAACCTTAATAGCAACGTTAGGCGAGAAATTGCTAAATTGAGAAATGGTTTTGTTGGGTTTTTAAAATGTACAAAAAATGAGAATGGAAATTCTAATTTCTATGCACTTAATTATGAAATAATAATTTTAATTATATTTCTTTATTTTAATTATTAAACATAAACTATTAAGGAATTTTCACAATATAAATATTTTCAACTAAAAAATGTTTATGTTTTTCTTTCCACAAAATATTTTTAAGGCATTTAAATGAAAATCCTTGAAATTTTATTTAAGGCAGGAAAGTAATTGTGTAATTTTACAATCAGTTAGTACTTCCCTACAAAGACATTTAGAACTAATTTTGTATTTAAAATCACATATTTTGTGTTTCTACAAACTGAGAAGAATTAAAATATGAAAAATATATTTCAACATGATGAAAGTGATTTTAATTTAATGAGTAAATACCCCCAATTATTCAGTTCAGTGAGTGTTTTTAATTATTATAAATTAAATAATTTTCTATTTATTCATTTAGTTTAATTAAATATTTGCACACTGTTTATTTTAATATAATGCAGTGTAAATGAATTATGAATTTTTTTGTTTATTGAAATTTATTTACAATTTATTTTAATAGTTTTAGTGCAATTTTAAATGAAATTAAAATTATTAATAACAAATCGGAATAAAAAACGTTTTTATTTTTTATTTTAATTATTAAAATTGCAATTTGTAAAAGATACAAATGTACCTCACGTAGGAAATCAAGGTGTTTCAGGGTATTTTCGGTAAAAAACTAAAACAAACTCTTTCCTGTTTTTTGGTCACTTTCGGCAATTTCTTTTATTTTAATAAAATTATTGTATTCTATTCTGTTTTAATCAGTTTTATTTTATTTTTCATTTCTACTTTATACTATTCGATTCGATTCAATTTTATTCGATTCGATTTAATTCTATTCGGCTTTTTTTTCCATTCGCTTTAAATTTATGCGAAATAAGTCAATTCTGCTTTAACCGTTTCTATTTGATTTAATTCAACTTTATTTTATTCTGTTTTATTCGATTCAATTATATTCGATTCAATTCTATTCGGTTAAATTATATTCGATTCAATTTCATTTGATTCAGTTTTATTCGATTCAATTAATTTCTGCTTTAATCGGTTCTATTTTATTTAATTCTATTCTATTCTATTCTATTCTATTCTATTCTATTCTATTCGACTCAATTCTTTTTATTCGATTCAATTCTTTTTATTCGATCCAATTCTATTCGACTTAATTCTATTCGATTTAATATTATGCGATTCAATTCAATTCTGTTTTAATCGTCCTATTTTAATTTATTCAATTTCATCCTATTTGATTCAATTCTATTCGATTAAATTCTATTCGATTCAATTTTATGCAATTCATTTTAATTCAACTCTATTTTATTTTATTCTATTCTATTCTATTCTATTCTATTCTATTCTATTCTATTTTATTTTATTCGATTAAATTCTAAGTGATTCAATTTTATGCAATCCATTTTAGTTCAACTCTATTTTATTTTTTTCTATTCTGCTCAGTTTATTTCTATTCGATTAAATTCTATTCGATTCAATTTTATGCAATTTATTTTAATTCAACTCTTTTTTATTTTATTCTATTCTGTTCGATTTAATTCTATTCGATTAAATTCTATTCGATTAAATTCTATTCGATTAAATTCTATTCGATTCAGTTTTATGCAATTCATTTTAATTCAACTCTATTTTATTTTATTCTATTCTATTTTATTCCATTCTATTTTATTTTATTCTATTCGATTAAATTCTAAGTGATTCAATTTTATGCAATCCATTTTAGTTCAACTCTATTTTATTTTTTTCTATTCTGCTCAGTTTATTTCTATTCGACTAAATTCTATTCGATTCAATTTTATGCAATTTATTTTAATTCAACTCTTTTTTATTTTATTCTATTCTGTTCGATTTAATTCTATTCGATTAAATTCTATTCGATTAAATTCTATTCGATTAAATTCTATTCGATTAAATTCTATTCGATTCAATTTTATGCAATTCATTTTAATTCAACTCTATTTTATTTTATTCTATTCTATTCTATTCTATTCTATTCTATTTTATTTTATTCTATTCTATTAAATTCTAAGTGATTCAATTTAATGCAATCCATTTTAGTTCAACTCTATTTTATTTTTTTCTATTCTGCTCAGTTTATTTCTATTCGACTAAATTCTATTCGATTCAATTTTATGCAATTTATTTTAATTCAACTCTTTTTTATTTTATTCTATTCTGTTCGATTTAATTCTATTCGATTAAATTCTATTCGATTAAATTCTATTCGATTAAATTCTATTCGATTAAATTCTATTCGATTCAATTTTATGCAATTCATTTTAATTCAACTCTATTTTATTTTATTTTATTCTATTCTATTTTATTCCATTCTATTTTATTTTATTCTATTCGATTAAATTCTAAGTGATTCAATTTTATGCAATCCATTTTAGTTCAACTCTATTTTATTTTTTTCTATTCTGCTCAGTTTATTTCTATTCGATTAAATTCTATTCGATTCAATTTTATGCAATTTATTTTAATTCAACTCTTTTTTATTTTATTCTATTCTGTTCGATTTAATTCTATTCGATTAAATTCTATTCGATTAAATTCTATTCGATTAAATTCTATTCGATTCAATTTTATGCAATTCATTTAAGTTCAACTCTATTTTATTTTATTCTGTTATGTTCTGTTTGATTTAGTTCTATTCTTTTTAATTTGATTCAATTCTCTTCGACTGGATTATATTCGTTTAATTTAATTAATTATACGATTCAATTCCATTCTGTTTTAATATGATTTTTTATTCTATTCAATTCTGTTTTATTCGATTCAATTTTATTCGATTAAGTTTTATTCGAGTCAATTCTATTCGATTAAATTTTTTTTCGATTTCATTTTATGCGATTCAATTAAATTCAACTCTATTTTATTTTATTATATTTTATTCTGTTCGATTTTACTTAATTCTATTTTACGCTACCCACAATATAAATTTGAATATCCCTTGTCCTTCTCCACAAGTATTTTCTACGGTGGCGTTTACTTCAGCTTGAGAAATTTTTGGGAATTTGCCCATAAGAATGGCCCTTTGAAAGGTCGGTCCAAAAATACTGGCTTCTGTGTGACCATTTTCCTGTTTGAAGCCAAAAACTCGTCTGTTCCTTCCCGCCGCCAAGTCTGGTTACCTCAATATCAAGAATAAGATTATCAAAATTGCTATTCGATTGGGGTATAAGATGAATATAATCAGTTACCTGATTTTACAAAAGTCTTCTATAAAGGACCTTCTTTTCTTAAGAATCACATCCGATTTTGGTCGGTGTCAATGTAGATATAAATAAATTGCTATTGTACACCCAGTTAAACAGTATAAACTGCCTGCATCAGATTCGTTACCATATTGATGCCCCAAAATATTTTTATCTAAAAATATGTTTAAAATTCATAATAAAATCATTTTGAGATTCACTGTCAAATTTATCTTTTCGCTTTGTCCTCTTTATGTTAAAGTGTCCCTTAATAAAACTGAAATCCTTTAAATCAAAAAATATGGCTTCCTGTGCTTCTATTACTAAAGATAATGATTTAAAAGGCAAATTTAATTTTCAAAAAACATGTTGCTACTTTTTTTAATCGATTATTTAGCAATTAATAATAAAACATATTTTGTTTCCTGTGCTGTAAAAGATTTGCAATAAAATAAAATCAAACAATTGTTATCGAAAATTAAATAATTTAGTTGTTAATAAAATGGTTTCTCATTGTTTTAAGTCGTCCATTTCCTGTTATCAAATACAGTTAACTCTCCTTAGTTTTAAAGGCTGAGAGTTTGTTAAAATATACCGCAATAATCCCTAAAAATAATAAAAAAAAGAAACAAAATAATAAATTACACATTTTATTTGCAGAAACTAAATAAATAAATTTATTCAATTCACTTGGTTCCGAAAAAAAAAACTCCATTTTTAAATAAACCCAATGTGCATGAATGTGTGTAAATTTGTGCTAAAACATGAAAACAATTTCATCAACTCAAATATAAAACAAATAAGAAAAAAAAATGTTAAAATAATAAAAATAAAAAAGGAACAACAAACTGAAATCCATTTGAAAACAAATAAACACATCACAAACATTTGGGTCAATTTCTTCCATTTCAAATGATAAATTGCAAAATGAAAGGAAAGGATACATTTTGAACAGCAATTTAGTTAGAATTAATGTAAGCGCTACTTTAAAATGCTTTTAGGTATTATGAGTGTAAAAAGCGAAGAAAGAAATTTTGTATGCTTTTAAAGAAATTAATAAAAAAATAAAACATTTTAATTAAAGCGTACAAGGGACTTAAAAGTCTCTTTATAACATCTAAAGTTTCGTGTTCTTTTTAAGTTTGAGAAACAAGTTAAGCAACATTAATTATTTCATTTAAAATTTTGACGCTTAAAGCACTGTGTTTTATTAAAATCACATATATAAAAAATAATGTTGCTGAAGTTGTACTTTGTTTACTTTGTGGAAATCTTGAAATGTTTCTGGCAACATGTTTATCAACATCAAAATGTTTATAGGAATATTTTTTTTCAACAGCAAAATAAAAGGAACTGCATTTATTTTGTGCATAATTGTAAAAGGGCAGCAAACAATGTTGTATACTTAAAAGCAATTAATACGACAATTTTTTTCTGAATCCTAGTATCTGCTACCTGTAGTTTTTTTGACCTAAAAATTATTAAAAATTTTGCAATTATTTTGCTTTTACGTATACGGAGTTATTTAATTTATGTGCTATCAATGAATTAAATTAATATAATAAAAATAGTAACAATAAAATTACACGAAAGGCACCGCGCATTCATACTTACTTCATAATAATCCGTTTCATACGTAAACAGCATGTGCAATATTGGGGAGAAAAAAATCGCAAAATAATAACAAAACAAGTAAGAGTGCTATATTCGGCTATGCCGAATCTTATATACCCTTCACCATCTATGAAAATCTAGTTTAGTTAAGTAACTCGAATTAAAAAAACTATTATTGGGGTGACAGGGAATTCAAAAATACGAAAAAATTAAGCACTATAAAATTTTATATAAAAATGTCACCGGCTCTTAACGGGTTAAGCTATAAAAAAAAAACTTAGCATTTCCTAAAAGATCCGTTCAAAGGCTTTTAACTGATAAAGATATTAAAATCTCAAAAATATGGCACAATCGTACTTTTCTATGAAAAGTTTAGAGGCCTTTAACACGGAAAATATGGATGAAGGGCAATTTTTTTGCTTGATATTTGTTCTTGTTTTTTATTTCTATATCGTTCCTAATTTTTTCTGTTTTCCTTTGCATACATCTGCACAAATTTGTAAATTACTTTTTTTTTTAATAAAAATTTTAACTCAAGACGAATTAATTTTTTTTATTCTATTTCAATATCAAAATAATAACTTAAAAAAAATAAAAAAACATTAAAAAAAATTTAAAAAAACATATTAAAAAAATTAAATTTGCATGAAAAAATAATTTTGCATGAAGAAATTTTGAATTAAGTGAGAAACTATTTAACAGCTAAACTTGGAAAATAACAAAAACATAATTTTCTCCATAAAGAATTGAGAAAGTGTGGCCACATATTTAATATGGATAAAATTTGAAAATCTCATTAGCAAATAATAAAAAAAAAAACAAAAACAAATTGTTTTTGAGTCCATCATGCAATATGAAAGGAAACATTAATTTTAAGAAAAAAAACATTGCTACACAGGAGGGAACATTAAGTGGAACATGCTTATGTTTCCAGCAATACTGCATTCTAAATGTTGTTCCCTTCCTTCCCGCTTGTCAGGGAAAGTTTGGATACAAGTTTGTAATTTGGGTTTGGGATATTTTTTTTTGGGAAATTTTTAAATGGTTAGGGAATTTTTCGGTAGTAGATTTAACATTATTTTTTATATTATCATAATTTGTTTATCAATACATTTAATTAGTTCTTTATTTAAAAGTCTTTTTATATGGCAACAAGAATGTTGCTTGAGACTTACTACAAAAAAGCTCTGCCTTCAACCCAAATTTTACAACTTATTTTCAGTACAGTGCTTTAGTCACAGAAGTTAAGTACTCGATGGTTTTCTCGACTTAAGATCTATTAATTTTTTCCTTTTTAAGAAATTTAGAAAAAACAACTATACGAACTTTAGCTTGACTAAAAATTTTACTTTACTATCAAAAAACTTTAATGTTAACAATTTATAATATTTATTTGCAAAAGGTAAAAAAATGTTTAAAAATAAAATTTTTATTTTTGTAAGAAAAATACAAACTTTTTAAAACAATTTTTTATGGAAAAAAAAAATATTTCAATTTTTTTTTAAATTTGTTTTAATTTTCATAAAAATTTATAGTTTCAGCCAACATGAGTTACATTTGTTATGAAAAAAAAAATAAAAACTTTTTAAAATTTTGTGTTTGTTTTTAATATAAAGTTTTATATGTCGACACATATTTTAGAATATTCCCCATTTTTTTAATTTAACAACAAATTGAACAGCTTCAATACCCATAAAAGTATTTGTAAAGCTCAACATCAATTCCATTTTTATAAATATTAAAACAAATTATTAAATAGAAAAGTTGAAAAGAAAGTCAAAAAATATATTGAAACTTCAGTGGCAGCATAAACAAGCAATTGTTGCATTTGCACATGATATTGAGAAATAACTCTGGTTTAATTTTATTTAATTTAAAATTTATTGAATCGTTAAACAATCAAATTCAAATACATGGCAGCATTGGAAGTTGTTTAGTTGAATTTTAAATGGAAAAACTTTATTAAATTTCGAAGAGAATTTGAAATTGAAAACAAAAAATGAAAACTAACAATACGACAATACAAACAAATAAATTAATTTAAATTAAAAACTTTTAAAGCAAAAAATCCTTCTTTATTTACGTTTATTTGCAGGAACGTTACAAAACTGATATTAATTTGGCCATACAATTGTTGCAATGCAAACCGGATGGTTTTGTGCCACAAAAAATATCCTCAGTAAGCAGTGCTTTCTTTTTTTTCAACAAATTTTTAAAACTTTTTTTAATATATATTTTTGATTTAATTAATTAAGCTTCCAATTGATATACAAACGAAAGTATCCTCGTATATGCGTTTGGATACCAACTCTCATTCCGATTCCGAGGGTAGTGTAACGGGAATTGGTATTTCAACAACAGCTGCCTATAAAGTGCTTCCAGCAACTGACTCACCACCACCGGCACCCTGCCCCTTTCCGCCCACAGCCATGGTTTATTCTATGAGGGGCCTTGGTAAGTGTTAGTAGACCCGAGCTTTTTTTCTTTTTATTTTTTCTTATGTTTTTGTTATTAATTTAATTTTTATTAATTTTTTTTACATATTTTTGTTCCTAGATTTTTTTTAATAATTTAGTAAATTAAATATTGGGTTTGTATTTTATTACGAGGGCTGCTATATATATTTCTGGCCTGGCAACACTGAGTGCTGCCAAGTGCAATCTGACATTTCCATTGGAAAGTTTGTCATTTTTAAACATAATCGTACTCAGAACTTTTTGACGTACGACCATTATTTGTGTTGTTTACAGTGACTTGAAAAAATTAATATAGAAAAAAATGGAATTAACTCGTGAACATTTTCGTGCAATCATTTCTCACAAGTTTCGACGTGGATTATCACGACAAGAGTGCATTGATGAACTTAAATCTTTGTATGACGATGAAGCACCATCCTATAGCACTGTAAAAAATTGGTATAATGAATTTAATCGTGGCCGAAGCTCGCTCAAAGACGAATTCCGTGAAGGTCGTCCAAAAACGGCTGTTGTGCCAGAGAACATTGAAGCCGTGCGTAAACTCATAATGCAAGATCGACATGCGATATACCGAGAGATAGAGACATCCTTGGACATTTCTTCCACCGGCATACATTCTATACTGCATGAACACCTGGCCGTTTGTTCTCGTTGGATCCCGCACAATTTGAAAGTCGCTCAAAAAAAGGCTCGTGTCGATTGCTGCAAAGAAATGTTGCAAAAATACGATTGCGGTGCTTCAAAAGACGTTTATAAGATCGTCACAGGTGACGAATCATGGATCTATGCGCATGAGCCCGAAACGAAACAACAATCGACCGTGTGAGTCTTAAAAGACGAGCAAAATCCAACGAAAGTTGTTCGTGGAAGAAGCACTTCGAAGCAAATGTTCGCCTGTTTCTTCGGCAAAACTGGTCATGTGGCGACTGTTCCGCTTGAGCAACGTAGGACGGTCACTTCTGAGTGGTACACTACAATTTGTTTGCCTGAAGTCATCGGAGTAATTTGAAAAACCAACAAGAGAAGACGAATCATTGTTCACCATGACAATGCGAGCGCTCACACATCGGCTCAAACCAGAGCGTTTTTGACCGGCCAAAGCTTCGAATAAATGGGTCATCCGCCGTACATCCCTGACTTGGCACCTAATGACTTCTTCTTGTTTCCGCACATCAAGAAAAAAATGCGTGGTCAACGATTTTCGTCGCCAGAAGAAGCTGTTGAAGTGTTCAAAAACGGTGTTTTAGAGGTGTCTCAATCGAAGTGGAAAAAGTACGTCGAGAACTGGTTTGAGCGCATGCAAAAGTGTATAAATCATGCTGGAGAATACTTTGAAAAACAATAAAACCATTTTTGAATCTTAATATTCGCATTTTCACTATTAGGCCAGAAATATATAGAGCAGCCCTCGTATTATTATTTTTTATATTTTATTTTGCTTTAAATTTCTTAATTTTTTGTGTTGTTTTTAAAACTTATTTAAAAACGCTGTGCTTCAAGCAAAAAAAATTTAGTTCCAAAAGGTATGAATGTTTTTTTTTCACTTTTTTGTTATATTAAAAAATTTAAAATGCATTTATCTCGATAACTATGCGTCCTAGAAGCTTTAATCTATGATCACTTACAAAATAAAAAAAATCCCCATTTGAATTTTCTGCATTTTTGGCCAAATTTTTTTTCTCTTGCTCTTCTAATGTTTCATTTAATTTTGGGGTAAATGCTGTTAAACTAAAGTGATGCAGCGGCGTTATAACAACTTCTTTAAAACATAAAAATCATATGATCTTACTCCCCTTTTACAATGTAGAAATTGGAAGGCAGACAGACGAAACTTATAGGCGAGGGGCTGAAGAAGTAGAGGGTGTAGTACACTACTATCTTTACTAGACATTTACTGTTTCTCTTTTCTTCATATAATTTTTCTAATTTCAATATTATGTCTGTTCATTAATTTCTACATTGAAAAGGGGACTTAGGGCCAATTATGATCACTGAAACAAATAAAGTGTATGACAAAAAACAATCTCAGGCAGCACTTTGATTTATTTTAATGAAAGGTTGTACTGTCAGCAGCTGACCTGCAAACACATGTTTAAACGGTCAAAAGACTCAGATCGCGATCCAGTAGCTCGGCAGTTTAGGCATAAAATGATTAAAATCCTTGTTTGATTGGATTTTCCTTGCAATGAAAGAGGCGGTGAGCATTCTATACCACATATCGAGCAAATATTGGGATTGATGTCATTCGTTCTTCACCAGTACGAGTTGTGACAGATACAACACTCCGAACTTAGTTGCGCCTAAACCATTTTACTCTTTCGTTGCAAATTGAATCTCTCTTCTGCCACCGGTTTTTGGAGGTTTGAAATGAACACTTAAAATAACATATTAATGGTGGATACTGATAGCGTTTTTTTAGCGACTGGCGGTAGAAATTTTTCAATATCAATAGCTTGGCCTGAAGCATTTTTCTGTTGAAGAAATATGTCGTCCACACTAACATCACCTAACTGGGACATAAAGAACTTAGTTTTTTTTTTGGAGCTTTAGAAATAGTCACCTCATTACACAGTGATGACTCCTAACCAAAAATCCTCTTCTTCAGACTCTGTTATTGTGGGAAAATTATACCTTTGACCTTTAAGAAGGTTTGAAAGTTATTTGGAGGAAGTTTGGGCATGTTTTTTGCTTAAAAAAAATTCAAAGATCGTAAATTCTACAAATATTGATTGATTGATTGATTTTGATGAGTTTTAATTTTTTGTTAAATTATCGAGAGTGTGAAGCTAAGTTTTTTATGCTTCTTCTTTATGTTTATTTGATATTTCTTACAAATATTTAAAGAAAAAAATTTTTAATTGATTTGAAAAAATTTTTTCTTCATTTAAGTTGTTTATCTGACACTATCTATGACCATAGATTTCACCAGATATTAAATTTTGTAGAATACATAATGAATATTTTACTAAATAATAAGCTTTTATATTATGAGCTCTAAATGTCCAGCTCTGGTCGGGCTGAGGACTCAATTACTTTTAGAAATATATGTAAGCGATTTGACGCTATGCGAGGTGATTATACTAGTGGAGGAAAACGTCATGCAAAAGAGTCTATAGGTTGTGGTACACATGACATTTTGATATTTTTAACAACAAATAAATATTTTTTATGACGTGTGTTTCAACCTGCAACTAACAATTTTAGCAAAAACGAGCTAAGATTAAGAAAAGTTTTGCCAACTGTGCTTATTTCAATTTTAAATTGTCAACAATTATTAATTTAAATTATTATTTAATAGTTAGGCTTAAGTTCACTTTGAAAGAATTTTTGGTTAATTTAAAAATAAAAATGCATTTTAAAAGAGTGCGAATAAAAAAGAACTTAAAAAATCAAAGTTTCCATTCAGAAACTGTATGAATTCCTTGAATATTTGGAATGCTTTAATAATAATATTGTTTTATCAACAATTTTGATATGAAAAAGTATTGAATTTATTGGAGAACGTTAACTTGTTAAGTGGTCCTTGCTAGCCGAAAATTATATTTGATCGTCCTTAACTCTTTATTTATTGAATAAATTTATTTACTTTTTTTAATTTGGCACAATTTTAATTTATTAATTTATGTATTTTTCATTTTATTAAAACTAATTATTTTGTTAATAACTGTTTCATTTTTTTTTTTAATTTTATTTTGCAGATAATTTAAAAATGTATAAAATTATATAAAAAAATATTGCCTTAAAAAATTTAATTTAAAATCAGAAATATTAATTAAAGTGTATCAAAAAAAATCTTACATAATTTTTTACTAGTTACTTTTTATAGTTTCCCAAAATATGTAGGTCTTGTTCCATATACAGATGTTTACCCACTTTACAAAGAAACAATAATGAGACAACCATGTGATACCTTTCTAAACAATTCTTAGTGTCAAAAATTCGGCAAACGCTTAATAGAAAAGTCGTCACAGTTTCCAACCAGCCATTTCGATACATTTTTTGTATCAATCAGGCATGTCACAGACCTCAATTCCGATCGAAAGTGGTTTCAATTCCGTAAATTGCTTCTTCAAAAAACTAAAAACGAAAAATTTCTTCGGAATAAAACCTTTTTCAAATTTCAAAGTGGAATTTAGTTTCTTTGAAATTTTGTTACTTGCGTTTCTTAAATTTACTTTTATGATGTGTCCTACTTTGATTAACCTTGTTGTTTTCCTTGGTGTGCAAAATATTGCCACATTTAAATTAAATAGCGGAGATTCATTAATTTTTAGGAATTAACAAAATCGATCGGAATTGTTAATACGGAATTAAAAACATTTCGATCAGAATGTGTGAGATGACTGAATATTTATTATTCATTGATTTTTTTTAGAGTCTGAAAAAGTTTACAAATTTAATTTCTTAAATGAAAAATGTGGTAAAAGAAATTAAGTAACACAATTCTCAAGGTTAAAAAAATAATGATTTTTAGTAATTTTACTAAAAAAATAATAATTAGCTTTAAAACCAAAGTTATTCTAGTTTAGTTATTTTCTTCAAATTTATTCTAATTAGAGATAATACACTTTAACTGGTCTACGAACCCTTTTTCGTAAATTAAAAATTAAGAAAATGTGCAGATTTCGAAATCCTTTCCCCTAAAGTTTTAATTAAATTTTCGGGTATGTCTTGAAAATCTTCTCTAGTGTAAATGGCACATAATTTTTAAGTCGTCTTAGACTCGGTTCGAAGAGTTTTTTATACTTCGTTTTACCGGAAATGTGCATTGCGGAAATGCTTGGTAATTCATATTTTTTCACTGTAATAATGCGCTTTAGAAAAGTGTAGTCTTCTTTATAAGGAATCAAATACTCTAAACTGAAACATGAAAACACGAAAAAGAAAGTTTAGAAACAAAATTTGTAGGAGATTAATATTAATTGCTTCTAAAATAATCGACAAAAGCGCTAATTTTTACTTCTTGTCACTACTTGTGAAACGGGTTATTAATTTATTTTCATCGAGCAGATGAAATAACCAATTCTTTTCAAATGTCTTCTGTTGCCTACAAATTTTAGGGTGACCATCAACCATACAATTTGTATGATTTCTTTTTAAAGTCTATCATCAAATGTATTGTTATTGTTACAAGTATCACGGCGGAAAGTATTTGAGTCTTAAATATTAGACTCATCGAATTCGGACATTTTGTCCTTAATTATACAATATTCTCCTTTTTTAAGGGTTACCTGACCTAAAGCCGGTGGTTTTGTAAAGCGTTTGGTGCCACATAATGTCCCATATAAACAATTTAGTAAAAAAATATAACAAAAATAATGTTAATGAAGTTGTACTCTCAAAGTGTTTCTGGCTTCATGTTTATTAACAGCAAAATGTTTCTGTCAACATTTTTTCTTTAAACTGCAAAATGAAGGGTGTTTTTTTTTAAGCTCGATAGAATTTTAAATTGTAAAAAATAACACAAAACATTAAATTGTAATGAAGAATTTTTTATACGAAAGATTGGAACATTGAATTAATATTTAAAAATGATGCCTGCTTCTGACGAAGCACATTCTGGACGTCCAATTTTGAGTTACTTTTTCAAGAACTGCTGACCTTATATCACAAATAACACGAACATTTCTGGCCTCCAAAACGTCAATTATTGCTGGTTAATCAGCATAAACCAGAGACTTTACGTTGCCCCACAGAAAATAATCGAGAGGTGTCAAATCGCACGACCTTGAAGGCCAATTGACAGGAAATCAACTTATCGCCAAATTTTTATTTTGCCATATGGCACGTACCGCCATCTTGTTGAAACCGCATTTCGTTCGGATCAATGTCATCCATATTTTCAAACAAGAAATCATTAATCATGCTGCGGTAATGATCTCCATTGACCGTAACGTGAGATCCGGCCTCATTTTTGAAGAAATAAGGTCCGATGATGCCACCAGCGTGTAAACCACACCAAACGGTGCATGTTTCTTAATGCAAGGAAGTCTGTAGGGTATGTTGTGGATTGGTCTCACTCCATATGCGGCAATTTGGCTTATTAACAAAATTGCTCAGACGGACGATTATGAGCACCATAATAATCACGAAGTCGGCTATAAGTTGCTCTAATAGATGACTGACATTCAAAGTAAACTTGGATGATTTGATAGCAATGTTCAAGCGTGAGTCTATTCATAATGATTTGCCAGAGTTCACTGAAAATAATGAAGAAAAATTTTTTCATCAAAATTTTATTTTTTGTGTTATTTTTTTTTTATTTTAAAATTTTATCGGGCTTTAAAAAACAACCGAAGGTAAAAACTGCGCTTATTTCGTGTGAAGTTATAAAAGGCAGAGAACAACGTTGCAAACCTAAAGGCAATAAAAACCGCGATTTCTTCCAAATTGCAGTGTTGACACCAATGAAAAATGTTTCAAGTGAAAGAAAATGAATAAACAATTTTCGCAAGTATTAAGTTAATCGGATTTGTGAGTACTTAGGTTTGAACAGAGCACTTAGGTTAACGTTAATAGTTAGACACTTGAAACTTATGCGAAGCTGGCATAATTAACTGCGCTATAACAAAAAGTATGAAAGGGTGTTACATACAAGACGTAACCATTAACTGCAATATGCAAACGTTTAAATTAACAATGAGTGCGCAGGCACTAAAATAACAAGAATAAAATATGATATGAAAACCTAAAGGGTGGCCCATACATATGGTATAAGTGTTATTTATTCACACTTCAGTCCTGCTTCATAATCAAAAGCTTTAAAATGTAAAAATCTTCAACAAATTTGTTTTTTAATTCCACAACTTCTATTTCATTGGCATTTTAATTTCATACAACCATTTATTTTTCTATTTGTAAAAATAATTAATATTTCTGCTTTTATTTTAATCATTTCAACCTGAATAAAATTTTTTTTAACTCGTAAATAATTTTTCAAATCTAGATGCCAAACAAAACTGTGACTCCACACTAAATAACTCGAAGAATAACAAGAACAGCACAAGTGATGCGCACAATAATAACTGCAGCAATAGCAACAATAATAATAACAACAACAATTTGAACAATAATACAAAAATTCAAAATGTTTTAACATCGTTCAACAAAACAAATTGTATTAATAATGGCAATGATATGATTTCACCAATTGTTATGGCAAAATTCCTGGAAGATGAATTAAAAGTGGGTGAAATAAAACATTGTGACACCTGTCAGTGTTCAAAGGATTTGACAGTATTGGCTGATGTGTCACGCTCCTACTCAGTGGCAACACAAACACCTTTTATCATCAATTCAAACAACAGCAATGGCAACCTTAACGATTCTATGACCCAGTTATGTTTGCGTTGTTACAGCAACCTAAACTCACCATCACGCACCAATTCACCGTTTACGAGAAATCTCTTAAAATCCAGTGATTCAGTGATATCGGAAACTAAAAGTTCTGTTTCCGATCTCAATGATATGGACAAATTATTTACGCCTGCAAAAAAAGACGATTTAATGGTCAATCCCATACTGGGTCATCATCGTTTGTGCGAGCGTACCTCTCTACTCAAGGGAGTCAATGGCCAATCGGCAGCCAACAAAATATCCTACAATACAATTTTAGATAATATTAAATCCTTAAATGGCTATCAAAGACGTTTTATAGATGGTGGCGGCACAGCCTTAGAAATGTTAGAAGAACGCTCGAAATTATTAAATGCCAAAAAGCCCATAATACTCCCTGAAGATCTAAATGGCAATGACGATTTAGAAGATGAGGAGAAACCTTTATTGGGTACAAATTTAATGCACTCAAATCTTTTGGAAAATGAAAGCGACAGAAGAGAGCCACCTAAAGTTAAGACTAAATTAAGAACGGAAAGTTCTTGTGAGCTAAGTGTGGCACGGGATCACTTTAAATCGCCAACGGGCAGTACTAAAAGTGCTTTAGATCTTAAGGCTACAAATTCGTTAATGAAGACTCAAATTTCGGGCAGTGTCAATAGTGTATGGAGTAAGACGAGCAGCTGTGAAGGAGCAAAAATCTTTGAAAATTTCAATAGAAATTTAATAAAGACAATAAAGGTGAGTAAATACCTAAAGGGGTATCTAATAGGGTTGGGTAAATATAAAGAAATTATTTAAAGTTGTTTGGGCTTTTTACCCTACAAAAACTCTATTGATCGCTTGAACGTTATTATTGACCAAAAAAGCGGCCACTGCGTAAAAAAAGTTTCTGACGCATTTTAAAGGTAAAATGTCAAAAAGTATCTCAACTTTTGTTTGTAAACATTTAATGTATGTAGCCAGCAGTGTTGCCATTGATAAATTTCTTAAAAAAACAATATTTTTAACAAATTTTTAACAAAATTTTTTTACTTTCAGGCTGAAAATCCCAAATACAGAGGACCACGTTTATGCGCAATGCGTATACAACAGAATGGACAAAGCAATATACTGCTCGATAATATCGAGTCGATTGAAACCACAACACCGGTCATATACCGGAGACGTGAACGGTTGCTAGACGAAGAACTAGAAGACGGCAAAGATGTTATAACGTCAAAAACATCCATAGAAATCAATGCACCAATAGAAACGGCTAAAGAAGCCAAAGAGGCAGAACCGGAAACTGAAGACCTAAAGCCAATTGATGCTGTTGCAATTCAAAATGAAACTCCAGCTAAAAGTCTAAAAGATTTAGAGGATTCCAAACGAAACGATGAAACGATTTTCGTATGTAGTGATGAAAAGACTGATAATTTATTAGAGATTAAAGTGGAAGGAGCTAAATCCTGCCAACAAACTACAACAACTACTAATTATGATGATACATCTAAAATATCGGGCACCCAATCTAGTTCCATAAGTGAAAATATAGATTTCCAGGAGACTGTGATATTAAGGAGGCAACAATTAAGTCGTGTTGCCGAATGGGTACAAAGCAACAATCAACAGATGGAAATAGAACAGCAACAACTAAATCCTCTTACACAATGTGATTCATCGGGAACTGATCATCAGTCGTCATTTTCAACCTTGGACCAATTGGATTCAGTTTCAGTGGAAAAACTATCAGTAGATTCGGGCTACAAGACTACGCCACAACTACAGCCTGTAACCAATTCCAGCCAAGATGAAACTATAAAAACATCAGAAGATTCTTTGTCGCCCAAATCAGATTTAAACAATCAAAGTCCCTTGAATTTTTCACAAAATCCTTTACAAATCACATGCAACTCTAGTACATCTTCTCCAACAAAAAAACAACCACTAGTACAGGAACCACTAGATAATACACAGATCTTTAGTACGCCCCAAACCTATTACAGGCGTACTTCACGCTCTGGCCTACCAGTAGCCTACACAGCTGCCGCCCAAGATACTCAAGACTCTAGCTCGCAGTGTTCTCAAATTTTACCCGAACAGCCAACATGTGATATTCTTAATTATAAATATTATCCGAATGACAGTGACAAAACGAGAGCCATTAAAGCCGAACTACATACGACCACGCAAAGTGTCGACATAGCCCAAATGGAATATAATGTTAAACAATTCCTATTAAAACAAAACGAATGGTCTATGCGCACCACTAGAACTCAAAATCAAAATACAAATTTCAATTCAATCACAACAGCCGCGGGCAAGACTACAAATAGGCAATCTTCCATAAGACACATGAAGCTATTTACAACGTCTACGGCTGGCATAGGACCGGGAAAGGGTGAACGTATAAGAACTACAATTAATCAATGCAATAACAGTACAGTGGCCCCGAACCTAACAAATACATCAGCCTCCTTAACAACAGCAGCATCCGGAACAAAATTTAACGATTTAAAAGTATCTTCGTCAACTTCCAAAAAAAATTCTTCTTTAAATAATAATCACACAATAACAACAACAACAACCACAAATACAGCTAAAAATAGTTCAATGCCTCAAAGAACTGAAACGAATTTATAAAAAGCCTAAACTAAAAAACGAAATTGTAAAAATAGAAATTTAACAAATAATCTCGTGACCATTAAAGTAAAATGCTAATTTAATTCATTAACATATTTTAGTTAAAATTAATGGGCAATAAATAACAAATGGCTCGTGTCTGTAACTAAAGTGAGAAATTGCTCACATGAAAATATAATATTGTCTTATATATTCTAAACTAGAGTTTAAAAATAAATTTTATTTCTGTACTAGGCGCGAAATGCTGCCAAAATCAATTATAAAAAAATTAATGCAACTAAAAAAAAGTTGTGAAATAATGTTGATACAGTTTATTTCTGTTCATTATGATAAAAGACACAAAATGTTTCTGGCTTCACGTTTCGCAAATAAAAATTGTTTCTGGCAACATTTTTTAACCACTAGGAAATTATATGAGCCGTAATTATTTTAAGCGGAATTGTAAAAAAAAAAATCGTGGCATTGACATCACCAGCTTTTTGTCATATTTTTCAAACAAAATAAGTAAAGCTCCTAAAAATTTTTTCCAAACATGAGAGGAACTTTTAGCTTAAAGCCCAAACTATAAACATAAAAAATTCGTATGAAAAAGTTTCATGTTGCAGAAGAAGTACTCTGTTTTACTGTGGAAAACATATAAAATGTTTCTAGTAACATTTTAAAAAAGCTCTAAAATAAAGCAAAGAAGCAATATTTCATGCGGAATTTTTTAAGCAACAGCTTATTTTATGTCTTTAGTCTAGATTTCTAATACAATTTCGTAAACGTGAAAACAACAAAACGCGGACTAGACACTACGTTTTAAGTGTCAAATTTTCTATATAAGATAATCAATGTAGCTCAACAATTTTCACAGATTCGAATAGGCTTAAAAGATGACTATAACATTTTCAAGCGAGGAATTGGAATTTGCAAATAAAAAAAAATTTGCATCTCTTTTGCCTTCACTTGAAAGATTTGACGATTGGCTAATGTTGGCAATACCACGTTTTGCTTTTAAGTGAGCAACATTGGTTGCTGTTGGCTGCAATTCGATCCGAAACAAATGCAGCTCATATTTTTTCGCAGTATTAAAAATTTTTTACTTTCAACATTTTTTTATCAACATGTTGCCAGCAACATTTTGTATTTTTCCACAAAATGTACAAAGTAAAAATTCAGCCACATTATTTTTTGTCCATTTCTAATTTTAAACTTAGTACTCTGTTGACATTTATGAAATATGTTGCGCAACATTATTTGTTTTAAATTAATTAATTTAATTCGGCTTAAGTTTTCTGTCATTTTAATTTATAAGTTTGTCAAAAAATTTTTTTTACAAATTTTTGTGTTGAATTTATGTGAAGACAGGAAAAATTAAACACTAGCAAAATGTAATGCAATATTTTCTGGATCGCTACATCTGTCATCAAGATTCTTCGCTAATAAATGCGGCAGCTGCAATCTTTCAAAATTAAGAGAGAATATTAAAAATGTGTTAGCTGTTGTAAAAAATAGCATGCGCAATATATTTTTTACAGTTTAAAATAAATGTTGCTTAAATGTTGCCAGATACATTTCGTATGTTTTTCTGCAACATTATTCCATTTTCATTTCATGGTATTTTTTTATATGAAGTTTGACAGCAGTTCGCGTGAAACATTGAATTTTATATGGTTTTTGAACAGCATTTTTTACGAAATTATGAAAATACTAAAATGCTTTAGTTACAGAAACAAGATAAAATATATTATGATTAAAAAAAAAAAATATGTATGAACTAGTTTATTTCTTAAATGGATTAATTTTTCATTAAATGATATTTATTATATTGTAATAATAAAATAAGTAATTGTGTATTTATAAAAATATTATTGTAATAACTCATACTTAGTATTATTGTAAAGTTTAGCCTTATTTAAATTTAAAACAAGTAATAATTAAACAGTTAAAAATATTTATTCAAAAATAAGCTTTAAAATTAAATTTTATGTAATTTTGAAAAAAGTGCAGCTAATATTCAAAAACGTAAATCAAATTTATAAAATGCTATTTCTAAAATGCAGTTTACACAATTTTATAAAAATATTATTTAAAAGATTTATTAACAATTTACAATAACAAAAGTCTCACTTAAAAAAAGACACCTTTTTATCTTCCCAGTGTCTGTCGTTAATACAAAACGACAGCGATAAAGCTGCTTTTAACAGTAAATGTTTGCGGCTTTATATCCATTTTAGCAACAAAATACAATCAACGAAATATTGGTTATACATCTTCTAATCTTGTTTGAATAAAGTTCCTTTTAAGTTTATAAACTTTAGAATTGAAAATGTGCCCATTTCGTAACACAACTTCGAGCTTTTAAAACTTTTAGAAGAACCCATTCGTTTGTTTCAAATTAGCATTTTGTTTTCTTAAAAAAATGAATATTAAAACTGGTATGGCAAAAAATAAACATCTACATACATCTTACAATTAAAATATATTTAATATTTCTGAGAAATTAACAAAATACCCCCAGGGCGCCTTATTGACTCCATTTTCTTTTTCAAATGCTCCTCAGGTACAACTGTACTTCCATATAATGAGGAAATATTTTTTATTAAAATGTTCAGACTACGTAAAAGCTTAAATGCTGCTGCTAAATAAAAGATGTGAAAGTTTGAATGTTTGTTGCTTAATCCTGCTTAAAATGGTAAACCGATTCTAATAAAATTTAGTTCATAAATAGATCTAAAAACGGATTAAGATATAGGATATATATTTCTTAAAAAGGGTATTAATTAAAGCTACTTCAGACAAAAAAAAAACTGTCATATAATAACCAAGCCGGCAAAGTCATGTGAGAAAACAAATTTTAAATACCTGTAAGCAAAAATAAAAGAATAAAAAAACAGCAAATCCTAAATGCTGATAACATTTATTTTTAAATATTGAATTTTCCAAACGCTATTTTTTATTCGAATTATAATTATTCCACATTCCTTCAATTAAACAGAATTTTGCCGTGGGAGATATTTATTGTTTAGTAAAAAATTTAAAGTTTAAAAAAAATGTAGAAAATAATAAACAATTGATTCAAAAAAAAAAAAAAAAAAAAAAAATAACGAAAAAATTCCTAAAAATTTTAATTTCAGCCTTAAAACTCTGATTCCAAGTTCAATCATTTTTGTGTTCGAATCCGAATTTAAAACTTCGATTTTATTCAAATGTATATAAATGTATATCGAGCTTAAACTTTCACTCCTAATAATGGATTATAATTAAATTTATCCACTAAAAAAAGAATTCATATTTTTTTTTTTGCATTTTCTGCTAAAAGAAACTACATTATTTTTGTTCTGAGTGAAAGATCTTGTTAAAAATCGCTGTTTCGAAAGACATAAACCGATCTTGCCCATTTTCAATACAAAAATTTTGACAACTATGTCTGTTCTATTGGCGTATTTAAATTTTTCTCTAGCTTATCTAGTGTGGGTATAACAAGCTCTCTTTTCTGATGTTTTTTAGATGGCAAATAATTATTTTTTATACTTTTTGTGAGCATAAGAGCTTCAAGGATTAAGAAAGTAAAGTTTCCTTTTTGATTCTTATGATTTGCTAGAAATTTTTATTTTACTTTGGATTTTTTTACAATCGCAACAATTTTTATTAGAATTTTTCCTACAAAATCTAATGCAAATCTTAATGGTGGGAATTCTCCTTTAGGAGTATTTAAGTCTTAAGTCGATTGAAAATTGAATTTATCTTAGAAAATATTTTTAACGTTTATAGAATTTTTCAGAATATTTAATTTGAACTTAGAAATTCAGTAGATTAAAAAAAGAAAGACAGGGCTGATAATGTTTTTAATTTTTTCTAGACAGAACAGTGTCAAGTTCCGTTCTTCATTAACAGTCATGAGAATAAATTTTATAAGAATTTTGTAAAATATTTATTGTTTTCTTTCTGACTTAAATTTTATATAATTTTATTTTACTTTTAATTTCATTTATTTTAAATAATTCTTTTGTTTAGTTTTTAAGAAAATTCAGTTAAATTTTTAATATAAAAAACTAAAACTAAACTCTAAATTTAAAGCTATAAGCAATGAACAGGCATATTATAATAACATAGTTACTTTATCATAAAAAATTAATAGAAATTTAAAAACTATTGCTTAAGGAAAATAGAATGTAAAAAATAGATACTTAATGCCAGCCCCAAGTAAAAAAATGCATTTAAAAAAAATATTATAAAAAAAAACTAAAATAAAAATGCCTAAAATCATAGAATTAAATATGCAGCTGTAAAATAATTAAATTTAAATTAATAAAAGCCATAGTTTATATTTCCATGTATTTATAAATTCCCTTAATACAAATTGTACAATAAATTTTCAAAACTCTCTTTCACACATCAATAAGCATAAAATTATTAATTTGTGATCCTTCACAAACATTAACAAAAAATGTTTCAAGTTATTTATTGAAAAAAAAAATCATTTTAAATAATTTGTTTATTTTTATTTTATCCAAGAAAACTATTTAAATCAGTACCTTTTTTCTATAAAAATTTCAATATTTTTATTAAAACAAAAAATAAAAAACAAATTCTTCAAAACCTTCCTTAAAAATACTTTGAACAAAACATATTTCAACAACTACAAACATTATGCCTTTTACGTAAAATATATCAGTATTTAAAATTCCATAAAAAAATCACATACACTGCTCATAAAAATTATAAACTCACTTTTGTTTATAAAAATTGTGTCTGATATTTTAAATCATATTTAATTCAAATTAATTTGTCAAACGAATTATTAATTTTCAATTCAAATCTTTAGATTGATTATTGCTGGCATCTAACTTTTACTATTTTCTTTTTATCATTAATCACAATTAGTAATGAACTTAAGCTTAACTGAAAAATAATTATTTTTTTTTTTATTAAAAATTCATAATTTTTTAAAATATTTTTCTAATCAGTATTTGAACCGTGGATATTAAAAATGAATTAAAATTAACTTTTTTTCGGCTAAGGTTCATTTGTAAATTTATTTTCTAAAAATATTTTTAAAGAAAAATTATTATCAAAAAAAAAAAAAAAAAAAAAAAAATAATAAAAAATAGAAATTAAACTTAAAAATGAACCTTAGTCGAAAAAAAGTAAATTTTAATTTATTTATAAAAATTAATTTAAAATGAAATAAAAAAAAAGTAATGAAAAATATTTTTCTAGAATTATGATCTTTAAAAGATTTCTGAAACGTAAAATAATACAGCAAAAAAAGCTAAATAAAGATTTGCTTAAATTAATAATTCTAGTTACAGTTAACACACAATCTAGGAAATTTTTCTTTTTTAAACTCAGGCATTCACTTGAACGTTTTTAACGTGAATAATCAAATTAACAAAAATCCCAAAAGCGCTCTGCTTTGTCAAAGACACGTCCTAATAAAAAATCGAAATTCGTTCGATCACAGTCGTAGATCAAACACTGTTCTTCGTCAGACCAACATCAACCTAATAAAAGACTCTTTCATAAATATCAAACGTTCGAGTGTAATTAAGTAAGAATTAAAAAAAACAAAACCTTCTTTACAAAAAATAAATATGCTTTTTACATTGAAAATGAAAAATCCAGATTTACCGCAATTCTTGGATACCAATTATTTAAGCCCCTGGTTACAAAGTCTGTGAACACCATTAGGGCGTGAGATGTTGAATGGCCTTTCTTAAAGCCAAACTGACAGTGTTTAAGTACACCACCGTAATTTTGATAACAAGAACCATTCCATTAGTTTTCCAAACGAAGATAATAAGGATATAGGTCTGTTAGCTACCAGCTTCCCTAGGGTCCAAACCAGACTTTTGAATAGTAACTACTATTGCCTCTTTCCATTTTCTAGGAAAATAACTAATGTTAAAACAATGGTTGAAAATTATTGCCAAGTAACGCCATGTAGCATATTTTTTTTTTCTAAGGATAAAATCAGGAACTCCATCACTATTACTGCATTTCCTATTTGATCTCGTTTTAAGAGAATCACCTATATTGTGAGATGTAACTACATTATGCCCTGTTTGAAAACCGTCATTAAACAAGTTGCCATCAGCCATGACTTCTTGTCCAAAAGTCAGGGATGGCACTTAATCAGTCAATGCAATTACCTCCTCAGAGACTATACTATCGCAAGCTATCGCCTCCCCTGTGAACTTCACAGAAGTAATCAGCCAAAATGATGGCTTTGTTAAAATCCTCTGTGAGAAATAAGTCATTAGAATCTCTGAAACTAGAAATAGGCATTCGTCTCTTCAGACCAGCGCCTCTCTTCACTTTCAGAAATGTCTTACTATTAAGGCGAATATTCTCCAGAAAATCGGTTCAATAATGTTCCTCAAATTTTGTAATGGCTCCTTGAATAATTCTGTCTACGGTTTGGCAGTTAATAGGTACTGTTAATATGTAAGTCCAAAAGAATTGACTACATGAGAATTATAAATAATCAGAAAAATTACTTATTTTATATTAAACAAAGCGCGATTGTTTTCAAAAATATTTAAAGATAATTTTATATAACAAATTTTGTATTGGAATAGTCATATGTATGAAAGTGATTGCTTTTTAAACATCACAACAAAAAAAACTTTTGTTTTTATCCCAATTTCTGTGCTGCATTAGGGAATGGCCTTGTGTAAAAAAATATCCTAAACTTGGTAGACAAATTTCACTTGAAAAGTAGAGGGAGGCTACCACATATAGACAGGCTCAAAAGGTTCTCAAAGAGCCAGTAAGGTTCATGTTTATAGAAGGGGTTGAAAAATAGCAAGATCGGTCCTTGTCCTTTGAGGCAGCGGGAAAACACCACGCCCGCCTCTAATTTTTCCATATCCTTTTGAAAAATTAAGTAACTCGAATAAAAAAAAATATTTCAGGCGATAGAAAATTATAAAAATAACAAAAAATCAGCAAGTGAAAGAACTGGCGCTCGCCCTTATTTTCCGACTTACGGAACTCTAAAAATTAAAATTTTTTTAAAATATCAATATGGGTATCAATTAAAAGCTTTCAAATAAATTATTAGAAAATACTAAGATGCTTAACCCATTAAGAGCCGATGATATTTTTATGTAAAATTATATAAAGTGCTTTTCTTTTCTTTTCTTTTCTTTTCTTATTTTTTAATTCTCTGTCACCTCAGTATTTGATTTTTTGATTGGAGTTACTTCACTAAATTAGATTTATAATTATGGTAAAGGGTATATAAGATTCGGCACAGCCGAATATAGCACTCTAACTTGTTTTATTTTGCAGTAGTTATGATAGCTGATTCTGACAGGCTTAAGTTCATTTTAATTTTTATTTATTTCTAAGAAAGAAAAATTTCCAAAAAAAAACAGGAAAAATTAATTTTTAATTCAATTGTTTAAAAAACCAATAATTCAACTAATAATTTCATGCAGATTTAATATCAGAAAACAAGAAAAGAAACATTAAATTAAATTAAAAAAAAAAACCTTAAAGCAATTTATAATAAAAATATTAATAAAAATTCCATACTCCACATAGCAATCATTTAGTTAAATACGTACATTTATTTATATTTAAATATTAAAACAATATCAAAGAAAATAAAAAACTATTTACAGCTTATAAATTAAATGTTAATAAAAAAAACACATAAACATAAATAAAAACCCTTTAAAGTACTCGTAATCTAAAACAAATCATTTAAACGGCTTCATTTATATATAAAAAATAATAATAAAATATTTTGGTCCAATTATATTTAAACAAAACAAAACAAATCATATTAAATAATTAACCACCTTTTATCATAAAACATAAGCAACTCAAAACTAAAACATTAATGTACGTCTGTCTGCTGTGTATTTAAATAAATTAAAATACAAAAGTGAAATAAAAAACTAATCATCATAAATTATTTATAATTTTTGGCCTTAATCAACACATGTATTTTTAAGACACATAATCACAAAAAATTATTCGTATTAAAAAAAACAAAAACCTTCAATATATTAAAATCCTCTATATATACAAACAAACACATATTTAATATTTATTCACATATTATTTTTTTGTTATTTAATATAAAAAAATTCTAAAAAACCCAAATCATAACAAACCCTATTTGCTCAATCTCAAAAAACCAAGGCGAATCAATAATCAGCTGGTAGCTATGGTGAATTCATTTACTCTCCCCGTTAAACTGAATGTTAAAATCAATCCATTTAAAAAATATTCGGCCCTGTTCCAGTTGGCGTTGTAGTTTAAAAACGAAACAAAAAAGACAATGTGGCATCACAGTTGTTGTTATTTATATTTGTCATAAATATAACGGTATTCTCCATTTTAAAGCGAAGATAGTAACAACAATTAAACATTCTTTCTCTGTCTTTATAATTATTAGCAATGAAATTTAAACGACCGCAATAAAAAAATGAAAATAAGCACATCAAGGCAGTTTGAAGTTTTATGCCTGTAGTGAAAAAAAATCCACCTAACGCAAATGGTTTTTAAAAGGTCATAAATCCCTTTAACTTTAATATTTTTTGGAGCATAATTGCAGAAAATATTAATACGGCAGGAACTTCAATTCGTGACGGAGAAGGTTGGCATAAAGTAAGTAAAACTTAATTAGCATTAAATATTTTTTAAATGTTTACAAAATTAAAGATATGGAAGGACTAAAAATTCAAAGTAAAAAATTTAAAGATGTTTTTTTCCAGCCTGATAGAAACTTAAATTATAATTAAAGCGAATTGAACAGGTGAATTTTTTCAGATGTTTTTTGACAGCCAGACGTTTTTGACAACTCAACGAAATTTTACAAAAACAGAATACACGTAAAAGGTAATGCTGCCTGACTCAATTCGCCTTGATTAAAATATGTACCACGTGAAACGAACCAAATAAATAGCGAGTGACAACGTACTTAACCGAAATGTATAATATCCGTATAAAAAATAAATAAATTTTAATAAAACAAATTTTTTACTCTAAAGATTAATATAATAATAGATATAATAATATACGAGTACATGATTTTAACATTTAAAATTCATATCGGACATATATTTCCCTTCCGACTGTTCTTGTCAAAGTGCATTATAGACGTATAATTTTGGGAGAATTGTTCAGGCATTGCTGACTGTCACGAATATCACAAATAATGTTGGCCTCCAGGACGTTGATAAGAATTGACTAATCAGCATAAATCAGTTATTTTACGTACCTTCACAGAAAATAATCGAGTGGTATTAAGCTGCACCACCATAAAAGCCAAATGACAGGTCTATTTTGATTTAAGTAAGTCCATGGTGGTGATTGTCGTATTGCCCGTAGCGACATGCTTTTAAAACTACATCTCGTTCAGATCAATGTCAGCTATATTTTTAAACAAAAAATCATTGATTATGGTGCGGCAATGATTGCTAAACGCCAGGATTGACTATTATACTCAGTCGTACGATCTGTCAAAAATTGTGTGTGTGCTCAAAAAGTATGACTGTGTGGATTAAAAGTGTATGTGTGTAACAGACATTTTGACAGATCTGTACGATTTTATAATCTTTTGAAATAATTCATCAAATAATTTTTTTTATACGATCAGAGTTGATTTTCTTTGAAGATGAGGAGAAACAAATAACAAAATAGCAAAAGCATCTGTTTTTGCATCTTTTTTGTATAATAGTGTGGCACCTAAGATGCCATTTTGAAACGATTTTTTAAGTAGGACAGAATTCTGTCAGATTTTTGTGTGTTTAATCGTACGATTGCGTATTATAGTGAATCTTGGCCTTTAAGCCGTAAATGACACTCAACGCTAAACACAGTTGTGTATTTATAAGTGCGGCGAATTGAGTTCTGTCTTTGTGCATAGTTTGGTAGCGTTTTTCAAGCTTCAAAATATTCATGATGATTCGCCAAAGTATACTGATCACAAATGTTATGCATTTTATGACCGTTCGTTTGACAGTTAAACTTTTTGTAAGTTTCTTTGGGCTTTAAAAACACTCTATCTTTTTTTACAACTTTTTTTACTTTTTATACTTTTCTTATTTTATTGCTTTAAAAAAAGAATTGAAAAAATGTTTAAGCTTTTATGCGCAAATCGATCTCAGATTTAAAAAAATTTATCTCCTTAACAGCTTTTTATATTTTATTCGATTTTAAATTAAATAAGAGTTATAAAACATACCAGATTTATTCCTGAGTTTGTTTTTAATTTCACTCCTAATATTTTTCTTGATCTGGCCACACTGATAACACATACATATTTTTGTTCTTGTATTTCTTTTACAATCACCATATGTTTTCCCGTTTTATTTCTCTTTCCCTTAAAAATTAACTAATCAAACAGCAAGAAAAAAAATTAAAATCTATTTTTTAATTACAAAAAATACGATAACATTTAATATTTAAAATTTATTTTTTCGCATACTTAACAATAACAAACAAATCAAAATCAAATCTATTGTTATTAATTCTAAATTAATTTGCAAATAGAACAAGGACAAGAAATTATTAAAACTATTAAATAAATGCTGTTTATTATTAATCATGCAAATCTATAATTAAGTTGGCTAATTGTTAATTGTGTTTTATTTAAAGTTTTCTATTCTATAACAATTGTTTTGTTTGCATCAAAAAAAAAAAATATATAAAAATGGATTAAATTAAAATAAAATAAAAAATTGTAATAAAAATTAGAATTATTAAAAAAATTATGTATTTTTACCTGCTCTTATTAAAGTTTATAACAAAAAGCAACCACCTTATTATCTAAGCGTCCTAAATATAATTACAACAAACATAAGAAACAAAAAAGAAAAAAAAAAACAAACAGAAACTGAAATACTTTAAAATATAATTTATTAATGTATAATTAAATAATAAATAAATTTAAAATATAAATAATAAAGTGCGACTATATGTATAAATTATAAAAAAAAAACTGAAAAAATGTGTTGTGTTTTATTGTGTAAAAATAAAAATTAAAGGGAAAATAGCGTTACTTTCTAATGATGATTATTTCAGAAGCAATTATGGAAATTATGTGAATAAGATATCTAATAATATTCATTAATTTATTTACTTACCTTCTAATTAATGGATAAATAAAAAGCTACTCAAATACTAAAATATTTTTTTTCTTGAAAGTTTTGAGAAAAAGTAGAGTATGTAAATTAAACATGCAATTCAATTAAAAGACAAAAATTTATCAAGTTTTACAAGGATGTAAATTCGAACAAGCAGCCAAGCAAGAGGCAACATAACAAGTTCGCTCATAAACAATTCTCTTAAATGAATTCATTGACCTACCAATACCATTTCGTCATTATTTTCATTACAAATTAATAAATTAATTAAATGAAACACATTTATCTTAAGACTAGTACTTTGTTTAAATTTATGGAAATTGTTGCACAACATTGTTGAATTCATGGGGAAAACTTAACACTTAAATTGTGAGTGGTGATTTTGAAAAGTTTAACGTTTTTAATATTTTCAATTACACTAAATTATTTTGTAATAAATATTAACAAAAGAAACTAAACCCAACTTTTAATAATGAGTTAATTTTCCTTTGTTATTTATAATTTTTTTTTTTAATAATTTTATTTCTATGTTTAAAAATTATTGGCATCTTCCACTTTTTTTCAACGCCAAAAATCTACAATAACAACTAATTAGCTGTTGTAAAAAAAATTCTGTATGATATAATATTCACTTGCATTATACACAGCTTTGAGAACATGTTGCCAGCAACATTTTATATGTTTATTGTTACTTCTGCAGCATCTTTCATAAACATTTTTTACGTACGTAGTTTAACAGAGTACTAGGCTCTATAACAGTTATAAATAAAACAAAATTAGCTTTCATTAAGCCTTAAAATGAAAATGTTTAAAAAATCAAAAATAAATAAAATTAACATTTTATGTGTTTCAGATTTTTATGGAACTCTTAAGCGGATGATTAGAACAATTTAAAACATTTTAAATTTTTTTTTTTGACAGCTCAAATTTTACTATATTTGAAAAAATATGTTTTACTTTTTAAGAAAAAAACAAAAACTATTTGAATAATTCTGTGTCCACAAGCAATAACAACTAAAGTCGAGTTTAGAACAAATTGAGTTATTGCTAATTTTATATTTCTAGCATTCAAATCTGTAATGCAAGTGAAATTTCATCTTTGTAGCTTAAAAACTGAGTATTTTTTACCTTCAAATCTAAACAGCTAAAATCAATATTCCCTGATTTAATGCAACAATATTAAAATTAAAAATGCTGTTGACAATATTCAAAAAAAAAACGTGTTAAGCTGTTATTGCTTGTGAGCACAGAATTTTATTTTAAAATGCTTTAGATTATCAATATTTTAGATATTTTTATAATGAGTGCCAGATGCCGCTTTAAAATTATTTTAATTAAATAAAAAAATGTTCATTGAGTCATAAAGTCACTTCACATAATCTAAGAAAATTTCATGCTGGGAGTCGTTAATATGCCTTCAATTAGTGATTTCTTATTGGAAAATTATCCTCCATTTTCATTATCAATGCGGAAAAGTTAACCTTAAAATATATTTTACTTTAAATAAAGCTGACAGTAACAGAGTCCTCTGAGTTTTTACAGTAATTTTTGCACTCTGAAATTTTAAATCGATTGTGCCGTATATGACCACTCTCCTTACTGTGATGACGGTAAAAAGCTAGAAAAAATGCAACAGAAAATTTAACAATTTTCTAAACAAATATTTGTAAATTAGTGAAATCCAAGCCTGCAAAAAAGTATCCAAATTAGACCAGTCTTTTTGAAGTTACAGGCATTTGGAAAAACCATGATCTTGCTACGCAAAAATTGCAGACATTCCATTAGACAAATCAATATACACACACACGGCCCTTCTGATTTAATAATAAATTGAAAAAAAACGACGAATATCCTGCAGCCTTAAGGTGAATACAATCATTGATCTATTTCTTTTCCATAACTTCAAAATAACAAAAAGTATTCAATAAAATTTTTTCTTGTTATACCCTTCACCACAGGTGGAAAAAATGTGTATCTTAGTTTGTTATTCCGTTTGTAATTTCTACAATAACCATATTCAACCCCTGAGTCCTTATGCATAGCGAAGCCGATTGAGAGATATCCGTCCGCCTGTCTATCCGTCCGTGTTCGGTAGAAATCAATTTTGCCAAGGCCCTAGATGAGCTTGAGAAAATTTAAATACGCTAATCGATCAGACATAGTTTCGAAAACTTTGTTATTGAAAATCAGCCAGACCAGTCCATGTCCTTCCAGGTAGCGAGCAAAACATCACAGCATTTGGAACAAATCTAGTTTAGTGAGTTAATTCCAATCATAAAAATAAATACAGGAGATGATAGTGAATTAAAAATTAAGAAAAACACATCAAGTGAAAAAATTGGTGCTCGCCGAGTTATGAACCTCTGAACTTTTTATAAAAAAGTACGATTTTGCACAATATTTTTTAAGATATAAATTTGGGTATCATTTAAAAGCTTTTGAAGAGATCTTCAAAAAATACTAAATTAAAAAAATGCTTAACCCTTTAAAAGCCGATGACATATTTATGTAAAATTATATATCGCACTTATAAATATTTTTTTATATTTCTTTAAGTTTCTGTCACCCCAATATTTGATATTTTGATTGGAGTTACTTCATTAAACTAGATTTACATTGATGGTGAAGGGTATATAAGATTCGGCACAGTCGAATATCGCATTTTTACTTGTTTTTATTCTATTTTCAATAATTGAATAAAACTAAGCCTTTGGGGTCAACTTTAAGTATAAATATAAAAATATAATTAATTTATAATTGAAATTATATTATTGCGTCATTCTTTAACAGTCGCTTATTTTTGATCGAAAAAAAAACAAATATCAGTTCGAATTGTAAATGATCGAAATTAACTCAATCAGAAATATGTAGTTCAGCGAAAGGCAACATATTTTTCAGAGAGTTATTTGAGAGGCAATGTTAATTTAAAAAAGTTATTTTTCAATTGATACATAAAAAGGTACTTTTCCAAAAAGTACTTTTTCAAAAAAGTATTTTTCAAAAAATTACTTTTTAAGGACTTTTTTGAAAATCTAATATTTTTAAAGTTTCTTCTAGAAAATAAGACTGATTTTAAAAAAGGTACTTTTTTGTAAAACAAAAAGGTACTTTTCAGTAAAATAAAAAGGTCACTTTTACAAAATAAACTTTTGAGTAAGAAAATTTAAAAAAAAATTTTATTTTAGAGAAGACTAAGCTAAACGGCACTGTGCTTAGTGTAAGTAGAAGTGTGAAATACCTTGGGGTGATACTTGACCCCAAACTTCAATGGAAGGCGAACATTGCCGAAAGAGTTTGGAAGGCGACCTGCTCTACCTCTGCCAGAAAGCTATAGGACCAAGATTGGGACTTCAGCCTCGAATCACCTCCTGGCTTTATAAGGCAGTAATCGAGTCGAATGTTCTCTATGGTGCTGTTTTTTGGTGGACCGCTCTCGAGAAAGTGGTTAACCAAAAGCCTCTTGATAAAGTCAGGAGAACAGCCGCTGTATTGATTCCTGGAGCTTTCTGAACTACCTCGACAAAGGTTTATGCCCTTCTCCACTGGTTACCCACCAAACTCCTGGTGTTGCAACAGGCCAAATGCTGTGCAACCAGACTTAATGCCCTCTCATGCTAGCTTAGGCCGGACATGGGTCACTCCAAGATTATCGCTCGGGATGTGCGCATACTATCAATGGTAGACTACATCTCTTCTGCACCTGCTCTGGACCACGGGATTCAGATCCATATTTCAAGTAGGGAGGAATGTAACGAAGTGGTTGTTAGCAATACTGTTGAAATCTACACCGACGGCTCGAAACTTTACGACAGGTTTGGTTGCGGAATCTTCTCCAATAACCTTGGACTGAGACTATTCTTTACACTCCCTTACTACTGCAGCGTATTTCAAGTCGAAGTAATGGCCATTCTGAAATCATCCGAACTTTTTGGCATTCGGATATTTTCGGACAGTCGGGCGCTTGTTGGTGCATACTATATATTTAGGCTAGTCCTGAGGTGTCGCTCATTAATAAACAAACTATCGGAGCGATCACAGATTGACCTGTTTTGGGTCCCTGGTCACGGGGATATCCAAGCGTCTTCCTGCTACCCGACGTTGGAATTCCTCTGGCAACGGTTAAAATGGCCATAAAGAACCACTACCTCAATTTGGTTCACAAATTATGGGTGGAGGAAAGCTCCTGTTATATCCAGACAACTGTGGGCTACACTGGACCTCAAGCGGATCAGGCAGCTGCTCGGACTGGACAGGAAATCTATAAGTATCACGGTGTTGGTACTTACTGGTCACTGTTTAATCGGCAGGCATGCTGAAAGTCTGGGTCTGCCCTCTAATGATTTCTGTCGCAGCTGTAACTCGGAGGATGAGGAGGAGACCGTACTGCACCTCCTGTGTCGCTGCTCATTCCTGCCTCGAAGAAGATTTAAAATTCTGGGCTCTCCTTTCTTCGGGACTCTTACGAAACTATCATCTCCCTCTAAAGGGGACAGCGAAGTTCATCTGGGAATTTTTATGGTTCTCAAGTGGGTAAGGGGAGTTGAACAGTCTTCCTTGCGGTATCACAACCGGCCATTCGATTGTGCTCAAGTGAGGTTCGTCGTGAGAGGCTGCCACTCCTAACTAATTATATTTTATTATATTAAATATCTTTTTGTAAAACTTGCTTTCAAAGAGTTAACTAATATTTAAGAAAAATGGTACTTCCTAAAAAAAGTACTATTAAAAATATATTAAATAAAATATATCTTCGTTTTAAAAAAAGTGATTCAAGTAACAGTTGCTTTTTATAGCTTTTATTTTTCAAGACATAATTTCTAATAATTTATTTATAAAAAGAATTTTAAGACAATTTAAAAAGGTTCTTTTTCAACACCGCGTTATTGTGCTATAATCATGTAAGTCACTTTATGTGATCTGTAACCAGAAAATAAAAGTTTTGTTTTTTATTGAACAACAATTTTCATTGTGAGCGATATAAACGAAAACAATAGCAAAAAATTTATTTAAAGGCTCCAGAAAATATTTAAAAGTTTAACATTTTTTTCATCTTAAAATAACAACGTGCATAACAAAATAAAAAAAAAAAAACAAATTAAAATAAAATTCTTTAAAGAATTTATTTAATTTATTATTAAATATATTTTTAATTTTATTATTTTTAAAAACTTTCAAGGCGTTTTTGTTGTTCTCTTTATTACCTGTTAAATATATTTGTTTATTAAAAAAAAAATTATTCCATAAATTTTTGAAACCTGGCAGAAATAGTTTAAAAATACTGAAGATAAAAACAGCTGTTTTAAATTTTTTATAATTTATTTAATGTTAAATAAAATATATTAAAATAAAAGAAATAAATAATTTCATTTTTACCATCTTAAAAATCTTAAAAAAATGTGTCATTTAAATTAAATAAAAAATCAAAAATGGCGATGACAAAATGGCGGGAAATCAATTTCTGACATTTTTTAATACGAAACTCTTAAAATTATTCTTACAAAAGAAAACTACAACTAGAAACTAGATTGAGATACCAGAATGTTTCATTTTACTCTGAAACATTTGCAACTTTACGCAATTGATAGTTTCCTATTTGGGAATTATCATCATTGACCACAATTATTTCATTGGGTTTGACAGCCTCCTCAAAAGAATCATTAGCCTCACCACTGTCGCGCACTTCATTGTTTATTTGTTCGGAATTATAGCCAGTTGCTTCAGCAGCAGCAGTTGATTGGGTGTCTTCTTGAATACCTGGTTCTTTAGCTGGCTGTGATTCATTATTTGTACTGGCAGCAGCGCCTTGAGGTCTATTGTTACCTTGGAAGATATTAAGTAGACCTTGTAGAGGACCTTGTTGTGTCGATGCAGGTTGAGTTTGTTGTGGTGTGCCTATGAACGTACTAACCAATTGTTGTATGGGACCAGCTGGTCTGGCAGTAGTCGCTGCTGAATCTTGTTGTTGTCCTCCCAAACTGGATAAAGTACTTTGGAATTGATTACCTAAATTCGAAGCGAATTGTTGTAGTCCCTGAAAAGCCTGGGTAGTAGAATTAACTACTGATTGGGCAGCATTTTGCACAGCAGTAACGGGATTGAAGAGTCCAGGATTTGTGGTCGCTGGAGCAGTCTCATCATTCGCCACCTGACTTTGAGTGGTTTGGCCGGTTATTTGATTGAAAAATTGTCCCAAAGGTGAGTTTTGTATTAATTGTTGTACGAAATTTTGTTGAGTTGTTGTTTGTGCCGGAGTGGCCTGAGTAGCTTGACGTACACTACCTTCAGGCTGTTCTGCTCCCTCGCTATTGCCAGATTCTTTATTAGCTTCTACTATTACTATCACTTGATTTGGACTCTGTGTTTCTAAAATCATAGATTTTTCATCTAAATTGTCTTTGACTTTATCATTTTCTACTTCTTCTTGGTTTTTGACAGGTTCTTTAACAGCTTCGTTAATTTCAGTTTGTATTAGTGACACGGTTTGTGGTATTTCAACAATTGTTGTTGTTGTTGCTTTTGATTTATTATTGTCTTCTAAAGTTTTAATAAGTTCCTTATCCTGTTCTTCTTGTACAGCTTCTTTAATTTCTTCCTCCACAATGGCTTCATCGATGCGACGTTGAGCATCCACCACAGCTTCAATAGCCTCTAATCTTTGTTCTTGATTTACATCTGTGGCACTATTTTCGACAATCACTACTGGCTCTAAATTTTTAATTTGCTGCTCTTTTAAGTTTTCAGGCTCCTTGATTTCTTCACCATCTTGTATGATGGCCACGGGTACAAGTATCTCTTCTGTATCACGATAAATACGTCTCTGTACTACAGCAGCTTCACATACTGTCACTACCAGGAGAAACCCTACAAAGGCGGTCAAAAAATGCATTGCAACTACTTTTTTTTTATAATCCACTTGTTGTGCCTAAAAATTAGCTTTTATCCAACCAACTTAATTTTATTTTTTTTAATCCACCCAATTTAAGTGCGCGTGTTTGTTCGATCGTTGTTAAGACTTGAAAATCACTTTACAAACTGTTTGAAATTTCTTTTGCAGAAGCGCATTTATACTCGGATTGTAACAACATGCAGGTATTATAGTTGATGTTGTTGTAATTTAAGTTGTATGTTGTAGCCACCAACAACACCAACACCAATACCACCATCACTTTTATTGATTGTCATTGTTTGCACATGGCTTTGAATTTAATATTTTTATCTTCTTTATTTCCATTCTGTAAGTGTGTGTGTTTGTTACTTTTTTTTCTTACTCTATAAATATTTATGTTTTGTACTGAATTCTTACTGATGGGAATAAAAATATTGATGTTTTTCATTATTGTACATAAATGAGAATAATGAAGTCATGTTTAATATTCTGCTTTAAAAAAATGTTGTTCTCAGGTTTGCTGAAAAAATGCAATGATTAGAGAAAATCTTGAGCAGGAAATGGTAAGGAATTTTAAATAATTATTTGAAATAAATTATTTCTTCATCATTTGTTTTTTTAAATTTAAATCGATTTTTAAAGGAAAAGTAACATTAATGAAAATTCAAAGTATTTCAAAACGAAAGACTTAAGAAAAAAACATGCAGTACAAATTTTGGAATATATAAATAATTTCTGTGGCATTTTGACAAAACATCTTAAGTCAGATTTGAAAAGTTGAAATTAATGTTGTTATTCATACGAATTTTCATTCAAAAAACATTTTTGTTTACGTTTTTAAAAATTGGTATTATAAACGTTATTTTTCTATAATTTTGGTTTATTTTATTATTTAATAAAAATAATTTTTTCACCCATTTTTTTTAATAACAATTTTATTATCTTATCTCGACTTAAGATGTTTTGTCAAAATGCCACAGATTTGAAAACTGAACAAAAAAAAATTCCGAAAAAAAAAAGATTTTGGTGCTGAAAATTTAATTTTAAAATTTAATTAACTTAATAAGTACTTTTAGGCTTGTTTGTCTTATAAGTGCTTTATTTAAGATACTAATAAAACAAATTCTATAAACAAATCTTTAAAACTCGTTGAATAGAATAAAAAAAAATCGTATTAAAAGTAGATTTAAAGCAGTGCTTTATATTAAAATAAGGGTTAAAAAAAGTACTTTTTTGCAATTTACTTTTAGAAATGATATTTTTTTTTAGTTCCTTACTTCTTTGTCTTCTTTATAAAAGGTATTTTTTCTAAAGAGACTTTTATTTAAAGTATTATTATTAAAGGTACTTTTTAAAAATGTACTATTTAATGTTATTTTTCTTACATATGTACTTACTTGTATTCTCTATAAAAGATACTTAAACTAAGGATACTTTTATTAAAAGTACTATTATTGAAGGTACTTTTTAAAAAGGTACTTTTTTATTGGTACTTTTAAAAATGATTTTTAAAGAATTTTTAAAGCATTTTTTTAAATATCAAAAGGCTTATTTGGAGAAGCACTTGTAGTGAAAGGTTTTTCTTAAATAACGTATGATTGAAGAAAGTATATTTTTTTTTTAAGTTACTATTTTAAGTACTATTTTCTTTCTAAAACAAGTATTGAATCTATTTTAAAAATTAAAAAAAGCACTTTTTAGAAAAGGTGGCACAGCATCAAGTTTCAATAAAAACTAATTAATTTAAAAAGTACCTTATTAAAAAGTACTTTTTTTAACGTACTTTTCAAAAAGTACTTTTTTAAAAATTACTCCAAAACAGTTTTTAAAGTGATACACCCTAAAAATGTGCTATTAAACAAAATATTTTGAAAAACTATTATAAAAAGTACTATTTTGAAAGGTTTTATTTAAAGGAAATTTCATAAAAAAGCCACTTTTAAAAGGCTAAAATAAGAGATAAATTAAAGAGTTTTATTTTTCGGAGAAAAAATATATACAAAAAATTATTTACTTAAAGGTACCTAGAAAAGTACTTTTATTAAAAGTACTTTTTGATTATACTTTGAAAAAAGCTATTTTTTGGAAAGATTCTTTAAAAAAGATCAAAGTATTAAAAGTCTTTCTCTTTTAAAAAAAGTACTTTTAAATAAAATAGGTAGTTTTACAGAAGAGTTTTTGCAATATAGAACATTTTAGAAAAATATTTTAAATTAGGAATTATTTTTTAATAAGTTTATTAAAAAAAATTTAAATCGTTAACATTCGATAAGTTATGAAAGTCGATTTAATAACAGTGATTTTTTATAGCGTTTTATTTTTTAAACAAAAGTTTTTATAAATTAAATTAAAAAAAAAATTTGGTACAATTTGAAGAGGTTATTTTTAACAGGTATTTAGTAATTTGGGTTTTTTATAATTAAAAAAAAACTTTTATTTATTCCTTCGTGTTATTGTGTTATAATCCTGTAACTTACTTTATATGGTCTTCAATGAGTTTTAAAAATAAAATTTTCTTTAAAATTTTGTTTGTTATTCAACAACAATTTTCATTGTGAGCGATATTAACGAAAACAATAAAAAAAGTCATTTAAAAGCTCCAGAAAATATTTAAAAGTTTAACACTTTCTTCATCTTAAATTAACAACCTCCATAACAAATTAACGGCAAAGATGAAAATCGAAAAAAGAATTAATGACCCAAAAACAAATGAAAATGAAATTCTTTGAACAATTTATTTTTTTACGATTTTTATGTATAACTTTTATTTGTATATTTAATTTTATTATTTTTGGTTTAAAATTTCTTTTAATTCTTGTAAAAGTGATATTTTCTTTAGTTTTATTAAAAAGCTTCATTTGGGTTAAAGTTTGTTTTATATTTTTTATTTTTAAACTTTGTAACTTCTAAAGGAAAAACCAGTTTCATAAAAATACATTTGATACTTTAGTTTCTTTAAGAAAAATCTAAAAATAAAAAATATTTGTTGCATAAGCCAGTCTCTTAGTTTAAACATGGCCAAAGCAAAGAATCTTGTTATAGAAAAAAAGAAAAAAAAAATGAAAATAAAGAAACCTTTCTTATGCCAAACATGATAAGCAGAATTACAACAAAAATAAAAAAGTAAAAAATCACAGCAGCATAATTTTGTTGCACAAGCAGATTCTTCTTCTTTTATTTACAACATTTTTTTTTTCTTCAGCATTTTATATCACCACAAACGCATTTTTATTTCTTAATGCTGCTTTGGCTACTTAAATGTTTAGTGAAGTTCAACGACTGCTTACAAAAGTCTGCAAAAAAAAAACGATCATGTGAAGAAACCAACAACTTTGATCAGTTTAAAAATTCTTAACCAATTTAAGTGGTCGTCGAATCAATTTCTCTTATTGCAAAATTCAACCATCAGAAGCCAGAAAGCAAAAGGCAACTTATTGTGGCCCCAAAAAAAGAGTATTTTATTAAAGCCTTTTCTTCAGACTGTAGTTCGATTGCATTAAAATTCTAAATAAAAAAAAAATGATTTGATTTTTTACACCAGAGAGAGTTGTTCTTTCACAGATAATTTCACTTGCAATTGATACTTAAAAAACGTTCAAAATAACTTCGGGATTTATTATCCAGACGAAAAGTTACTAAAGAAAGTATATTTTTAATTGAAAATATTTTTTTCATATTGTTTCCCATGGGGCTTACGAATCATTTTGTAAACTTTTCTAAAATCTTATAAAAATAATAGGGCTTTAACTGGGAATGCTTCCGATAAAGATACTCTTACAATTTAAACGAAATCTAAAGACTTCGATCTGATTTTTATGCTTCAATATGTCCTTTCTTTCCTTGAAGTTGGAACTTCTACCTTTTATAAATTTCACTAATATCTGATATTTTTTTAATTTAAATTTATAAACCTTTGACTTTTTTTATATTTGGTGGCCATAAAAAATATTTTTAATAAATAAAATATTCGTCATTGTATTATTACATTATCTCGACTAGATAATCGTCTATAATCAACAGCCTACGAATGTGAAATATAAAACTATCTTAAATTCAAATAAAATAGACAAACTATTATTTCTACAAATTATTATTTTCCACACTGACCCACATTAAGAATAGTTTACACTTTTAACAACAACAACAAAAATATTAATTCAATAATATTTTAAAACATTTGCATATTTAAACCAAGAAAAACTGGAAAAATTAAATTTCAACACTTCCTTTGACTGACTTAACTTTAAAGAACACTAGACCACGAAATTAGTATTAATGAATATAAACAATAACAACGCCACAGGTCTTCAAACAATACAATTTTAACGCTTTTACTTTGACAAAAAAAAAAAAAAAAAAAAAAAAAACAAAAATGAAAATAAATTTCTTTAAAACAAATATTTCTTTAAAAATTTAGGTGACAGGTAATCGAGCTTTTTTCTTCTACAATATGTGACACTTGGAAAGCTAAACCCGTTTTAGAGTCAATAGGCTGGTAAGAAAAAATTCATTAGTTACACAAAAAAATGCAGTCACTGCATAAATTTGTAAAAAAATCTGATCATAAAGTTAAAAAAGTAAGAAAAAGGTTTGCTGGCCAAGATGTGTGCAAAATTTACAAACCAATTTCCCAGCAGGCAAAAATGCAAAGCATTGTAATTTTTAATAATCCTCAATATTATAGCGTCTTCAAAGTTATTTCATATAAGAGACAAAATTTAGCAAAAGTAAAAAATTTTAAATTTACAAAATATTTTAACTTCACAAAATAAATGAAATTTTACCAAAAAATCGAAAATGAAGAAAAAATAAATTTTTTAAAAATATAATAATTTGAACATTTTTTAGGAAACAAATATTTCAAAACACAAAATCACAAACATGGAAATATTACAAAAAAAAAAATAAATAAATAATAAATAAATAAATAAAAATAAATAAAAAAAAAAATAATATACAAAAGAAAAAAATTGTGAATTCAGCAAAAATCGAAAATTAGAATAAACAAACAAAACAAAAAATTTAATACCCACGCGAAAAATGAAAGCTAACTAAAAATGTATAATAAAAAACAGTAAAACAATTAAAAAAATTATCTCAAGCAATAAAAAGAAATTTTATCCAAGGAGAATTAATCGAAAAAAAATTTAAGAATTCACCAAAAAATATAAAATTCGATTAAACATAAAAATAAATAAATAAATAAATAAATAAATAAAAAAATAAAATAATAAAAAAAATAAATTTAATAAATAAAATGAAAATTTATCACAAAATAAATTAATAAAGTAAATAAATAAAATTTAAAGTAAAAAATATTTAATAAATAAATAAATAAATAATAAATAATTAAAAAATACAGAAAGAAACGTGAAAGGTAACTAAACAAACCATAATTTCAAAAAGAAATTTCATAAAAAAAAACAAAAAAAAAAGTGACAGATCACAAAAATTTGGATTCACAAAAACAGGCGAATTCACAAAAACGTAAATTCTAATTAATTTAAAAAAATTTTAACTTCGGAAAGTAAACAGGAACGTTAAATAAAAAATCAAAATTCACCAAAACATGGAAATTTCACAGAAAACGATATTTCAACCAAAAAGTATGAATTGTCACTATATAAAAATTCCAAAACTCTTCAAATTATGTAATTTTAATAAAAAACCGAAACTTCGCAACTAAACTGAATGCTTGATAAAAAATAATGAAATTTTTTAGGAACAGAAGATCAATAGCAATTCTATATTTCAATAAAATTTCACTTAATATAAATTTGAAAATTCAAGGCTTAAGAATAAAACGGAAATTTTATCAATTTTGCCAAAAACTAGAAATTTAACAAAATTGTGAAAAAAATTTTATAAATAAAAACATTAAATTAAAGTGTGTGATAGAAACTGAACGATTTGAAAAGATTAGTTTTTTAAGGTTGTAACAAATTTTAATCGGTCTTAAAACACAAACACAAACCAAAAACAAAAATTTTTTAAACCATTTTGAAAAACGAAAACAAATTCAAAAACGATTTGTTTTTTAAATATATCGGTTTCCATCACATACCTGAAAAGAAAGAACTTATTTGATTTCATTTCATTAAAAATTTAAAACCAAATTTGCACGTCTGCTGGGCAAAACAAACTCTAATTGTAAAAGGAAAAAAGCACGAAATTTTTAAACTTTTAGGTTTTAATGGTCATCATCGAGTGGCTGCATCTTCATGCGTTTTGTTTTTGTTAAATCAAGTTCAATGACTTTTTATAAAGTCTGCAAAACTTAACAAAAAAACCAATAAGAAAACTCATGTTGTTTAACCAACAACTTTAATCAGCTTTAAATTCTTAAATTTTATAAAATGGTGTAAATTTACTTTTTCTTACGATGCACAGTGGGGTGAATGGTAGAGAAACTGGCGATTAATTCATATCAGTCGTAATTTTAAAATGTTCTTATTTTTTATTGATGAATCTATTAATATGCATAAAAAGCCAGCATTTAAAAAAAAAATTGTTGTATTATGGCCTTTTCTGTATTTTGGAGAAAATAGTCTTATTTAATTATTTTTGCTGTAACTTTGGAATGAAAAACAATAAATTAGTAACTTAAATTGTAAATTAGAGCATACTTTACGTGCCTTCAGAAAAAATATTTCTTTTTTGTTTAAATAAAAAAAAAATAAATATTTAATAAGCATTTATATTAGCAAAGTTTTAACATAAAATCCGTTTTTTCCCAAAAATCCATAACTCCAGAGATTTAATTCAAAAAATTCACGTTAGAAAATATTACGAATTTTTATTTATAAATATTAATAAACAGAAAACAAACATTTCAGAACATAAACATTAAAAAAAACTTATAGGGCTTTTTTATTTACATCATTTTATTAACTTCCTAACCATCATTATCTTCACAATCATCATCAAAATAGTCTTCATCATTATCGTTCTCACTCTGGGGAAGAATAGGTAACTCCAATGCAGAGTTTGGCATTTGCTTCATTTTCTTTTTACAACTATTTCTCATGCTTGAAATGAATAGATCAGAAGTTAAAAGAAATCTATTGAAAACGTCTTGTATGGTATTTTTCCTACTACATTTACGCGAAAAGTGCTCCCTATAACTTTTAAAGTCCTTATTTCTACCTTCTTGAGATTCTTCAGTTAGTTGGCCAATAGGCAATAGTGAAAGCGATATAATTTCTGGCCCATGAATAAAATATTTATGTAGAGTAGGAGGCATATAATACCATGGATAATTTTTAACAAATATCCTGGCAGTATCATTAGCAAAATTAGATAACCTTTCGATATTGATCTCAATGCCACTGGAAACAACTATTAATATTGTATGCATATTTTTTATCAACTGCAAATCAATTTTTGTAATTTCTGCAGATACTTCAGCATTCATAAAAAAACGCCTTGCAGTATTCCCATCAGTTGAGTTTCCAAAGCCTGGTTTTGGTTGATCAACAATCAATCCAGTTTTCTCTCTTAATTCCCTTTGAATGCGTCTTTTTGTATCAGCAACAATTGTTTTTTTTTTTCATCATCACATCTAGTTTGCCATTTTTTTATGGGGAGTTTATATGATAAGTGAATAAGACACTCAAAAAATCTTATCCAGCCATGAAGGACAGATAAACCAAACTGCATGTTATCTATATTAATATCTTTTGAAATCATTTTATCAATATTGTTGAACTCTTTACTTGTGGCGCCACGTATATAGCACTTTTGTATGGACTTTGTGTCTGTAATAGCGTTACAAACTTTACCGTCTATCATCACTAGAATTAGTTCGTGATTAACTTTCACTAATCTCTCTCCAACTATTACTGCGGAATCGTCAAGAGTCTTTTTTTCAGTCTCCACTCTTTCTTTTTCGAGTTTAATATTGTCGGTCGTTTCTTTCAAAAATTTAATTTTCAGGGGCCTGCAAAACCTAGTGGAAGACGGTCGAGGATTTTGCCAAATATTTTTTTTTTCCACAAACTAGTTTCAGTGGTACAATCGATGTTATAAATACTGAAGAGTCTGATGCGTTAATGTCATGAAAGGCTTGTTTATATGAACTATGCCCTGAACTTCCGTCAAAACCCCACTTGCAGTATAAAGTCATTTTAGACAGTTCTTCATTACCTAACAAATTTAAATCAATATTTTGTATCGAAAAAATACGCTTAGTGGTATGGTCTAATAGTGCTTGTAGATTTACTTGGGCTGACGTTTCAGTAATTTTTATTTCGTCTTGCTCTGGATAACATTTTTTTTTTACTTCTTGGATTATTTTGTATGATGGAAATTTCTCAGGCGCGGCTTTTCTAATTACATCATATTGGTATCGAGTTAGCTTCGCTTCTCCGCACTTAATTGCTGTGGGTATACCTGTTCTAGACTTGTTCGGTATTTTTTTGCTTTTGAAGGAGATTATATTGTTTCTTTGACTATTTTCGACGCATCTGTTTTTCCAGCAGCTCTCAAGATCATTTGGGTGAGAGATCATGGCGACCTCTTTTTTTGATTGGTGCTGGTGGTGGAATAAAGCAGATCGAAGCATCAAGCCAATTCTTGTTATTTTTTAAAAAAATTTCTACACAAAAAAAGAATGTTGTTTAATGCTCATATACCTAAAGTTGACGGTTCCATATAAAACTTATAGAAGTCTTAACAAAAACTATAATCACTTGAGTTATCAAAATTTTCTCTTTTAATCAATGCGCGCAAAATAACAAAAATGACTGAACTTTGAACACACCCTGCAAATAAAGTAAGCTATCAAGAACTTTTATTTTTGCAGTTAGTGATGTAGAATTTTATTTACTTTCATATGGTACCAAATACGGTTGTGAAAGTTAAAGTTCATCTTTTGAATTAATCGCCACTTGTGAAGGCTTTCACCCCACAGTGCGATGTTACAAATAATCAAGCAGAAAGCAAAAATAATAAAAAAAGAAAACCGCGTAAGACAAAAGTAGTTGGTTTCTTAAACTTAAAAGAACATGAAGATGAAAGGAGCAGTTTGTGAATATTGGTTTGATTTTATAAGAAAAAAGTGGTTAAAAATCTGCAAAAAATTATTTTTTTTCTTTTTACCTGATTTTAATTTCATATAATTCGAAATTCTTATTTTGATTTAATTTAATTTTCAGGTGCTATCAAATACTGCTACTCGACCTAAATTTTTAAAATTGAAATAAAAAGACCTGCACACTCTGATATGATTGTTAGTTTTCACGCCAAATTGCTATAAATGCTAGAAAGAGTTTATTTATTCTGCAGCGACAGCGCATTTAAAATTTCTAAGTATTCAAATGCGGCCGCTCATAACGTAGCACTCCATTATACAAAGGGATAAATTCTGTCATGTACAAGAAAAAAGGAAAAAATTTTGGCTGAGAATTTATAATTTGTTACCCAGTCATGTTTGTCTGTTTTTATGAGGCCACTTAAAAACTTGTCATTTCCACGACATTAAAGAGTGTTGCAGGGTACAAAAAAGAACTTTTGAAGATGCAGCATTGGAGGAATTTTTTGTCACAAATTTATATTAAAATCAAAACAAAAAGGTTCGATCACTACCGACTTCAAAAAAAATTTCATCTGTCTGTCTGTAACGGTTCAAGAGCATGGACACATACATCAAAATACATTAACTATTGGAACACCCTTGTATTCCATCTCCAAACTTTAAACTTGTTCAACTGTTTTACAGTTGGGCAATACACATCAAATTACAGCACTTATAGGGGCACCCTTTAATTAATAAATTCAAATTATATACTGGACGTTGTAGTAGACTTATCAATCAGATTCTATGTTAATTTTAACCGTTTGGCTATAACGGTTCAAAAGTTTGGCTTTATACATTAGATTATATCAACTATTGTAAAACCCTTTAATTTATGATTATGATAAGATATTTATAGTTTTCATTATACCAAACAAAGTAATTGATATTTTATCAAATTTTCAAGTGTTTGTATACAACGATGCCAAAAATACAGCCATATAGATCAAATAACATTAACTTTGGAAACACCCTTTAATTTTTTAATTCAAATTAAAGCAGACTTAGCAATAAATGTGCCTCTTAAGTTTCAGCGTTCTGTTTATAACAGTTTAAAAGCTTAGCCACATACATCAAATTAAATTAACCATTAGGACACCCTTTAATTTCCAAATCCACATTTTATACAGTTGGCAATACAGGTTTATTGTTAACTTCAAGCGTATGTCTGCCACTGTTTAAAAATATGGCCATATACATCGAATTAAGTGAACTATTGGGGCACCCTTTAATTTAAAATTTTGTAAATGAACACTTGTTACCATAACGGTCATAGTAATCTACAATCAGTCCAATATGCAGGCGTTTATCATTAACGGTAGGCACTATAAGGATACCCTTTAATTTTAAGATTTATTTTTGTATCACTTCGTTGGAGTTATAGTTATATTTTTTATTTTTTTTTTTAATTTTAAAGTGGTGCCCTTTACAGTTTATAGTGCACGTAACAAAACAGGCAAAGACATAAAATTATTGAGAAGAAAAAAAATTGTGTCAAAAGAGGCTGAAAGAAAACGAGAGGGAGTTTTTGCATTTAACGTTTTTTTCTTAAGTCTTTTGTTTTGGTACAAAATAACAAAATTCGAAAAATTATTGTTGCAAAATCAGGCAATTTTATTTTAATCTTTAATGAAATTACTAAAATATCTAATCAAAGTTTTTATTTACAAATTTAATGGAAATTAATTTTAATTTCATTTAATTTAAATAAAAACTAAAAAACAAAAATGTTGTCCAAAAATTAATCAAAATTTGCTCCGAAAAAAATGCCAAAATAGAAAAACTTGCAAATTTGAATATCTGAAACATACAACTAATACCTTTGCAAATTTCTTTCCTTGCTTAGTAATTTTTTATTTGTCGACTCTCGGTTATAAGATCTTTAACAATGAGGCTGGTCAAATAGTAAATAGTTTGCATAAGCTGGCTTAAGCTAACTTAAGCAACTGTTCAAATACATATAAATCAAAAGCGACAAGCAACAAGATACAATGTACTTAACAAAACTTTAAGTAAAGGCGAATTAATAACAGGTGGTAGTAACATCCCAGGTGACTTTTCTTGCGCTTGTGTATATTTTCTTCTTCGAATATTAAGTTATAAATTTACTGTTGTACTTCTTAGATTATGACAGCTACAAATAATTTGAATTAATTTGTACAAAAACAAAATTTACATAATAATTTTGCATTGCTGTATTTATTGTCGCCGTGAATATAACTGTTATGAATTCGCTTTGCTTTTTGTCAAGTTTCATAAAAAAATTTTATAATTAATCGATGTTGGAAAGGAAAAGTGCTTGAATGATCAGAAATAATATTTTACTGTTAAGACTAAGGCGATTTAATTAACAGGTGGTCTTAGTAGCTCAGCTAATTTTCGCTAGTGTTCAACGTTGTTGTCAAAATTTTAAAATAAGTTTAAAAATAAAAAATTTTCAAATAATTTGAAGAAGTGAAAATTTGAAAATTTTATAAAATAAAATTTCGAAACCAAAAAACGAAAATATTTGCTAGTTCTTTACTGTCTCATATCAGTGATCAGAGTTGGATAACTGATTAGGTGTTATTTAAAACCACTTGATCATCTAAAGTCACCATTTCTTTATCTTCGTTTTTTTTTATAAAAGATGTTTAAAGTCTGATCAGAGCATTGAAAGAAAAAAAATCTCACAAAAACTAACTTTGTGCTGAAGGTCTGAGTAAATTTATTTTGCCATAATTGCGTCAATTTCGACATAAGTTCAATTAAGCAGCAAACAAAAAAATTATTAAATATTACATAATAACAAAATATTAAAAATTGACTGTATTGACATTAACAATTGTCCACCCATTGTTATGATGACAAAAGTAAATACAACTGCTACTGATATTGGAATTGAATGTTATTGCCAAATTAGCATTTTTAATACTCTAAAGAAGAAAAAAGCTTGCAAACATTGAAATGAACAAACAAAAAATAAATAAAAAAACGAATAAAATAATTAACACCTTCGTCACATTTTTAAAACAAATAAGTTTTAAGCAAACAAAAAATTGCTCGAATTTAATTCATTTAAAAGCGACAAGACAATCGACAGCAAACAATTTTAAACATCAAATTCAAATCACTCCTGCATATTTATGACTCCATTATCATTTAAAACACTTTCACTATATTTGCAGCTACTACTCAATCACAACACATCGCACTTACAAAACAGTCTCATAAAACTTAAACAACTTCAAAAAATTCAATTATATTAAAAAATTAAACAAGTAAAATGTTTCATAAAAAATAAATAAAAAAAACGGAATTAAAAAGTTAAAAAATTCCTTTTAGTAAAATTTCTTTCATTTAATGACCATGAATTAGTTTAAATCATTTTTATTTGCTTTCTTATGTTCTAATTAAAATGAAACCTTAAGAGGGTGGTATTATAAATTTATTGCCTGTATGAAAAAACATCTAGAGTTATAGTGCGTTCATACATGCACTTTTATTGCGTCAATATTCTGTTTACTAGAATGTCAGACGATCAAGTTTTCATTCTTTAAAAATTTGCTGAGAATTTGCTTTCAAGTTTTCGTTCCATTGAGTCTTTCAAATTACACTCAAGAAAACAGCTGATTGAAGTTTTCCCTCCAAATTTGCATTAAAAATTCTGCTGTCAGTATTTTCTTGACATCTGCTTTAAAACTTGCTTTGAAATTGCGTGCAGCCTACGTCATAGCTTTCAATTTTTGTGAATTTTGACAAGCAGTTTGTGTAAATTTCTTGAAAGAGAATTGAACAAAAACTTGACCGTGTGACTGCACTGTTATTTTCAAAATTTAGTTAATGTTCAGATATAAAAAATTTTTGTTAGCTCCATAATAATTTCTAGCAAAGCTGCTTAAATGGACTCACTTCTGACATTCGCGGCTTCTTTGTCTTAATACCTAATAATGAAAAAAAAAAGAAATTAGTTATTTCTAAATTCTATTAGACTATTTTTTATTGTTAATAATTTAATACTAATAAATTTACCTTCTTGACTTGACTCGCCATATTTTCTTTTGTTTTGTTGTATTATGTTGACATATGTTATTGTAAATAATTTTGCTTACTAAACACACTTCTAAACAGTGTTGTATTTTAAGTTTTACTCAATATAATAACAATTTCGTATTCATTGAACAATATCTTATTTAAAGTTTGCATGGAATATTGAACTTATTAATAGCACATAGTGCGATAATCTCAATAAAGGCGCATATATTTTTCTGGTACCGTCCTCGTATTTATCAACAAAAAATTGCAAAATAAAAAAATTAAGTCACATGCAATATTTTTCTTTCTTATTACATAAACAAACACAAAACGTGCTTTATTAAATTAACTCTTTATTTAACGTTTAAAATACAATTTTGATCTGGTTTTTCGTTGGCTTTAAATTGAAATTGCACCAAAAGAAAAAATGAAAGAAATTATAAATTCACATCAGATACATATGTCATTTTTATGTCAATTTGGAATACCAATTATGATGCCGGGTTAAAAATATAAAATTTAGCAAATTTGTTTTCCAAAGGTGTCAAATAAAATTTCTTTAATTTAATTTCTTAAACATTCACTAATCAAAGAGTTTTTTAAGAAATATGTTTGGAAAATAATAAATAACCATTTGCAAAGCAGTGTTTTGTTTAAAAATAACATTTTTTATCGTGTAAATTAAAAAAAATAGTTTTGGATTACATTCTTCACTTAAGCCTTAATTGAGAGTGTTTTATGTTTTCTGTTGAGAATTTAAAAATAACTGTAAAGAAATGTTAACGAAAACAATTATATCACTTGAAATAAAATTGGCTATCACAGAATATATACAATAAACAGTTATAGGAGAGAATATTAAGAAAAGTCACGGCGAAATTATTCCAGGTGGCTGCATCAGCTTTAAAAGCAATTCGCCCTGCAAAATTTGGCTTAGTTGTTAAATAGTTACAATACAAAAGTAAAAGTAAGCAATTTTGCCATATACAAATTAAACAAGTAAGAGTGCTATATTCGGCTATGCCGATTCTTATAAACCCTTCACCGTGTTTGTATAACCACATGTACCATACATAGTTACATAGTTTAAATAAAAATCGGCAAAAGTACTTCTTTTCTACCATGCTTAAAAATAGCTTTTTTTTGTTAATTGTAAGTTTTGCTTAGGGTTGTTGTCCCAACTTAGGAAATGAAAAGGTTGCTGTATCAAATGGAAGCTCACTAATTTTTCAACATAACAACATCAGAAATACAAACGAAAGTTGAAAAGAGATAGGCTTAAGTCTAGTTTGGTGAAGTAACACCAATAAAAAAAAATATAAGGGTGACATAGTTGTCATCGGCACTTAATAATTTAAACGTTTTTTAACAAATTTACCATTTCCTAAAAGATCTTTTTAAAAGCTTTTAAATGATATCCATATTGATATCTTAAAAATATGGTGCGTGATCGTACTTTTCTATAAGAAGTTCAGAAGCCCATAACTCGGAAAATATGGTAGGGCACCAGTTTTTTCACTTGATGTTTTTTTATGTTTTAATTCTCTATGGCCCTTATATTTTTTTTATAATTAGAGTTACTTAATAAAACAGATTTGTTCTAAATAAGGAAAAATTACAGACAGGCGTGATGTTTTGCCAGCTGCCTCTAAGGATATGGATCGATCTTGCTGATTTTCAATGGCAAAATTTTTAATCTATTTGTATGTAATCGATTGGCGTATTTAAATTTTCTCTAAAGTTCTAGAATTATTTCCAATTTTGTTAGGTATTACACTAAGCAGCAGTAAACGCTCTAACTTGCAAAGCGTACCTAAACTGATTTTCACGGAGTCAAGAACATACAGGGCGAATTTCTAAATTCCCAATAAACCTACATTCAATTAAAGTGTAAGAGATTTAATTTAACAAATTTAATTTTGAGTTTTTCTCTTAGCTTCTTTGACTAAACATGAGCGGATTTTTATTATATATATAAAATGTACTAAATTTACGTATTAAAATATGGCTATTAATGTTTCTGTTATTAAGTTTAATTAATATTTTAAGTGCACCATTTCAATAAAACTTTACTTAAAATTAGTTTTTTATCTCTGTCATAACATAATATTTAAATTAACGGTATAATATCATCTCAAATGAAGTTTCTGTATTGCCATACACATTTTTTCATTAAAACTGATGGCGTTAGCTTCTGCATAAAACTCTTACTGCTCTGGCATCTCTTATTATCTAAATGTGCTGCCAAGTTAGCGAAGTGCAGTTAAAAGTTATTAGAAATTAATATGGATTTTATACAAGAGGCAAATCAGATACCAGATGGCAGCGTATATAACTTTTTCATTTGTTCTGGAAATTTTTCTCTCAGACGGAAATATTTCTGTCAGTCTGTTTACGAACAGTTAAACTGACTTTCAAGACATCAATTGCTTTGCATTCGAACAAAATATTGGGTTTCATAATGTCGCAGTACAAAACATCGACAAAGTAAGCCATTTTAAAATGTCGACAGTTGTTCGCAACGCAGTCACCACCGATCAAGTCATCAGTTTTAAAGTTAATGCTTTGTTCCGCAACTTAGAATCGATAGCATAACAGACATTGTATTGATACATTAACTTCTTTTTTAAGTAGAGCAATACACTACTTTTTATGATTAAAGAAAATGCTTTTAAAGCCAACTGTTTCGGGCCAGGAAATATTGTACCAATCTACGCGGACTGATTGAGAGATTGAAGAGTTTCTTTAGGTACTGTTTTATTTTATGTTACATAGTATACGTTCAATAATTTGATCTTGTAGAAATTTTAAGAAACAAAGTGAACGCACTTAAGATGGGAGCATGAGCATAGCTGATAATACTAAATTATTGCCACAATTTTGCAGATAAGAGTTATATTTTTTTATATATGGTGTTTGACAGTAATAGAATTGACAACAAAATGAGTGAATTCGCCGGCGCTGCTACCGGGTATTTGATTCACCTTGTATTGAGCGTTATAGGATGATTATTGGCACAAATTTCCATGTTGTCGCATTGTAGAGCTTGTTTCAATTATTTTTCCAAGTGCTATATTATATTGGAGAATTTGTAACATTTTGCTTAAATTGTTCTTATTCCATTGTATAGAATATTTTGTTACAAAAATTCATCACAGGTAAAAAAAGTGTCCATTAAAATAAAATGTAGGATTTGTTCAAAGTGAACAGTACTACGAATCAATTTTCAACACTTAAACAAATACTCTATGTCGCCTGTATAAAAAATAATAGATTTTGGCGGCTGAACTAAGTTTTTTCAACAATACATATTTACATTAAGTTTATGCTTGCAGGGTAACTAAACCCACCTTTTAACAATTCGTCTTGCAATGTAAGCAAATTAATTATTATTACTGGCAATTACTACTGTCAGACTCTATGTATAAAAAATATACAGCTGTAGAATATGTATACAGATTTTTTGTATATGTAGTTTGACAGTAATGTTTATGTTATATCTGTGATGTTTAGAGCGAAAATTAAGGAATTCACCTATTGCTACCACCTGGTAATTTATTCGCCTTGCACATTATTTATATCGCATTTCGCCGCATGTTTTCAAAATGTCAAAACTTTTGGTTAACTAAATTCAGTGCTGTTTTATCTTTAATAAAAATATCTGGTGGTAATTGCGTGGCGGATAGATTATACGAAATTTGTTGCACGAGAGCAATACAAGTTGCTTAAAAGTGTAAAAATATAATAAATATAAACAAACTACAGTGTTTTTAAAGCAAAGCCAACAAAAAATGTGTTGGAATTGTAAATTAAAGCATAAGACCAAAATTCCTGCTTTAAATGACAGTGATATATGAAAGCAACAACAATTTCAAATACAAAACAAGAACTCAACAAAACCTTAAAAAATATTAGTTTTTAAAAGAAAAGTGTTTATTTATTTAATAACATGCTAAAAAATTAAAACATTTAGTATTTCTAAGACCATAATTTAATATGCAAGTGATGTTTAAAGTAAAAATTTTATTTTACTATTTTGCTGCCTACTCATTTTCTTAACAAGAAGACAAAAACACTTGACAGCAATTGTCATTTTACAATTTGTTTTTCATACCATAGCAACGGCATGTAAAAGAAAGAGACAAAAGTAGAGGTTTTCTAAAAAAAACGTGTACCGCTCTCTGTGCATTTTTTATAACTTGTTTCTTTATTTTTTTTCTCTTTGTTCTTCCTTTTTGTGTGTTGTTTTGCTTTTGCCTCTGCATTTAATTTTTCTAGTTGGAAATACTTAAGCACCAATTGGACTATTTTTTCGTGTTTAGTAAGAAATAAAGTGTTAAATTTAATAGAAATAAACAAGTAGAATTTGTTTTTGTAAATTTATTTAAATAAAACCAAAACAACAAAAAATTAAATTTATATTTTATATAAATTTAAACACTTTCACAACAGTTACCAGCAATTTGTGCAAAAAATTAAAGGCAGTTAAAAAAGACCTTTGTGTTGTTATTGTAATTAAAATTTTGCAGTTATTTGTTTCTTTTTATTATTTAAACGTGTCGTATATTTTCGTTGGTCGGTCAGTTGGATTCGTTGTGTTTGTTGTCTTCATCTATTGTATGCAAATAACAAAGGCTGACTTCCAAAATGTATGAATACAAAGTTTGTATACAGTTTTACTGCGGCATTTAAACTTTTTTCATATGCAAAGTTCCGATACAACGCAACTTTATGCTTTGTTTAAATTTTCATTATGAAACAGGAATGTTGCAATGCACCATTTTTATTACTGACAAACACGAAAATGGAAAGGTCGGGAGTAAAATTTTTATTTGGTAATTTTTTTAAACCATCAGAAAATTCGAGTGGAAACTCTGCACAAAATTTCCTCGCTGTAATAAAATCTATTAAAAGAAAAAGAATTGTTTTACTGAAGCCAAAACACAGTGCAGAAAAATACAAATAATTGTTAATTTTGAGAAGTTATTGCAAAAATGCCGGATGCCAAGATATGGCTGCTTCTCCAGAAGTGTTGTTGCGTTGTTAATTCTTTTATAAGTCTCAGAATTTTAAAAACTTTCTGGTGACATCATCCCTCGAGAAGCGAAAGGTCTCATCCACATCCTTAATTTCTCTCAAGACTTACCCACAAAACGGTGCGCTTCTTGTGCTTTGAGCAAAAATCAGGTTTATTTCGCAACCTTGTTATTAAAAGCAATTTTTTTTTGCTCATGATTTCATTTTTTTCGCTGCAATATGTTAAAAATAAATTTTTGCTATTTATATATATTAATTATTAAAAACAAATTAACTTTTTTTTCTATGCCAGCAACAACGTTTTGTGGTTGTTTTTTTATTTTTTATGAGTAAACAAACGAATACCAAACAAAGCATCAACTAAAAAACTGATACCTGGTTGCTTTTTTACTGCCTTAAAAATACTCATTGTTGACGTTTTGAAATCGTATACATTGTAAATATTTTGTACAGCGGCTTTATGAAACAGTATACTTTGTTTGAATGCAAAGCAATTAACATTTTGGAAGTCAGCCAAAATGTAAAACAAAAATATTTTATAATTTTAGTTCAAAATTAAAAGTGAAAAAATTATATCAAAATTTAAAGTGAAATATATTTGTTTATAATCAACAACTTTCGATTGGCATAATATAAAAATTTAAATATTTACTCAATTCCTCATGTTGTTCTCAAGAAGTGCATTTATTTCTTAAACTTTAATTTCGATATTTATCTACGTAAACCAGTTAAAAAAGTAGCAAAAAAAAAAAAAAAAGAAATATTTTTATATTTTACAAGTGCGTGCGTGTGTTTCTTTCTTTTAATAAATCCTGTGCATAACTAAGTTTTCGAATCATATTTCCCATTCGTTCGTCAATTTATCGTTTAATTCTTTGCTTTGAAAATATTATTTTATACCTATTCGATTTTTACAATTTGATATAAAAAACGTGACTAATGCACTGTTCCATGGAGCGTAGCATATCAGCTGGTGGTACTACTAGCGTTTCAGGCCAAACAACACCAATGGCTTCGGCAGCTACAACAAATTCAAAAGATGGTAAGTTGTTGTTAATTTGTTTAAATTTTAAACTTTAAAATACAACAACATCTTTTTATATAACATATTTTTTTTATTTTTTATTTAAAAAGTGAAGATAAATTTAAATGTGGGTGAGCAACAGAGAATTAAATAAATAAATTCATTAATTGATTAAAACAACCAAATTAATTTTTTTTTTAATCTGGCCAAAGTTCTCGTTATTATTTATTTTTTAATTTAATAAAAAAATTTGTTTATGAATGTGTGTTAATATTTTAAGACCACGGGAAAACGATAAACGTTAGAAAAACGTAAGCCACCATTTTCTGGGTCCACGACCTTAAGTAGTGCACTTCTGTAATGAAAAAAATGTATGAAAAAATAAAAACTCAAATGGGAACATTTGAACAAAAAGTAGTAAAGTTCGCGTATAACTTATAGGACAACCCTTTAAGATTTGAATTCTATATTTATGCATAGCGGCCTTGTTCTTCATAATAAATATGTTATTCGAATTTAGGCAACTTGCCTGTGTTTTACGATTCAAAAAATAGGTGCGCGAAAATTTCGTACTGTATGGGACACCCTTTAATATAAATATTACTTTAGGCTTGTTGAAGCGGAATTAAAAACAAATATTCTCTGTAAATATTATACGATAAGGTTATGTATGACAAATTCCCGTTACCAGTGGGTAACCCTGTAAAATGTCATTTAAATCTCTTTATATTTTCTTTTAAAGTAAATCTTTAGTTTACGAAATTCCGCATAAAGTACAATTATCTGTCTGTCGCGGTTTAAAAAGTCAGCTCATGTATGGGAACCCCCTGTAATTTTTATGTTATTTGCTATACTGGAATTTATATTTAATATGGCAAAAGTAACTTGGTTACAATTTTTAAGATGATGTCTGTTACGTTTTAAAACATAAGTTTAAATAACCAGACATCAGTTTACCTCGGGGTCACCCTTTAAATTAAAGTTTTGGGTTTTCACTTTTTTTTGTTTAAGCGGCAAAAGTAATGCAAACTCTTTTTATGTCTTTTATCTTTTTTTATTGCGGTTTAGTAGAAAATTTATCACAGTTTTTTATCTATTTGGACACCCTTTAAATTTGGAAATTTTTTTTGTTCTGGTTTTCCGTGTTCAGGTTGAAATCAACATTGTCAAGGCTCTAGATGAGCTAGAGAATATTTTAACACTTCAATCGATCAGACATGCTTTCGAAAATTTGCTATTGAATATCAGCCAGATAAGTCCATGTCCTTAGAGGCAGCGTTCAAAACATCACGCCTGGCTCTAAATTTTCCATATGATTCAGGACAATGAAATATCTCCAATCAAAAGAAACCAATAAATAGGGCGATAGAGAATTAAAAACTAAGAAAAAAAATATCCGGTGAAAAAAATTAGCGCTCGCCCATATTTTCCGAGTTATGGGCCTCTGAAATTTTCATAAAAAAGTTCGATGGTCAATATGGTCAATATGGGTATCATTTAAAAGCTTTTTCAGAGATCTTTCATAAAAAACTAAAATCTAAAAAAAATGCTTAACCCATTAAGAGCCGATGACATTTTTTAGGTCAATTTATATGTGAAGAACTTAAAATCTGATAAAACATGATTTGCAATAACTCTTGTTTTTCATCTTATTTCTGAAATTATAACACATACTCGGCTGACTTTTTAATCTCTTTTATAACGTAACGTCAAGCTTCTTTAAACAAATAGCATTTCAATTTATATAATTTACAACAGACATTTTAATTGCTATCGCAGACATGATGTTGCACCACTAACAAGGTGTTAAAACATTGTTTAATTTAAAAACTTTCTTAAATCATTTGTTAAATATATTTTTATTTGTATAAACAACTTGGCCATAATGCCGGCGTATTAATATTAATAATTATTCAGTTAAATAGAGCTTTTATAAACAAAAATCAAATAAATTAAAAAATACAAATGTAACTTACGTTTGTGTTGCTGTGTGCATGTGTGTGCGTGCATTCGGGCACTTGCTTTGTTTACTTTATTATTTAATTAAAAATATTAAATTGTTATTGATCTTTATATTTTGTTCGGTTTTCTTATATAAAAATTAATATTTTAAGTTCATTAACATTTTCCTTGAAAACAAATTTTTTTTTTTAATTTTGCAAACAGATATTTTCTTGGCAATTCCAAAAATATTTTTGTTTAGATGAAGAGAAAAAAATGAGTTTTTATTTTTAAGTAAAATTTTTACTGTTTAAAAGTTTATTTTTAACCCCTCATCAATGATTTGATGCAATAAAGCTCGCGGTTAATGTTCGTTAATAAATTTAAACCGAGAGAGAATTTAATACATTAAGCGCTGCTGAATTTTAATTTGATTTAATAAGTTTTAATATCAATATTAAATATTTTAAATCAAAATTAAACTGATTTAAAAGGTTTTACTGATGAGTTTCCAAAAAATGTAACGATTTAAACTGTTAGTTAGTTATTCCTACTTATACCTGCTAAAAGACTTGTTTTTCTTTTTAACATTATAGTCGTGGTAAATTTTATTTTATTTAAAATATTCTGCTGACTATTCAGTAACTACATTTTTTGTGTTATATTTATGTCTCACAAACAATTTGCATCGGCAATAAAATTAAACCGTCAGACATTCATTATTTTGTATAAAAAAAAAAAAAAAAAAATAAACAATAAAATAAAATAAAATAAAATGTTAAAATGTTGTTTGTAAAAATAAACCATTTATGAAATAAACATACGTTACGTTTTTTTCTTTTCAAATCTAAAATTTCTATTGATTGCAAATTCCAGCTCGCCAAATGATATTTTACTCTACTCTAGAGTTACTAACAGTGCCCACGACATCGTCCGCGTATCATTTCTAATTTTCTTAAAATTAAATTAAGAAAAATTTGTTTTTAACATTTGTTGTAGAGTTCTGTAAAAAGTATTAAAAGTTTTCAATCTACAAAAATTAAATTTACTAACAACTGTTTTTGTAAAGGATGATTTTTTTGCTATTATCTTTTTGGCAACACTGGTTTAAACAGCTGACGCACGTTTCGTGTTTTGTTTCACTGTCAAACATCTTTTATTTGGTCTGTAATTTAACCATGAATCGTCTTACAAACGAAAAACGCTTGAAAATTATTGAATTTTATTATCAAAATGCGTGATCTGTTAAGAAAGTTAATCGCGCGCTTCTTTCATTTTATGTTCAGTTTAATCGACCCATTGAAGCGTTTATTTGGGCTACTGTGAATAATTTTCGCATCAAATTTACATTGTTGGGCATTAAACCACCAACACGCTTACGTAGAGTGCAAACTGAAGAAAATATCGCAGCTGTATCGGCCAGTGTTGATATTGACTATCAATTATCGATTCGTCGCCGTTCGCAACAATTGGGCCCCTGTTACTCAACAACGTGGAAAATTTTGCGGAAGGATTTAGGTGTGATGCCTTTCAAAATACATCTGGTGCAAGCTTTGAAGCCGAACGACCTACCGCAACGTAAAATTTTTGGTGAATAGGCTCTTGGAAAGTTGGCCAAAGATCCAAAATTTGTGTTCAGCGACGAAGCTCATTTTTGGCTCAATGGGTACGTAAATAAGCAGAATTGTCTATTTTGGAGTGAATATCAGCCAGAAGCATTGCATGAGCTACCAATGCATCCAGAAAAAGTCACAGTCTGGTGCGGTTGGACCGTACTTCTTCAAAGATGATGCGAATCGTAACGTAACTGCGAATGGTGAGCGCTACCGTGAGATGATATCCAACTTATTTTTGCCCAAAATACAAGAGCTTGACTTGCATGACATGTTGTTTCAACAAGACTGTGCCACAGGCCACACAGCACGCGCAATAATGGACTTATTGAGAGGCGTGTTCGGTGAACATTTTATTTCACGTTCGGGACCGTTCAATTGGCCGCCTAGATCATGCGATTTAACGACTTTAGACTATTTTTTGTGGGGCTATGTTAAAGCTCATGTCTATTTAGACAAGCCCGCTTCAATTGACGCATTGGAAGACAAAATTAAAGCATTTATTCGTCAGATACCGGCCAAAATATTGGAAAGAGTATTCCAAAATTGGATGGACCATTTGAGGCGCAGTCAAGGTCTACATTTGCATGAAATAATCTACAAACATTAAATTCTATGGACCCTACTATTGATTCAAACAAAGATTTCATGCATTTTTCTGAATTTTATGTTTTTTTTTTAAACTTTCCTATAGCTTTTAAAAAATCACCCTTTACCATTATGCCGATAAAATTGGGTGACTTCACATTGGTTTCATTAATTTCTCTACGAAATGACATTTTTATGAAAAAAAAGTATTCTATATATGAACCAAGGTTCTAAGGTACGTCCTCACAACATTTAATTCAACTCGAGCAGTTTTTACGTGATTCGAACACAGACAAACACCCAAACAAAAATTCAAAAAACTGGTGTTTTCTATTTCATATCGATTATTATCTTCATCATCAACAAAATTTTCAAAAAATATTTCATGTACAGAAATGACCCCGTTACTATTTTATTATTTCTGTTTTTCAGAAAATGAACTCAATTATGTGTGTATGTACAATAATCGCAACTTCAATCGGTCGTATCCATTAGTCAATAGGGTGTAAATTCGTGAAACTGTTGGGACAATTAAATAAATGCACTGGGTCGTGAGGGCCTTGAAGTTAGGCTCGGCGACGGTTTAAGGTGTCAGAAACAACTATTCGTTCACGGTAGCAGCTAAGAATACTGCACAAACCGGATCTTAATTGTGCTACAACTAATCTAATTTTCCTGGTCAAATGCCTCTTATTTCCCAAAATTGCTAGGGGTGTTCATTTGAGACCGGCTACCACTGCAATAGATTTTGGGTATCCGCAATGGCCACCTGGTTTATCGTAGCTGAAATGAAATACCAGATATCATTACAATACAGCCTGAAGTGCGATTCACCTCGTAGTTAGGGTGACTGGGCAGGTGACAAGCCAATAGGAATTGCTTGGTCAATAGTTTGTTGTGTTGTTTGATCGGAATCATCTTAGTCTCCTCATGTAAATAATCTACATTAGTCATCTTAACACATCCTATATCGATTATGAGTGATTAATTTCGTGAAGTTTGTAAAACTCGTCATTTAGTATCACTGAGGAGCGGGGCCAAAATCGGGGCAACAAAATTAAGGACAGAGCGACCAATTGCTCTGTACGTTGTCGCTATTGTCTCCTTAGTCATTCTCTAGTAGGTGATAGCGAGTGTTTTTAGAAATTTGTTTCGAGTTTTCATTTTGTGGTGGATGTATGTGGCGTGCGATGTAAAGTGATGGAGGCTTTCGACGACTACGCCAAAAATTTTTTAGGTTCTGTACCGTATGGATACAACAGCCTTCGACTGAGATGTTTAATTCCATTCTTACTTCTGTAGTACATGAAGTGAAAAGGGATACAGATGTCTTTTAATGTGATAGCTGAAATCTAGGTTTTCTGAAAAAATTTCAAGATGGTGGCCAAATATTGTGAGATTCTGGCACTCATATCGTCAATTTTAACACCTTTATGGCACGCCCATTCTTATTTTGCGTAATTTTTAACTTCCAGCATCTGAACTCAACACACGGTTGTCAACCATTTAAGTAGTTAGCAATCCAGTATCTGACATCGTGGTGGAGTTCGTGATGTCATCAGTACAGAGTAATCGACCGTGTCAAAGGCCTTAGTTATTCCAAGGCGTTGGTGGAGATGTCTGTCTTTTGGTTGCAAAACAAAATGATTACGGGTAATGAGTTCAACTCCCATCAGCATGGTGTAAATAGAGAAAACTAATTGATGTTAAGTAGCTACAATAAATAAATTATTTTAAAAGCAAAAAAAAAAAAAAAACAAAATGCTCAAACTTCTCGAAATTCCCAAAATGACAAAAACAAAAAATTGAATTTGTGGTAGATAACCGGACGATAGCGCCTGTGTATAAGAACAGCGAATGGAATAGTTACTTTGCATTAATAGGTTTAACGCTATGCTTGTGAATGTCACATGATCGGTTGGGACACCCTTCACCTCAAAGTGTTATTTTTTGTACTTGTTGCTTTAGCGGATATTGTTCTACATAAACGGTGCAAGTTTGACATGTCTGTTGATTGCAGTTAAAAAAAATTACACAATTTTTATGAATTTATCTTTACTTTCGGAACACCTTTTAGTTTTTAGTATGTGTAGTATTTAAAGAGCCTTACTATTACAGTTCCAGAGATAGTTGGCTGTGACAGATGGACGACGTATAGTCATTACAGTGTTAACGTTTTTACTTTGGGTGCAGAATACTTATAATGTTGTGCTGGTGTTTGTAATCAAAAATTAATTAAGTTAATTTCAAAAATTAAAAAAAAAGTGAATTAATTATATTTCTCGGAACTGAGTTCGAAATTTTCAGTTGTATTTAAAACAAAACTCTCCCTCTTCTTATTTTATTGTGATTGTCAGTCAGCTGGTTGAAAATAAATCTGCCAACAATTAAAAGCTTTTTTTTTTCTAACCTGTTCTAATAAATTAAACGATTATAATTAAGGAACTAAATACTTCATGATGTCATAAATATTAATAAAATACAAAAGGATTAAAATTAGATTTATTTTTATTTTCCAAGAAGTTGTGTTTTGCTTCAACGATGCTTTAACTAAAGCGGATTTGTAGGATTTTCTTTTAATCAAAGTGCCTCGAAATTTATCGAAAAAAATTAAAAATTTATGTTAAAATTAAGCAACATTTTTTCCCTTAAAGACGTCTACCAAATCCCGCTCTAAATGGTGTTTTTTAAAATTTTTTTTTATTTTTTTTTTTTACAGACGGAGGTGCGCAATCTGCTTTTATTTATTTATTCATTTATTCTACAACAACATAACAGAAAAATAAAATAAAAATTGTAACAATCTGTAAATTAAATATTCAATTGTGCATATTTTATTTTTCTATGTTTTTTATGTTTGCTTGCTTTCTAGCTCTTCTTCAAATTGATAAATACTCCAAAACAGTTGGTTGTTATTTGTTTAAATATGGAGTTTCTTTTCGAAATGCGAAGCTGGCAGCATAATTGTTCGACCAATATTTTAGCAGGATTTTTAAATAATCATTAAAACGGAAGTTGATCGAAACGTTGGGGGAAAAAATTTAAATAAAATAAAGGAATCCTCCCTCTGTTTGTCCGTCTGTCACAGTTCTTTATCTCTGGAATCATTGAAGGTAGAATCTTGAAACTTGCTACAAAAGGTATAAAGCTTTAACCGCTATAACAATAACTACTCCAAATTAAAGGGTGCTCCGAAAGTGATGTGATATTCATGAATGTAATTTTTTGAACTGTGATAGGCTGACACTTCAAATTTTTACAGTCAATGTAAAAGTATGTCCGCTATAGCAACAAGTACAAATAATAAAACTCTACATTAAAGAGTCTTCCAATAGCTAAACGAATTTCACACACGTGGCCTTGTTTTTGAAGAGTTACTTTGGGAGACATTTTAAGTCCATTAGAAAAACAATTGCAAGAATTAAAAAAAAAAAACATAAATATAAAGGGTGTCCATGTAGTGACATTATTTTAACCACATGGCTTTAGTTTTTCAACTGTAGAAAGCAGAAATTTAGACTTTACAGCGAATATGCACAAACTTAAAAAATAACAGTTAATTCCATAGAGACCGTAATTTGGATGAATATGGCCTTATGTTTTAAAACGTTATAGGAAGAGACACCTTCAATTTTCAACAACAAATAAGAATTAAGATAAATTGAAAAAGTAAAAGGTGGCCGGCCCATACATTGCACCCTTCATGAGTTCAATTCACACTTGGATAATTTATTTTCTTAAATTTTTTTACACCGAAAACTTTAAATCATTTACAAAGAATTAACTTACCCAAAACATAACTGTACATCCCTCGTACCTAAATATATGCTTTCGCCTGCCATCGAATGTAATCCCGCAAAAAGTATGTACTTTTTAAACAATAAAGTATTCAAATATAAATAAATAAATAAAATACAAATTTAAATAAATATGTTGGAAAATTTCCAACAAAACTCTTCAGTTTTATGACACAATAGCAACAACAACAATAAGAACAAAACAATAACAGCAACAATATGGTGAACACAATCGAAGAAGAGTAAGAAAACAATCATAAAGTATCCAGAAGATACAAATTTTATTTTTTTGTTGATAAAAAAAATAAAAGTCATTAAAGTAAAAAAATATCTTTTTAATTTTTTCTGCGCTGTTTGACTTTACGAAGGAGCCAGAGATAAAGGGAGAGAGAGAAATGGAGAGAGTTAACAAATGAGTGGCTTCCACTTTAAGTACTTGATAAATTTTTGCAAAATAATAAACCTAAATTTAAGATTGCCTTTTGTTATTCACTTTCATGGTTTTATTATATCCAATTTTACCACTAATTCATATTGATTTTTTTTTCAATATTTTTTTTTAATTTTAAAAAGCACTTTTAACGTACCTTCTATTAAAAGTACATTTAAAGAATTTTTTTTGTAAGCTTGCTTAAGAAAATATAATACAAAAAACCAGAATTACTTTACTTAAGTAAAAAGTTTATTCCAAAAAGTACCTTCTAAAAAAGTACCTCCTAAAAAAGTACCTCATAACAAAGTACCTCCTAAAAAAGTACCCATTAAAAAAGTACATTGTCGGAAAATGTTTTTGAAGACAGCATATTGAAAAAGCATTCAAATAAAAAAAACATTACATTATTAAACCCTCTTTTTGTAAAGAGTCTTATTAACAAAAAACATCCATTTAAAGAGAACCTTTTATGAAAGTACATACATACATTTAAAAATTTATTCTGTAGAGCAAGAATTTACCTTAAATAGTAATGTAAAAAATTGAAATGTATATATAAATGTACATTTTCTTAAAATGTACCTTTTAAAAAAAGTACACAGAGAGGTAAAACACATAGAAATCAAATATTAAATATCTTTTATAAAATAATTTAGTAAAATAGGAAAAAAAGTACTTTTTATAATAAGTACCTTTTATAAAAAGTACCTTTTATATAAAAAGTACCTTTTATAAAAAGTACCTTTTCTAAAAAGTACGTTTTATAAAAAGTACCTTTTATAAAAAGTACCTCTTATAAAAAGTTTCTTACGTAAAAAAAATCAATCTAGAAAGTATGTTTTAGAAAAGGTACTTTTTTTATAAAAAGTACTTTTAGTACAAGGTACTTTTTTTTACTCTGTTAAGGAAATAAGCCAAAACTGGTCGCATACGATACTATGAATTGTTTTTATTTTATAATTTTGGATTCCGAAAATTTTAGGAATCACGAAATGTGTTTCGTTGAAAAGATAGAAATCTCGTAAGAAAAACATGGCTCTACCGGAGCTGCAGTTGAGATATTTTTGTTCTACGTTAAAATCACATTTGGAACAAGTCAATTTGTTAACTGATAACACTAAGATTTGACACAGGTTAATATTCATTTTGAATTATTTTATATTTCTGAGAAAAAGTTATTATTTTATATTGCTATGGAAATCAACCTTGATGTTAAAGCATTTTTTTGCTCATTTTTTTGTGTTGCTAAAAATCATTTATAATCTTAAAATGGTTTTACTTATTTGTTTATTCTTTTTATTAATTCCCTCATTTTTTTATAATGTTTCCATGATTTATTTTTTGCATTTTTAATACCCAAAAATCATTAAAAAAATTATTTATTTTTCTTCAAATATCTATTTGAGAGATATTTTCAATAACAATCTGCAATGGTTTTGTTGTTGGTTTACTAATATTTTAACTTGGAACTATTGGACTGTAAAACTTTATAATGGCTACAAACAAATTAGTTGTTTTAAGCTGCTTAAGAAATATAAAATTTTTTTTATTATATTTCAGGTTTTCAGAAAATAATTATTTAAAAAATACTACTCTTTCTAATGTTTATAAACCAAGAATAACTAGAAAATAAAATGAGACAAAGATAAACAATTGCGTACACTTGTTTCCCTAGTTTAAATGGAAGGAGACAAACTTGTCAAACGTATAAAATGTTTTTTTTTTTACTTTAAGAATTATTTGTAAAACTTAAATACAGATGAAGGAATAATTTCAACATAAATTCCCTTTATTAAGAAATAAATTTTCCTAATTGGATTTCATTTTCACACCTGTGATTTTATAAAATGATAATTTTTTATGCGTAAAATAGATCAGATTCTTTTTTTTATTATTTATTACTTTTTAAATACCAGGGTGGAATAATTAAATTTCTTTAAATAAACTTCTATATTTAAAATATTTATAAACCCAACTGTTTATTGTTAAAGAGCATGTAACTGATATTTTTATAAACAAATTGTAATTAAGTTTCTTTAATGGAATTTCTATGAAGTCACAATCTTCAGTAGTGTAAATGAATTTATTTTTATTTATTTATTTATTTATTTTTTTTCTTCATTTAAAAATACATATTGCAAATTAGACTATTATTTGGAAAATTGATAGTTATTTTCACACATTACAGCAAACACACATGCACACATTTACTTTTGCCAACATTCTCTTCAATCAATTTTGATTATAAATTTTATAAATAAAAACTTGAGCAAAAAGAAAATTAGTAGTTTCAATCACAGCTGCTACATCTTAAAAGTGGGATCGACAAAATTGAAACACAAATATGGTTTGTAAAAAAAAACATATGAAATTTGTTTTTTTTTTTTTGACGTAATTTGTCGTATTAATTCAAAAATTCTTGCCAGAGTACAGAAAAAAGGGGATCCAAAAAAAGGACTGGCTTATAAGGTATTGAGCGCAGTGGGGGATTTGCTTAAAAAATTGTAAATAAATCTGCAGTATGCAAATTAAAAAAACTAGTTGGCTTTTTAAATTTTAAAAGTTTGTGAATGTTTTTTTTCACCGAAAAGGGAAGATTTATGTTTTATTGAGCCTGAGGACTTCTTCATTATATTTTGAACGCGTGAAAATGTTTAAATTAGCTAACAAAAAAAAAAAAAAAAAATATCGGAATAATAAAGAAAAAAATAATTTTAAACTTGATTTACGTAAATTCCACAATTCCTATACGAGGGCTGCTCTATATATTTCTGGCCTAATAGTGAAAATGCGACTACTTATCATCAAAAATGGTTTTATTGTTTTTCAAAGTATTCTGCAGCATGATTTATACACTTTGGCATGCGCTCAAACCAGTTGTCGAAGCACTTTTTCCACTCCGATTGAGACACCTCTAAAACATGGTTTTTGAACACTTCAACAGCTTCTTCTGGCGACAAAAATCGTTGACCACGCATTTTTTTCTTGATGTGCGGAAACAAGAAGAAGTCATTAGGTGCCAAGTCAGGGCTGTACAACGGATGACCCATTAATTCGACGTTATGGCCGGTCAAAAACGCTCTGGTTTAAGCCGATGTGTGAGAGCTCGCATTGTTATGGTGAACAATGATTCGTCTTCTCTTGTTGGTTTTTCGAATTTCTCCGATGACTTTAGGCAAACAAGTTGTAGTGTACCACTCAGAAGTGACCGTCCTACGTTGCTCAAGCGGAACAGTCGCCACATGACCAGTTTTGCTGAAGAAACAGGCGACCATTTGCTTCGAAGTGCTTCTTCCACGAACAACTTTCGTTGGATTTTGCTCGTCTTTGAAGACCCACACGGTCGATTGTTGTTTCGTTTCGGGCTCATGATTCGTCACCTGTGACGATCTTATAAACGTCTTTTGAAGCACCGCAATTGTTTTTTTGCAACATTTCTTTGCACCAATCGACACGAGCCTTTTTTTGAGCGACTTTCAAGTTGTGCGGGATCCAACGAGAACAAACCTTTTTTACGGCCAGGTGTTCATGCAGTATCCAATGTATGCTGGTGGAAGCAATGTCCAAGGATGTCTCTATCTCTCGGTATGTCGCATGTCGATCTTGCATTATGAGTTCACGCACGGCGTCAATGTTCTCTAGCACAACAGCCAGGCCAGAAAATATAAATAGCAAAATTTCCAAAAACGGGACTTTTCAGTTATTTTTGCTGTATTTGGAGAAATTGATGTTTAATTCAGTTTAAACATTTTACAATTATCTAAATTCTTAAAATAAATTTCGTGATAATGTAAAAAAATAATACTAAGGTTGATAGGCGTAAATCCCATAATTCCCAGAAAGTTTTGAAAAATGTCCAAAAATTGAGTTTTTCAATTTTTCTTCTTTTTACTAAAAAAAACAGCTTAAGGAAGAAATTTTAATTGTGGGGTAATAAAGAACATAGTGAAAATTTAAAATATACAATTATAAAGCTTCTTTATTTAATATTCAGTTCTTTTAAAAGTGGATGTGATTTTTTAAAACTTTTTAAATGATTTTCTCCCAAAAAACCGGAAAAATTCATATAAGTTGTAACGCTTTTTATTAATAATTTTTAAAGATTATAATGCAATAATGTGAAAAAGAAATTATATAAAGATTGATTAATGTATAGCCCACAATTCCCAGAAAATGTTAAAAAATTCCAAAATTGCTGCTATAGAGTTAACAAAAAATTCCGTATAAAAGGTATTAAAGAGCGTAAAAGAAATTTAAGCCACATCTGTGGTTTTTAAAATTGGGAATTATTTCTCTTTTAACTTTGTAAAAACATTTCTGAAAAAAATTGAAATTCTATGTTTTTTTAGCTTTTGGACTACTTAATATTTTTTAACGCTTTATAATTTCTTGGTTATCCAATATTTAAAGAAAATTTCGCAAAAATGCAAAAAAAAAATTTAGTAAAATAAATCCCAAAATTCCCAGAAAATTATTCAAAAGTTCCATAAATGGGATTTTTTCCTTTTTTTGCTATACTAATATCAAAAAGTTTTGTGGAGAAATTCCAAAAGCAAAGTATTAAGGACCATTTTTATTTAGGGTTTTAGGAATTAATCCGCCTTTAATTCTCTTCTATTTTCTTTTCTTTGCTTTTTGGCATTTTATCCATTTTTAAATTTTAGTTTTAAAAATAATAAACTATTTCTCATTCATTTTTTTACAGCAAAAAAAAAAGTTTTTTTTTTCAAAACAAACATTAATATTCATTTCGTATTCTAAACATTCATCTTTTATAATTTACTAGTCACAGAAGGAATAAATAAAAAAAAAAAGTTGTAAATACTTTTTTCGAGTGCATACAATTTGCCGCATTTTTTGTTTTTTTTTATTTCGTTTAATTTTGCTGACGTCAACATTAAAGTCTATTTTTTTTGCTGTTTTCAATTAAGTTTCTTCTAAATTTAAAACTGGCTGCGACTAGTTACTTGTTATTGTTTTTTGTTTTATCAATTTATCTTATTTTTCTTCTATAAATTTTTTACCCTCAAGTCTTATCATAAGTTGTCAGTTCAAAAATTATTTTACTGCGAATAGAATTTTGAATTTTGTATGCAGCACGAAGTACTTTATGCATCATTTTCTATTCGATTAAAGTCTTTTAATATATCATTTTAAAGGTATAAAATCAAAATACAATGTGAATCATATAAATAAGGAATGAAAAATTAAAGTTTAAAGTTCCCATCAGCGTCACACTTACGTTTTATACCTTTCACCACAAAAAGTGGAAAGAGGGTGTATCTAAATTTGTCATTCCGCTTCAAATTTCCACAATGGATATTCCGACCCGTTTGTCCGTCGGTACATCCATGTTTGTTATAAAATCAACTTTGCCACGGCTCTAGACGAGCTAGAAAAAATTAAAATTGGCCAATCGATCAGATATAGTGTCGAAAGCGGTGCTATTGAAATTCCGTAAGACCAGTCCATGTCCCTCGATGCAGAGGGCTTAACACCACGCCTGCCTCTAATTTTTCCATATCATTTGGAACAGTGAGGTAACTCCACTACAATAAAAAAACAAAAACATGGAGCAATAGAGTATTAAAAATTAAATTAAAAATAAGAAAAAAATATGAAGTGAAAAATTGGCGCTCGCCCATATTTTCCAAGTTAAGGGCCTCTGAACTTTTCATAGAAAAGTACGATCGATTGTGCACCATATTTTTTAAGATACCAATATGGGTATCATTGAAAAGCTCTCGAGGAGATCTTTTAGAAAATATGAAATTTAGAATACTTAACCCATTAAGAGCCGGTGACATTTTTATGTAAATTTTTTTCTTATATGTTAATTCTTTGTCATGGCAATATTTGTTTTTTTATAGGAGCTACTTCACTAAACTAGATTTACATACATTGCATTGACGAATATTGTTTTTTTGTTTAGTTGTGGTGTGAAAAATGTAAACAAAAAAATTTTTTTATCCTTTTTTTTCGACTTGTGTCGATTTTGTTTCCGATTTTCGTCGCTAAAAACGGTTAAATTTTTTGCTTCGTTTCGATTTGCATCGCGTTTCTTTGGTCCCTATTAACGACGCAAATCGGGGCTCTGGTGTAAAAATAAATTATTGTTATGTTTTTAGGTTAAATTTTTTCTATATTTTTAATAAATATTTTTTGTTTCTTTCTTTTTAGGTATGTAAACAAAATCTTAAATTTAATTTAATTAGCACCCGTAAGTAATAAACAAAAATAATTATTAAACTGAAGCTCCATCACTGTAAGCCATAGTGTAAGAGCACATGAAGGGTAATATAAAGACCGAAACGACTTAACAGTTCAAAAGTCTTCAAAAGTATGTGCAATAATTAAACTCTACAATTAGTACAATTTTAAGGCGGCACTAATCTCCTTGACTTGCAAAATTAATTGTTTAAGTAAACTACTGGTACAACGCCAACCAGTAGCCAGCAGGGGTTACAGTCTTTGTATCGGTAAGGTACTTATGGGAGTAGCATTAAAGCTTTGCTGCTAATTATAACAAAATACCACGAACAGAAATACAGTAGAGTTAGGATCGTCTTCAACTCCTAAACATGGAGTAATGCACATTCTAAAACTGTGTGATTGATGGGGCAACTTGATTCGCCCAAGCGTCTCATAAGCGATGGTAGACACATTGTTTTTAACCAGTAGTAAGATCATCGGTTTGTGGCTAAGGCTCGATACGTAACTTAAATTATTTTAATCCAATTTTTACCCTATTTTAGCCGATTTCACAGAATTTGATTTCTTCGGGGTGGCAAAATGATTAAATTCATTATAGCAATTTTTACAGTGCTATAGGATGGTGCTTCATCGCCATACAAAGATTTAAGTTCATCAATGCACTCTTGTCGTGATAATCCACGTCGAAAGTTGTGAAAAATGATGGCACGAAAATGTTCACGAGTTAATTCCATTTTTTTCTATATTAATTTTATCAAGTCACTGTAAACAACACAAATAATGGTCGTACGTCAAAACGTTTTGAGTACGATTATGCTTAAAAATTACAAACTTTCCAATAGAAATGTCAGATTGCACTTGGCAGCACTCAGTGTTGCCAGGCCAGAAATATATATATAGCAGCCCTCGTATAAGTAATAAGTGGCCTAAACAACAAAATATGACGGGCAGTTTTGAATATAAAAATCAAGGCATTTTCTCTATTTCTCTGCTATCACAATCTGTCTTATCTTTCCACCATAACCTTCCTCAAGAATGCAGCACGGTTACTGCTTCTTTTTAAAAAAATCAGTCGTAGGATTGTAATTGTTCATAATGGTCATCAAATAGGAAATTTATCGCGTCGAATTAAAATCATTCTTTAGTTCACAACGGAAGTCACAAAACAATGTTTATCAATGTACGATTATTTTTAAACTCGTTTCGCGTTCTTTTTAATTTCGTATTCACCATCTGATCGATTTTTTCGTTTATTCCTTAAAAGTGAAAAATCTCAATTTTTAATTTTTAATGTGGCAATATTGTGCAGAAAGAAGCAAAGGAAGATTAATTTAATACAGATAATTCGGCTAGTAGCCAATGATGGCCAGTTAAGAAGTATTTTAAAAAAGCCTTGGGATCCCGATGAGTCGATGCCTCTCCGGTAAGATTAGTGGGATATAAAAAAGAGCTGGAAAAATCACAACTTAAATTTGGATTCCTTATAATGAACAGCACAATCTCCAGTCTGTGTCTGCTAATGCATAAAATCGACTTGAAGGTTGAAATATTGAATTGATGAAAAAAGTACCTCACCTATGCATGTGAATACTTTGATCGAATGGGTACGAATGGTTCCATAACCGTATAATTATGTTGAGCACTGTACTTAGACTCCAAAAATTTTTACATTGCAAAAAGTTTTTAGCAAAAAAAGCACACACAACCACAGAATATCTGTAAAATGTATCTACTGAAATTCCATGGAATAATAAAAGACCTTGATTAAATTATAAAACTAAAAAAAAACTCTTTACGCAATAATCTGATGCTGCGTGAATGTGTGTCAGTGTCTGCCATTAAGTGTTTGTATTTCTAAATGTTTAATGTAGTGAAACTCTTTATATTAAATTCAAGATGTTCTTTCCCTTTTTTGCTCTCAGCCGTTAGAACGACAAACACAAATCTTATGAAAGGCTGGCAAAAATGGGTTAAAATATAATTTCCGCAAGCTTAAAAAAATATAAGAAAAACTTACAGAAGCGAAAAGAAACAAAACATAAAAATTGCAAATTTGAATTGAAAAAAAAACAAAAATGTTTAAATGACAAAACCTTAATACGCACACATTTGCATGGAAAGTGGCAATAAAATATTGAAATGTTAAAAATACGAAGATTTTTTTTTGTTTCACAAAATTAGACTCAGCCTGAAAAAAGGTATTGTGATATAAAATAACAGCACTAACATGTGTTGTTTCGAGTATCTCGTTTTATTTGTTGTTGTTCTTGTTGTTTTTTGATATTAAAATATTGTATTAGTTTTCTTTAGATTAAATTTAAACAGTAGAGATTAAAATATTAAAAACTGATAAGACTGATGAATTTCACTTGTTATTGTAAAGCGGTTAATTGAAGTAGACTGCTGCTTCAATGAGCTTAAACTTCTACAAGTAAACCATCGCGAACATAAATAAGTCCCGCAATCAATAATTTCCGACTTTCTCTTTCAAAATAAGGTGCTGCGCAAAGCAAATGGTTTCTAAAGTTCTTTATTTAATTCGCATACAATGAGTGCTGCGAACCAGGTCTCTTCCAGGCACAGCCTATTAATACCTTCTATTACAGGTTTCATCTTAGCCAGATCATAACTTTGGTTGGCAAGTTCAGACACCAAGACAGTAGACTAACTGCGGGCATTTCCACTGTACAAATGACCGTTCGTCTGTTTGAATAAACGCGTTATAAACACATTTCGAACAAGCCAGCATGCGCTTGCTTCGTGGCATCTTTTTAGATTTAAGAAGTCCAATCGCATTTTGAGTTTCGGTCCACAAAAAGTAGAAGCTTATTGTCATTTTCGCGAGGACATCTATCGTTTCGTTATCTGCAATGGCAACATGTTCATTTACCTGGAGGCACAACTAATAGGCCTTTGAATGTTGGGAAAATGTTCACGTAATCGTATGCATCTTAACACAGACTGATCGTTTCTTACTGTAATAAATTTTCCTCTATTGAAACTCATCCTCTAGTAAACGGTTTAACGTATTCTCTTCCTTAAAAACAAACACGGGCTGCTTTTTGAATGGGTCATTTAAAGAACAATATGATGTTTTAAACGACTATAGAAATCTTTGAGGCGAAGCTTAAATTTGCTGGGCTGTTTGTTGACGGTTTAAAAGTCTGTTGAGAACAAGGGCCCAATTTTAATTTCCCTCTGTTCCTTTGCAATTTTTGGCAAGTATTCATTTCACCGATTGCCACCTGTCATATCCCTATGTCTCCACGAGCCATCAATTCGGTGTGAACATCAGTCGCACATAAATTCGGCCGATGCAGACACCCAATGTTCATGTTTCGTTCATGTGCAACCATCATAGCCCAAACATTTGTCTGAGCAATAATGTTCGCCACCAAATATGACTTTAAGAATGATTTCTTTATTTCGAATTTACGCCATCTATGGATCAACAATGCGAACACTCTCTTTCTTTTTAAAAACATTAAAACAACCCTGATGACAAGCAGTAAATTATGCTCAAACAAAATAAAACATCGACACGTTTTCGCCACATACAAGAACATGAACAAATTAATACCGTTGTTTTGCCGGCGTTATGTGCATGTCTTGTTCAATTTGATGGTTTGTGGAGACGTGGGGTAAAGGTCTTGTGGCCGCGGACTCGGTAAGAGAGGTCATTCTTATTCTTATTTTTTTTATTCTTGGATGGATGTTTTGCTCGCGTTAATAGCGCAGTTATCCAGTCCATGGAATTTTGCTTTAAAAAGCACAATTTAACTCAATTCTTTTCTGGTCTTAAAGTTTCAGCTGTTACCACATCAAGTCCTGTGAAATTTCAAAGCGGACCCCTTTTTAAGAGAAGAACTACGTCAACCTGAACTTATTTACTAAGAAACTCTTACAACTATTTTAACTATTTTAATGGACTCAAGTAATCCTCGCTTTGTATTTAATTCATTTACAGCTAAAAATTTTATAAACACGTAAATTTCCAAGAGGAAAGCGGATTGAAAAAAAAACAAAAGTTGGAGTTGCTACAAATTTAATTTTAGTTACAAATGTTTTAAGCTTCACTGTTCTCTCATGAACATAAAAAGTATTAAGTTTTTATAATAAAATTTCAATAAACTTTAAAAACAAAAATTGTTACGTTGCAGCAATTTTTATTGTAAAACTGAAAAAAAGGTAAAATTGTTTATTCAAATAAGCTGCCATATAAATAAAATAAAATTAGAAAATTTGTTGCTTGTTTTGAAACTTAGATCTTTAAATGTTGTAAACGATAAAAACTATCTGAGCAAAGTTAAGGGTGCATCATCAGCCTGATGTGTGGTTGCGTGTTCAACATCTGTCTAAAAATCTGAATGTGACGAAACAATCGGGTAGACAATGGACCTAAAAAAGTAGTGGTCTTGTTCATCTTCTCCCCACCTTCCTAAATAATTAAAAATAAAGTTTAAAATGTTATGAAATTGTTCGCCCAAAGACTTTTTTCCAGTTTTGGCTGAAATGTTATTGAGGCTCTGTTTTCAAGACATTATGTAAACTAAACAGGTCAGGTCACATGTACAATTAAATAAAGTTTAAGTTGCCAGAATGGGAGCATAGAAAATACAATAAAGTTAGATTTTATCAGACTGAGAAACGAACTTGAGCAAATATCTTCTTTGCCTTCCCTATAAAAAATAAGTGCACCCAGACTTGCAGGGTTTAATGTTGACCAACTCTCCAGCTTCCTTGTGTTAGTCAAGTTAGGTAAATGCGCACCCGTTTATCTGCTCCGATTTAAAAAAATAGGCTCGATGTTCTTTTCGAATTAGACATAGCGATCGCTGTTCAGGAATACGATAGAATTGAAATCATTTTGCTCTACTTACACTCCAAAAAAGAAATGCTTGCTATTGTTAAGAGTAATGGTGAGCGTAAAGAGAGAATTGTACAAACAAAAAAATCGTTTAATGCAATTAAAAAACATCGTTGAATTTATAAGAATAGAATGTAAAAAGTAAAGCAAAAAACCCAGACTAATCTAAAGAAAAGATACGATAAAAAACAAAAGAAACTCAAACAATAACTTTATCTGAAAATAAACTCTCTGTCGTGAGATTTTTAACTGAAAAAAGTTTAATTTATAGCGGCACAAAGAATTAATTTTTCTCTGCTAGCGGCTAATAAAACAACTTTTTTAGTCTTGATTGATCGAGTTAATTGAAAATAAATCAATCAATTGATAACTTAACTCACCTATGAACAATTCTGCACTATGTGTGGGCCACCCTTTAATTTAAAATTGTATATCTGCATTATTTGAATGAACCTATAAGGTGTTTATCTATTACAAGTTTAAAAGATATGTGCTAAAATTAGATCTTTTGGGACACCCTTTGATTTTTACTTTTATTTTTTATACGCCTTAATGTAAAGGAGACACACCCTGTGTAATAGTTTAGCAGATAAGAGGAGAAAAACACGTCTATAGGGACTTCCTTTATAATTTTTGGGACACACTGTATTTTTTAGACTTCATTTTATTATTTTTAGTTGTAGAGGCCATCATAATACATTATGTTTTCAGAGGTAGAGACGAGACATATGACAGACAAAAAGGCATTGTAGCGAAAATAAAAGGGTTACGTAACCAAAGTGTAAAAACGTAACGCCAAAGAACCGAACTTAAGCTTAAGTAAAAATTACGTTTTTCTTTTAAAAAAATTCCTAAAATTTGCAAGTGTTATTTACCGTTATAACCAGGCAGTAATGCAAATGCCACCAAAAAAATCGATATGCCAAATCAAGGGTTTCTTTTGAGCCAGAGAGAACTTAAAATTGTAAAAAAAAGAAAGCAACAAAATTATAATCAGACATTTTTTTTATTCGACTGATTGATCCATGGCATTACAATTTTAAAATAAAATTTTGCATATGGTTGTTCTTGTCGAAGAACATTCTGGACTCCAAATGTTGAGCGAATTTTTCGATCGCTGCTGGCTTAATAGCACAACAACACGAACAATGTTGGACTTTAAGGCGTCAATTGTTGATGATTTTTCAGTTTAAGACATTGACTACACGTGCCACCACAGGAAATAAACGAGGAATGTCAAATCGCACTAATTTTAAGTCTTTAAAGGTTTATTTCTGGAAGTCAACTTATGGCCAAAATTTTGATTTCCATAAGTCGATCGTTACGACCGTCGTACGAGGGCTGCTCTATATATTTCTGGCCTAATAGTGAAAATGCGAATATTTATAATCAAAAATGGTTTTATTGCTTTTCAAAGTATTCTCCAGCATGATTTAAACACTTTTGCATGCGCTCAAACCAGTTGTCGAAGCACTTTTTCCACTCCGATTGAGACACCTCTAAAACATTGTTTTTGAACACTTCAACAGCTTATTCTGGCGACGAAAATCGTTGACCACGCACTTTTTTCTTGATGTGTGGAAACAAGAAGAAGTCATTAGGTGCCAAGTCAGGGCTGTACTGCAGATGACCCATTAATTCGACGTTTTGGTTTGGTTTGAGCCGATGTGTGAGAGCCCGCATTGTCATGGTGAACAATGATTCGTCTTCTCTTTTTGGTTTTTCGAATTTCTCCGATGACTTCAGGCAAACAAATTGTAGTGTACCACTCAGAAGTGACCGTCCTACGTTGCTCAGGCGGAACAGTCGCCACATGACCAGTTTTGCCGAAGAAATAGGCGACCATTTGCATCGAAGTGCTTCTTCCACGAACAATTTTCGTTGGATTTTGCTCGTCTTTGAAGACCCACACGGCCGATTGTTGTTTCGTTTTGGGCTCATACGCATAGATCCATGATTCGTCACCTGTGATGATCTTATAAACGACTTTCGAAGCACCGCAATCGTATTTTTGCAACATTTCTTTGCACCAATCGACACGAGCCTTTTTTTGAGCGACTTTCAAATTGTGCGGGATCCAACGAGAACAAACCTTTTTTACGGCCAGGTGTTCATGCAGTATCGAATGTATGCTGGTGGAAGAAATGTCCAAGGATGTCTCTATCTCTCGGTATGTCGCATGTCGATCTTGCATTATGAGTTCACGCACGGCATCAATGTTCTCTGGCACAACAGCCGTTTTTGGACGACCTTCACGAACTTCGTCTTTGAGCGAGCTTCGGCCACGAATTAATTCATTATACCAATTTTTCACAGTGCTATAGGATGGTGCTTCATCGCCATAAAAAGATTTAAGTTCATCAATGCACTTTTGTCGCGATAATCCACGTCGAAAGTTGTGAAAAATGAAAATGTTCACGAGTTAATTCCATTTTTTTCTATATTAATTTTTTCAAGTCACTGTAAACAACACAAATATGGTCGTACGTCAAAACGTTTTGAGTACGATTATGCTGCAAAATGACAAACTTTCCAATGGAAATCTCAGATTGCACTTGGCAGCACTCAGTGTTGCCAGGCCAGAAATATATATAGCAGCCCTCGTAATACATTATGTTTTCAGAGGTAGAAACGAGACATATGACAGACAAAAAGGCATTGTAGCGAAAATAAAAGGGTTAAGTAACCAAAGTGTAAAAACGTAACGCCAAAGAACTGAACTCAAGCTTAAGTAAAAATTACGTTTTTCTTTTTTAAAAATTCCTAAAATTTGCAAGTGCCACCAAAAAAATCGATATGCCAAATCAAGAGTTTCTTTTAAGCCAGAAAGAACTGTAAATTTAAAAAAAAAAAGCAATAAAATTATAATCAAACATTTTTTTTATTCGACTGATTGATCCATGGCATTAAAATTTTAAAATAAAATTCTGGATATCAAATGTTGAGCCACTTTTTCGAGCGCTGCTGGCTTAATAGCACGAACTTTACGAACGATGTTGGACTTTAAGGCGTCAATTGTTGTTGATTTATCAGTTTAAAACAGTGACTACACGTGGCACCACAGGAAATAAACGAGGAATGTCAATTCGCACTAATTTAAAGACTTTAAAATTTTATTTCTGGAAGTCAACTTATGGCCAAAATTTTGATTTCCATAAGTCGATCGTTACAATCGTCGTATTGCCGGTGGCGCCATCCTGTTGAAATCACATCTCCAGCTGATCGTGTCATCTATATTTTCTTACGAAAACAAAATTATAAATTATTCATCGTTTTGTTTTACCGTAACGTGATCTCCCGTGTCTTACACGGTTTATTTTTCTGGATGTAAAGGAATCCGTTGTTGATATGTTTTACTCCTTATGCGAAAATTAAGCCTCTTCACTTAAAACAATTTTGCGTCTATTAGTTGCATGAAAGTAAATTTGAATAATTTGATAGCGTTGTTCAAGCGTCAAAATATTTATGATGATTAATTGCCAGAGTATACTGACACTTAATTTATCAGCTTAGCCTTTCGTAAGTTCTATCGGGCTTAACAAAAAGAAACCCATCATAAATTTTCTTCAATGTTTTAATTCCAAAAATCTCTTTTCGATTTCTTTCAAAATTAAGCAACAGCTGTTATTTTGTTTGGCATAGTTCGTTCCAATTATTTTCTCAATTTTCAGTTTCACTTTAATTTCTTTTTTGTGATTTAAATTTGTTAGATTATTTCCTTTGTGCTTTTACATTTTTTAAGTCGCATTCTTTTTGTTAAGCAAATATTTAGTTTAAGTAAATTTGCATATGCATTTTTAATACTCGTAGCTGTATGGCATCAAATTTGCCAAAGTCAAACTTGTTCAAAAATTAACCGAAAATCACACACACCCAAACAACAAAATCATGTGTGTGTATGTTTGTATCTGAGGAGATACATAGATGAAAACTAATCCTACAGAAATAAAGCTGTAATGTCAACTATTGTTATTGTTTGTGAACATGGCAAAAATCCTTGTTAAATAAGCAGGCATACAATTTTACAAACTACTTTTTGGGTGTTATTGGGGGAGGGATGATATAGATTGAGTGGAATTATATGCTATTTAGTTCATGCTTAAATTACACTTGGAGAAATCAAACATATTTTTTAAGTGGCTGCCTTAGTGAACTTAAATATTCTTAAATAAATTTAAACATTATCAAATAAAATCCGATATTTGAAAACTAACAGTCGTTTGCATTAAAAAAATTTTCTATCTGTCCTTTTAAAATTTTTAAACTATGGTTGCTGGAGCCAAATTTATAAAAATAAAGTTTTGTTATAAAAGAACTTTAAAAAAAACAATGAATGTTGCAGGCGACACGCGTCAAACAACACCTTTCTAAGTTTGGGTAAAAAACATTTAATTCTCAGGTAGTTTTGTAGACACATTTTTATCTTCTTTCATTGCTTGCTTTCCTTGTGATTCGAGATTTTTATGTTTTACTAATGCAACAGAAAAAAAAGTGAAATTAAGGGCCTGCTCCAAAATGACTTTTTTGAAACAAAAACTGACATCCCTGTCAAATATTTAGTATAAAATTTTAATTTTTTTTTAAATTGTAATAAAAATATTAAATTATTTAGAATTACTAAAAGCAATATCGTCGGTCGCAGGTTGACAATTCTTAACTCGCAAAAAAATCGAATAAATATTTTTAATAAAAAATAATTTCAACAGCTTTGTTTTCTTTACATCATCCCACAATACGAGGGCTGCTCTATATATTTCTGGCCTAATAGTGAAAATGCGACTACTTATCATCAAAAATGGTTTTATTGTTTTTAAAAGTATTCTCCAGTATGATTTATACACTTTTGCATGCGCTCAAACCATTTGTCGAAGCACTTTTTCCACTCCGATTGAGACACCTCTAAAACATGGTTTTTGAACACTTCAACAGCTTCGTCTGGCGAAGAAAATCGTTGACCACGCATTTTTTTTCTTGATGTGCGAAAACAAGAAGAAGTCATTAGGTGCCAAGTCAGGGCTGTACGGCGGATGACCCATTATTAAAAAACCGGTCAAAAACTCTCTGGTTTGAGCCGATGTGTGAGAGCTCGCATTGTCATGGTGAACAATGAATTGTCTTCTCTTGTTGGTTTTTCGAATTTCTCCGATGACTTCAGGCAAACAAATTGTAGTGTACCACTCAGAAGTGACCGTCCTACGTTGCTCAAGCGGAACAGTCGCCACATGACCAGTTTTGCCGAAGAAACAGGCGACCATTTGCTTCGAAGTGCTTCTTCCACGAACAACTTTCGTTGGATTTTGCTCGTCTTTGAAGACCCACACGGTCGATTGTTGTTTTGTTTCGGGCTCATACGCATAGATCCATGATTCGTCACCTGTGACGATCTTATAAACGTCTTTTAAAGCACCGCGATCGTATTTTTGCAACATTTCTTTGCACCAATCAACACGAGCCTTTTTTGAGCGACTTTCAAATTATGCGGGATCCAACGAGAACAAACCTTTTTTACGGCCAGGTGTTAATGCAGTATCGAATGTATGCCGGTAAAAGAAATGTCCAAGGATGTCTCTATCTCTCGGTATGTCGCATGTCGATCTTGCATTATGAGTTCACGCACGGCATCAATGTTCTCTGGCATTACAGCCGTTTTTGGACGACCTTCACGGAATTCGTCTTTGAGCGAGCTTCGGCCACATTTTAATTCATTATACCAATTTTTCACAGTGCTATAGGATGGTGCTTCATCGCCACACAAAGATTTAAGTTCATCAATGCACTCTTTTCGTGATAATCCACGTCGAAAGTTGTGAAAAATGATGGCACGAAAATGTTCACGAGTTAATTCCATTTTTTTCTATATTAATTTTTTCAAGTCACTCTAAACAACACAAATAATGGTCGTACGTCAAAACGTTTTGAGTACGATTGATCTTAAAAATGACAAACTTTCCAATGGAAATGTCAGATTGCACTTGGCAGCACTCAGTGTTGCCAGGCCAGAAATATATATATATAGCAGTCCTCGTAAATATCTCCTTTTAATTTTGTTTTTTTTTTCTATTAATTTTTAAAACGGTTTAGCAACGGATTAATAACGTTTTTCTTGGTCTTCTGAAAAGCACAAAGAACTTGTTAAGAGTTGTCAGCCTGTGACCGGCGATGAATTTAGTCTGGTTTTTGTTTTTAAATAAAGAGTTTTTTTAATTCTAAAGGCTAAAATGTAATTTTTAATATTTTTTTAAAATTATAAATGCACCTACTTACAGCCTGTTTGTTTCTCATTCTATATTTTTTACAACACTTTTTTATTTTATCACTTTAAATGAGTCGATAGCTTATAAATAAAGGGTGGTCCAACCAAAAGTTTGCAAAGAACTATTTTAATACTTTATATTATGATAGAAGCTCCTATGAAAATAATGTAAGAAAGTATCGGCCAGATGGTTGGTCCATATTTTTAATCACTCTGAGACATTATTGTAGTTTAATGACGTTAAGCTGCTGAATTATCTCATCCTTTAGCTTTTAAATTGTTCTTAGCTTATTGATGTACCGTTCTTCTTTTGAATTATTCGCAAAGAAAGAAATCCAATGGTGTCAAATCACATGATTACGACGGCCAATTAACAACGCCACGACGTGGGATAACATGAACTTGAATTTCTTATACACAAACAAAAAAAAAAAAAAACAGTATTTCGTTGGTTGTGTAGCAATTGGCACAATTCTCTATGAAATAGGACCTTATCTGGCCGCAAGAAGTCCATTATCATCTCGCAACAGCGTACAACATTCACGGTAACTGCTTGCCCGACCTCATTTTCTAACAAGTTTGGCCCGATAACGTTAATAAATTTCATAAGCAAAGGAGCCAGTATTTCGTTGGTTGTATAGCAAGTGGCACAGGTCCTTATCCTTAATTTCTGGCTCCAAGAAATTCGTTCTCATCTCGCGATAGCAAACACCATTCACGGTAACTGCCTGCTCGATCTTATTTTCAAAAAAGTTCGGCTTGATGATACTGTCAGCTCATAAATCGCACCACAAAATCACTCTTCATGGATGCATCGGCTTCTTAACAATCACCCGTGCATTATGATTTGTTTAAATGCGACAATTCTGCCTGCTAATCAATCTACCGATGACGATGATGCTGACCAAAAACAAAAAAAAAAAAAACTAAAAAATCGCGAAGTTTACAAAATGCATTTTGACTTGAATGTCAATTTTTGTTAAAGGCTTCAATTGTGAACCTTTCCATTATTGAGTTTGTCAAACATTGAAACAAACAAATTTAAAATTTAAACTTGAGCAAAAAAACTGGTGTGACGCAGGATGCATTACGTGCATTATGGTTCGATCACCTGTTATATACGTGATGCAGAAAGACATTTTTATTTGTTTTCTTCTCTTTGTTACGAGTTTCGATTGTCGTTATTTTGTATTGTGTACAGTAGCCCGCGCTGGCCTGCTTGGTGACCTTTGGTTAAGAACATTTGACTGCGGGCGTAAAAATAATTTTGTTTTTGTATTGTTTAGAACAATAGTATGAACAAAATGTGATTCCTGCAACCATAATACAACCATGTTTGTGCTCTGCGTGTATTTATCAAAGATAGAAACTTGTTTTTCTCATTTTATTTTTTGCTTCTTATACTAAAATTAAAAAAAAAAAAAACTTGTAAACGTCATGACTGCAGTCAACTTTATTTTATTCATTGACTCACCTTTGTTTTAAAGTGAAAAAAAAAACGGAATGTTCTATATTTTTCCGTCCTTTAGTTTTCCATTTTTTCTCTCAATGTAATGTTTTAGTTTTTGCACAATCTGTTCATAAATTAAATTTACCTGCAATCATAATTTTGTACATAATTCCCAAGTTTATATAAACTAATTACGAAATGACATTTGTTAATAAAACAAATTGGTAACTGATAAAAGTTAGTAAATGTTTAAGGAATTTTATCTGAATAATTAAACAACAGCAACAACAACTACATGAGAACTTATTCTTAAATAATAATTTAAAAGAAACATTTTTAAAGAAATGTCTTCATAACAATTTTTAAACTAAAGGCAACAATTTAAATATAAATAATTAAATTAAATAAAAATTTTGTTCTTCATTTTTTTTTTTTTGTTCAAGATTTCCTCCATTAAGTTGTAAATGAATTTATTTTTTTTGTTATTTTTCTGGCTGCAATAAAATTTTTTCTATTCACTCATGTAGTAAATTATGCATGCAACATTTTATTGTGCATTTTTTACTGCTTCTGCTGTTACTGCTGCTCTTTACTGCTGCTGCAAACACGATTCAGTGCTGTTAGATGAAAACAATTTTTATTGCACTTGGAATTTTATAAATGTTATGACATTTTTCAAATTTCTTAGCAAATTTTTACGTTGACTTTATTAACTCTTTTTTATTTTAACAGTAACGTAGAGACATTTAATAAAGTGTTGTAAAAAGAAGGAATTTCTGATTTGATTTATTTGTTAAGAAAATGATTTATGTTTAAAGTATTAAATCAAATAGAAATAATTGTCTAGAAAGTAAATCTCAACAGCAAATAAAAAACTGATTTATAAAATTTAGAAAACATGAAGAAAGCAGATTCATAGAAACAGATTCTTGCCAATAGCTTTCTTGTAGGCATAATCTTGCGATTGATTTTACAATCGATTCAATGAAGGCATTTGCTGATAGGCAACGGCTTATCAAGTTACTTTGTTGCGAAACCTATAGGGTGGTCATCACACTGCTAAAAATTCTCATGTCATTACCCTTGGAATTGTGAAAGTACTTTCAATTCCAATGATTTTTAATCCCGGCATATAAAGGGTCCGCAATCTGTTTTTTTTTCAACCAGTGCTTATTTTATGAATGGTAACACTTAGCTCATGTTTGATTTGACAGATAATTAGTTTTATCCTTCCGCTTAACGAATATGTTTGTGTATACGCTTGAACAACGCTGGGAAATATTGCGACATTACTTTGAAAATCATGGTCATGTTGCAGAATGTGTGCGAAAATTCCGTACGTATTTTGGAAGAAGAGAAGAACCGTCAGCTCCGTATGTTCGTTATCTTGTGAAAAAAGTGAAAGAAACTGGCATCCTCATCAATAAACCAAAGCGTGAAAAGCCAAAAACAGTGCGTACATCCGAGAATATTCACCGTCGTTCTCAACAATTGAACATTTCGGAGACATCATTGAGACGAATTTTGCATAAAGACCTTAGTATGACGCCATGCAAATTCCAATTGGTTCAGGAGCTGAAGCCAATTGAAAAAAAAGCTTTTTGGCAGAGCCTATAGTAAGCTAATGTGCCAGGCTCCAGTTAAATGCCCCCAACACATAACTGATATTGGTTTTAGGAAATTCAACTAAATGAGAATTAGAGGAATAAATCGTTTTGATACTTTTTTGTGCCTAGTAGAAGAATTGTGGTCAAGCGTTATACACTATTATTAAGACAACAGCTAAACTGCAAATATAAGCGAAAAAATAAGAATTTGCTCCGCCTTTAAATATTATACTGTTGTTATACCTTTCGGTGAAAACCCTCGTCACTTGCTGTATATTTGGTATGTTTGGCGAGCGCTTTCGGTGTGAGAACATCATTTTCAAGTAGCGTTTTGATTAGTACAAATTAGTCTTTACCAAACGTTATGACAACAATTTAAAAATTATTGGAATTTAAAGGGTGTGAACGTATTGCAAGTAAATATAAAAATTTGCTTTAAAAAAACACACACACAAAAAAACGGCAGCTGCATTTATTTTGCTAAGGAATACTTTCAGACAACCATATCTATTGTTCAAATTTAACATATTGCATTTTATGCCTTGAGCTCCGCCTCCAACCTGAAGTTTTATTATTGTCCAATGAGTTCTTCCTTTCATATCTACAAATAACATTTTACACAATCCTAATACATACAACGCCCCTGACTTTTGACACCTACTTGAGGAATAAACTTGCAAATTAAACTAAATCATTTTACTGTGCACTTTAAGTAATTAGTACCAATTAAGGTCTATTTATTACAATGTACATGTTAAATGTGTTAATTTTCTGTTGTAAGACTGACGTCGTTATTTACATATTTCGAAGCAAACTCTATTAATCATGCAATAAAAATTCATTGCTATTAATTTAAATATTTTTTTACGGCCATTGAAAGGAAAACAATTAAAAACAAACTGAAAATTTACAAAAAACACAAAAAAAAAAAAAAATTCATTGAATAAATTTGACGTGAAAAAAATGGAAATACAATTTAATTTATTAATTCTAGCTAAAAAAAAATAATAAAATAAAATAATTTTATATAAAAATTTAAAATACGAGGGCTGCTCTATATATTTCTGGCCTAATAGTGAAAATGCGAATATTTATAATCAAAAATTGTTTTATTGTTTTTTTCTTTTGCATGCGCTCAAACCAGTTGTCGAAGCACTTTTTTCACTCCGATTGAGGCACCTCTAAAACATAGTTTTTGGACACTTCAACAGCTTCTTCTGGCGACAAAAATCGTTGATCACGCATTTTTTTCTTGATGTGCGGAAACAAGAAGTCATTAGGTGCCAAGTCAGGGCTGTACGGCGGATGACCTATTAATTCAACGTTTTGGCCGGTCAAAAACGCTCTGGTTTGAGCCGATGTGTGAGAGCTCGCATTGTCATGGTGAACAATGATTCGTCTTCTCTTGTTGGTTTTTCGAATTTCTCCGATGACTTCAGGCAAACAAATTGTAGTGTACCACTCAGAAGTGACCGTCCTACGTTGCTCAAGCGGAACAGTCGCCACATGACGAAGAAACAGGAGACCATTTGCTTCGAAGTGCTTCTTCCACGAACAACTTTCGTTGGATTTTGCTCGTCTTTGAAGACCCACACGGTCGATTGTTGTTTCGTTTCGGGCTCATACGCATAGATCCATGATTCGTCACCTGTGACGATCTTATAAACGTCTTCTGAAGCACCGCAATCGTATTTTTGCAACATTTCTTTGCACCAATCGACACGAGCCTTTTTTTGAGCGACTTTCAAATTGTGCGGAATCCAACGAGAACAAACCTTTTTTACGGCCAGGTGTTCATGCAGTATCGAATGTATGCTGGTGGAAGAAATGTCCAAGGATGTCTCTATCTCTCGGTATGTCGCATGTCGATCTTGCATTATGAGTTCACGCACGGCATCAATGTTCTCTGGCACAACAGCCGTTTTTGGACGACCTTCACGGAAATAATGTTCACGAGTTAATTCCATTTTTTTCTATATTAATTTTTTCAAGTCACTGTAAACAACACAAATAATGGTCGTACGTCAAAACGTTTTGAGTACGATTATGCTTAAAAATGATAAACTTTCCAATGGAAGTGTCAGATTTACACTGAGTGCTGCCAGGCCAGAAATATAGATAGCAGCCCTCGTACAGAATAAAAGTAAAATTTTCGTAAATAAAGCCAGCAGCTTCTTCTTCCCTCTTTAGCTTGTGAACTGGATGTTTTGCAATAAAAATTAAAGTGCCTCAAGGGTGTCATACAAATTTAGCTTTTTATATGATTTTCATCACATTCATAACACTTTCTAACAAAAAGTTACAAAAAGTTTGTGATAAATATGTGATAAAAGTTAAAATTTAAACAAAATGTTCATTAAAAAACATTTGCATTTTTAAAATATTTCAAAATTGCAAAATAAAATAAATTCGTTTCAGTTTAATTCTGTTTCAATTTTGGTGAATATTTTACTTTTTTGTGATATTTCAATTTTGCAAATTCTTTAATTATTTTTTTTAAACTGTTTGGTTTAACTAAATTGATTAAATGAGAATTATGTTCCAAAAAAAGTTTAGTTTAAATTGTATGAATTCGTTTACTAATTTTTTAAAAACTGTAGAATTTATTTTTTCAAAATCACAGTTTTTAAATGAAATAACGATTTATTGATGTATGTCGATTTTTTTTTTTGATTTCTTTGATCTATTTTTTTTAATTTTTATTTTCAGTGAAACCTGTCTTTTTCTCTATTGTTTTCTTTATCTCTCTCCCGCTCTTTATTTTTTTTTTTGTAAATTATTGTCATTTATAATTTTTGTGGAAAATTTTTTTTTGGCCAATGGAGTGTTTTTTGTTGTTGTAAATTTTCGGGTTTTTTTTTTAAACGACAATTTTTTAATCGTTAGAAAAACCAAAGGATTGCAGATACAGATTAAATAACCAAACTTTATGTTAAATCATCTTAAGTAACATTAATAATTTTTATAAACGAATGTTTTCATAATTTAGGCAGCTGAGTTTTTCTCACGATCTGGCAACCTTTAGCTATTAAAATACAACCTAGATAATTAATATTAAATCCAATCAAAAAGTGCTCAAACTCCAAACAAAATATCATTAAGAAAATTTGATTTTTTTACTAAAAATAAAAAATGCAGAAATTAAATAATGTTTTTCAATATTTTATTTCGTAAATTTATACTTTCTTATTTCTTAAAATACTTCAACTTTTTAAACAATTTAAACAAATTTGATTTTGCTAAAATCAAACTGCTGATGCTGGCTCATTTTATTAGATCTGTCTCTTTATCAACCCAGATATCATTGTGTTTTTTTTTTTGTCATTTTTTTTTATTTGGACTGCATCACTTGTAATGTTCGTTTGTAAAAGTTCAATTTCCAAGAGCAATTGTAATGAAATGAAAAATTCATGTCAAAGTCAGGTGCATTACGTACAGTTTAGCATGAATTCAAATTTTTGTTTTTATTTAATCTTTTTTTCCCCATTATTCTAGAATTTGTAGTTTAAATTTTTGTGACATACTCTTGAGTATTTGAAAAATTGCTACCAATTGACATCGTTAAGCTCACAGATCTCTTTTTTTCACATTTATGGCAAAACAAAACACATTTAAGGCTAAAAAGTCTGCAGCAGTGTAGGGCCATTAAGTAGCGCAAGTGTAAAAAATATATTTTTTAATAAGAAATGGGAATGAACACAGGAAAGGGTTAACTGTCAAACGAACTGTCACTCTGCGCCCACTTTTTAATATTTCTGATTAGTAGTCCTGCGGCGAATCATAATGAATAGATTGATTAAAGACGTGAAATTATTCAGATTTTTAATATCAGTTATCAATTAACTTTATTAATTTCTTCAGCATACGGGGTTAAACTTGTTAAAAACAGACTCTACAGACTCCATTACATCCAAAGAAATGAACCTTCGGGTGTGGTGTACACACTGTTTTTGCAAAATAATTCAATTTAAGAAAAAATATTATACAAATTTCAAATGACTGATTATAGCAAAAATTGTTCGATTAAAATTGGTGGAATAATCGATTATTCGAATAATTTTTTTTGGAGCAAAATAATTAAAATTAAGGAAAAATACCGCACAACTTTCAGCCGTGGGGGTCATATGTCCGAAATAATTTTCTATTGTTAATGCCATGTATTGATTTACCGAGTAAAAATTGCTTTATTAAAAGTTTAATTTTTCGTGGTTTTTTTTAACTATTTGAAGTGCTATCGGACTTAACAAGTATTTGATTATTCATTTAATTAAACGACTTTACTCGGTTGAACATAGTAAAAAATATTTGATTAAAATTATTCGAATAATCGATTATTTGATTAAATTTTTTTTAACAAAATAATTCAAATTAAGCAAAAATAATACACAACTTTCGGTGATCTTTGCATTCAAAAAGTGAACGAATTGCGAAATTTTGAAAGCTTTCTTTAGCAACAAATATTGTGATGGAAAATAAATGTGTTATTTAACTTTAGCAACATTTAATTTGACTTGGAACATTCTGCCATCTATTAAAAGAGTTTTATAGACCATAACTAACGCATGTAAAAGCAAAGAGCGAACATAAATTTTTAGCATAAAGCTCGTTCAATTATGATTTTAGCGTTTTTAAGGGGAGGGAACAAAATAGCTTCTTTCTTTAGTTAAATATTTTAACATAATTTATCAAGTTGTCGCATATTATAAATATTTAAAGGTAAAATAAAAATCACACAGCAGAGTCTTTTTTTAACTTTCAAGCTACTTAGTGAATCAATTTTTAACACTGGCACTATTTTTCTCTGTTATAGATAAATTGTTTATTTATTTTTTTGTTTTTTTTTTTGTTTTTTGTGAACCCCTTTGATAAAGTAGAATTTATTTTTAATTCCATTCATTTGTTATTGTTCTCTTTTATTTTAACCAACAAGTTAAAGATGTAAAAAATGCAGAGAAAACTTAAGAAATAATAAAACAAAAATTTTAATCCATAAAAACCACTAAACCACTTAATAATGACATCAACGGCTTAATGTTTAAAAATAATGAAAAGTAGACAGAAATTCTTTGATAAAGAAAAACAGAATAAGAATTTAGTGATTAAAATATTATTTGATATTTGTTTTTGCTTTAAAGTTTAATTTCATTATTTCTTTGGATATAATGGGCAAATTAGAACAATAAAAGGGTATTTCATATTTTACACTAAATAGGAATATCGTGACATCTAAGCGGTAACGAAATAAATTTGATGACTGATGGTTGGGTGGTCCTAAAAAAGAATTAATGATAACTCGAGAGTTACCTAAAGGTATAAGATTTTGTGTTAGGTAAAAAAATGAGCCAGCTTATGTGTTAATCATGAGTTCGAATCCCATCAGAACTACGCAAAAAAGGGGTTTCTGTTTAATTAAAATCCTGTCCTAGTTTTGAGACACCCTTTATAATGTATTTAAGATTTTTTACTTGATTTTTAAAAGAATTATGTGTTTGTTGCACAGACAAAATTCTATTGATAAATAAATTATTGTTATTTAAGTTTTATTTTCACAAATATTGAAGTCGAGGTCATTTTTCAATTTTTTATTTAAAAAATAAATAATTATTTTTAAAATTGTAACATTATAAATGAAGTTTATTATTATTATTATTATACTATTATTATGAATAAAGTTTATTTATTTAACAACAGAAGAGTAAAATTCATTTCCTGAAAAGCACAGAGAAGCAAAATCAATCACGGCCTCTATGAAAGCACTCTTAGTTTTTTTAATTTAATGTTTACACTTAAACTTTTAGCAGACATTAAATTTATTTTTGTGGAAATATCAACTCTTGTACCTTCTGCACTATAAAATTATATAAAGATTTTTTTTACCATTTTTTATCTTTCAGGTAATAAAACCAACAACACACTTAAACTTATCAAAATGTCAATTAAAAGTAACCGAAACAAATAGAAAATAAAATGTTTGTATTTGTTATTTGAAGAATATGACAACTTTTAATAACTCATTAATTTAGTTTATTTTTGTTTCTTTAGTTGCCGCTAATTTTTGTTTCACTTTTCTTGTTATTAGCGAGAAAATAACAGAAAAATGTGGTTAAAAAACCAACAAGCAAACTCAAAAAGTGTAAGAAAGAGCAAATTATTCACAAATAGAGCAAATTACTATTTGAGAAAATGAGTGCAACGAGCAAATAAATTATGATCTCTAAGAAAATATTTATTTGGTTTGGTAAAGTAATGCTTAAATGAATACGCTATACATCAGCATTACTAGATTATTATGTTAATTTTAAGCTCAAAATTGGCCTCACATGACGACTTTTGTTCCATATATGGGTCACCCTTTCATTTTCAATTTTAGCTTTAAATAATTTTTATGAAAATATAAAGTTTCAAAAATAACAAAGTAAACGTCAAAAACTAGTCTTATATAAGAATACCCGTTCATTTTAGATTTTTTATTTTATATTTACTAAACAAATTTCAAAATTCTGAGGGACACTCTTTAGTTTTAAAAATTTTTTAACAAAAAAAAAAAAAAAACTGCAACAACAAAGTGACACGTAAGACAAAACGAAATAATTTGCCTCTTAATATAAAATGAGGTAAATAGTTACGTTAATTATTTTGTAAACAAATATGTAATGACGTAACGCATTACGTAATTATAAATTTAACTCAGCATATTTTAAACTTTTGCTTACAGCGCACATAGGCAACATACTCTTTATAAATTTTAAGTGTCTAAAAGCTAAGGACATACATATACCTGAAATCGTCGTGATAGCAACACTCTTTAAATTTAAATTTTTAAAGGATTGCAGAGTGGAAGATAAAACAAAACTGGAAACGTTTCTTTGAATATAATAAAATTAAACATTTTAATATATTACGTTATTGAAAATATAATTTGGCACTTATCTTTACTGTTTCAAACTTGTCCTTATACTAGACATAACGTACTCGCAGTAAATTTCAAGTGTTCACACATAACGGCTTATAAAATAAGGACATCTACGTAAAATCACGTCTCTATTGTATCACCCTTTAATTTATTTTTGATTAAACAAAAAAAAAAAACAATGTAGTTTGGGCTAAAGCGGAATTTAAAATCTGGCTCTAAATTTAAAATGACGTAATATGTTCCGTGATAACGTAACGTTTTATGTCATTACAAATTTAATTCGGAACTTATCGTTACTGTTTCAGACATCCACTAATTCATTTTTCAATAAAAAAAAAAAAACAAAAAAATGCAGTTAGGTAATAAAGCTGAATTTAAGATGTGGCACTAAATATAAAATGATGTAATATGTTACGTTATTTTTTTTTATCAATATGTGAGACCGTAACGCATAAAGTTAGTACACACACCCACACACCTTTCTTTACTGTTTTGTACTTTTCCTTAAAGTAGACAAGGCGTGACGTACTCTATGTAAATTATATTTACGCTCAATCGTTATAAGAAAAGAACATATACGTTAAATCACGTTTCTAAAATAAAACCACTAGTTTAAAATTTAATTTAATAAAAAAATACATCATTCTTGGTCAAAAAACGAACCAAAAACTGTAACTGTAAACGACATGACGTAATACCTTACGTAAGACGTAACGTTTAACGTCATTAAAAATTTAACTCGGCCTACTTATTCCTACTTACTTTTTTGTGTTCTGTTAGGATGTCTCTGAGTTACCCTAGTATTTCTAGCAACAAATTCTTTTTTTATTAAACTCTCAGGTGAATAACATCAGGCCATGCACATTTATCATTCAATAAAAACAACTTCATTTCAGATGAATTTTAATTTTAAATTTTATTTACTGTACCAAAAGAGAAAAAAATAAAAGAAAGCCACATGCCTTATTTAAAATTTGTTTTAAAATGTTCATCAATTACTAATGCACTGCACACTCGCTCCTGTATGCATAAGATTTGTTCAGTTCACAATCCTTGAGGAGCCCAACAATCTCCTGGATATAAAACGAATTTAATTTCTATTGAAAGTAATATTTTCAATTACATACAAGTACTACGAGCATTGTACAACACAACTGGCTGCAGCAAGCATTACAAACTTCTTTATTCATGTTGAAAGTCTATCTAAAGTGAAATGTATAGACTTTGAATGGAAAACATGAAAAATAAAAAGATTTGCCGAAAACATGGTTGACCACAAATATTCACCACATATTTTTGGCAAGTGAATAAATAGACTTGAACACACAAAAATACACTGATTCACATTCAATTTAAAATTCTATATCCTGTTCAAGACGACACATAACAAATTCTTTGTATTTTGTTTAACATGTTATTTACAACTTCAACGGAGAAACTAAGAAGCAAGTGGCAAATGTAGTGCGGTATTAATATGATACAACTTATTTTACATTTGTTTAGCAAGAAGAGGAAGGCTGCATGGCATTAGGATGCAAATTTTATACATGTCATTTGGTTTTATAGTCTAAGACAGTAAAGCCTATTTTTTATATGTGTTTTACAAAAAAACAATTTTTATTTAGGCAAATATTTTTATTTAATTTTTAATTTACATTACAAGAACAAATACAAGGCTTTAAATTTGTGGTGTTCTATAAAATTTAAAATTTTTTGTTTTAAAAAGTTTCTAAAGTCACAGGTAATCAAAACATAGATTTCCAAGGTGCTAATAAATTTTATAGGAAGTTAACATAAGAAACAAACAGTCCACAGTGAGACAGAAAAAAATATTCTAAACCGCTTAAGTTTTAAGACCAACATTTTCAGACCCTTAGAAATTGAGCCATAGGGTCTTAAAGTGGGGTACTTAAAAAAATATGTATTTTTGTAAAAGGTTTCACTTGTTTTCACATTGATATTTAATTAAATTTTTAATTACCCTAATTAAATATATGTGTGTGAAGATAAATTTCGAAATTTATTTCTCAGACACAAACCAACTGCGTTAACATAGCTATGTTAACAGGTTAACATAGCGCTGTAAAGCATATAAATCTTGGGGGTTATATATTCAAATTGGACCTGTGGCCACATTTTTGGATCAAATGGAACCGAACCAAAAGCAAAGAGCTGCCTGGGTTACTGCTTTTCAGCGAACAATGTAAAACAGCCTATATTTTATGAAATTATTAAGGTTTTCACATGTAAAGTTTTTTCTTTTTTTTAAACAAGGAATGTAAGTTCCAGGAGCGCTGTAGAAGATGGGCGGATAGAAATTGATAGATTTGATAGAAATTATGCCCTTTTATGATTCCTAGTACTTCATAACTATAGAAAATGGAATTTTGATAGAAATTTCTGAAATTTTTTAAAATTTCAAATTTGAAATTTCTTTAGAGGATGAACTCCAGGAAAACGGTAGGAGATGGGCGGATAAAAATTGATTGATTTTATAGAAATTATGCCCTTTTATGATTCCTAGTACTTCATAACTATAGAAAATGGAATTTTGATAGAAATTTCTGAAATTTTTTAAAATTTCAAATTTGAAATTTCTTTAGAGGATGAACTCCAGGAAAACGGTAGGAGATGGGCGGATAAAAATTGATTGATTTTATAGAAATTATGCCCTTTTATGATTCCTAGTACTTCATAACTATAGAAAATGGAATTTTGATAGAAATTTCTGAAATTTTTTAAAATTTCAAATTTGAAATTTCTTTAGAGGATGAACTCCAGGAAAACGGTAGGAGATGGGCGTATAAAAATTGATTGATTTTATAGAAATGATGCCCTTTTATGATTCCTAGTACTTCATAACTATAGAAAATGGAATTTTGATAGAAATTTCTGAAATTTTTTAAAATTTCAAATTTGAAATTTCTTTAGAGGATGAACTCCAGGAAAACGGTAGGAGATGGGCGGATAAAAATTGATTGATTTTATAGAAATGATGCCCTTTTATGATTCCTAGTACTTCATAACTATAGAAAATGGAATTTTGATAGAAATTTCTGAAATTTTTTAAAATTTCAAATTTGAAATTTCTTTAGAGGATGAACTCCAGGAAAACGGTAGGAGATGGGCGGATAAAAATTGATTGATTTTATAGAAATGATGCCCTTTTATGATTCCTAGTACTTCATAACTATAGAAAATGGAATTTTGATAGAAATTTCTGAAATTTTTTAAAATTTCAAATTTCAAATTTCTTTAGAGGATGAACTCCAGGAAAACGGTAGGAGATGGGCGGATAAAAATTGATTAATTTTATAGAAATTATGCCCTTTTATGATTCCTAGTACTTCATAACTATAGAAAATGGAATTTTGATAGAAATTTCTGAAATTTTTTAAAATTTCAAATTTGAAATTTCTTTAGAGGATGAACTCCAGGAAAACGGTAGGAGATGGGCGGATAAAAATTGATTGATTTTATAGAAATGATGCCCTTTTATGATTCCTAGTACTTCATAACTATAGAAAATGGAATTTTGATAGAAATTTCTGAAATTTTTTAAAATTTCAAATTTGAAATTTCTTTAGAGGATGAACTCCAGGAAAACGGTAGGAGATGGGCGGATAAAAATTGATTGATTTTATAGAAATGATGCCCTTTTATGATTCCTAGTACTTCATAACTATAGAAAATGGAATTTTGATAGAAATTTCTGAAATTTTTTAAAATTTCAAATTTCAAATTTCTTTAGAGGATGAACTCCAGGAAAACGGTAGGAGATGGGCGGATAAAAATTGATTGATTTTATAGAAATAATGCCCTTTTATGATTCCTAGTACTTCATAACTATAGAAAATGGAATTTTGATAGAAATTTCTGAAATTTTTTAAAATTTCAAATTTGAAATTTCTTTAGAGGATAAACTCCAGGAAAACGGTAGGAGATGGGCGGATAAAAATTGATTGATTTTATAGAAATGATGCCCTTTTATGATTCCTAGTACTTCACAACTATAGAAAATGGAATTTTGATAGAAATTTCTGAAATTTTTTAAAATTTCAAATTTGAAATTTCTTTAGAGGATGAACTCCAGGAAAACGGTAGGAGATGGGCGGATAAAAATTGATTGATTTTATAGAAATGATGCCCTTTTATGATTCCTAGTACTTCATAACTATAGAAAATGGAATTTTGATAGAAATTTCTGAAATTTTTTAAAATTTCAAATTTCAAATTTCTTTAGAGGATGAACTCCAGGAAAACGGTAGGAGATGGGCGGATAAAAATTGATTGATTTTATAGAAATGATGCCCTTTTATGATTCCTAGTACTTCATAACTATAGAAAATGGAATTTTGATAGAAATTTCTGAAATTTTTTAAAATTTCAAATTTGAAATTTCTTTAGAGGATGAACTCCAGGAAAACGGTAGGAGATGGGCGGATAAAAATTGATTGATTTTATAGAAATGATGCCCTTTTATGATTCCTAGTACTTCATAACTATAGAAAATGGAATTTTGATAGAAATTTCTGAAATTTTTTAAAATTTCAAATTTGAAATTTCTTTAGAGGATGAACTCCAGGAAAACGGTAGGAGATGGGCGGATAAAAATTGATTGATTTTATAGAAATGATGCCCTTTTATGATTCCTAGTACTTCATAACTATAGAAAATGGAATTTTGATAGAAATTTCTGAAATTTTTTAAAATTTCAAATTTGAAATTTCTTTAGAGGATGAACTCCAGGAAAACGGTAGGAGATGGGCGGATAAAAATTGATTGATTTTATAGAAATGATGCCCTTTTATGATTCCTAGTACTTCATAACTATAGAAAATGGAATTTTGATAGAAATTTCTGAAATTTTTTAAAATTTCAAATTTCAAATTTCTTTAGAGGATGAACTCCAGGAAAACGGTAGGAGATGGGCGGATAAAAATTGATTGATTTTATAGAAATAATGCCCTTTTATGATTCCTAGTACTTCATAACTATAGAAAATGGAATTTTGATAGAAATTTCTGAAATTTTTTAAAATTTCAAATTTGAAATTTCTTTAGAGGATAAACTCCAGGAAAACGGTAGGAGATGGGCGGATAAAAATTGATTGATTTTATAGAAATGATGCCCTTTTATGATTCCTAGTACTTCACAACTATAGAAAATGGAATTTTGATAGAAATTTCTGAAATTTTTTAAAATTTCAAATTTGAAATTTCTTTAGAGGATGAACTCCAGGAAAACGGTAGGAGATGGGCGGATAAAAATTGATTGATTTTATAGAAATGATGCCCTTTTATGATTCCTAGTACTTCATAACTATAGAAAATGGAATTTTGATAGAAATTTCTGAAATTTTTTAAAATTTCAAATTTGAAATTTCTTTAGAGGATGAACTCCAGGAAAACGGTAGGAGATGGGCGGATAAAAATTGATTGATTTTATAGAAATGATGCCCTTTTATGATTCCTAGTACTTCATAACTATAGAAAATGGAATTTTGATAGAAATTTCTGAAATTTTTTAAAATTTCAAATTTGAAATTTCTTTAGAGGATGAACTCCAGGAAAACGGTAGGAGATGGGCGGATAAAAATTGATTGATTTTATAGAAATGATGCCCTTTTATGATTCCTAGTACTTCATAACTATAGAAAATGGAATTTTGATAGAAATTTCTGAAATTTTTTAAAATTTCAAATTTGAAATTTCTTTAGAGGATGAACTCCAGGAAAACGGTAGGAGATGGGCGGATAAAAATTGATTGATTTTATAGAAATGATGCCCTTTTATGATTCCTAGTACTTCATAACTATAGAAAATGGAATTTTGATAGAAATTTCTGAAATTTTTTAAAATTTCAAATTTGAAATTTCTTTAGAGGATGAACTCCAGGAAAACGGTAGGAGATGGGCGGATAAAAATTGATTGATTTTATAGAAATGATGCCCTTTTATGATTCCTAGTACTTCATAACTATAGAAAATGGAATTTTGATAGAAATTTCTGACATTTTTTAAAATTTCAAATTTGAAATTTCTTTAGAGGATGAACTCCAGGAAAACGGTAGGAGATGGGCGGATAAAAATTGATTGATTTTATAGAAATGATGCCCTTTTATGATTCCTAGTACTTCATAACTATAGAAAATGGAATTTTGATAGAAATTTCTGAAATTTTTTAAAATTTCAAATTTGAAATTTCTTTAGAGGATGAACTCCAGGAAAACGGTAGGAGATGGGCGGATAAAAATTGATTGATTTTATAGAAATGATGCCCTTTTATGATTCCTAGTACTTCATAACTATAGAAAATGGAATTTTGATAGAAATTTCTGAAATTTTTTAAAATTTCAAATTTGAAATTTCTTTAGAGGATGAACTCCAGGAAAACGGTAGGAGATGGGCGGATAAAAATTGATTGATTTTATAGAAATGATGCCCTTTTATGATTCCTAGTACTTCATAACTATAGAAAATGGAATTTTGATAGAAATTTCTGAAATTTTTTAAAATTTCAAATTTGAAATTTCTTTAGAGGATGAACTCCAGGAAAACGGTAGGAGATGGGCGGATAAAAATTGATTGATTTTATAGAAATGATGCCCTTTTATGATTCCTAGTACTTCATAACTATAGAAAATGGAATTTTGATAGAAATTTCTGAAATTTTTTAAAATTTCAAATTTGAAATTTCTTTAGAGGATGAACTCCAGGAAAACGGTAGGAGATGGGCGGATAAAAATTGATTGATTTTATAGAAATAATGCCCTTTTATGATTCCTAGTACTTCATAACTATAGAAAATGGAATTTTGATAGAAATTTCTGAAATTTTTTAAAATTTCAAATTTGAAATTTCTTTAGAGGATAAACTCCAGGAAAACGGTAGGAGATGGGCGGATAAAAATTGATTGATTTTATAGAAATGATGCCCTTTTATGATTCCTAGTACTTCACAACTATAGAAAATGGAATTTTGATAGAAATTTCTGAAATTTTTTAAAATTTCAAATTTGAAATTTCTTTAGAGGATGAACTCCAGGAAAACGGTAGGAGATGGGCGGATAAAAATTGATTGATTTTATAGAAATGATGCCCTTTTATGATTCCTAGTACTTCATAACTATAGAAAATGGAATTTTGATAGAAATTTCTGAAATTTTTTAAAATTTCAAATTTGAAATTTCTTTAGAGGATGAACTCCAGGAAAACGGTAGGAGATGGGCGGATAAAAATTGATTGATTTTATAGAAATGATGCCCTTTTATGATTCCTAGTACTTCATAACTATAGAAAATGGAATTTTGATAGAAATTTCTGAAATTTTTTAAAATTTCAAATTTGAAATTTCTTTAGAGGATGAACTCCAGGAAAACGGTAGGAGATGGGCGGATAAAAATTGATTGATTTTATAGAAATGATGCCCTTTTATGATTCCTAGTACTTCATAACTATAGAAAATGGAATTTTGATAGAAATTTCTGAAATTTTTTAAAATTTCAAATTTGAAATTTCTTTAGAGGATGAACTCCAGGAAAACGGTAGGAGATGGGCGGATAAAAATTGATTGATTTTATAGAAATGATGCCCTTTTATGATTCCTAGTACTTCATAACTATAGAAAATGGAATTTTGATAGAAATTTCTGAAATTTTTTAAAATTTCAAATTTGAAATTTCTTTAGAGGATGAACTCCAGGAAAACGGTAGGAGATGGGCGGATAAAAATTGATTGATTTTATAGAAATGATGCCCTTTTATGATTCCTAGTACTTCATAACTATAGAAAATGGAATTTTGATAGAAATTTCTGAAATTTTTTAAAATTTAAAATTTGAAATTTCTTTAGAGGATGAACTCCAGGAAAACGGTAGGAGATGGGCGGATAAAAATTGATTGATTTTATAGAAATGATGCCCTTTTATGATTCCTAGTACTTCATAACTATAGAAAATGGAATTTTGATAGAAATTTCTGAAATTTTTTAAAATTTCAAATTTGAAATTTCTTTAGAGGATAAACTCCAGGAAAACGGTAGGAGATGGGCGGATAAAAATTGATTGATTTTATAGAAATGATGCCCTTTTATGATTCCTAGTACTTCACAACTATAGAAAATGGAATTTTGATAGAAATTTCTGAAATTTTTTAAAATTTCAAATTTGAAATTTCTTTAGAGGATGAACTCCAGGAAAACGGTAGGAGATGGGCGGATAAAAATTGATTGATTTTATAGAAATGATGCCCTTTTATGATTCCTAGTACTTCATAACTATAGAAAATGGAATTTTGATAGAAATTTCTGAAATTTTTTAAAATTTCAAATTTGAAATTTCTTTAGAGGATGAACTCCAGGAAAACGGTAGGAGATGGGCGGATAAAAATTGATTGATTTTATAGAAATGATGCCCTTTTATGATTCCTAGTACTTCATAACTATAGAAAATGGAATTTTGATAGAAATTTCTGAAATTTTTTAAAATTTCAAATTTGAAATTTCTTTAGAGGATGAACTCCAGGAAAACGGTAGGAGATGGGCGGATAAAAATTGATTGATTTTATAGAAATGATGCCCTTTTATGATTCCTAGTACTTCATAACTATAGAAAATGGAATTTTGATAGAAATTTCTGAAATTTTTTAAAATTTAAAATTTGAAATTTCTTTAGAGGATGAACTCCAGGAAAACGGTAGGAGATGGGCGGATAAAAATTGATTGATTTTATAGAAATGATGCCCTTTTATGATTCCTAGTACTTCATAACTATAGAAAATGGAATTTTGATAGAAATTTCTGAAATTTTTTAAAATTTCAAATTTGAAATTTCTTTAGAGGATGAACTCCAGGAAAACGGTAGGAGATGGGCGGATAAAAATTGATTGATTTTATAGAAATGATGCCCTTTTATGATTCCTAGTACTTCATAACTATAGAAAATGGAATTTTGATAGAAATTTCTGAAATTTTTTAAAATTTCAAATTTGAAATTTCTTTAGAGGATGAACTCCAGGAAAACGGTAGGAGATGGGCGGATAAAAATTGATTGATTTTATAGAAATGATGCCCTTTTATGATTCCTAGTACTTCATAACTATAGAAAGAAATTTCAAATTTGAAATTTTAAAAAATTTCAGAAATTTCTATCAAAATTCCACTTTCTATAGTTATGAAGTACTAGGAATCATAAAAGGGCATAATTTCTATAAAATCAATCAATTTTTATACGCCCATCTCCTACCGTTTTCCTGGAGTTCATCCTCTAAAGAAATTTCAAATTTGAAATTTTAAAAAATTTCAGAAATTTTTATCAAAATTCCATTTTCTATAGTTATGAAGTACTAGGAATCATAAAAGGGCATAATTTCTATAAAATCAATCAATTTTTATCCGCCCATCTCCTACCGGTTTCCTGGAATTCATCCTCTAAAGATATTTCAAATTTGAAATTTTAAAAAATTTCAGAAATTTCTATCAAAATTCCATTTTCTATAGTTATGAAGTACTAGGAATCATAAAAGGGCATAATTTCTATAAAATCAATCAATTTTTATACGCCCATCTCCTACCGTTTTCCTGGAGTTCATCCTCTAAAGAAATTTCAAATTTGAAATTTTAAAAAATTTCAGAAATTTCTATCAAAATTCCATTTTCTATAGTTATGAAGTACTAGGAATCATAAAAGGGCATAATTTCTATAAAATCAATCAATTTTTATACGCCCATCTCCTACCGTTTTCCTGGAGTTCATCCTCTAAAGAAATTTCAAATTTGAAATTTTAAAAAATTTCAGAAATTTCTATCAAAATTCCATTTTCTATAGTTATGAAGTGCTAGGAATCATAAAAGGGCATAATTTCTATAAAATCAATCAATTTTTATCTGCCCATCTCCTACCGTTTTCCTGGAGTTCATCCTCTAAAGAAATTTCAAATTTGAAATTTTAAAAAATTTCAGAAATTTCTATCAAAATTCCATTTTCTATAGTTATGAAGTACTAGGAATCATAAAAGGGCATAATTTCTATAAAATCAATCAATTTTTATCCGCCCATCTCTTACCGTTTTCCTGGAATTCATCCTCTAAAGAAATTTCAAATTTGAAATTTTAAAAAATTTCAGAAATTTCTATCAAAATTCCACTTTCTATAGTTATGAAGTACTAGGAATCATAAAAGGGCATAATTTCTATAAAATCAATCAATTTTTATACGCCCATCTCCTACCGTTTTCCTGGAGTTCATCCTCTAAAGAAATTTCAAATTTGAAATTTTAAAAAATTTCAGAAATTTCTATCAAAATTCCATTTTCTATAGTTATGAAGTACTAGGAATCATAAAAGGGCATCATTTCTATAAAATCAATAAATTTATATCCGCCCATCTCCTACCGTTTTCCTGGAGTTCATCCTCTAAAGAAATTTCAAATTTGAAATTTTAAAAAATTTCAGAAATTTCTATCAAAATTCCATTTTCTATAGTTATGAAGTACTAGGAATCATAAAAGGGCATAATTTCTATAAAATCAATCAATTTTTATACGCCCATCTCCTACCGTTTTCCTGGAGTTCATCCTCTAAAGAAATTTCAAATTTGAAATTTTAAAAAATTTCAGAAATTTCTATCAAAATTCCATTTTCTATAGTTATGAAGTACTAGGAATCATAAAAGGGCATAATTTCTATAAAATCAATCAATTTTTATCCGCCCATCTCCTACCGTTTTCCTGGAGTTCATCCTCTAAAGAAATTTCAAATTTGAAATTTTAAAAAATTTCAGAAATTTCTATCAAAATTTCACTTTCTATAGTTATGAAGTACTAGGAATCATAAAAGGGCATAATTTCTATAAAATCAATCAATTTTTATCCGCCCATCTCCTACCGTTTTCCTGGAATTCATCCTCTAAAGAAATTTCAAATTTGAAATTTTAAAAAATTTCAGAAATTTCTATCAAAATTCCATTTTCTATAGTTATGAAGTACTAGGAATCATAAAAGGGCATAATTTCTATAAAATCAATCAATTTTTATACGCCCATCTCCTACCGTTTTCCTGGAATTCATCCTCTAAAGAAATTTCAAATTTGAAATTTTAAAAAATTTCAGAAATTTCTATCAAAATTCCACTTTCTATAGTTATGAAGTACTAGGAATCATAAAAGGGCATAATTTCTATAAAATCAATCAATTTTTATACGCCCATCTCCTACCGTTTTCCTGGAGTTCATCCTCTAAAGAAATTTCAAATTTGAAATTTTAAAAAATTTCAGAAATTTCTATCAAAATTCCATTTTCTATAGTTATGAAGTACTAGGAATCATAAAAGGGCATCATTTCTATAAAATCAATAAATTTATATCCGCCCATCTCCTACCGTTTTCCTGGAGTTCATCCTCTAAAGAAATTTCAAATTTGAAATTTTAAAAAATTTCAGAAATTTCTATCAAAATTCCATTTTCTATAGTTATGAAGTACTAGGAATCATAAAAGGGCATAATTTCTATAAAATCAATCAATTTTTATACGCCCATCTCCTACCGTTTTCCTGGAATTCATCCTCTAAAGAAATTTCAAATTTGAAATTTTAAAAAATTTCAGAAATTTCTATCAAAATTCCATTTTCTATAGTTATGAAGTACTAGGAATCATAAAAGGGCATAATTTCTATAAAATCAATCAATTTTTATACGCCCATCTCCTACCGTTTTCCTGGAATTCATCCTCTAAAGAAATTTCAAATTTGAAATTTTAAAAAATTTCAGAAATTTCTATCAAAATTCCATTTTCTATAGTTATGAAGTACTAGGAATCATAAAAGGGCATAATTTCTATAAAATCAATCAAGTTTTATCCGCCCATCTCCTACCGTTTTCCTGGAATTCATCCTCTAAAGATATTTCAAATTTGAAATTTTAAAAAATTTCAGAAATTTCTATCAAAATTCCATTTTCTATAGTTATGAAGTACTAGGAATCATAAAAGGGCATCATTTCTATAAAATCAATTAATTTTTATACGCCCATCTCCTACCGTTTTCCTGGAGTTCATCCTCTAAAGAAATTTCAAATTTGAAATTTTAAAAAATTTCAGAAATTTCTATCAAAATTCCATTTTCTATAGTTATGAAGTACTAGGAATCATAAAAGGGCATAATTTCTATAAAATCAATCAATTTTTATCCGCCCATCTCCTACCGTTTTCCTGGAGTTCATCCTCTAAAGAAATTTCAAATTTGAAATTTTAAAAAATTTCAGAAATTTCTATCAAAATTCCACTTTCTATAGTTATGAAGTACTAGGAATCATAAAAGGGCATAATTTCTATAAAATCAATCAATTTTTATACGCCCATCTCCTACCGTTTTCCTGGAGTTCATCCTCTAAAGAAATTTCAAATTTGAAATTTTAAAAAATTTCAGAAATTTTTATCAAAATTCCATTTTCTATAGTTATGAAGTACTAGGAATCATAAAAGGGCATAATTTCTATAAAATCAATCAATTTTTATCCGCCCATCTCCTACCGGTTTCCTGGAATTCATCCTCTAAAGATATTTCAAATTTGAAATTTTAAAAAATTTCAGAAATTTCTATCAAAATTCCATTTTCTATAGTTATGAAGTACTAGGAATCATAAAAGGGCATAATTTCTATAAAATCAATCAATTTTTATACGCCCATCTCCTACCGTTTTCCTGGAGTTCATCCTCTAAAGAAATTTCAAATTTGAAATTTTAAAAAATTTCAGAAATTTCTATCAAAATTCCATTTTCTATAGTTATGAAGTACTAGGAATCATAAAAGGGCATAATTTCTATAAAATCAATCAATTTTTATACGCCCATCTCCTACCGTTTTCCTGGAGTTCATCCTCTAAAGAAATTTCAAATTTGAAATTTTAAAAAATTTCAGAAATTTCTATCAAAATTCCATTTTCTATAGTTATGAAGTGCTAGGAATCATAAAAGGGCATAATTTCTATAAAATCAATCAATTTTTATCTGCCCATCTCCTACCGTTTTCCTGGAGTTCATCCTCTAAAGAAATTTCAAATTTGAAATTTTAAAAAATTTCAGAAATTTCTATCAAAATTCCATTTTCTATAGTTATGAAGTACTAGGAATCATAAAAGGGCATAATTTCTATAAAATCAATCAATTTTTATCCGCCCATCTCTTACCGTTTTCCTGGAATTCATCCTCTAAAGAAATTTCAAATTTGAAATTTTAAAAAATTTCAGAAATTTCTATCAAAATTCCACTTTCTATAGTTATGAAGTACTAGGAATCATAAAAGGGCATAATTTCTATAAAATCAATCAATTTTTATACGCCCATCTCCTACCGTTTTCCTGGAGTTCATCCTCTAAAGAAATTTCAAATTTGAAATTTTAAAAAATTTCAGAAATTTCTATCAAAATTCCATTTTCTATAGTTATGAAGTACTAGGAATCATAAAAGGGCATCATTTCTATAAAATCAATAAATTTATATCCGCCCATCTCCTACCGTTTTCCTGGAGTTCATCCTCTAAAGAAATTTCAAATTTGAAATTTTAAAAAATTTCAGAAATTTCTATCAAAATTCCATTTTCTATAGTTATGAAGTACTAGGAATCATAAAAGGGCATAATTTCTATAAAATCAATCAATTTTTATACGCCCATCTCCTACCGTTTTCCTGGAATTCATCCTCTAAAGAAATTTCAAATTTGAAATTTTAAAAAATTTCAGAAATTTCTATCAAAATTCCATTTTCTATAGTTATGAAGTACTAGGAATCATAAAAGGGCATAATTTCTATAAAATCAATCAATTTTTATACGCCCATCTCCTACCGTTTTCCTGGAATTCATCCTCTAAAGAAATTTCAAATTTGAAATTTTAAAAAATTTCAGAAATTTCTATCAAAATTCCATTTTCTATAGTTATGAAGTACTAGGAATCATAAAAGGGCATAATTTCTATAAAATCAATCAATTTTTATACGCCCATCTCTTACCGTTTTCCTGGAATTCATCCTCTAAAGAAATTTCAAATTTGAAATTTTAAAAAATTTCAGAAATTTCTATCAAAATTCCATTTTCTATAGTTATGAAGTACTAGGAATCATAAAAGGGCATAATTTCTATAAAATCAATCAATTTTTATACGCCCATCTCCTACCGTTTTCCTGGAGTTCATCCTCTAAAGAAATTTCAAATTTGAAATTTTAAAAAATTTCAGAAATTTCTATCAAAATTCCATTTTCTATAGTTATGAAGTACTAGGAATCATAAAAGGGCATAATTTCTATAAAATCAATCAATTTTTATACGCCCATCTCCTACCGTTTTCCTGGAATTCATCCTCTAAAGAAATTTCAAATTTGAAATTTTAAAAAATTTCAGAAATTTCTATCAAAATTCCATTTTCTATAGCTATGAAGTACTAGGAATCATAAAAGGGCATAATTTCTATAAAATCAATCAATTTTTATCCGCCCATCTCCTACCGTTTTCCTGGAATTCATCCTCTAAAGAAATTTCAAATTTGAAATTTTAAAAAATTTCAGAAATTTCTATCAAAATTCCATTTTCTATAGTTATGAAGTACTAGGAATCATAAAAGGGCATCATTTCTAAAAAATCAATCAATTTTTATCCGCCCATCTCCTACCGTTTTCCTGGAGTTCATCCTCTAAAGAAATTTCAAATTTGAAATTTTAAAAAATTTCAGAAATTTCTATCAAAATTCCATTTTCTATAGTTATGAAGTACTAGGAATCATAAAAGGGCATCATTTCTATAAAATCAATCAATTTTTATCCGCCCATCTCCTACCGTTTTCCTGGAGTTCATCCTCTAAAGAAATTTCAAATTTGAAATTTTAAAAAATTTCAGAAATTTCTATCAAAATTCCATTTTCTATAGTTATGAAGTACTAGGAATCATAAAAGGGCATCATTTCTATAAAATCAATCAATTTTTATCCGCCCATCTCCTACCGTTTTCCTGGAGTTCATCCTCTAAAGAAATTTCAAATTTGAAATTTTAAAAAATTTCAGAAATTTCTATCAAAATTCCATTTTCTATAGTTATGAAGTACTAGGAATCATAAAAGGGCATAATTTCTATAAAATCAATCAATTTTTATCCGCCCATCTCTTACCGTTTTCCTGGAATTCATCCTCTAAAGAAATTTCAAATTTGAAATTTTAAAAAATTTCAGAAATTTCTATCAAAATTCCACTTTCTATAGTTATGAAGTACTAGGAATCATAAAAGGGCATAATTTCTATAAAATCAATCAATTTTTATACGCCCATCTCCTACCGTTTTCCTGGAGTTCATCCTCTAAAGAAATTTCAAATTTGAAATTTTAAAAAATTTCAGAAATTTCTATCAAAATTCCATTTTCTATAGTTATGAAGTACTAGGAATCATAAAAGGGCATCATTTCTATAAAATCAATAAATTTATATCCGCCCATCTCCTACCGTTTTCCTGGAGTTCATCCTCTAAAGAAATTTCAAATTTGAAATTTTAAAAAATTTCAGAAATTTCTATCAAAATTCCATTTTCTATAGTTATGAAGTACTAGGAATCATAAAAGGGCATAATTTCTATAAAATCAATCAATTTTTATACGCCCATCTCCTACCGTTTTCCTGGAATTCATCCTCTAAAGAAATTTCAAATTTGAAATTTTAAAAAATTTCAGAAATTTCTATCAAAATTCCATTTTCTATAGTTATGAAGTACTAGGAATCATAAAAGGGCATAATTTCTATAAAATCAATCAATTTTTATACGCCCATCTCCTACCGTTTTCCTGGAATTCATCCTCTAAAGAAATTTCAAATTTGAAATTTTAAAAAATTTCAGAAATTTCTATCAAAATTCCATTTTCTATAGTTATGAAGTACTAGGAATCATAAAAGGGCATAATTTCTATAAAATCAATCAATTTTTATACGCCCATCTCTTACCGTTTTCCTGGAATTCATCCTCTAAAGAAATTTCAAATTTGAAATTTTAAAAAATTTCAGAAATTTCTATCAAAATTCCATTTTCTATAGTTATGAAGTACTAGGAATCATAAAAGGGCATAATTTCTATAAAATCAATCAATTTTTATACGCCCATCTCCTACCGTTTTCCTGGAGTTCATCCTCTAAAGAAATTTCAAATTTGAAATTTTAAAAAATTTCAGAAATTTCTATCAAAATTCCATTTTCTATAGTTATGAAGTACTAGGAATCATAAAAGGGCATAATTTCTATAAAATCAATCAATTTTTATACGCCCATCTCCTACCGTTTTCCTGGAATTCATCCTCTAAAGAAATTTCAAATTTGAAATTTTAAAAAATTTCAGAAATTTCTATCAAAATTCCATTTTCTATAGCTATGAAGTACTAGGAATCATAAAAGGGCATAATTTCTATAAAATCAATCAATTTTTATCCGCCCATCTCCTACCGTTTTCCTGGAATTCATCCTCTAAAGAAATTTCAAATTTGAAATTTTAAAAAATTTCAGAAATTTCTATCAAAATTCCATTTTCTATAGTTATGAAGTACTAGGAATCATAAAAGGGCATCATTTCTAAAAAATCAATCAATTTTTATCCGCCCATCTCCTACCGTTTTCCTGGAGTTCATCCTCTAAAGAAATTTCAAATTTGAAATTTTAAAAAATTTCAGAAATTTCTATCAAAATTCCATTTTCTATAGTTATGAAGTACTAGGAATCATAAAAGGGCATCATTTCTATAAAATCAATCAATTTTTATCCGCCCATCTCCTACCGTTTTCCTGGAGTTCATCCTCTAAAGAAATTTCAAATTTGAAATTTTAAAAAATTTCAGAAATTTCTATCAAAATTCCATTTTCTATAGTTATGAAGTACTAGGAATCATAAAAGGGCATCATTTCTATAAAATCAATCAATTTTTATCCGCCCATCTCCTACCGTTTTCCTGGAGTTCATCCTCTAAAGAAATTTCAAATTTGAAATTTTAAAAAATTTCAGAAATTTCTATCAAAATTCCATTTTCTATAGTTATGAAGTACTAGGAATCATAAAAGGGCATCATTTCTATAAAATCAATCAATTTTTATCCGCCCATCTCCTACCGTTTTCCTGGAGTTCATCCTCTAAAGAAATTTCAAATTTGAAATTTTAAAAAATTTCAGAAATTTCTATCAAAATTCCATTTTCTATAGTTATGAAGTACTAGGAATCATAAAAGGGCATCATTTCTATAAAATCAATCAATTTTTATCCGCCCATCTCCTACCGTTTTCCTGGAGTTCATCCTCTAAAGAAATTTCAAATTTGAAATTTTAAAAAATTTCAGAAATTTCTATCAAAATTCCATTTTCTATAGTTATGAAGTACTAGGAATCATAAAAGGGCATCATTTCTATAAAATCAATCAATTTTTATCCGCCCATCTCCTACCGTTTTCCTGGAGTTCATCCTCTAAAGAAATTTCAAATTTGAAATTTTAAAAAATTTCAGAAATTTCTATCAAAATTCCATTTTCTATAGTTATGAAGTACTAGGAATCATAAAAGGGCATCATTTCTATAAAATCAATCAATTTTTATCCGCCCATCTCCTACCGTTTTCCTGGAGTTCATCCTCTAAAGAAATTTCAAATTTGAAATTTTAAAAAATTTCAGAAATTTCTATCAAAATTCCATTTTCTATAGTTATGAAGTACTAGGAATCATAAAAGGGCATCATTTCTATAAAATCAATCAATTTTTATCCGCCCATCTCCTACCGTTTTCCTGGAGTTCATCCTCTAAAGAAATTTTAAATTTGAAATTTTAAAAAATTTCAGAAATTTCTATCAAAATTCCATTTTCTATAGTTATGAAGTACTAGGAATCATAGAAGGGCATAATTTCTATCAAATCTATCAATTTCTATCCGCCCATCTTCTACAGCGCTCCTGGAACTTACATTCCTTGTTTAAAAAAAAGAAAAAACTTTACATGTGAAAACCTTAATAATTTCATAAAATATAGGCTGTTTTACATTGTTCGCTGAAAAGCAGTAACCCAGGCAGCTCTTTGCTTTTGGTTCGGTTCCATTTGATCCAAAAATGTGGCCACAGGTCCAATTTGAATATATAACCCCCAAGATTTATATGCTTTACAGCGCTATGTTAACCTGTTAACATAGCTATGTTAACGCAATTGGTTTGTGTCTGAGAAATAAATTTCGAAATTTATCTTCACACACATATTAAATATTTATTAAAAAAACAAAAAAAAAATTGTAATTTTTTCCCAACTGGGATTTAAACCGTGGATGTTACAAAAGAAATAGAATTTTACTTTTTCGGCTTAGGATTAATTTTTTAATTTAATTTGTAGAAAGTAAAATTATTTACAAATGTATGCAGACGTTTTCCAAAGAAAACCAATAAAAATTAGACACTAGCAGAATGAAATGACAAATTTACTAGATCGCTGCATCCTTCATCTTCCCAAGGTTGTGAAGTATATTACCCAGTTCTACTGAAACCATTCTGGTATATTGTGAGTTATAAGCAAACGATTGTAGGAAACATTTTAATTTTTTCATTTTACAATTATTTTTGGTAGCAATTTTACATATTTTTAAAGACTATTTACTTCGATGTTCGTGCATGTTAAGCAAAAAGTATTTTTTTTTCTTTTTTATTATTTCTCATGTTTAGAATGCAAATTTCACACTGGCTTTTAAATTGTATGCTAATTTTACTTGATTGTTTCTAATTTTTAGTTAAGTGAAAAGGCAAAAAGACAAAAACTATTTAAAAACATGTGAAAATTTTTAAAGTTTCATTCTCTTCCAGCACGAAAAAGGATTAAAGTTCATCACAGCACTCTGCAAAATGAGTTGGCCACGCACAGACACCCACTCACTCACTCACACAGTTGAAGACACATGTGAAAGATAAACAACAAGATTTATATTGTTTTTTAAGCAATTACGAAATTAGTTTGCTGCCAAAATATTCACTTTGTAAATTTATTTTTAATCTCTAACTTTGTTTCTTCTCTTAACGCTTAAATACATACATTTTAAGCACTTGAAAATCATCCTATTGACAGCTGCTAATTTAGTTGTTTAAATTTTAAACAATATTAATTTTTAACAACTGTATTCAAAAATAAAATGCACGGAATATTTTTTTCAAGCTTAACAGAGGTCAGATTGCTTAACAACTGTTAATTTAAAATATGGAATAGTTGGCCCAGCTCGATTCTAATGAAATTTTACACGGATACAGTAGAGGTGTAGTCGGGTTTAGGTTATGAATGTTTTAATTTTATACTATTAGGTAAACCGAGATCCTTTGAAGTATTACACCTAAGCAAATTTGAAACTGTGACGAAATTCTTATTTTTCCTTGGACTTTAAAAATTTTAAAATCTGGCAACATCTGTTATCAAGCTCTAAAAGATATCTTGCTTAACATATGCAATATATTTTACAGTGTAGGAGGTATTCCTTCTAGAATAAAAAAAAATGTTTTAAATGTCAAAAGTTGTATGAAAATAAATTAAAAATTTTTAAAAGGCCATTTTATAAGAAATTTGCGTCGATTTTTTCTTAGTTATTTAAAAAGTTATAATTTAAAGTATAAAATGTTATTCTGCTTTAATTTTTTTTACACAAAGTATTATGTAAAAAAAATATATTTAAATTTTTTTTTAACCTACACTGTAAAATAAACCTGTAAAATAAACAAATCTTTTTGTGAAATATTTTAAGCCACATTTTTTCTTATGGAATCAAAGAACAAAAATCAGGTTTTAATGCTTCAATATGATCTTTCCTATCCTGCCATTGAAATTATAAACTTTGTTCGTTTAATGATTTATAAAAAAAAAACTAAAAAATCCTACTTTTAGAACTTTTAGAAAAATTTTCTGGGAATTAATATTTTTCAACTTATTCATGTGCTTTATAAATTTCTATAAGATGGCAAAATTTCATAACAAAAGGTTAATGCCATAATTAATTTTTTATATAGTCAATCCAGAGAAGAAAAATGTAATGGCAGTCGGCATATAAATGTTCTTCTACTGTTTGGAATTTCAACTAAAGCTCAGCTGTAAAAAATGGATAAACCAAAGAAGAGTTATTTGAATCTCATTGTAATTCTCATTTAGTCAATTAAGCTTAAAGTATAAATGTCTAGATTTTCTATTAAAAGATAGAATATTGATTTATTAATTTTGGAAGGAATGCAGCAAATAAAGGCAACTGGAGCACTCTTAGAAGATCAGAGAAAGACTTCCAATTTGTCTCGGCTCGGCTAATTAAGTCGATTAACCAGAACATGAAGACATCGTATCTCAATAAATGGAGATTTTATGAATAATATATTTTTTTTAAACAGGACTGCCAGAATCCGACAACGATGCACAAGAAAGCCTCGGATAAGGCGGAGAAATTAGTCAACTAGTTTTTTTAGGCCAATAAAGGAACTAAATCGCCTCACAAACAGCTGGTCGTATTCATTTCTGAAGACACTCCTAAGACAGTTGCCCACCAGCAAGAATTCCAGAAAGTTGCTGGGATATAACCGAGGTATCTAAATCTGGATAACTGCATTTGTTTTACTCAAGTATCATTGAAACTCGAAAAAATTAATAAGAGGAGAACTGCCTTGCCTAGGAAGAGTTGAAAACCGTAGCGTACATTGTATGTTAGTGCCTGACAGTAGTTTGCATCACAGCTTTCACCCCGAGCGTAAAACAGAGGAAACTGAGATGAGAAATATGGCCGACGGTTACTAGTCGACAGCCCGTTGTCTCTAAAATTGAAGGTAAAGGCCATTCATTGAACGGCATGCATTAACAGTAAAAAATTAAATTCCGATCTGATATCAGAAACCATTAAGTAACGAAGCCAGTCGCACAAGGACCCCTCCTACATATGAAGAGGGAAGTAAAAAATTTTTGTTGTTCTTCGATTTTCTACTTTGCCCGCAGGAAATTCGAGAGACTTTCTAGGCGAAGGTCATGTCCATCTCCTTGTTTTTCCTAATAAACAAAAAACAACATCTTGGCTAAAGCGATCTATAAGTAAAAGTGTCTGTTGAGAAGAATTCTTTGCAGGTAGAATTTAAGAATCCTTTCACAGTGAGATAATGTGGATTAAAAAATTTGTCATTAAAATATTCCCTTTTTATACTAAAATGATCCCAAATAAATTTAAAACTTTAATTTGCTTATTAAGAAAAAATAAATGAATGTTACTTCAGAGTGTTTGTTTATGTTAAAGTTCTTTTGAGAAAAGGTAACCAAGCTCTTAATAAAACGCACCTAAACGCATTACACCCACACTTCACACACGCACATACACCTGCATATATAAAGTTTTTCCATCCGCTTCCTTTAACTATTTGTCGTTTGTGCTATTGTTTGTTTTATATTTCATTTCTTTGTTTTTTGTAAAAAAAAAATTAAGCCCCAGGAACGATAGTTGTATGCACCGTACCACACCGCACTTTAGAAGAGTTAACCACGGTTCCTAAAGCTTCTGAAAGCCACAATTGTGTTGAAAGCAGTTATAGTTTCTACTTTTTGTAGTTACTTGCAGCGAGACGACTTAAGATGAACAAATGCAACTAACTGCTGGTCGGAAAGGCAACATTTCATTAAAAATAAATTAAAGGGAGAGAAAAAAGTCTTTAAAAAAATGTTACAAAAGCAAAGTGAACCACTAAGTGCAGCTGTATTTGTTTTAATAGTTTTAAATTTCATTGCAATTTTCTGTGTCAGCCGTGATTTGAAGTAAAAAAGAAATATATTACGCAAGAGAAATTAACAAGTGCCATGTGCTTATTTTAAAACACAAATTACTTTTTCTTTGTTAAAATTATGGAAACAGCAGTAAATTTCATAGGAACCAAAATTAATTAATGAATGACATTTTTTTGGATTAAAAATTTTCTTGGTTGATTTAGAAGCTATTGTTTCTTGAGGAAGGTGACATTTATTACAATTTTTAATTTTTGTGTTTTGTTTCTACGAATTTATTCTTTCAAAACTCTGTCTTGCTGATACGTCAGAATTTTTAAACTAAATAACATCACCAATCGAGAAGTTCAAAAGGACTAAAATTTCTAAAAATTAACTGACTTAAATTTAAAGAAGTCATAACTTTTCTTCCTTTAGGTTGCAGTTCTCATTATTGTAACTTCATAAAGGCATCAACAACAATTAAAGCAGCAGTAACATTAGCAATATGATGTAGTTTAAGATATTTAGGAATATTTTAAATTAGATCCGAAATTGAATCGTGGGTAATATAAATGAATTGGAATCGATTATCGGTTAAGAAAACAAGAAAATTAAACACCTGCAGAATTTAATGCCTCAGTTTCTGAATCGTTACGTCCTTCATCAGCATTCTTCGCATCTATCTATCTCAGGTTGTGTACACTGTAAATAAGAATACGAGGAATATTCATATCAATATTAATTTGTTTAGACGAAGTCTACACATAAACTAAAGTATTTCCTCACCGTTCTCTTTGTAACACGTTTTGTACATTTATTTTTGCTTGGTACCAATCATCGGTTGATCGCAAATGCATTTTTTATTTTTTAATCATTCATACTTGTTACCTCACAACATTATAGATTGTGTTTCAGTCTCCTATTGATTATAAAAAATTAACCTAAGCCGAAAATCAATTTTATTTCAATTCATGAATTAAAGAAAATTTCTAAATTCTTTCAAAATTTTCACGCTATTTAAAACGTTATGGCTTTTAAATGCCCCACACTCTATTTTATTGACAGTTTTGACATCTGGCAACAATATTCAATACTGAGTGAAGTTCCCTTTTGCAGTCGACCGTTTGATCTTTTCCATTTTATTTTTTAATTTTTCGAAATTTTTTACTGTGACTCGGGCGCGGGTCACCGGTGGTCCGCACTAAACTGTCTCATCGTGAGGCGCGGGCCACCGGTGACTCGCACTAAACTGTTACAAAACTTGCACAATAAATCTCACTGTACTGCAGAGCAACAAACAACGCGCATGCAATACTCACGCGCCGACAGATAACGCGCGATATTACTTTAAGCGCCGCCTCATAGCAAACCAAATTAAAATCGGCCCCGGTGTGGACGTGTTAATAATAATAGATTTTAAATAATAATTCTTTTGTAAAAATGTTATGATTTTTGGCGATTTTCTTTGTTTTCTTTTCTTTTTCTTTTTTTTTTTTACGATTGCGCAGATCCGGCATAGCCGAATGTATCGTTGAGGTTTCTCCTCCAATGCACGGGTGGTTGTGCGTTGGTTCGCATAAACATTTGACTTCCAATAAGATCGTATTTACACTTCTGTGGCGAAATTCTGGTCACTGAACTGACACAATGAATGACTAAGAAATCTCTCATTGTCAGAATTTGGATTCCTAAACGGGCTGCCTGGTTTTGAAAAAGAACATGTATCGACAGTTACTGTTACTGCTCGGCCATTTTTTTTAAAGACGTATTATTTTTTGATTCACAAAACCAAATAGTAACACGAGCTTGATACACACTATGACAATTATGGCAATTTTGGCGATATAAAAACTTATTAAGGTGGCGACGTAAAAAATTTGCTCATCCACTTTCCGTCCCAGTTTTATTGTTATGAAATATTGATGAAATAACCTTAAACTGTTAGCTGTCATATTGATTTATTTTTATCGCTGTCAGTGCTTTATTTCCCAAATGACCGTAATTTCAGTTTAAGCGATTCAACCCGTTGTTTAAATGAAAAGTAACCAAAAAAAAAAAAAGTGTTTTTACTAAACAATGGCTTCGAAAGTACTCGTTAGAACTCTCTGTTACAAATTTTGACAGCAAAAACAAAAAAAAAAAAAAAAAAGGAAAAAGGATTGTGAAAAGAACTGCATATTTACTATGGCCTCCTAACACAGCCAGCTTCATGTGCAATAGTAGATTCCCCATATTTATGTTTGCAATAGTTTTTACTTTTTTTTTCCTTTCTACCTTTTGTTGGAGTTGCGGGGCAAAAAAAAAAACGAAAACCCAACTAAAGTTTTTAACGAAACCTGTTTTCAATTTTGTTGCCACAATAGACTTAAACCATCATTAACAATGTGTTTGGATTCTAAACAAGGCGCCAAACAACAGATTCATAAATGTATGTAAGGGGGTGTATAAAGGAGTCTGCAAACATTAATACCTGCAAGAAATATGTTGTGTATGTGTGTGTGTCTGTGTACTTAAATACAAAGGTGTTAGTTGGTTTTTTTCTATTGTTTGATATTGTGCGTTTTAGACAAATAATGGCGTTGCCGAGGATAGAGAAAAAACTCATACAAAAAAGACACTACAATCCTTTGTCACAGTGAGTTTTATAGTGTTAGTGGTAGTGGTATGGCAGTGAGTGCATTGCCGTAACCGGAAACTCACAAAAAAAAATCTCAATATATTCAAAAACTCATACTCGCTTCACATACATACGTTGTACGTTTTCTCAAATACAAAATGAAAAATGAATTTCCTGTATGGTTCAATGGCATCTCCTTTAATAAACGATGGCTTTTGAGGTGCTTTTATTAAGTCTGCATCCTTTTTTTTTTTTTTCTAGACAGTTTTAGGCTTTTAGTTTATTGTGTGAAAGTTTCTTTTACATATTTGATGTTTTTTTTTTTCTATTCTGATACAACCAACACTGTTTGTAACAACAACAACAGCAACAGGATTTACTTGCAACTTCCAAACAATTTATGAAGCCATAAAATGGATACAGAACTACAAATATATTTTTAAAAAATACCTCCTTTATTTTTTTTTCTTAAAAAAACGGAAAGCTTGTGATATTTTCATTATTAAATAAATAACAATCATTTATTGTCTTAAAAAAAAGATATTCAAAAGAAAACAAATAAGACGATTCTTATATACTCTTCACCATGTATGTAATTCTATTTTAGTGAAGTAACTCAAATCAAAAAAAAAAGAAACACAAACATTGAGATGACAGAGAATTAAAAAATTTAAAAATAATTTTTTACATAAAAATCTCATCGGCTCTTAATGGGTTAAGCATTTTTTAAAAATTTTTGCATCTCCTGAAAGATCTCTTTCAAAGCTCTGAAATGATACCCATATTGATGTCTTAAAAAATATGTTGCAAAATCGTGCTGTTCTATCAAAAATTCAGAGGCCAATTTTTTCGATTGGAGTCACTTCATTGTTCCATATGATATGGAGAAAAAATAGAGGCAGGCGTGGTGTTAAACCAATGCCTCGTGGGACATGGACCGATCTTGCTTTTCAATAACACCTCTTTCGACACTATGTCTGATCGATTGACGTATTTAATTTGTCTTTAGCTCATCCAGTGTCTTGGCAAATTAAATTTCAAACTAACACGGACGAGCAGACGGACATTGCTCAAACGACTTCACTATGCGTAAGAACTCAGAATATATATATACTTTATGTGGTGGGAAATAGATATCAGGCGAATCTGTTTAATATATAATGTCGTAAGGTATATCGTCGCAACGTATTTATTATTGTCTGTTTCAATTTTCAATGATCAGTGGTTGCATAACTACGCTAAAAAGTATTAAACAGTCAATATTTTTGTCTTCTAGAACAACTGCCCATTTTGCCATCTGCTGGAAATACTCTACAAACTGTGTTGTATTAGCTAAGCTTTCCAACAGAATTTGAATTTTGTCTAAAAAATGGAAAATGTCCTAAAATTATCAAAATAAATATGTTTAAATATACAGGCATGTCACACATTCCGATCGGAATGATTTGAGTTCCGTATTAACAATTCCGATCGATTTGGTTTTACCTTCTTCATATTCCGATCGATTTTGTTTATTCTTGAAAAGCATTGAATCTCCGCTATTTAATATAAATGTGGCAAATTTTGCACAACAAAGTAAACAACAAGGCTTAACTAAGTAGTAAACATCATAATAGTAAATTTAAGAAACGCAAGTAAGAAAATTTCAAGGAAACTAAATTCCAGTTTGAAATTTCATTTCATTCATTCCGAAGAAATTTTTCGCTCTTAGTTTTCTGAAAAAGCAATTTAGGGAATTGAAACCACTTTTGATCGGAATTGTGTTGTGTGACATGCCTGATAAAATGGCGTGATATATCATGTTAAACGTATTTTAAAATAAACGATGACGTAACGTGTTACGTTATATATATATATTAATTAATATGTAATGGCGTATTGCTTAAAGTAAAATATATTTATAAAAATTTTATAATAAAACCTATGAGTTTTATATTCTATCCACTTACGTTAAGCGGATGCTCGGCTTCCCTAAAAAGCACCAAATTGTTGATATTTAAGAACCCGCTTGAACGATTACATACATATAAATTTGTAAAGACGCAATATGTTGCCTTATATTTATTTTTAAATATGCAATGAAATAACTCATAACTTTAAATAATTTCATAAATATATAAAGACGTAATACGCCATGTCATATTTGTAGCATTAAATTTATAACTCTACAACGACGTTATAAGTTACGTTATAACGTATTGTATTACGTCTTGACCTTAAATAAAAACTAAGATTAGCCCTCCAATCAAGAACTATTTGGAAAATCATGCTCTCGAGACAAAGAATGTATTTCTTCTTTCTACTCTTAATGGCAGGGTGGACATCTTTGCAAGTGTGTAAACCATACTGACTAGTCATTGTTTCGTTGGAGTCCATGCAAAGTGACTAAGAGATAAATTGCTGTTTTCAAGAGATATAAGAGACGAATACGAGGGCAGCTATGTATATTTCTGGCCTGGCAACGCTGAGTGCTGCCAAGTGCAATCTGACATTTCCATTGGAAAGTTTGTCATTTTTAAGCATAATCGTACTCAAAACGTTATGACGTACGACCATTATTTGTGTTGTTTACAGTGACTTAAAAAAATTAATATAGAAAAAAATGGAATTGACTCGTGAACATTTTCGTGCCATCATTTTTCATAACTTTCGACGTGGATTATCACGACAAGAGTGCATTGATGAACTTAAATCTTTGTATGACGATGAAGCTCCATCCTATAGCACTGTGAAAAATTGGTATAATGAATTTAATCGTGGCCGAAGCTCGCTCAAAGACGAATTCCGTGAAGGTCGTCCAAAAACGGCTGTTGTGCCAGAGAACATTGATGCCGTGCGTGAACTCACAATACAAGATCGACATGCGACATACCGAGAGATAGAGACATCCTTGAACATTTCTTCCACCAGCATATATTCGATACTGCATGAAAACCTGGCTGTAAAAAAGGTTTGTTCTCGTTGGATCCCGCACAATTTGAAAGTTGCTCAAAAAAAGGCTCGTGTCGATTGGTGCAAAAAAAGGTTGCAAAAATACGATTGCGGTGCTTCAAAAGACGTTTATAAGATCGTCACAGGTGACGAATCATGGATATATGCGTATGAGCCCGAAACGAAACAACAATCGACCGTGTGGGTCTTCAAAGACGAGCAAAATCCAACGAAAGTTGTTCGTGGAAGAAGCACTTCGAAGCAAATGGTCGCCTGTTTCTTCGGCAAAACTGGTCATGTGGCGACTGTTCCGCTTGAGCAACGTAGGACGGTCACTTCTGAGTGGTACACTACAATTTGTTTGCCTGAAGTCATCGGAGAATTTCGAAAAACCAACAAGAGAAGACGAATCATTGTTCACCATGACAATGCGAGCTCTCACACATCGGCTCAAACCAAACCAAAATGTCGAATTAATGGGTCATCCACCGTACAGCCCTGACTTGGCACCTAATGACTTCTTCTTGTTTCCGCTCATCAAGAAAAAAACGCGTGGTCAACGATTTTCGTCGCCAGAAGAAGCTGTTGAAGTGTTCAAAAACCATGTATTAGAGGTGTCTCAATCGGGGTGGAAAAAGTGCTTTGACAACTGGTTTGAGAGCATGCAAAAGTGTATAAATCATGCTGGAGAATACTTTGAAAAAAAATAAAACCATTTTTGATGATAAGTATTCGCATTTTCACAATTAGGCCAGAAATATACAGAACAGCCCTCGTAATGTAAAACGTTTCCCTTGCTAATGGGTCTGATTATGGAGCAAAAGAAACAACCACTTACAGCGTCATATAAAACCTGCTTGTGGCCACGACAAGCATGTTTCGTCAATTTTTCATTTTAGGCAACCTCAAAGTTCAAATCGATTGAATGGGAGAACCTCTATTAACTTCTTTACACCACAACAGGATATATAAATCGATGTTGTTGAGCTCTGACCACCTGTCCATGCTATTTATTATCCACTAGTCTACATGTCTGTGTTTATGTTATCGATGCTGGGTGCTTTACTTTGCACCAAACTTTGTCTGTTTAATGGCTGAAGATATGAAAGAATCTACTCAAGTTTTAATTTTAATGATTCGTTAGCACTTTGACGCCACTTTGTAACCCAATGAAATGAGAATTTCGATAACAGTGTTATAACATATAAGATTTGGCAAAAAAAAAATGGTTTGTGTCTTAGCTCATTTAGAACACAATTTTTACTACAAAAACACTAATCAGTGTGTAGTGTGTTTAGCATGTGAGCAAACGCAGTGGTTGTTAAACCGAACATCAAAGTTCAAATCCCACAAAAAAAAAAAAATACTAAATTAAATTAAAATTTTTGTTGTTAAAGGATTGTTAAACAAATAAAAATAAATGTAAATCAGCAGTTTAACCTTCCTTAGTACCTGTACCCATATTAGCACAGAAGCTGGCACCTGTATGGGGAAGTAAGAAAATAGGAATTCAAGCTGTCACAGAGACAGTCTTGGTTACGCACGATATTCTGTTCAACATTTTGTTCGAAAAATTATGCGAAATAAATATAAAATAATGTTGCTAAAGTTGTACTCTGTTTAATTTGTTCAGTAGCAACAAATGTTTCTGGCTTCATGTTTCACAACTGCATATTGTTTCTGGCAACTTTTTTTCAACAATTGTGAAGTTATATGAGCTGTAATTATTTCGTAAGGACTTGTAAGATCCAACAAACAATTGAATACTTAAAGCCAGTCAAAACAAACAATTTATTCTAAATTGTAGCGTTAACACCACTAACTGGTTGTCATATTTAGAAGCAAAATAAGTAAAATTGGTAAACAATGTGAACAAAATACTTAGCTTTAAAAATTTAACTTTTGTAATAAAAGTTGGGTGGGCGTGTTGCATTTTTTATGCCCTTAACTGTATATTGAAATTATAAATATCAGTTTTCCAATTTTAATTCAAGTCTTTCAGTGCAAAAAAAAACTTATTTGTTGTAAAGTTTGTAACAATAAATTTTTTTCTTTTCAAAGACAATTTTATTTATTTTCCAATTTGCGTCATTCAATTGTTTGCCGTTTAATCGAAATAAAAAAATAAACATAAATAAATTTATTAAATAATCGTTAATATTTTTCATTCATTTACATTCTTCTTCTTTATTTTCTTTATCTTTGCAGGTATGTATGTCTTACAATGTAAATTGAACATCAAATAAAATTAATTCCATCAATTGTTAATAAACATAAGCAACAACAACAACAACAACAACAATAATAATAATAATAATAGAATTGTAAGTAAATGCAAATATGTAATTAAATTTAATTATTTTCCTTATCTATAGAATTGCATTTACAAAATGCTTTGTTAACTAATGAATTATTACGATATCTTTTAATCAAATATTTTCCCACATTTATTCATTGAAGACTAAAGAAAATTACTTTTCCTTTATAATTTCAATAAGTTTTTAAATGTAATGAATACAAAATAAAAAAAAAACTTGAAGAGTTTAATAAATTCTGATTTATTTTCATTAAAATTAGTTTCTTTGACAACATGAAATTCTTTGTTTTAATAAAAAAATATAATATTTTCAATTACACAAAACTGTTTAAGATTAAATTCCTTTGGCCATTAAATTAGCAAACATAAGAGAACAAGAAAAAGTAGTTGATACCAAAAAACCAAGTCAGCAAAATCATTTAAACTGGAGAAAGATGAAATTTTTTTGAGGGGGGTTAATAAATTTAAATCTCTGACACAGATTCAAATTTAAATGCCAAAATAATGTTTGTTCTCTTTTCAAACGTTAAAAATCTTTATTATAAAATTTTTTCAAGGATATTTTTTTTTTGGCTGCTACATTTTCAACAAATAATAAATGATAAATGCAGGTCGGTAAGGAAAAAAAGATGTGTAACAATGAATTTTAGATGACAAACTACAGCAAGTTATATTTACATACACACACAAACACTCGTACATTTAATGGTAACGTAAGTTAAATAATGTACGACACAAAAAGAAAAAAAAAATCATTGTAAAACGTACATTATGACCTGATTTTATTCGTTTTTATACGTGCACGTGTAAGTCAGTGTAGACGTGAGAATTTACACCAGGATGCCAGATGTTAGGTTAAAAAAAAGTTGTAATAAATTGGCAATACCCGGTGCTCTTCGCTACCCCAATAGGATTTACACATTTTACTTTGTGTGGGAGGTGGCACCACTGCCATTGCAATCCAGTCAGTTTTTCTCTGGACTGTGCTCATTAATCAAGAAGTTATGGTAGAAAGGATCAAAGCTCTACGTGTTGTAATTATTTAGGTAAGCGATAATAACTTTTTACTTTGTAGGGGAGCTACCACGCTTACGGGTGGTAATTTTTTTTTTTTTAACCTGATGAAAGTTTCTTGTACAATATTTTTAGAATCTGCGTTTTTCAGTTTCCTTGGAAAAAAATAATAACTTTTCACTTTTTAGGGGAGTTACCACGCCGCCTATTCCGCCCTAACCCTAGTTTTTCTTGATAATAAAGTTACTTGTATAAAATTTCAAGGCTTTAACTACTATTATTTCTAAGGTACAGGATGTAAGATATTCACTTTGTATTTATAGTGCCACGCCCACTTGAAATAACAAAAATTATTTAGACCATTTTGCTCATCGGATCGCTAAGAAAATTTAAAGAAGATCGGGTCAACTAGTGTAGATAGCTGTAGCTTTCCTTCAAACAAACAAACACTTTTTGTGGTTTTAAAATAGATTTTGACGTGTTTTAGGGTTGTTGAACATAAAATGTGTTTCGCTTGCAAATATCCACCCTTTAATTATTATTTGACTCCCTTGTGGCACTTAATTTTATTCTCTGTTTCTTCTTTTCTTATCACGCGAATCTGTTTACTAATTTTCGTACTCTTCCCTCTTTACTACTGATGCGCTTTTACAAAGTTATGCAGTCATACACGCTATAAGATTCTTTTACTCGATCAAGATTTGTCCTACTCGTTTTCTTGTTTAGCACACGTGAGATTTTAACCTGAGGAGCTCTCTAGGACGCAATACGCTGTTATTCTTCAACTCTCAATCAACTTCTCAATCTGTTTTGTTGGCCGGTTTTTTCAACTATCCGTAGCTACGGCTGCCAGACACTTGTTTCGCCTACTATTTTCTCTATTTACCAATGTTTCGTTAAGATTTGGACCACGACTTCTGTACGGGCGCTTTTGTCAACTCATCTTCTGCAGCTCCACTAAAATTTTAATTCTTAACCGACTTCACTAATTTTTTACTTTAGAACTCTGTCATTTCTAAATCGCTTTAATATTTGAAAGATGATGTCTACAAATTAGTCTCACGTAGAAAGCATTTTTATTAATTTAAAAATGAAGGGTGTTCCCATGTAACAATTTTTATTTTAAAGTAACTTATGCAAGCGACCGGGGGGAATTAAAATTTTTCACAAAGTTGGAAAAATTACAATAACAAAAAGTTAACAAAAAAAAAATTAATTCAAAAAGTAAAGGGTGTCCCTATAGGTAACGTTACTAACGCATCTAGAACCTTTATAAACAGTCACTTATAATTTTTTTAAAATATGTGTTACTATATCTTTTAAGTAAAAAAAAACTAGAAATTAAAGGGGGTGTCCCATGTCTTTTGAACAGTTCTACACATAACTGTAAAATTTTCACAGATTATGTATAACGTCGTTTGCTATAGCAGCAAGAATGCAAACTAAACGTACTGTTAAAGAGTATCCAAAAAATTAATAAAATGAAAAATAATTATTTTTTTATATATTTGGCACTAATGGGATTTGAACACATGACTCGCAATATTTTACTTTACAATATGTCTCTGTCAACGCGCCTGCTCAACGTTTAGCATCTAATTTTTTTAGTTATTCCGTTCACATACACACTACACTTTTTAGTAATAAAAATTACAAACTATAATATTTGTCTTATTAATGACACAATCTATTTTTAACAGCAAAAAAAATTTTTTTAGCAATATTTTAATATTCAATGTTTCACATTTAGTATCAAGTTAATCGGATTTTTTCCGCCAGTAAATATTATACTTTTGTCATTGATTAGTCCTCATCACAACTCGGCTTGAAAATAATGCTCTCACATCGAAAGAGCTCGCCAAACATACCAAATAAACAGCCAGTGATGACGGTCTTCACCGCAAGGTATGACAACAGTTCCACCTTTTATTCGGAATCTTTGTTTACTCACAAATATAATTTCTATTTATTCTATTTCTATATTTGACTAAAGTATTCTGATGATTAACACCACAGACTGCTACTAAAACTATTATTTTATACAGACACCATCTGGCAGCCCTTGCTGTGCCATCAAATAACCATGATTTTCTGTACGGTTTTGGCAATAAAAAAACTGCCGTTGCAAAACATCATGTACAAGTATTTCACATACTCGTTAAACTAAATGAGGTAAAATGACAACCTGTGATAAAAATGAAAAAATACTGTGTCAAACCATAACATTTTATAACTCAAAAATTATAATCATAAAAAAAAAAAATAAAAATGCACAGATTAAGAGAATCCAGGACCGTAACGTAACACATTTGTAAATTTCAATTTCACGTTTACGCTACTTTTCCCACTGGATTTTCACAACAAATGTTCTTGAGCAGAAAGCAATGAATAAACAGTTATTCAGTTAAATAACTTTAGGGAAAGAACAGGAAGAACATTAAATTTTATGTTTAACATTAACCGTGTAAGAAGTAAAAAATGCGTACTTACATTAAGCACGTGCACACACACATACACACACACACACACACACACACACGTAGATGGAGAGAAAGACACATGCACTCATTTGTAAGAAAATGATTTTCTTCCTTTCGACAACTAACATCCCCACTCAGCTCCCTTTTTTAGGTAAATAATCAACCTTCCGTTGCAAGTTGCAAACAAAAGATGGCAAATTGTTTGAGTTAAGAAAACAACAACCAGCACAAGAATGGAAAATGTCAAGAGAAGAAGAAATAAAACTGTGTTAACATTTCATTAGAGTCTCAAGTTGGCAAACATAAGGAAACATTTAAAAATTAAAATGTATGACCAACAGCAGCTGCAGCAGCCTACTTCCTTCCAAAGCAAATCTTTCTTGCTTTTTTATTTGTTTTTTCAAATAAAGAAGAAGAGGAAAATTTGCTAAAACCGCTTCTTTTAATATAAAAAATATTTTAATTAGGACACTAATATGAGAGTATATTTTCCATGCGAACGTGAGCAACATTTTACACATTAAAATAATTGAAGGATAAAAATGAATTTTTTTGTTTGTTTGTTTTTTTTTTGTGTTATACTTCCTCAATAGAGAAAACTGCAAAAATTCTATTTTAGACTAAAAATAATAATTCTTATTTATTTGTATGCTTTAAGTATTGTCTCCCTCTTACCGGATGTCTTAATCTTAAAATTCTGACCTTTGACTAACTATTTTAATTTAGATTTTCTTAAGTTTCAGTTTTTGTACCCTTCACCACAGGTGGAAGAAAGGTATATCTAATTTTGTCCTTCCATTTTTACAATAACCATTTCCGACCCTATAAATTATATAAATATTCTGAGCCCTTATGCATAGCAAAGTCGATTGAGCGTTGTCAGTATGTCCGTCCCTGTTAGTGTTGAGATCAACTTTGCCGAGATGAGCTAGAGAAATTGATCAGACACAGTTTAGAAAATTATGCTATTGAAAATCAGCAAGATCGATCGATGTCCTTCGAAGCAGTGGGCAAAACAGCGCGCTTGCCTTTAATTTTTTAATATCATTTGGAACAATTCAATCAAACAAAAAAATAGTACTATATAGAATTAAAAAATACGAAAAAAAAACATCAAGTGAAGAAATTAGCGCTCGAATATATTTTCCGGGTTATGGGCCTCTGAACTTTTCATAGACAATTATGCACCGTATTTTTTGAGGTATCAATATCGGTATCATTTGAAAGCTTTTGAGAAGATCTTGCAGGAAATGGTAAAATTTTTTAAATATGCTTAATCCATTTAGAACCGGTGACATTTTTGTGTAAAGTTATATATTGTTCTGAATTTTTTTTCTTTTTTTAATTTTCTGTCACCCAAATATTTATTTATTTTTTTCGATTAGAGTTATTTCACTACACTAGATATTCATATATAGAAAAGGGTATATAATATAGAACTTATACTTGTTTTTAGTTTAAGACTGCTATTTACTAAAGGTGCGGTTAGATTAAACAAATATTTTACCAAAAAAACGTAACCACCAAATTGTTGAAATTTTTTTTTATTTTTCCCAAATGCGTGTTAAAAAATACTAGATCCTACAAAAGCTCAATATATAAAATTTATTGTATTATTAATTAATTTGTAAAAATAGTGGTTACGCTTTTTTGGTCAAATTATTGACTAGACTTGTGTAGTTCATAAGCGAACTAGTTTATTTAAACGATTCCATCGATTGAACTAAGTTAACTAGTTCATACTTTTAAGTACACCTCGTTCATTTTTGAACTATAAATTGTAATTATACTACCAGACAAGATAAACTTCAATACATAACTGTGTTTCCTTGTTGACTATTTACGACATGAAATTAGTGCTACCACGCGTTTTATTTAACATTCTTTACGGCAATGCTATGGTATTGTTGCCATTATATTTTAAAAAGAACTTTTGAACTAAACAAAGCGTTTGAACTAAAAGTTGAAACTGCGAACAATACGTCAACAGAACATTTGAACTAAGAGAGGTTTTGAACTAAAGAGAGCCTTTGAACTAAATTTTGAACTAGTTCATTACCAAACTTTGAACTATAAAGAGTGACCACTAAATTGAACTATATGGCACAAGTCTATTATTGACTAATCTGACCACAGCTTAAGCCTTCCATATTGTACTCTAGCAGAGCTGTAAACGAATGATTTTTTTTTTTTTTTTTAAATATTCCTGCGAACAATTCCCGTATTGAATGGCAATTTTTTAAATACATTCATTCCATTCCATTCATGCATGAAATAAAATTCTTTATTGCCATTCACTTGCCCCCACGAAAAGAACTGCAAACGGTGATTTAAAGATGATTTAAAAATCACGATGTTTCTTAAAAATCACGTGATCGCTCATCCCTATGGTGAATGCATTCATTTTATCAGCAAAAAACGAATTAGAATTTTAGTGAATTTCTTATGAAGATAAACGTCGTGAATGCATTCACTTGCCATTCAATTAAATCAATTAGAATTTGAATGCAGTTATTGGAAGGAAAAAATATTGAAGGTATTCATTTTATTTTAAATACTTTTTTTTTAGTTGAAAATATTACAGTGTCTGTAACTACATCGGCTATGATAAACGACGTAGAAAGGTTAAAGGTTGTTGTAAAATTGACGTGATTTTACGAATATAGTGTGATCTTCTTAGCTGTATGAATAGACACTTGAAAATTTCGCAGCGTCTTAGTGAAGCGTCTATAACAATCGGTATAAGAAACAATATAAAAATTAAAGTGCATTTCAACTGTAACTGTTTTGAAAAATACATCCATTTATTTTGAAAATGATTAAAAAGCCACATAATACGTATTTTTAGTGGAGATTGTCTACTAAAGCACCAAGCAATGGAATATAAAATTAGCAAGTAAAAAAAATCGTGATTTAGTTGAATATTTATTTTCTAAATTAGTCCCATTAAAATTTAAATACTATATTTGATGATCATATTTTCTGTTTCTTTGTAGAATTTTTTTTTTGTAAATTTTTATAGCGAAGAGAAGAGACCACTATCCTGCTAGTATGTAATGCAGAGCGTCATAATATTTTGCTACCAACTTAAAAATATATTGCCATCATAAAATGTGTAATCTTTCTGCTCTTTCACTTTTTAATATTTATGATCAGTATACTGTGGCAAATCATCAAGAATAGATCAACATTTGACTAAATTGGTTTCAGCGATTAAATTTCTTTACGATTTAATGGGTTTTATATCAAACGAAATTGTCACATACGGAGTTAAAGTAATGGAGAACAGGCAATTAAATCTCCATCATCATCATGCAACGTATAGAGGGCTTAGACCCTGCTTGTATCAAGCGACCTCATTTCTTCAAAAAATTAAGTCAAAGCCCGCCTCACGGTCGCTGGAGATCGTTAACGCACAATGATCAATAAATTTTTCTTCTTCTCCTTACTATCTATGTCACATTTATCAGACCGAAAAGGGAATACAACTCTCATGTATGAACTGGTGCTTCAAAGTCTATTTTGGAGTTACTCGGCCGCGTACAGGGGAGAGCGAAAAAGCTCATCGGTGACAGTGGGGTATCCAGCTCTATTGACTCATTGGAGCATCGACGCAATGTAGAGTGTGTTTCACTGTTTTATCGTTACTACAACGGAATGTGCTCTTATGAAATCAGGGAACTCGTTTCTGAAAACCGTAATTTCACACGCGCAACGCGCTCTGCAACAAGAGCGCATTCCTTTGTAGTCGATTGGCCAGTGAACCGTACAACGTTTTACAAAGAAAATTCGTTTTTTAGCCGAACAGTTCGTATGTGAAAGAAACTCCCTGCAGAGGGTCTTTCCTGCCACTTTCAATGTGCAAAGATTCAAATCAAATGTCCACAAGCACTACTCTCTTTATCCCCCTTTCCACAACCTAATTTCCTAGTTCTGGCACAATGCATTACATAAGTAGGGGTTATCCCCTGAGTGCTGGTCCTAATTAAAAAAAAAATTTTTTTCTTTAAAAATATGGATTAGTGATGGTTGCAACAGAGTGGCTTGTTATACGGCGATCATAACCGTCGTCTTATTGAAATCAAAATTTCACGATAAGTTAATTTCAAGAAATTAATCGGTCAATTGGCCTTCAAGGATTTCACACCTCCAATTTATCGTGTGGGCGCAAGTAAAGACCAGCATTACCCAAAGTTAGATGTGCAGAATGCAACCAACTGCTTACAGTTCGGCTTCCATCTCTTACATCTTCTATACAGATCGAAATTTTTTGGTTTAATTTAATTATGAACGTTAATGCTGCCTTCTAAATTAAGTCAAGTTATTTACTTTAAACAAAATATTCAGACATTAGAATTTATGATATTAATGAAAAATGAAATTGATTATACTCTTTTTTAATCAGCATTATTCCCGCATATTCTTCCAACAATTTTTTTTAATTTTCTTTTACTTTTATGTCCTCTTTTATTTTTTTTGTTTCTAATTTTCTTACTCTAGATTTGATTACAACTTGATTAAGTCATAAATTTTCTTCTCGTCTTTTTTTATTCATCGCTTCATATTAAATTCATTTCTTTATTTTTTCGCTCCTCTTTATGTCATTTTGTATCGCAGACTTTTTGCTTCTTCTTTGTTCCGTCAGTGGCTGTTTTTCAAAAAATAAATGAAATGTGTTAGAAGAATCGCCATCATCCTGAAACTTTATCAGGATGTAAATGATGATGACGCACAAGTTGGTTAATTACTTGAAATGTGTCGTTTTTGGCGTCTTCTTGAATTGTTGCATTTTTCTTTTCTTCTTGTTGTTGTTGTTTTACTTAAGCATGTCAAGTAGCTTGTAATTAGATTCCATAGTTATGTCAACATTTCTATTACTTATTAAAGTAATTAAATTTGACGTTTTATATAATTTAATAATTTATTGAAATGTGGAAATTTGTACTTAAAGTTTTTTTGTAATCAGATTATATTTTAAGTTGGTACAAATGAAGTTAATTAACATAGGTCTGTTCGAGCACTTGCTAGAATACGAGATTTATAACAAGAGTATTTTTGGGAAATTATAGAAAAAATAGTCTGCCATGGCTTAATGAAAAAAAAAAAATTAATAAATAAATAAATGGAAAAACAAAAAAATATTTATTGGACAGGGCTCCAAAAACTACAAAGGAAGTATCATTACGGCCAGTTCATAATTTTATTATTACAACATTTAATTATATTATGAGGTCTGCTTTATAGCAGATATATTCAACCGATTGGTTTCAAAAGTATAGCGGCAACAAAAAAAAATAATAATCTGTCTGAAAACCATTTTTTTACATTTATGAACTTTAATTGGAAACAGTAAAAAAACAAATTTAACTAAATAAAAAAAAATCATTCAAAAGATTAAACCATTAACATCTGAAAATGATTTACGGCATATGGACACCGCGGCTGTCTAAATAAAACAAACAGTAATGACCTTCAAGGCGAAAATCGTTGCTGGTTTGTCAGCATAAACCAGTGACTTCAAGTAACAACATAGAAAATGTTGAAGAGGTGTAAAATTACGAAGGCCAATTGAGAGTACTGCCTCTCGAAATCTACTTAGCGACAAATTTTTATTTTTAAAAAGCCGTTGGTTGCCATCTTGGACAGATCAATCTCATCCATATTTTCAAGTAAAAAATATTAATTAATTCAGTTGAGTTGTAACACACTCTTTAGCGGATTCCGTTTTTCATGTTCACAGTCCTGCTAATTTAAGCAACGAATGCCTTTCATGGTATCTGCATGAGTTGTTAATTTGGGCACTGTAAAATTACGTTTTGTTCATCCCACAGCGATCATCCCATGATCGACCCTAACGCGAGCTGTGACTGCCTTTTTGAAGAAAGAAGGATCAATGAAGTCACCAGTTTATAAATCGCACTAAATGATGGTTTTTTTCAGATGTAATCCAGGCCGCATGCTCTGTTTTACTTTGGTTTCACTTTATATGCGGCAATTTTGTTTATTAACCTGGAAATTAGTCTCATCGCAAAACACAAATTTGCGTCTAGATGTTGCGTGACGTTACAACTGATTTTTAAAATAAATCTGGAAAATCGGAATGTGAAAAAGTGAGCTCACTATGATAGTTTGCTTGCCAGTTTAACCCTTCTTAAATTCTATTGGTCTTAAAAAAAAAAAAAAAAAAAAAAAAAACATCAGAAGCAAAATATGCATCAAATTTTTTTTATTTTCCATTTATTATTTCTCTTTTTTGAAAAAAAAAACATTTCCTTTAAAATATTTAGTTGTTACCACAATGTTTTTTTTTGTCGTCGTTTTAAAGTTGTTTAAACGAAAAATCTCAAAAGTTATTTCAAAACATTACCAGAACAACAGCAACAACAATAAATAAAGACACTTTCAAACCACAAGTGCTACTATATAAAAGCATGAGTAAATTGGCCATTAGTTTTATTGAGTTACGGCAATGTGTGACATCTCTATTTTCTCCAACACATTTCTTCTTGTTCTACCACAATTTTTCACATCTTGTGTTAAATTTCAATTTAAGCTTTTAAATATGAAAAGAAAACTTCTTTGTGATTCTTAATTTAGCTTGTTAAAGTTCTTTTCTATTTGGATTTTTTTTTGTGGTTAAGAAGTGAGTTCATTCATGTCTGTTAAATGCTTGAAATAAGTTTTAGTGATCTTCTTCTTTAATTTAGTGATTTAGGGTTAGTTGTTTAGGGCTACCAAATGTATTTATTTATTTATCTATCGTCTTTAAGTGACTTGTTAATATTAGATGAAAATATTCCATAATAGCAAAGCGTGAATCGTAGTAGAAAGAAGTCAGTTGGTTGTTATGATTATTACATGGATGGAAACTTATTATACGCAATGTCAGTGTGAAAAATTTAAAAGTGCCCTCTGTCTTATGCTCGGGCTAAAGTCTTATATCTTGTTATCTTATACCAAGTGTCTTATACACAATTTTGTCTTATACCAGACCTCTGTCTGTACTTCTTATACAAAAACCTTATTTCATACATGGACTTTTGTCTTATCAAGGAGTTTCTAACATACAGAATTCTACCTTACACTCATATATTTATTTATTTACATTGGGGCTTTCTTTTATTTTTAATTGTATTTAAATTAGTTAATGATCTATTTTACTCTTATACTCAAGCATTCGTCTTGTACATCTTTATACTTCTGTCTTATACGCAGACTACTTTGTTCTAATTAGACAGTGACGCTTAACCCAAATATAAGTCTTACACTCAGACTTATGTCTTATGCCACATTTCTATCTTATGCTCAGACTTTTAATCAAATAACATCAATAACATCGTGTCAGTATCATATTAATTTTCTTATCGATGGGTTTCTGCCTTTCATACAGACTTGTTTAATACTAGACTTCTAGTTCGCAGTCATTTGTGTCTTACACATTTTATAACAAACCTCCTTTTTATACTTGGCCTTATGTCTTATTAATAAATTTCGGTATAACAAACAAACTTATGACAACCTTCTACCTTATACGAGGGCTGCTTTATATATTTCTGGCCTAATAGTGAAAATGCGAATATTTATAATCGAAAATGGTTTTATTGTTTTTCAAAGTATTCTCCAGCATGATTTATACACTTTTGCATGCGCTCAAACCAGTTGTCGAAGCACTTTTTCCACTCCGATTGAGACACCTCTAAAACATGGTTTTTGAACACTTCAGCAGCTTCTTCTGGCGACGAAATTCGTTGACCACGCATTTTTTTCTTGATGTGCGGAAACAAGAAGAAGTCATTAGGTGCCAAGTCAGAGCTGTACGGCGGATGACCCATTATTTCGACGTTTTGGCCGGTCAAAAACGCTCTGGTTTGAACCGATGTGTGAGAGCTCGCATTGTCATGGTGAACAATGATTCGCCTTCTCTTGTTGGTTTTTCGAATTTCTCCGATGACTTCAGGCAAACAAATTGTAGTGTACCACTCAGAAGTGACCGTCCTACGTTTCTCAAGCGGAACAGTCGCCACATGACCAGTTTTGCCGAAGAAACAGGTGACCATTTGCTTCGAAGTGTTTTTTCCACGAACAACTTTTGTTAGATTTTGCCCGTCTTGGAAGACCCACACGGTCGATTGGTGTTCATGCAGTATCGAATGTATGCTGGTGAAAGAAATGTCCAAGGATGTCTCTATTCTCGGTATGTCGCATGTCGATCTTGCATTATGAGTTCACGCGCGGCATCAATGTTCTCTGGCACAACAGCCGTTTTTTGACGACCTTCACGAAATTCGTCTTTGAGCGAGCTTCGGCCACGATTAAATTAATTATACCAATTTTTCACAGTACTATAGGATGGTGCTTCATCGCCATACAAATATTTAAGTTCGTCAATGTACTCTTGTCGTGATAATCCACGTCGAAAGTTGTGAAAAATGATGGCACGAAAATGTTCACGAGTTAATTCCATTTTTTATTCTAATTTTTTCAAGTCACTGTAAACAACACAAATAATGGTCGTACGTCAAAACGTTTTGAGTACGATTATGCTTAAAAATGACATACTTTCCAATGGAAATGTCAGATTGCACTTGGCAGCACTCAGATTCGGAAGCTATATTAGAACCAACATTTTATAGATAGACCTTTGTCAGTTTCATACTCGACTTTTTCTTGTATTCAGATTTGTTTTTTTATTCAAGGTTCTTTCAAATACTTATCTTCCATTTTTTGCATTGAAGTTTTCTATTTATGTTGTCAATTTTAAATTTATTTCAGACTTTTAGTCTTATACTTGATTCTCGTCTTATACTCAGGCATTTATGTTGTATTTATGTTATTTATGTTACATTTATATCTCTGTTTTATACTCAGACATTCTCTTTAGATCTCGACTACCATGTTCTGTTTAGATCTTAGCATTTAAATCAAACTAGCCTCTTATACCCAAACATAAGTCTTATACTCTTATACCCAGACTTTTGTCTTATATTTAGACAACAACGTGTCGATCACATATTCTTACCAGTGGTTTTCTGCCTTACGTGCAGACTTGTTCAATACCAGACTTCTGATTCGCAGTCATTTGTGTCTTATACACAGACTTTCCCACAACAAATCTTCATTTGATACTTGGACTTTTGTCTTATCAAAAGATTTCGATACAACATACAGACTTATGCCAGTCTTCTACTTTTAAATGAGATTATTTTTTAAGATTTGTCTCTTATACAAATAATATCGCCTTAAACCCAGAACTCCCTCTTAGACATAAGTTTTATATCATAATTTCCAAAATATAGTAAAATTTTAGTTATAACTAAACTGAGATCTTTTACTAAAATTTGCGTCTTATACTTAAATTCGAAAGTTATACTAGAATCAACATCTTGTGAATAGATTTTTGTTAGTTTCATACTCGACTTTTGTCTTATATGCAGATTTGTGTGTTTCCGTTCTTGTTTTAGAATTTTCTTCTTATATTGTCAAAATTCGTTATTTCAGACTTTTAGTCTTATACTTGATTCTCGTCTTATACTCACGAATTCATGTTATATTTATATTTCTGTTTTATGCTCAGATATCCGTTTTAGACCTAGACTACCATGTTGTATTTAGACTTCAGCCTCTTAATCCCAAACATAAGTCTTATACTCTTATACTCAAACTTCTCTCTTATATTTAGATCTTACTTCTTTAATTTTAAAGTCAAAGTTACAATTTCTATTGAATTTCTGAAATACGAGGTGTGTGAGAAAAGTAAAGAGACTGATTTCATACTAGTCAAAGTTTTTATTATTTTTAAACAACAATGTTATCCCCTTTAAAGTAGGAGCAGCTGTACATTGGCGGAGTCGTCGTTCCCACTCTTGGTAGCAGCGCTGGAAGTCTTCAATTGGTATGGCTTTTAACTGGTCGGTCACAGTCTTTTCGATTGTTCAAATCATCTGTCGAAATTTTATGCACGGCGAAAGTATTTAAATTTAGCTGTTCACTGATCATCCTTATTGTTAAACGACCGTGTCTGCTCTAACAAGAGCCCCCCACACGATCAATGTTCTCGTCAGTTTTTGAAGTCGAAGGTCTCCCTGAGCGAGGTTCATCTTCAACGTGTTCCCGGCCTTCTAAAAATGATTTGTGCTAGCGGAAAACTTGTGCGCTCGGTAAGCACTGTTTCCCATAGGCCTATTTTAACTTTTCAAAAGTCACACTCGCTGATTCACTACGTTTAACAAAAAACTTTATTGCACAACGTTGTTCTAAACTCCGATGCTCCATTTCTGTGACGCACAATGAAAACACAACTTTACGAATGACGCTGTCAAAACTAATGAGCCAACTGTATGGAATTGTAACTCGGACTAAGGAAGTGGAAGGGATCAACAATCAGATTTAGCATCGGCCGGTAGACACAACGTTGCCAGATCTCCCGCAGAGTTGCCAATCTCATTACTTTTCTCACACACCTCGTATGTTTCATACTCAATTATCAGTCTTGTACATTGATCTTCTTTTTATATTAAGATTTTTATTTTTAAATCACCTTTTGTGTTTTCTTAAGCTGGCAGAAATATTAATGCTTTCAACCGATTATTTGTCTAAACGCTTTAGTAGATCGTTCTTTATATTCAATTTTTCTTGTCCTTAAATCTCAGTTATGGTTCCAAAAAGAAAAAATAAACGGACTGCTATTAATTTCGCAACATTATCAGTCCCTGTCGTTAACTGAAATATCGATAACTAGACACATAAAATTTTTATTGAATAAAAGGTTTATAAAGGTTAAAAATTAAAGGGGGTCTCCAAAGGAACAGCTAAACCTTTTACTCAGAGTGTGTAGCGATATTTTAATTATAATACAAAAAATAGAATTTAGATTAAAACTTCTGTTGTGCGAAAAGTTAATTCAGGTCATTTACATTTGAAAATGATTAGGTTAATACGGCCATCGCTACTGTTCTTAACGAAAAGCCTTCTGGACAAAAATTTTAAGATACCTTTGTCGAGCACTGTTGACCGAATAACACGAGCAATCTTGGCCAACAAATGACTTTTCTTAGCCCCACAGAAAATTATTGAGAGGTGACCTTGAAGGCCTATTGAGGGATTCATTTTTTAAAGCCAACTTAACGCCAAACTTCGATTTTAATAAGTCAATGGTAACGGTCGCCATATGACAAGTAGCGAAATACTCTGGATCATTTCCTCCGGATCAACGTCATCTATATTTTCAAGCAAAAAGTCAGTGAACATGATGCGGTAACGATCTCCCTCGGCCGTAAAACGAGCTCTATTGTAATTTTTGTAAAAATAAAGACCAGTGATGCCACCAGTGATGCCACCAGCGTGTAAAACGCTTCAAACATTAAATATGTTGGATGTAATGCAATCACTAGGATTTGTTGCAGATTGAGGTCACTCCATATGCAGAAAATTTGTTCATTAAGAAACTTGTTAAGCTAAAAATGAGCCTCATTATTGAACACATTTTTCTGTCTAAAATTTGCGCGACTTGATCAATGATTTTCAAAGCAAAACTGGATAATTTGATAGAGTTTTTCAGGCGTCAATTTAATGATGATGATGTCCCACACTATACACTATAACACTTGATTGCAGCAACGTCGTAAGATTTATTTTAAAGCCCTCAGGAATGCTCTGACCTGCTGATCTGATATTAAAGAAACGATAAAAAAAATTTATCATTTCTTAACCAGAGATAAACGAAAAGTAGGCGTTTAAAAAAGCTGCATTGGATTACCCTGCGCTGGAAATTTTGTTTGTAAATAAAAATATTTTTTTCTTTATTTGTCTGATTTCCCATTCTTTGGCTTCACTTTAGAATAAAAGTTCACACTTAACAATTTTAATTAAATAAAATAGTTTTCAAAATTCTCAATTAAATGACATGACAAATTGTCTACATCCATCTTTGTTAAAGTTGTTATGTCTGTCTTTCTGTCTCTCTCTGTGTCGGTCTAATAGAGTTTATCGCTTTGAATGTTTCGTATGGCTGCATAGTTTCTCTCGATTTAAGAAAATCTGTGTACTTCTGTATGTAGAAATGAATATGAGTTTTTGCTTTGTATTTCCCATATGAACATATGACAGACATGCCATGTCATTTTATTTCATTTCAAAATGTTATGACATGTCATAATTTTTACGTATATTTTTCTAGCCAGCCACCACTTTATTACAACAACAGCAACAGCAACAACAATATCTATACTTTATGTTGTAAAAGATTCTTTTGTTTTTGTAGATTTTTAGTTTTTGTGCAGCAAATTTAGCAAATTTAGAATTTATTTTTAGAATTGTTTTCTTTCTGGATTTTGTTAAGAGACCTTTTTTTTTATATTTTAAACAATTTGTGTGGCAGAGTTTATGATGTGTTTGGCTTGTTTTTTAGCCTTCTGTTTTTTGTCTTCTTTTTTAATTTTTTTTCTATTGTTTAAAATTTTCTATTCTTTTTAGATAAATTCAATTTGTTAAAAATGTTTTATTTGTACGAGTTTTTGTTTTTTAATTTCTTGGGGATTTTGGTTCTAAAAAATTTTATTTACTTTTTCCGCTTCTGTTGGAGTTGTGCCAAAACAGTGCGTGTCCAGCTAAATTCTTTTCTTTACACATTTTTTTTGCATTTAAAAACTAAAAAATTTTTTTTTCTTCTTTATCATTCAAAATGTTTTTGTAAAAATTTTGTGTTTGTTTTTTTCCTGATAACGAAAAAAAAACACGTAAAAAAATTAAACTTATTACAGTTTCTCTAAAAGGGTGTTTTAGTTTTATTATTATTGAAGTTATACATAGAGTGCCCCAAAATTAACTCAAGAATTCAGTTTTTTCTTTTTGAATCATAAAGTTTCACTGTTTTTGCCGAAATTTGTTATAATCACTTTGCAACGAGTTAGGAATACATTGAGGAGGCCCTGTATCTTTTTGAGTCTCTTTCAACCCCCTTCATTTCTAAATAATCAAAGTTCCTTATTAAACACGTTGTTACGAGCACTAGAGTTTTTTGGTCGTCGATCGGTAATTGTCAACTGCACTTTTCATTATGGAGTGCGGTATTGTTGTCAACATGTGCCTTAGACTGCAGTCACTAATGGCATTCGTGTCCAATAAATTGCTTTGCATTATCGTATTATCAATGCAGACTTTCGTACTTGAGTTAATTGCCCCGCCGTCTTAACTTCTTGTTTGAGACTTAATGAACATCGTTGTCTCCCTCCATATTTTTAGAATAATGAAATTTAGGCACCAATTCAATTTCCCTATCGTTAATTTCCGTATTTGAGGGTCTGCCAGTTTGCAACAATAATAAATGCTGCTTTCTGGTCCACATTTCCTCTTCTCTAATTGGAGCGGATTTAAATTTTCAAGATAAGTTCGTCTTGCCAATTTATTTTACATTCAGAGAAGTTTCGCTGCTCAGTTGGACCCCATTTCGATATTTAGCTGGTAACGTTTTATTTTTCATCCAAAAGTTTTAACTCTGAGTCAACGCTCTGTTTACCGGTTGGAGTTTTTTCTGTTGAAACAGTCTTTTCTACCCCCAAGCGAGCAGTTCATTCCATTTCTCTTACACCTCTTGCTCAGTGACACTTTAGATGTTAATTTTTCCACTTCAATAAGAGGCTGCTTTTTCCCTATTATTTCGTCCCCGACATCCGATCCTCTCACTCTGATTGTAAAAGATGTAGTCACGGTTAAATCGACAGTTATAAAGATTCTGTAGACTGGTGAGCAACTTCCTCACCTCGCCAACTTCAGCTCGCTTGGCTCTTTTAGCCAGAACCCCTTGCAAAGAATTATTTATAAGCGTTTCCCACCAACTCCCCAAAAAAGCATTAATTTCAGCTGACGGTCAACATTTTGCTTAAATCTGGCAGAGCTGGTGGCTTAAACAAGATGAGTGCAAAACGGAGCAAGAGGGAGAAGAAGAGGGAGATAAAATATAATTCTTTTTAATCCATATTTTCTAAAGAATATAAATTATGCAACAACATTTAACTGCCAGCAGTTGGCTTTAATGAACTACAAGCTTTTCCTTTCCATGTAACATGAAGACAACATTAAACTGAATCTTTTTTTTTAATTTTTTCTAACAGTTTCATTTAATTTGTTTGAGCTGTTCTGTTTAAGTTGTACAAATAGTGTTTGTGTAAGCACCTTTTTTACCCAAGAGCATATAAGAAGTCTTGTATGAATTTGTAATTTTTCACACACACTCACACACAAACACACACACCTACACATACATTCAAAAATTTGCACTCTTGTAACTTGAAATTAAACTTAATAGTTGTAGACATTTGGGCGACCATTATCTTCCAGTTGTAGTTTCTTTTCCTTTCTACTTTTGTTTATTTTATTTTCCTTAAATTTTTTTTGTGTATTTTTGTTGTTGTAGTAGTTTTATTAATTTGGTTGCTTTGTTTTTCTTTCAATTTCATTGTAGCTCATGTTTCCTTGTGGTCTTGTCTTATTGCAACGAAAGTATCTTTAAAAAGTTTTTCTTTCCTTTTATACGGTTGTTGTGGCTTGTTTTACAGTCTTCTAATTTTTTTTGTTAAATTTTTTTTTGCATTATTTTTTTTTGATTGTTTGTGTAATTTTTCTGCTAGTTGCAGTCTTGTCATGTGGTTCTTGTTTCATGTAGAGAGTGCATTATTCCTAGCAACATTTTGTATGTTTAAAATCATGTGTCAAATTGTTTAGGTTTTCGTATGGCGGTGGTGATATTTTGCACATTTTGCTTTTATCATTTAAAGGAACGATAATTTGTTATTTGTTTTTAATAATTATAAAGTAAACAGATACGAAATCATTTTAATCAGGCTTAAGTTCATGTTCCTTTCAATTTATAAATTAATTGAAAGAAAAAAAATTCTTTAAAAATTAACAAAAAAATGAGGAAAAATTAAATACTCTCAGAATGTCATGCAACATATTCTGGATTGGTAGATTTACTATTTGCTTTTTTGCATCTATGCACCTAAACGTTTTAAACATCATCTTTTTAATGTATTGTTAAAGGCTCTGGAGCCTGCATTTAATAGGAAATTTAATAGACCTAAAACTGCGGTTTGACAGATAAATGGTCCATGGCTTTCATTTGCAGGGCTTCTAAAACCCCCATTTTAACGAAAGACGACAGTTTAATTGCTTCTTGTGGGCACCATTACGTGGCATTTTTTAGCGCAGGAAAATTTCTAATGGTGGGTACTGCACGGGCTTCAATGAAGAATGGTTAGTGACACATCTTCTCTGTAACTGTACGGAACTATGAAATCGGACATAAATACCAGCCGTTCCCGCAATAATTTAATCTTCGCTCCGGAACGGCTCGAGTCTATCTCGGCCAAAGATTGTCAACCCAGCAACAGCTGTACAAACCGAAAGTTTTTTCCTCAGGGAAGAACTCTCGGCAGCAGCAAAGCTGTTACAACAATAACAACTAAGAGAAACGTTTTTTCTTGACCGTATGTAAAGGTATCAGATAAAACTAGCTGCACATGGTTGCCCCTGCTAAGCTAATGTTGACACATGGGGTCACATCGATCAATCGAGACTTCATTGAGCATTTGAAACGCGATTTTCGAAGTTGTCCCCACAACTAGACATCATGAATAGGGTAAAGAGTCTTTATTTAGCTCTGCTTTTGATATGTCATTTGCTCTTTTAACGAAAAACTTTTACTACACTGGTGCCTGTATACTTCAGGTCGGAAAGCTATGACATGGTTTGCCTCAAGAAGCACTATCACATCTTAATAAAGATTGGTTTCTTGAGCCCAACACAACTTTGGATTGTATAAGATAAGACAAAATTTAAAAGATCTGGAGAATATAACCATCACATTTGAAAAATGATGACCAACTTGGCTGTTTTTGGCGAAGCATATTGTTGACGTTTAATTTTTTGCCACATTTTTTAGCCTCGCTGACTGTAAGTCATAAATAACACAAACAATGTTGGCTTCCAAGGCGTCAATTCTTTCTGGCTTATTAGCATAAGCCGGGACTTCGTGTGACCCCATAGGAATTGATCGAGAGGTGTGAAATAACATGACATGGCAACGATTTCTGGAAATTACTTTCAGCAAAATTTGATATGTCGAGAAGCGCAATACTGTTGCAATAACATCTCGCCAGGATCAATGTTATCCATATTTTTTAACAAGACAACATTGATTGGATACTTTAGTAGTGTTATTCCAGCGTCAGTCTATCCATAATAATTTGCCAAATAATATTGATCAGAAATGTCAAAAAGTTAGCGTAGTACCCTTTGTGTTGACTTTAAACTTTTTATTAAAAAAAATAATATTTTAAAAATTAAATTCTTCGGAATGTAAAGCACATTAATTAAAAAAAAAACAAAGCTAATTTAAAGAAAACTATTAATAACAATTTAAGGAAATAGTAAGCACTTTTAAAATATTTTTTCTATTTTCATTTCCCCTTTTTAAGTGAATGTCAATTAAGAAAATTAATCTCTGCCTTAAAAAAATTTTTTTTATTATAATAATTTTTTCATTACACTTTCAATTTTCTGCTTTAATACCTTTTTGTAGAGAAAAAAAAAAAAATATTTCCCTTTAACATCCAGTTGCATAAAATATTAGAAATTATAAAATTTATAGTACAAGAAATTAATTGCCTACTCTTGCCTGCCAAGGTTACATAATGATGTGAGACATACAAACCTGCTCATAAAAAAAAATATGTTCATGACATTAATAACTTAAACAAGAAAAACATAGAATAGAAGACAAACAAACGAAATAACAGACAGACCTATGAAAGGACAGACTTAAGGTACATTCCTTGCCCTCTAAGGAAAAAAACACAAGAGTTTTATAAAAACTTGGAAAGCAAATGAAAAAAATTTATTATTAATAAAAAAAAATAAATTCCAGAAATAATAATAATGACAACAGAAACTGCACTTGACGATGGTTCATATAATAGTGATGACGACAATGACTGTTGTAGAGAGAGTGAGTAAGAGAGTGACTGATGATGATTATAAGGGAGCAACGATATAGCGACAACTAACACAAAAAAATGGCAATAACAATAGTAAGACAATAATGATGATGCAGTTATATGAAAGCTTTCCATTTGCCTGAAAATAAAAAAAAAAAACAATCGGAATCAACTTGTAAAAATGGCTAGAAAGTAAAGTGCAATGTTTAACCTTGACATTAACACTAGAAAAAACCACAAATCAAAGTCATACACAGACATATTATTAAACCATCGACTCAAATATGCAGGGCCACAAACACAAAAAAATCCACAATTATATGAACTGGTAATAGAAAGAAAGAAAGAAAACCTAATGGCTCATGACTATGATTACAAATATAGAGACAGAGAAAAAATCTGCAACAATAGTTGCCTGCAATTATCACAATGAAAAACCAGATTTGTTTCCTTACTATTATTCATATTAACTTTACATACAACTAAAAAACACAAAAGAAAGCCAGCCTACATTTTATATATTTTTTTAAAATTCAGTTTGTATATCATTCATCCATCCATCCATCCAACTCTTATCTCTTGACAGAGAGTGAAATGCTTGTAAAATGATATCATGACATAAATTAAAAATTTATTATTTTTATTATGCAACACAACAACAACAACGAACGATAACAACCAACCACATCTACTACTGCAATTTATTTATATCCTTTTCCACTCAACCATTAAGTGTCCAACAAACACAATTTCATTATTATAATGAAATTAATATTTCAATGTTCTTTGACGCAAAACACTGATTCTATGATGTTTTTCATCCTCGTTTAATGGGAATAAGAAACAGATAAAATCTACATGTGACAACTAAAATGCTTGATAATATTTTAATTATTTTTAATTGCAAGCAAAACAATTTTTTTTTAATAGTAAATTAATTAAAAAAGTTTTGTAAATGGGTTTCTTATATAAGTAATTGAAGTACCAAATATCTCTAAAGAAGATTTATGTGGCACAGAAAAAAATTAAATAAATTTTAAATTCAACAAATCTTGGAAATATTGAATAAAATTAATTAATTTTTAAAAAATATCCTGCTATTTTTTAATCAATTCAGTCATTTATTAATTTTATTTTATTTTTTACTAACACTGCCCACGATTTCGTTTACATGACATTTTTTTTAAATTAAAATTTAGAAAAATGTGTTTTTAACTATTTTTTCCAGAGTTCTGCGGGCAGTGTTAAAAATTTTTTTTTTAAATAAATTTACTGACAACTGCTTAAGTACCATTATACCAGTGAAATTGGCTGCATTTGTATCTCCATTTTCTCTACGTAATGAGTTAATTTTCCAAAAAAAAGTATTCTATATTTGGACTGAGGTTTTAAAAGGCCTCCTCATAACATTTTTTCAAAGCCATTCAGTAGTTTTTTCCTGATGCGAACACAAACAGACAAATGGACGACAGAGAGACAAAAATATCAAAATACCAAGCACAAAATTTTCAAAAAGTATTTATAAACAGAAATGATTATATTACTGATGTGTTTAGCTTCCTTTTAATTAAATATTTAATTGATTTAATTTTTCGTTTCGTTAAAAACAAGTTTTTTTATAAAGCAAATAATTGAATTAATTAAATATTTAATTAAAAAATAAAAATAAATAAAAAATACAATAAAAAATGAAAAACAAATAAAAAAAGTACAATAAAAAATTAGAAATAAAATAAAAAGTATTGTAAAATTTCAATGTGAAACCAAATAAAATTTTTTATAAAATCAAACAATTTTTTCTGTAAGGACAAACACATCTATGTTTGCCAACACATAAAAAAGGTAAAAATAGTCCATATAAAAAAAAATTATTGACTTAATCAATATAATCAACTTAAAAAACTACAAAAGTCGCATTCCATTTACTATTGACAAGGCTCGCATAATCTAAACTAACGCAAATATGAACAAGTCTTGTCAACATTCTAAACATCCTAAAATTGTTAAGTCGATTTATAACACAGAGCTTTGTAAACAAATTATTATTTTTTTTTATTTTGTGTAATTGAAAATAAAAAAGAAATGCTTTTTCAATTGTTTCTTTTAGAATGTTATTATTTATGGTACGTGGTGTACAATGAGTCTTTAAATGGCAGTGTTTACAAAAAAGATTCAGTTTTTAGTCGTTCAATAGCTATTGATTTTCTGCGTGAAAATGCTTGGCAAACTATACTTTTAATTTAAAAAAGCACACATAATTATTCGATTAAAAATTATTCGAATAAGTATTATTCGGATAAAAAATTTATTCGAATATGTTGAAAAATATGAAAAAAATACTTTTTTTAATTGAATTATTAAAAATCATCTTAAAAAACTACGAATATTGCACTCTTTTTACTTTTGATAAGGCTCATGTAATCCAACAAGTCGTGTCAACTTTCTAAACACCCTAAAGTGTTATTTCTTAACGGTTTTTAAAATTAAAAATTAAAACGAAATGCTTCTTTAATTTTTTTTTTTAGAATGTTTCTGTTTATGGTACGTGGTGTCGTTAAATGGCAGTGTTTACAAAAAAGAGCCAGTTTTTATTCGTTCAATAACTATTGATTTTCTGCCTAGAAATGCTTTGCAAAATTCATTTTAAAAATAAAAATGCACACATAATTATTCGATTGAAAATTATTCGAATAAATATTCGGATAAAAAATTCGAATAATTTTTTTATTTTGTCTGACTGGTTTTTTCAAAATAAACTTTGTGACGGTTAAGATAACATTTGTTGTTGTGCGGATATAAAGAAATTAAAAATTACTTTGCATGGGGTAACCTCCTTTCCAACTCTTTAAAATTAATAATTTTATTTGAATTTCCCACTCTCGTACATCATATAATCTTTTCTCTTAGATACATTAGCGACTATTTCTACGACAGCTAAACCTTGTCAAATAAAATTAACCTTGAAAATATTCAATTAAAAGTCAAACATGGATCATTCAGCTTTTTTTTTCAAAATATTAAAATTATACTCTTTCTTACAAACTTTTACTGAGATGACTTAAGAAAACTGTCACCAAGATCAAGTTGATCGATAGAATCACCTTGACTTTCTTTCACGGTTTGGGAAATATTTCTTTATATTGAGGTCATAACTCCGCCGAACTCCCCTTTTAGTTGTAACGCGCTCTAAAATTCAAGCTCCGCCTTATAAAATTCCATGGATTTAGTGGATGATTTTTAGTGTGATTATAACCTTCAGACTGATAGTACAAACGCAAGGATGCTGTTTAAATTTTTTTTTTTTTTTTTGGAAATTGATAGTGCAAAGATTATAAGGTCTCTGGACTTTTCTTAACCCATCTTTGCTTTAGATGATGTTTCACTTCGTTGCAAAACTTGTCGAAGTGAAACACAATAACGTAGCTGGCTTTAATAAAGAAATAAAAAAAAAAATTAATTCTTAAGTTTTCAATGATTTTACTTCATGTAAAAATTTTCTTAACAATTTCCACTTTAAAACCTCTTCGATATCATGCGATCAATTTAACAAATAAAATTGTAAAAATGCGTAAAATGAAAACACAATTAATCTGTTCACTAAAGCGTATAGAGGCTTTAAAATTAAATTAAGATTGTTTTTCAAACATTTATGCTTCATAAAATTTTCTTAAGTCGCATTGCATAGAATTTACTTCTATGCATAAACCCAACCAACATTCATTCATTCATTTAACTTGATGCAGCTTAAGCAATTACAGAACAAAACAATTAAAATTAAAATTAAAAAAAAAGAGTAATAAAAAGAGGTGGCAAAACCAGTTGTTCTAGTTCACCTTCAACGTCATTAACGATGAAAGAACAACGACAACAATTACCTGTGTTGTTTGTTGAAAAGAAAGTCTAGTGTATTTTTGCAAACCTTAAAACTACCAACAACTTAATAAAATTACTTTACTTGTGGAAGGGGTTAAAGGAAGTCAAGATAAACATATTTGTGCTAAAAATCTACTAAAGTTAAAAAATGAATTAAAATGCATGCGAAAATCTAAACAGCAATTATAGTTTTGTTTTAACTCAATATTCGATTTAAAAAATTTTATTTAAAAATAAATTTAAAAAATTATTCCTTTTTTCTTCACAACTGTTTAATGGAAAACATGACCCATTGTGCATTTACAAAAAAATTATATTTTGTACTTTATTTTCGAAAAAATTTAGGTTGCCTAAAAAGGATAATTCTGTCTTCTATAAAAAACAATAAGTTTAATGACTTTATGTCGAAATACACTCAACACAGTGGGGATATATAAGATTTTAAAGTCTCAATCTTCTTAATAAATCTTAGCAATTGCTTTCTAAATTTCCATTTAGCTTAACTAACAGTTTTGAAAACGCCCCTTAATAAATCCTAAGCTCTCAAGCAAAATCCTCTATGTAGATTCGCCAAAATAGTTTATGCTTTCAAAGAGGAAAATTTAAACATGTGTTTAGGTTGTATAAGCGTAAGTTGCGGTGTATCGTAAGTAATTCTTGATCTACCACAATTTCTTATGGTGTTTTTTTACAACAAAAATTATAATATGCAAGCTAACACAAAAAAAGGTGCTAAAAATGTTAAAATGGAAAAAAATCTGGGTGTAAGTTGAAGGAAACAGAACAGTCTTAATGAAATGCAAGCAGTGTATTCAATTATTCGAGTTTCAGTTTGTAAACATTCAAGATGTAACAACGAACCACAAATGAAAATAGGATTTGAGAATAGTTTGACTTAAAAGGAGTTTAAATATTTAAACAAACAGTGTATGTTAACGGAAAAAATCTTCTTACTAGTGGCAAATTTTTTAACATTTAAAAAAATAAAATTTCCCTGTGGAGGAATTTTTTTTATCAGGGAAATTTAAGAAATTTATTCATAAATTTTATAAATTAATTAAAAACAATAATTTGAAATGGGTAAAGTAATGGGTGAAAGTAAATATATATCAAAGGAATTATTTTATGCGAAATTAATATGACAACATATTTCAATAAGTTGGATGCAAAAATTATTTAAAATAAAAATTTCCTTTATAAGCGAACATTTTTTAATTAAAGGAAATTTTCCTTATATTATCAACGTTGAATTGTGGTGACAGGGAATTAAAAATTGAGAAAAAATTTAAGTCCAATAAAATTTTACATAAAAATGTCATCGGCTCTTAATGGGTTAAGAATTTTAATAGTTCCTAAAAGAGCTTATCCAAAGCTTTTAAATGATATGGAGCACAATCGACCTTTTTTTATGAAAATTTCAGAGGCCTATACTCGGAAAATATGGACGAGCAATAATTTTTTTACTTAAAGTTTTTTTTTTTCTTTTTTTAATTCTCTATCGCTCCATTTCTTTTTTTAACTTTTTTATTTATTTATTTTTTTTTTGATTGAAATGCTTCATTGTTCCAAATGATATGGAAAAATTAGGGGTGGGTGTTTGCCCACTGCCTCGAATGACATGGACCGATCTTGCTGATTTTAAATAAAGGGTCATCCAAATGTGACGCCTAGATGTCAGCACTATATAATTTTTACACGTGACATCTTTTCAAATGACATAAGCCATTTTATTTTATTAGAAGGTAGTACAGTTTTAACCAAAAGTTATTATGAAAATGGGCGTTATTTGAAAAATACCCATCGCAAAATTCGTGATCTTTTTGGTGAAAATAATAATCGGCCAAATCAATCTTCAATTCAAAGATTATTGAAAAAATTCGAAAAAACTGGTTGTGTTGCTGATAAATGAAAATATTGCTGCTGTTGGTGAAAGTGTTGAAAATGAACCGACAACATCAATCTCGCGTCGTTTGCAAGAATTGGGCATATCTTATGGCTCCTTATGGAGGATTTTGCATAAAGATTTGCATTTACATGCTTATAAAGTTCAATTAACCCAGGAATTGAAAGAAAGAGACCACTTACAACGTCGTAATTTCGCTAGTTGGATTATTGAACAACGAACAACAGATCCATTGTTTTCAAGCAAAATTTTGTTTAGTGACGAAGCTCATTTCAGAATGGATGGATTCGTCAATAAGTAAAATTGTCGTATCTGGGGTTATGAAAATCCTCGTGTTTTCATGAAAAATCTCTACACCCACAAAAAGTTACTGTTCGGTGTGCATTTTGGACAAATGGAATCATTGGGCCATTTTTCTTCGAAGATGATGCTGGAAATGCTGTTACTGTGAATGCTGAGCGATACCAATCAATGTTGAGAGACTTTTTATGGACACTGTTGAATCATTTTGATGTGTCTGACATCTATTTCCAGCACACAACTCGAGAAAACATTACGCTTTTGCGATCAAAATTTCCTCAACGTGTAATTTCACGAAATGCAGATTTCAATTGGCTTTCAAGGTCATGTGATCTAACACCATTAGATTTTTTTTGTGGGGTTTTTTGAAAAGTCGAGTGTATGCTAACAAGCCACAAACAATTAATGATCTAAAGAACAACATTCAAGTTGCAATTCGTGAAATAACACCAGCAACATGATTTCGATATTCGGATTGATGTCTGCAGACGCAGTCATGGTGGACATTTGAATGATATTCTATTCCATTTATAATTCTAATGGATCGTACTTTTAATAAAAAAACAGCTTGAAAAAATTGCAAAAAGTTTGTTTTTTATTTCAAAGAAACATGTAGGCGCGTTTTTTGGATGACCCTTTACAAACATTTTTTTTCGAAACTATTTGTGATCGATTGGCTTATTTCTTTTTCTCTCGCTCCTCTAGTGCCTGGGCAAAGTTGATTTCAACACTAACACGGACGGACATCACTCAATAGACTTTGCTATGCATAAGGAAATGGATACTGAGAAATTAAAAACGGAATGAAAAACTTAGATATATTATCGTTTCACTTGGAGTGAAGGGTATTGCATTGAGATAAACTATAATTTACTTTATAATTTCTCTAAAAGGGAAATTTATATGTTTCTCAATTTTTTCTAAATTAAAAAAAAATATTTTATATACTTGAACTTAATATTTTTTTAACAACAATTTTATTATTAATTTGAATAAAAACAAAAATTTCCCAAAAAGGGAAATTTTTTATTTTTAAAAGGAACGATAAATTCTAAGAATACGATTAGAATTATGAATATGATTTAATTTTTACAAATTTAAATAAATATTTTTTGCATACGCTACCAAAGGTTACGATTAATATGCGAAAATAGCAGACAAAAAAATTTCTTTAAAGGAAATTTTTTTAAGGAAATATTTTTTATTAGGGGAATTTTTAAATCCCTGAGAGAAATTTTTAAATACTAAACAAATTGTTTAAAGCTGACATTTTTTCAAAATCAGAAAATTTTAAAATTTCTTAAAAAAAAATCGTACGGAAACTGAAAAATATGGGGTAATTTTTATGTAGGGAAATTTATAAATTTTTATAAAATTTAATCTGATAATTTATTTAAAATTTATTATTCACTATTTTAAACTACGTAAATTTTGTAAAAAAAAAAAGAAATTATGTATCGTGGAAAATTTAAAAAATGTAATTTTAAAATTTCTAGCTGCGATTAACGATTAAAAATAAGTCTAAAAATTTCCTTCACAGGGAAAATTTGGAAAATCGGGATATTTTAGTTTAAATAATATCTGAAAATAATGAAAATTAAATGAAACTAAATTTATTCGAAAAATGTATTTTAAAAGACTTTTTATTTTAATTTCAACTCTTATACGGCATTTACACTACGAAATTTCGCATGCAACTAGAATGAAATTTTTGTTTGATGGTGAATCAAGAGGGGTAAGGAATATAGTATGGCTTGAGTTTTGATGAGGTTTTATTGTTGTTTATGTTTTGTTTAAAATAACGAATATTGCTGCAACTTAAAAAGAGAATTGAAAAAAATGCATAAAAAATTGCTGGCAATCGAATAATTTTTTGTTCGAATAACAACTTTTCTTGCAAACTAAACTTTGTTGCTGGTAGATGTACCATCACTTAATGGGACATAAGAATCATTGTTAAAAAAAATATATATGGTTGCTCGTACCTCTTTTTCGTCTGTTTATTTTTCTACTGCTAACAGCCGGTTGTTATTTTCCGGCCTGCAACAATAACAGCAATAGCAACAGTACCAACAACAACTACAACAGCAGCATTCTTAATATTTCTATAGCTTTTTGAATTGTTTGTTATTGTGCAAAGAAAGCACATTCTCTGTGGTGGCACTTTAAGTGTTTTAGAAAGGGAAAAGGAAAACGCAAAACAACGAAATATTTAAAAAAACAAAAAAATAAAAAAAAAAACAAAATTTCAAGACTAATAAAAGAAATGTGTGGTGGTAATGTTAGATTCATAACTGTTGGTTATTTGATTGTTTTGTTGCACGAAAAAGCCCATTACTTTTAGACGGGTAAATGTCTTATTTTTATACGTTGCAAATTGCATGAGTTTCAAACTTTGTTTTTTCTCTGTTTCTTTTTAAAGATTTATTTTTCTGGTTTTCTTGTGCTGTTGTTGTAATCGTTGCCGGGTTTAACGCTGTTGCTGTTGTTATGTTGTTTTGGTATTTGCAAGTTAACGACCGAGGAAGTGTATCTACACGCGACTCTGCCACCACAAGTACTCATTCACTCACGAATTCATTCATTTATTCATTCATTCGTTCATCATATAAAAATGTACAATATTTACTCTTGTATGAAGACTAAAATATTTATATGCTGTTGCCTGGCATTGGATTGTTGCTGTCGCTGCTGTTTTTGTTGCTCTTATTTTATCAAGTGATTTTTTTTTAATATTTTTTTGTTATGCTATTGTTGGAGGATTTTTATTTTCTCTCCCAGCTTATTTTAAGCTTATTGTAGTTGCACTTACTCACACACACACACATACACACACACACACACACACACATGCTCATAAATACGTGCACATATGATATAATTTACGAGACTTGCTACTGCTTATTTACAATAGAAGAACAGCATTAAAACGATTGAAACTCAAAAGAAGTAGAAAAATCAGTTAAATATGAATGAAGTTGTCGTTAGTTTTAAAAGCTCTAAAAATAATCGAATGATTTTAAATTGGGAAATTTTTTAAGTCTCAATTTTTCTTATTAATCGTCTGTTATTAACAAATCCAAACTCTGGGTCACAGAAGAAAATTTAATATCAATGAAAAAAATAATTTTTATTACATTAAAGATTTAGTGAATAGATTAAAAGAGAAAAAAAAATATCGTTAGAGATTCTCGTTCATTTAACGCTACAACTGATACTTTAGGGGATTAATAAAGCAAATTTCACTAACACTATAGTTTTTTTCTCGCCCTTAGATCGAGATATAAAAATAAAATGTCTGTAGTTGTCACATATATTTTTTATCCAATATTTTACCCCCCCCATAGTAATTTTCTGGTGTGAATGAATTTTCCTTGTTAATGTCTGTTGGGCACTTATTGTAACTAAGTTTCTTATTAAGATAGTATTTTATATTAATTCAATTTTTATTTTGAATTAAAATCTCTAGTATTAATAACTAGTGGTAAAGCTAGTGATTGCTCAACTCAACTCATTAGGAAACCTTTTATCATATTTTACTATATACTCTTAACGTACTTGGGATTTTTTCATTACCATTAAAATTTAATTGTTAAAAATAATGACAATGAAAGAAATTTAACTACCATTAAATGCTAAAGATTTTATTTTAATTATAATTGTTTTAAATAATGGTAATGAAATTTTAATGAAATCGTTAAATTACTAATTACAATTGAATCTACAATAATTATTTCTCTAAAATACAAAAATTTGATCGCAGAAACTTAAGAAAACTATGCATAATAAAGCGTGATTTTTTAAAAGCTATAGGAAAGTTTTCAAAAAAAAAAAAAACACATAAAATTCAGAAAAAAATGCATGAAATCTTTCTTTAATCGATAGATTATTTCATGCAAATGTTGACCTTGACTGCGCCTCAAATGGTCCATACGCTTAGTCCAATTTTGGCATACTCTTTTTAATATTTCGGCCGGTATCTCACGAATAATTGCTTCAATGTTGTCTTCCAATGCGTCAATTGAAGCGGGCTTGTCTAAATAGACATGAGCTTTAACATAGCCCCACAAAAAATAGTCTAAAGTCGTTAAATCGCATGATCTAGGCGGCCAATTGAATGGTCCCGAACGTGAAATAAAATGTTCACCGAACACGCCTCTCAATAAGTCCATTGTTGCGCGTGCTGTGTGGCATGTGGCACCATCTTGTTGAAATCACATGTCATGCAAGTCAAGCTCTTGCGTTTTGGGCAAAAAAAAAGTTGGATATCATCTCACGGTAGCGCCCACCATTCACAGTTACATTACGATTCGCATCATCTTTGAAGAAGTACGGTCCAACCGCACCAGACTGTGACTTTTTCTGGATGCATTGGTACCTCTTGCAATGTTTCTGACTGATATTCACTCTAAAATCGACAATTCTGCTTACTTACATACCCATTGAGCCAAAAATGAGCTTCATCGCTGAACACAAATTTTTGGTAAAAAAATGGATCTTCGGCCAACTTTCCAAGAGCCCATTCACCAAAAATTTTACGTTGCGCTAGGTTGTTCGGCTTCAATGCTTACACCAGCTGTATTTTGAAAGGCATCGCACCTTAATCCTTCCACGAAATTTTTTACGTTGTTGAGTAACAGGGGCCCAATTGATGCGAACGGCGACGAATCGATAATTGATGGTCATTATTAGCACTGGCCGATACAGCTGAGATATTTTCTTCAGTCTTCACTCTACGTAAGCGTGTTGGCAGTTTTATGTCCAACAATGTAAATTTGATGCGAAATTTATTCACAGTAGCCCGAATAGCCACCTCAGTGGGTCGATTAAACTGAACATAAAACGGAAGAAGCGCTCGATGAACTTTCTCAACAGAGCACGCATTTTGATAATAAAATTCAATAATTTGCAAGCGTTGTTCGTTTGTAAGACGATTCATGGTTAAATTATAGACCAAATTAGAGATTTTTGACAGTGAAACAAAACACGAAACGTGCGTCAGCTGTTTAAACCAGTGTTGCCAAAAAGATAATAGCTAAAAAATCACCCTTTATAAATAAATCTAAACATTCTTGTGGATAGATCTATATTTGAAAATTATTCAGCAATTTTAAAGTATGATAGATATAAATCTTGATGACTAATAAAACCGTTTAATCATTAGTCAATGGTAATGATTTTCTTTTTAACTAATTAACAATGAAACCTTTTCATTAAAAAGCATTATCATTAGTGAAAATAAAGCAATGCTTTAGTGAAAATAATGGTGATGCTATAAAAATCATTAGCATTATTTATCACTCAATGGTTATAGAATTGTCAATTAATTAGTGCATGTAATTACTTCCATGTATGTAAAATATAATTGTTTTTATGAAAAATAAATTTATGATAACAGAATCTTCAAGAAGAATTATGCATAACATAAATAAACCGTCACCATTTAGTCGATGGATGTATATTTAAAATTAATTTATATTTTTTTTATGAGATCTAAAAGGTCATCTAACACTTCAATTAGCAGATCTGATTATTTACAGGAAAAGAAAAATATGTTCTTATAGTGACTTATTTTTCCTGAGAATTTTACTTAAAAGTTTTTTAAACTTTGACGTTTATTAATGATAATGTTTTCAAACCATTTAATGATTAATCAATTATAATGATTTTGTTTTTTAACTCATTATCATTGAAACTTTTTCATGAAGAAGCATTACCATTAATGAAAATAATGGTAGTGCTAAAAAACCATTAGCATTATTTATCATTCAATGCTTATAGAATTGTCAACTAATAAGTCCATTTAATTAATAAATTACTCCCATTTAAGATTCTAGACCGCTTAATTTTGTAAGGCAGTTGAATTAGAGATGCATTAAAAAAAATAACCAAACTTTATTATTCAAAAACAACTTTATTTTTAAATTGTTATTTGACTAGTTTTAGGTTCTATGGCCTCTGTTTCTAACAAAAAATAATTGCTAAGTTTCAAAAAACTTGCTCAGTTTGCACTAAGGCTACGTATGTAGACAAACACATGTGTTCTATTCTTATGTTTTACAATTTTTTTCTTCATCTTTTTTTACCAACGTACAATCATTTACATTGCCGCCTACAACGTTGTTAAACATGACAAGTATTTAGCAACCTGAGATGTGCAATGTCAACACTTGATCTTGTTGAGAAACCCCTACAAAAAAAAAAAAAATTCTTTTCACATGCAAACGAATGAAAATAAATATGAAGACAATGAAAACTCTATGCATCCTAAAAAGTTAAATAATTTTTCATAAAGTTATATTATATCAACCAAATAAAATGTCGATAGCTTCTCTCCTTCTGAAATCAAGTCTTGCACCAAATGTAGGACAACAACAGCTGAATGACATTATAAGCGTAACCGGACCTGCCTTTTGAATTCTTAGGAATTGTTAAAGCATCGTATCGCTTACTACTATCGCTTATTACCAGCAGGCGATTACTACAAAATTTATGCACGAAGAAAAACTGTAGTTGAGGTAACAACTTAATTTGTTTGTTACTTGTTGGAAAAAAACTTAAAGCGTCTGTCTAGAACGGTTTGAAAGAGAAAGGAATATTCGTGAAAATCACGTCTTTTTAGAAACACCTTTTAATTTTTTAAAAATTATCTTTATAGTGGAAAAGCTTGTAAATACTCTATGAATTCTAAATGTCTGCCATTGGTGGAAAAAAATTTAAGCCTAATATGTTAAACTAACGTCACTATAAAAAACACCATGTATGTTTTAGTTTTATTTCTAATTTTGTGTAAACGTTCGTATAGCGGACATAAAAATATTAAACCTTAAAAAGCCTACCTGTAGCGGTTCAAAAACTGGGTCTTGTATGATAAAGCTAAGTAACTATTGGGACACCCTTTATTTTGAAGAACTTGTTGCTACAGCGCACATAGTCTTACACGATTGTGCAGATGTGACGTATCTGCATATCAAAGTTAAAAAATAACTGTTTTTTATAAATGTGAGTCATGTCACTTTTAGAACACCTTGTATATTTTTGAAATTGGTTGTTATAGCAATAGACATTCTCTGAAAAGTCTATCTATTATTGTTCCAGAAATAAGAGGGCTGTGACAGGCGGAAAGAAATTCTAGCGAAAACAATAGGATGCTGTTTTATCCTTTTAATTGCGAAACCCTAAAAATAAAAAAAATTATTAAACATAATTTTAGATTTTTTCTTTTTCTTTTTGCGTTTTTATATTTCTTATTTATGACACATAAATATATCGTTGCGGAGAACATAATATTGTTCTTGTGTCCATAGTACAATCATGTTTTTATTGGGCCGTGTAGTGAAGGTAATTTAATAATTTTTCAAAAGCCTTTAATATGTCTGGTATGGCCTGTAGATGCCCATGCAGCATGCTGTTTCATCCTTCTAATTGCGAAACCCTAAAAATAAAAAAAAATATTGAACATAATTTTAGATTCTTATTTTTTCGTTTTTATATTTCTTATTTATGACACATTAATATATCGTTGCGGAGAACATAATATTGTTCTTGTCACCATAGTACAATCATATTTTTATTGGGCCGTGTAGTGAACGTAATTTAATAATTTTTCAACAGCCTTTAATATGTCTGATATGGCCTGTAGATGCCCATGCCGTTTGGCTCTCTTTATTTAGCCAGTCTTATGCACATATCTCTTTTTATCTCACCTTAAAATTATATTTTTTTGTCTCTTTCCATTATTAATTTTTAACTTTCCCGTGCTATCAGTTTCTTTTTTTAACAACATAAAATTAACATGACTCTTGAATGAGTTAAAAAGAAAATAAATAGAAATTCTTTCCTTCTCTAAAAAATCTGTTTGCCTCATCAAAAAATTATATTTTATTCTTTGCATGTTCAAACAAAAATGTAACGGAATATAAACATGACACGATACTCACTCTGATGTACGTTCAGTTGGATTGTTTGTGCATTAAATTAAATTTACAGTTTTAATTAAAACATTGAAACACCCAGTCAGCCAAACAGTCAACATTAAATACGCCCAAGAAGACACTCCTACCAAAATAATTGTGTTACAATTTCACAAGTTACTTTTAATTACAACAATGCAAATGCGAAAAGAATCAAGGAAGAATAAAACAAAGAATAACAAGTAAAAGTAAGTAAATATAATCATTAGGTAAATAAATTGGTTAAAAGTAACAGAAAAAAGTAACGAGAAAAAGGAGAAACGTATTAAATTAGAAAAGTAAAACAAAATCTTTGGTTAAAAGGAAACCACTAAAATGTTGACTGAGATTTTCAATGTAGATTTAAAACAGGGGAATGAAAGTTAGTAAAACGGCAATAGAATTTAAAACTGAGGGTAGACAAATCTTTAAATTTAACTTTTAGTTGCTGACTTGTGTTTGTAAAAGACTTTTTATGATTTGTTCGTAAATTCTTTCACAAATTAAAAAGCAGCGAAACGAAGAAAAAAACTTGTACAACAAACACTTTACTGCTTACGCAGAAGTGTCTTTATAACTTTTTAACAGGCTTCAAAAAAGAGCCCATCAGTTTGTTAATCAAAAACTCTTTAATGTTTGTTTTCAGAAAACTTCGTCATTTTTGTAACAATTTTGAAACTTGTTTCCCTACTCAAAAGATTACATAGACCGTGTTGCCCCTACGCTAAATAAAATAACAATAAAATTAAAAAGTGTCCCCATACAACAATCACACATTAAATTTTGAAGCCTAATTTACGGAATCAAAACAAAAAAAAATTTATAAAAATTATACTTAAGACCTACAGGGTGTGCCCATAGCACATGAGATTAACATATACTGCTTTATATTTTGTTGTTCAATAGACAGAGTATGTGTTTCTATTCCGCTATTTTAATAAATATATAAAATAAAATTAGAAATTAAAGGGTGACTCAATAGAACATTTGATTTTGATCAATGTACCCTTTGCTTTTGCACTGTCATGAACGAAGACTTAAAGCAAACACAGAGTATGCATTGTTGCAGCCGCTAAAGCAAGTATATAAACTTTAAAATATAATTTAAAGGGTGTCCCGTGAAAAAATGATTTTGAATTAGCACAGAATAAAAGCTTATCTCTTGGATCATAACGGGTAAAATCCTGAAATTGCTAAGATTGTGTATTACTATGTCCGATAAACAACAGCTATTAAAATTAAAGGGTTTCCCCCTAGAAAACGTGACTTAAATGGTTATGCATTTATCTTTTGAAGCATAATAGAAAGGAAGTCTATAAGCTTGGAGAAAGTATCTTATTACAAGAAAACTTTTTGTTATTTTGTACCTGTTTCTCGTTTCTGTAATTTAGTGAGACATTTCTCCCATGAAAGTATCTTAAACGATTTTTTACACGTGTTGAGATAGAGTAATGGAGGAACCTTTATTTTTATTTTATGATAAAATTTTTTAGCTTAAAATGTCGAAACCCTGTTGAGTATAATATTTTCTTTCAAGAAATTTCTCACTTTAGTTACAGAAACGAGGTGCTGGTATTTAAATTTACTGTGGGTTATTTCATAAAATATAAGAAATTAGGGTTTTTACATAAAAATAAGTATTCAAGGCTTATGCCTTTGAAAGTTTGCTTTATTTTATGACGATGGTGCTACCGAAGAACAACAAGGGTTGCTTGCTCCTTGAGCGGCTTCAAAAAGGAGAAGGCGATCAATTTGTCTTTATTATTATATTTTTTACGTCACAACTCCGTCATTTCGGCATTGATTTGAAAATTAAAAAACATTTTCATAAATTTAAAAAGTTGCCTCATATAATATGTGTGATTTTAACGTGGAATTTGGACGGCAAGGGGCTCCCAATAAGCAAACGTTATAAAAATATAAACTCAAATATTAAATAATGTTCTATTGGTTGGCTTTATTATACACTTATGAAATCTATACTAAATTTGTGTTATATTAATCAAATAACAGAGTGACCCCTTATCTTTAACTTTGTCCCTAAAAGATTCTTAATTCCAAAATATTTTTGTTTAAATTTTTGTATTTTTTTGTTTAATATTTTCAAAAATTGTCTCTGCTGTTTCTGCTTAAAAGCTTAACGATTTTATTTGTTTTCTAAAAACTCTTTCCTTTTCTCTTAATAATAATCGGTTTAAAATTTTTTAACATTTTTTTGTTGCATTTTTTTCTAGCTAAAGTTCGATTTATAACCATTCACTCATTGAAGTTGGTGATACATAAAAAATTTTTTTGTCTTTAAAGTTGTTTTTTGATTTTTTTCCGCACGGTTAAATTTCTGCTAACTGATTTTATTGTGTTCGACCATTTAGCTTGACTATTTGTTTGCTTGTTGCGCCACTACTGCTGACAAGGCAAATTTTCTTTCAGTTTTTTTTTTTATACAAATTCACAAACATGGTGGGGCAACAAAAAACATTCTAAACGAAAATAAAAAATAAATATAAAAAATTATTGACAAAAAAAGAGTCTGCAGAAAAACTTAAAACAATTGAATGTGGTTGTTAAATACTAAAAAATTTATTTATGTTATGTAATGTTATTGCAGTTGTTGGTGCACTATGGGCTAAAGTTATCGTTTCAGTTGAAAATATTGAAAACATTTGCGGTTTTGAGTTTTAATTACTTAATAGGTTCAGAAGCAATTTTCATTATTATTCTTGATTAAGCCGATTTATTAAAAAAATAATAATAAATAATTAAAAAATATACCAATATTTTGTTTTTTTAATTTCGTGAGAAATTTCTCACATGACAATATTATAGTCATTCTCTTTTACACAAGAAGTGGAAGATAAAATCATAAGTTTAAAAAATATTAAGAAACAAATTTGTATTTTACACTAGCTCTCCCTGTGTAAAACAAGATGAGCATAACGTTATTGTGTGAGAAATTTCTCACTTAAATTACAAAAACTAGGCACAGAGTTGTCTTATTGTAGGTCTATAATTCGTAGTTTTCTAAGTTCACAAGAAGCATTTAATAATTTTCAATACCTGTTTAGAATCAACAGATTATTTTGTGTTTTTCGGTCAAGTTCTTCCGTGAGAACCTTTAAAAGAATGAAGACACCATCCTAAAAATAGATCTTTTATTTACCATTATACCGGATAAAAATGTTTCAAAAGTAATTTTTACGGAACTTAAGCTGGATTCACCTAACAAAAACTTTGTTCCGAAACATTTTTTTTATATGTACGAGTAGTTTGACGTGTTTCTTTTAGAGAGAGAGAGAGAGAGAGAAACACGTCAAACTACATATAAAAAAAAAAATGTTTCGGAAAAAAATTTTGTTACGAAACAATGGGTTAATCCAGCTTTATATTAACTCCCTGGCCCATTGTAGTGGTTTTTTTTTTAAATTATACGAATTGGCTTTCAACATGTTGGCCCAGCGACTATGCCCAATCTTCTATACCCCTCACCATACATGAAAATCTAGTTTAATGAAGTAACTACAATCACAAAACACCGCTTCTTAATGGTTTAAACATTTGAAAAAGAATTTTAGTATTTTCTGAAAGATCTTTTCGAAAGCTTTTAAAAGATGCCTTTATTGATATCCTAAAAAATATAAAAAGTTCAAAGGCCCATAAGTCGGAAAATTTGGGCGATCGCCAATTTTTCACTTGATGTTTTTTCTTTTTTTTTTAATTCTTCTCGCTCCATATCTATGTTTTTTTATTGTAATTACTTTATTAAACTATTTTTTTTTTCTTAATGATATGGAAAACCTAGAGGCAGGCGTGGTATTTTTCTCGCTGCCTCGAAGGATATGGACTGATCTGATTTTTAATAAAAAAAATTTTTTTAAATGCATCTAGTGCCTTGGCAAAGTTGATTGCAACTCGAACGAAAAGACGGACATGGCTCGCTAGGTATAAGAACTCAGAATAGATATGCTTTATGTGGTCGAAAATGGCTATTGTATGTATACTCTCCACCTGTGGTGAAAAAGCCACTCTGCTACAGATGTTTAATTGCATTAGGGAGGTACAAATGTACAGAAATTACTGTACATACTAGACAGAAATAATAGGAAAATAAATCCAGCAACTCAAAAAAAAAATTGTTTTTTTTTTTAATAAAAAAAAATTCCAATATTAATTCAAGATATTGTGCAAAATATTGCGCAATATTTAATAAATTTGTTGGCGCTTTTCATATTTTTAATAGCACATCTACAATTATTTATTATGAAACGTGGTACTTTTTCACTACGACTAGTGGAAAGCATAATTTCTTCACTATTTTTTGTTTTTTATTATTTTATAAATCTTTTGTAGGTTATTAAAAAATTTGCCCCCAAGAAAAAGGCCATTATAAAAATTTGATAAAATATTTTTAGTTTTTGAAATTTCTTTTATAGCGTCGAAATTTACAAAATAAAACTTGTTCTGTTTCTGCTTTACCTAATCTGAACTTCCCTAATAATTATTTGTACCTCCCTAATAATTATTTGTAGCCTTTGGTTTTTTTTGTTTGTTTTTTCAGGGGGTGGCATAACAGTTTAAAGCAATTGCAATTTCAATTGACCACCAACATGTCGAGTGCAACAATAATTATTTATTTTCATTGCGTGTTGTTTTTATTGTAGTGCAATTTTTTTCCTCAAATATACTTTGTTGTTATTTCAATTGCCTGCTGATATATTTGTATTGCTGCCTTTCAACTCAGCTGTTGCAGTAGCAATTGCAGTTAAAGTTGAAGTTATTTTTGTTTTTTTTTTCAAGGCATGAATTCTTGTTGTTATTTGTAAATTAAAGTATGAATCATTAAAATGAAATATACACATGTGAACAATACAGCAAAAAAAAATAAAAATAAAAAAGCATGTAGGAGTGCTTGAACATATTGTAGCGAAATATTGTATTCAGAGACTTAAAAAGTTTGGTAAAATATGAATGAAACATACTATGGGAAGGACAATTGTATAGAAAGCGTTTGAAGCCATTATTATTTGTTATGCAGTGACTGAAATTTGCTAATAGAAATTTCAAGTAAAATATACTTTTAATTGGATAGGGTGATTTTTTGGCTGTTTGGGTTTTTTATGTAAAAACTTTACATACTTTTGCTGTGACTTGTCATATGCTTCACACAAAAAAAAATTGTATAAGACTATAAGAACGGCAGATATAAGCAAGAGATTATACAATCTGCGCCTTATAAAAAAAGTTGTCATACTGAACAAAAATTGGTTAATATTATTTTGATATTAATAAAAATAAAAAGATTGAGTGAAAATTTTATTAAACCAACATTTCGTTCTATTAAGTTACAAAAAAAAAAACACAATTTTATTAAATATTTTTCACTTGATTATGTGGTAAAAAGATTTGATGAAACATTTTATCCAACCTACAATTGTTTTAATTGAACTACAACAAAAATTTATTTAATATTGTTCACTTGATTATGTAATAATTTGCTTGGTAAAATGTGTTCATTAAACATTTTATCCAATCAATAATGCCTTTTCTTGAATAACAAAAAAAAAAAAAAAAAAAAAAAAACAAACAAAACAAAATTTTGTTTGTTTGAACATTTCGATCATTTCGAAGACATCATTGAGACGAATTTTGCTTAAAGACCTTGGTATGACACCATACAAAGTCCAATTGGCTCTGGAGTTAAAGCCAACTGACCATCTAATACGTTTTTGCTTTGCTAAGTGGGCCTCCGATCGACTTAAAGAAGATGCAGATTTTGCCAAAAAAAAAAAATCATCTTTTCAGATAAAGCTCATTTTGATCTTGGCGGGTATGTAAACAAGCAAAATTGTCGCATTTAGGGCACAGAAAACCTCCGGTGCATCCAAAACAAGTCACTGTTAGGTGCGGATTTTGGTCCAGAGGCATAATTTGGCCATTTTTCTTCGAAAATGAGCAAGGAGTGGCCGTTACAGTCAATGGCGATCGTTATCGGGCCATGGTGAACTAATTTTTGTTCACAAAAATTGAAGAGGAGGATATTGGCAACATTTGGTTTGAACAGGACGGCGCTACGTGCCACCCAGCCGAAGCTAAACTCGATGTTTTGCGCCCTGTTTTTAAAGATTGCATTATCAGGCGCAGAGTTGATGTCGTTTGGCCACCTCCGAGCTCCGATTTAACACCGTTGGAAAGGTAAGCGTTACGCTGAAAAGCCAGAAACAACTGACGCTTGGAAGGACAATATTCGTGAAGCCATTGGTGAAATACAGCTGCACACAATTGATAATGTGCTTAAAAATTGGACCGATTGTGTAGGCTACTGCATCGCCAGCCGAGGCAGCCATTTGAATGAAACTATTTTTCATTATTAACCGGAAGGATTGCACTTTCAAATAAAAAAGAAATTTGAGAAAATATTCAGTAGTTTTTTTATAGCATTTTCAAAAAAATAAAACAAGTTATTTGGCGGACCCTTTATCTAAAAAGAAGATGATAAAAATATTAAAAAAAATTTAAAAGGGTTTTGTTACAAAAATTTTAAAGTTTCTATTTAAGTCTTTTCTATTTAAGTCCCATCTGCAAGTACTAAATGATTCAAATGTTAACGTTAGTCCTGGCGCTCTTTTTATTCTTCTATTTATTTCGCCTTTCACTGGCTACAAAAATGTTTTGGAAATAAATCACGCGAAATGTTAAATAAATTTATAGTGACATCTAACAAATATGTGTCCTTTATTCACTACATTTCTTTTATTATTTATTTTTTGTTTAACTTTCAAAATGTGTTTGCAACTAAATTTATTATATTTTTTAAAATTTTCTGTTATGTTCTATTTGAAACAAACAACTCAAAATAGTGATCAATTAAATTGAATGAAATTTGTGGTCGTTTTTGTCTAAACATTATAAACATGAAATTTAAACAGTTTAACAAAATCAGCTTAAATATAAAAAAAAACATAACAGAAAGTATTTTAAGCAGCAATTAAAAGGAGATGCATCAGCAGTAACAAAAAGTCATCAACATTTTAATGCTGTCATTATGTTGGTTCATTCATGGATGCCACACTCAACATTAAAATGCAACCAACCATTCAACCATATTATTATTTTACATGGTTGTATTTAATATTGATATTGTTGTTGCTAGAATAACGAAACTAATAATAATTATTATTATCACTATCATATTCTCATCCCCAATAACAGCGGAGTCAAATTTGTTTTTGGCATCATTATTATCACGTTACACAGGATTTTAACTTTGAACGAGTTTTGTCATGTATTATTTTCTCATCCTGTAATTTTTGTGTATTTAAAATCCTTTGCTATTACAACACTCTTTGCTGTTGGTTTCATGTTGTCCGCAACAACAAAAACAACACCAATGACATGACATACGCTTGTTATATGGAAACAGAAAAACACACATAGACTATACGTCTGTCTGCCCGACACTGTGTATCTAACTGACTTTTAACAATGTGTGACATAAAATAGTTTTAGACGTGAAAATGCTTGTCTTCTAATATTTTTAATGTTTGCAAAAATTATTGTAAAAAAAGTTTGACTACAGAAAAAAAAAGAATAACAGACGGCAAATAATTGTTATGACTGATAACAAGGGCGTCAAAAAGGCGCCATCATATTAAAACAACTGGAAAAAACAACAACAAATAATTACATTAAATTGTGTTTTGAACAATAACAATAGATTTTCTTTGGTCAAGAATTATGAATTTTTGATGTGATGTTTTTTTGTTTAGCCATGTCAGTGAAAGGAAAAAAAATTGAAACTAAATTCTAATATTAAACAAACGTTTCTTTCTTTTGTTTAAAAGCTTAAGGTTGTTTTCACGAATATTTTTAAAATTATTAATAATAATTGATAAGTTATTGCAGAAATAATTTGAAACAGAGTTCTTAGTATCAGAAATGACTACGAAGGGCCTTGCAATAGAAGTGGTTTTATGCTCAACATCATTTTTGCGGCATCAGTTGTGTGTTTTTGCTGGGACCGTCAGCCGTTGTCATCTATACTGTCCACCTTTATTGTGAATGAAAAACCTTGTCAAAGAAGCAGTTTCATCTCAGGCTGTATTATTTTGGTTAGAAGTTTTATTGTAAGACATTTCAATTTCATTCCAAGTCACTGGTATCATTTTGACCAAAAGTTTTTTAAAGGGTCTGCCATATAACTTTTTTTTCTTCAAATTGCTATAAGGAACTACAGAATATTTTTTTAAATTTCTTTTTTTATTTGAAAGTACAATCCTTCCGGTTAATAATGGAAAATGATTTCATTCAAATAGCTGCCTAGACTGGCCATGCAGTAGCCTACACGATCGGTCCAATTTTTAAGCACATTATCGATTGTGTGCAGCTGTATTTCACCAATTGCTTTAAGAATATTGTCTTTTAAAGCGTCAATTATGTCTGGCTTTTAAGCGAGACGCAATTGTCCTTGACGGCACCCCACAAATAATAGTCCAACGGTGTCAAATCGCAGCTCTGAGTTGGCCAAACGACATTAACCCTGCGGCTGATAATGCGATCTTCAAAAACAGGGCGCAAAAAATTTTGTGTATCTTCGGCTGTGAAACCAAATGTTTCCAATATCCTCCTCTTCAATTTTTGTGAACAAAAATTCGTTCAACATGGCCTGATAACGATCGCCATTGACTGTAACGGCCATTCCTTTCCGAAGGAAAATGGCCCAATTATGCCTCTGGACCAAAATCCGCACCAAACAGTGACTTGTTTTTGGTGCACCGAAGGTTTTCTGTGCGCCAAATGCGACAATTTTGCTTGTTTACATACCCGCCAAGATCAAAATGAGCTTCAGCTGAAAAGATGACTTTTTTTTTGGCAAAATCGGCATCTTCTGTAAGTCGATCGCAGGTCCACTTAGCAAAGCGAAAACGCATTGGATGGTAAGTTGGCTTCAACTCCTGAACCAATTGGACTTTGTATGGTGTCATACTAAGGTCTTTAAGCAAAATTCGTCTCAATGATGTCTCCGAAATGTTCAATTGTTAATAACGACGGTGAATTGATGTTGATGGCACTTCACGCACACTTTCTGCGACAACAGCAGTATTCTCGGGTGTACGCACTGTTTTTGGCTTTTCACGCTTTGGTTTATCGATGAGGATGCCTGTTTCTTTCACTTTTTTCACAAGATAACAAACAAACAGAGCTGACGGTGCTTCCTTTCTTCCAAAATCCGTACGCAATTTTCGCACACATTCTACAACATGACCATGATTTTCAAAGTAATGTCGCAATATTTCCCAGCGTTGTTCAAGCGTATACACAACCATATTTGTTCAACGGAAGGATAAAACTAATTATCTGTCACATCAGGCAGACGTTAGATGCCGGGCCCTTTAGTTTCTTATTTATCTTAAACATCATTATTGTCAACATTTTGTACTTCACTGATATCTTCACCATCATAAACATTCCTTTACCTTTACTAGCAGTTTACGAATTAGTTTTTATGTTCAAGAATGAAATAATTTGTTTTGTAACGAAAAAAGTAATAAAACAGTCACTAAAAAACAAAAGTTAATAAGATTGACCATGTATGTCAATTTAGTTTAGTGAAGTAACTCCAATCAAAAAAACAAATATTGAGGTTACAGAATAAAAAAATTAAAAAAAAATCTTTTTGCACGAAAATGTCATCGGCTCTTAATGAGTTAATCATTTTTAAAGAAATTTTAGTATTTCCTAAAAGATCTCTTCAAAAATGATACCTATATTGACCATAAAGACAATCGAACTTTTTTTTTGCAAAATTTTAGAGGCCCATAACTCGGGAAATATGGTCGAGTGCCGATTTTCCTACTTGATGTTTTTTTCTTATTTTTTAATTTTCTATCGCTCCATATATTTTTTTTCTTGATCGTTGCTTTATTGATCCACCTGATATGGAAAAATTAGACAGGCGTGGTGTTTTGCCCGCTGCCTCTAAGGACATGGACCGATGATGCTGTTTTTTAATAGCAAACTATTCAAAACCATGTCTGATCGAATTGCGTATTTAAATTGTCTCTAGCTCAACTAGTTCCTTGGCAAAGTTGATTTCAACACTAACGCGGACGGACAGACGGAAATCGTTCAATCGACTTCGCTATGCATAAGAAGGCAGGGTATATTTACTTTATGGGGTCGGAAATGGAGATTTTAGAAATTGCAATCGGAGTGACAAACTTTTCTTGTGAAGGGTGTAAAAAAGTAGAAAATGTTAAAAAATTAAAAATTAAAAAAAAAAAAAATAATAATTTAACAACCAACTAGAGATGGCAATGCAACAATTTTGAAGTAAATTGTCGTAATTGTTACTAGAACTCAAGTACTTCCTTAACAGTTTCAGAAAAAAGCATATAATTTGTGATAAATAATTTATAGCTCTTAATTAATTGAGCTGTTTGCATTTCTGATTAACAGGTTACTGCATATTTTGAAAAATTATTATAACATTTTCTCTACCCACCCCAATGACGGTCATGGACCACTTTAAAGCTTTTACTCATTCAATTATTTTTATACACTTGTAAAATAAACAAATTAATTGTGCTGCGCTGTGCTGTGAATTTTATTAATATTTCCGATTATAATTGTGGTTTGACACGACATCTGTCATTCACTCATACGTAATTACTAACACAAATGCAAAAGCAACAGTTTTTGTTGTAAAGAGCATCATTGTCATAATGATTTTAAATACACACATCTACAAATATGTGTGAACTATAAAAAGTTATTAACTATAATTGATTTTATTACCAACAAATTGAAAGAAAGAAATATATGAAAGTGAAGTGGATATTTTTAAAATTTCTTTTTGTTTGTTTATTAAAATTAATTACAAAATAAATAAACAAATTTATGGACGTTAACGAAACAGAAATTTAAACGCACAATTTGTTTTTAAAAGTCCTCTATAAATTTTCGATAATTAAAATTATTAACTGGCTGTTTGTCTTTAAAGCCAGAGCATTAAATGAGTTGAATCTATAAAAAAATAACTAAATATTAAAATTCTTTAACAAAGTATAAAATCATTAACCTTGTTTGATTTGAAAAGGTTGTAATTAAACTTTAGAATTCCCACACAGAAAAAAGTGACACAAAAAATATTTTTTTTGTTCAAAAGTTTAAACCTGGATTTTATTACCAGCCAGTACACTAAAAGAGTTGAATGTATAGAATTCATTAAAAATATATTAATTCCTAAAATTATTTTAAAGATTTTTTTTTTAAATTTCTTTCTAATTTGTGTAATTTACTTGAGTTTTCTTTAGACGACAGAACCTATAAGGAATTAAATCTTTTAAACTGATAAAAAGTCATAATATTTCTTGACCTTTTAATATATTTAGCAATAGAAAAGTGATTATTTGGAGTTGTTTTTTAACGTATTTACATTATTCGTGCTCGATTCCTTTCAAATATTTTTCGAATAATAAACAATTTTGTAATTTTTTCGTCAAAAATACACGACAAGAAATTTTTGTTGTTAATAATTATTTTAAATGCAGTATGAGTTGGTTTCCAATAGCAGCTATAAGTAGAGGAATAAAAGAAAATCAAAACTAAATACAAATTTAATATTTTAAGTTGGTTTTTTTTTAACTTATCGATTTACTAAAATTCTCATTTAGTCAATTTTGTTGAAAGCTTAAGTACCCACAAAAATAAAACTTCAGTAGGAACCACTAATGAGAATAACCTATGGTAAAACGTTGTGTAGTTTATTAACTTATAGATGTTCGGTAAGAAAATCTTATAACTCTAATGAATTAGTTCATTTAAATTCTGTCCATTATCAGGACATGACCATAAACATGCACAACAATGTTTAATGTGTTGCATCTTAACAAGACAAAATGAAAAAAAAAACGGATGATAAAACAAAAAAACACACACAACGATGTGTTTTATGGATACTGCAGCTCTTAACGGAAGCTCTGTTACTATTGTTGTATCTACACGCCGCCAGCTACTTTCTTTTATTCACTGTAAAGACTATCAAACTTAATTTATCACCATTTTCACTTTACGAAAATTGTTCAGAGATACAAAAGCTTGCAAGGAACCAAATAATACATGAGTAAGAGTATGATTGTATGTGGTTTCATTAATTTTTCCCCAGAAAACTATTTTTCTTAAAAATTGTTTTTTCTTCCTCTCTCCTTGGTCTTATCATGATTGTCGAAGCAGTAGCAGCAGCAAAAAAATATGTTATTGCTAAGAAGTCATTTTATCATATCTTTTGATGCTGCCACAACTGCTGCAGCCAACATTAAGTTTCTGTGCAACAAACAAACTTTAAAGTTAGAAAATATAAAATAGAAAAATTGCTCATTTGTTTGTACGTAGTCCTTAACATTGGATGAAAGTACTTAAGCACTCCTTCTAATGGATGAAATAACCTCAAACTATTTGCTCTGGTAATTGTCTAATTATGCAAAATTTATTTTACGCAACCACTAGAGTTCATAAAACTTGTTTTAAGTAACAAGGATGCTTTTTTGTTGTTGCAGCTATTATTAAGTAGATGTTTTTTTTTTGGAGTTGCAAGTGGGTTAATTTATAAGTTTGGGAAAAAAGAAAACTGTGGCAATGGCCCCATCAGCAGATTGGAATGTGATGAACTAATCTTGTGCTTATAGGAGACAGCATGATAAATGAACTTACCTGATTTCCAATATTTTTGGGGGCATAATTTTTTTATTTAACATTTTAGACTTCAATTTGAAAATCTATAGTTTTGTCAACTGCATAAGTTGACTTTGAGGAAAATAGGCCAAAGAAAATTCTAATACCAGAATGCAATCTTTAAATTTATTCTTAAGTCTTAAGTAGCTGGATGATTTTTACTTTTTAGCTACTTGCTTGGTTCTTCTAGTTGTACGCCAACAATTACTTACCTTAATGTCACTTTATTTATTCATTTATTTATATTTTGTTGGCAACTAAAGCTGCATTTTAAAATGTCATACCAGATGCTACTCTAATTTTTATTGATAGGCGATTAAAAGCGTCTAGATTTTTATAATTTGAAAAGATCTGGCAAGCCTGTACTATTTTTTTTTGTTGTTTTTTTATACTATTATTAATATCATTCCTCTATATGTTCTTCATTACAACAAGTTTTACAAAATCGATTTATTTTAAGGCCTTTTAAAATAGGCCTCGTTACACAAAATTATTATTTATATCCATCCAATGAACAGAGATTTTAAAACAACAATAAAATGTTTGCATTGAAACTTAAAATTTTATTACCCATTTGTGAATAAACTGCTGCCTGTTCACACAACTTGAAAATCCTTGTTGTTGGTCTTGTAAGTAGCATTGATTTTATGACTTTACTTTTTCCCTCATTGTTCCATTGATGAGTTAGTAAAACTTAAAATCATAAATATTTGAATTTGCACATGCAATCTAAAACTACAGAGCTTGGCGAAGCAGTAATTTCATAATTTGACTACAAAAATAATGTTGACTTGTTGAGCTGAAAAAAGGATGGTAAAAACTTCAGTTTAAATAAAAAATAAGATTTTCATTTTATTTTTATTATTCAGTTTTAAGATGAAAGAAAAGTCTTCTTTGGAATAGAGTTGATTTGTGTATATTTGCAAAACACATTGTTTTTTGCTTTTAAAAGTTAAAGAAAAAGAATCTTTCATCATACGAACGAACTGGTTTAGTACAAGATTTAATATTAACATTAATTCTTTATACATTTTGTTATTTCAACAATTCTTTTTTTGTCTTCGTTTTTGTTCTTAAGAGTTTCCAAAATAAGAAAAAAATGTTGCCATAAAAAATATTAAAAAATAAATTTCAACATTTTGTGTTAACAATTCGTTAGTAAAGTCAAGTAAAAATAAAACTATTGTAAAATATACTTTCATGTTGCATATAATTCTGATTCTTATTACAAATACAAATACATACGTATGTTCCTATAGTTTTTGTGTACCCCAACTAAGCAAAGTTATTTTAATTTGGCATTGTTAAAGTTTTATAATAAATATTACAGTTCAAACAGGATAAACTATGAACTTTCTTCCTTTGTTTTTTTCTTTTATCATCATCTTCCTCTTTTTGTTTAAAATAAGGGCTCTTGTATTGTTATATATAGTGTTCTCAACTAAAATATGAATTTTAATTTTTATTAAATTTTTCATTTTATTTTATTCTGAATATTAGCTAATTTTTCTCTCATTTTCTTTTTTTTCTTTGCAGGTAAGTTTTATTACAACGAACACGGTTATGTCGAGATTAAATTAATATAAGATGTTGTTTCTGTTTGCTGCAAGATGAACTTTACTGTAATAAAGTATTAAAACTTATGATGAATTGTAAGAAAAGTGTTTGTGTATTTTTAAAGGAGACCAAAGTATGAAAATGTAATATTACGTTGCAATAAAAAAAAATTAATTGCTAATTTTTGTTCTCAATAAATATGATAGTAATTTCTCATCTAAATAAAGCCATTGTGTCAAACATAACTAGGTTTGGTGCAAATAGATTTTCCATTAGAACCGTAGAACTAAAGCGATTTTTTTAGATGAGTGTGAAGTTCAATATTAAAATTTATATCCCCAACCACATTCTGTTAAGATAACAGTGCTATGTTTATCACTTAACATTACCAATGTTCATACAAAACAAATAAAATATAAAAGTTTCCGGATTTTATTTAAATAAAATTAAAGTAGATAGAAATAAGTTATTGGAGAAGACATTTAGTAGTGTTTTTATTTAACTTTAATCCACGTTGACTACAAATCTGGTTGGTCAGGGTTCAACCCCTGCGGCAATCAAAATAATTTTTTTTTTCTGTATAGTGGTATAAATTCATATTCAGAATGAACATTAAAACAAAACTTCCTACTTTGTCGGTACTTCGGGTCCGCCATCTAACGTTTTTCAACTAGTGCTTATTTCATGAATGGCAACACTTAGCTCATGTCTGATTTGACAGATAATTAGTTTTATCCTTCCGCTGAACGAATATGGTTGTTTATACGCTGGAACAACGGTGGGAAATATTGCGACATTACTTTGAAAATCATGGTGTGGAATGTGTACGAAAATTGCGTACGGATTTTGGAAGAAGAGAAGCACCGTCAGTTCCGTGTGTTCGTTATCTTGTGAAAAAAGTGAAAGAAACTGGCATCCTCATCGATAAACCAAAGCGTGAAAAGCCAAAAAGAGTGCGTATACCCGAGAATATTGCTGCTAGGGCAGAAAGTGTGCGTGAAGCTCCATCAACATCAAATCACCGTCATTCTCAACAAGTGAACATTTGGGAGACATCATTGAGACTAATTTTGCATAAAGACCTTGGTGTGACGCCATACAAATCCAACAGGTTCTGGAGTTGAAGCTAACTGACCATCAAAGGCGTTTTTTATAGCATTTTGAAAAAAAAAAGTTATTTGGCGGACCCTTTATAACAAGTTGGGAAAAAAAGCATCAATTTAGATAGTGATGCGCTAGTTGCTCGGTTGCAACGTTTCTAATACTTCTCTGCGACATTTTGGAAAGTTATGCATTGTTAACATTTAGTACCATGACATTATGAAACACAATACATTTTTCGAATACAAGATATTGTAATTTAAAAATCTAAACTGGCTTTTTTTTTAATATCCATTTGTTTTCTTTTGTGAAAGGAAGTTCTCTAAACTTCACTGAAAACTATGGGACAAGGCAACAATAGTTTTTGCGTGGCTTATATAAAATGTACAGAAGCAATAAGTCCACTATCATGCCAAGCCAATTGAAAACGTATATCATTGTCTTCATATATATGAAAGTTCAAATAATGACGCTCTTAAATTTTTACTCAAGCTGTTTGCAAAATTATACTCTTTCATTTTATAATGTTTTTTATTGTTTAAAATTAATTGGCTTGGGATACTTAGCGAAATACCTAGTTTAACTATCTCCTCATCATTCTCGTCTACAATAAAATGTTAAATTCCGTTATTTAAATTCTTAAACAGAATTTATCGAATAAAATTTTAATGTTTCTGAATGCACTCAGCGACTTCCTTTTAAGTCTTGATGTTTTTTTCTTTTGCGTTTTTATTCAACACATAAAAAATTTAATTATATTCATGCATTATTTACACAAGTTAAAATGTTTAGAATAATATTATTCCAAGATGTTAAGTGTTCTTTGTAATTAAAATACTTCAGAAGCAATTTTATTGACTGTTCGTATGGCAATTTTGTAGATACTTTTACTGTTGTCTGGTGGTGCCGCCATTGATTTTGAAACAGTTTATCGACTTTCATCAACATTTACAGCATATTGTGTGTATGAGATTTATTTTTGTGATATTTGTTTGCTTTATTGTTTTGCTTTTTTTACGAGTCTATATCACTTATGCAAATTTTTCATGACTTCCGCTACATACGATATTTTATGCAGCTCTTTTTTTAACACATTTTATATTCAACTTAATAGTAGATATCAAGATATATTAACATTGAGTTATAAACATATGAGGGCAGTTCGAAAATTTGTTGTGGACTTTTAGCTTTTTAAGGCTGGAACTTTAACTGGTAATCAACTAAGTAATTTTATTTTGTCTTCAAAGCTTTAAGGAATTTTCTAAGCGTAACTAGATACCACTCATTGGATATTGTACTTGAGAATAATTCTTGGTTGCTAAAATTTTTGGATGGATACTGTTCATCGAATTTAAACCCTTATTGATTCTTCCTAGCGGACTGTGGAGGACTTGCTTTAAGACCGAAAGAAAGATGTGGCTCTTAAGCCGCTAGCGATTTTGCATTGAAGAATTTCATATCAGTAGCAGAGGTATGGTCGGGTGTACAAGTGTAGGTATAATCAACATCGTGTCTAATTAAATTCAAACGTCTGAGTTTTTTTCAAACGATTTTTATAGTTACAATTTCTAATTTTTCAAATCCCCCCATTTTAAGACTGAAACAGTTCGTAATTTTTCGAGGTATTTGTCTGAGCAGTTTAGGATCTAGGGTGTTCAGAAGGGCTCTGCGCTGAACAGCTTGCTAGACTTTGGTTCAAAATACAATTTTACACAATTTAAGCGTTACTTGGGTACAGGGCATTGGTTATTATTTTGAAGATCTTAATATAAAAAGAAAATAAAGAGCGTCTGCAAGGCGATTGCCTTACAGACTGCAGGAAAAAAAAATAAAAATGACGAAAGTTGTCCTGCGATAAGGATGGAATTAAACCCTTCAATTAAAAGAGCGGTATCACAATATTGCCACAAATACAAGTGTTCTTAATGGCATTCTAACTGTTATTCTAATCAACCTTCATACTGGATGTAAAAGAGTTTTATGACAAACTTTAACTGAACTAAAAAAGTTCTTTCTATTTTTCGTTCTTACTATTTTTAACTGTAGATGTGATTTAGATATTAACGCTTCGTAGGAGAAATAATAAACCTCCTTTTTGTCTGTCCTCGTATGTGAATAAAATATTTGCTTTAACATAATTCTAACAATTTCAACATATTCAGTCGCTCACAATCACAAATGACACTAGATAAGTAAAAAACAAAAAAAAAAAAAACAAAAAGAACACACTTCATTCATCCATTAGTGATAAATGCTTATTTACTCAATGACTGTATTTTCGTTGTTATTGTCATTCTTTTCTACCGTTTCTAGAGAGGTACAATTTATGCATGAATAGGAAAATTGCAATTTTAAATCTGTTTATATAATGAACGTTGAGAGGCACACATTCTTTCTTACATACATTTACTAACACACCTTTGCATGTAAGTCCATGCTTTTGTATTTATTATCGTCTGATCTTTTTAGTTTTATTGCTTCTGTGTCAAATACCCTACATCAAATGTAGCAGCAAAAAAAAAGTCAATAGAGTTATTTATGAGCGGAATATGTGTATGTGTGCGTATTGGATATTTGCTTGATTTACAATTCAAATTAAATAATAATGTAAACCCCAAAACAAAAGTGTGAAGATAACAAAAATTCTTATTTACCGTAACTGTAGTAACCCAGCAAACAGTAAGAAGAGAGTGGAAAGAGTTGTAGCAAAATAGGAGTTAATTCTTTTATTCGACCATTCTTAGATTAACAAAATAAAATATTATTTTTATATCATTCACCACAAATAGTAAGAAAAAGAGTACGTCTAAGTCCATTTCCGACCTCATAAAGTATATTTATTCTGAGCCCTTATGCATGGCGTAGTCGATTGAGTGATGTCCGTCTGTCCGTCCGTGTTAATTTTAAAATAAACATTGCCAAGGCCCTAGATGAGCTAGAGAAAATTTAAATACGCTTATCGATCAGACTTAGTTTCGAAAATTTTGCTATTGAGTAGCAAATCACTACGCCTGTGTCTAACTCTTCCACATCGTTTGGAACGATGAAGTAACAACATTATATTTTTCGAGTTATGGGCCTCTGAAATTTAAAAAATTCAATATGGGTATCATTTTAAAGCTTTTGAAGAAATTTTAAGGAAATATTAAAATTTCTAAAAATGCCTAACCCATTAAGAGACCAAAGCATTAACATAAATGGTTCAGTTTTATTAATATAACTAGCAGTGCCCACGAATTTGTCTGCTTGTCATTAATAATTTTCTTAAAATTCAAATTAAAAAACATGTGTCTTTAAACATTTAGTGTAGACGTCTATAATAATTTTCGATTCACAATAATAAAATGTTTTAGTACCATTATACCGATAAAATTGGGTGACTTCACATATCTATGTCTATTTTCTCTGCGAAATAACTAATTTTTTTGAAACAAAAAGTATTCTATATATGAACCGAGGTTGTAAGGGACCTCTACACAAATCTTTATTCAAATCCATTCAACAGTTTTTACGTGACATGAACACAGACAAAGAGGTAGACAGGCAAAAAAATTAAAAAAATAGCTATTTTGTATTCCATTTTGATAACTATCTACAAAAAGTCCAACATGTTTCATGTATATCTGGTTCTAACATTCAATTTTTTTTTTATTATAAATTTTTATAATTTTTTTTTATCGTGACAAAAAAATAGCTTTAAAACAGTTATAATTTGTTTACAGAGAACATGCATAGAAAATAATTTAGTTATTGTGGCCATGCACAATTTTGCTTGTTACCTGCGTGTATGAAGCTTAAAATAAAAGAACTTCGAAAGTTTTCAAACTTCAAAAAAAATCGTTATTTGCTAACAAATTATTAAATATTTTCCATTTTTTACTTTTCAGCAATACTCTAAAAGCCTAAATACCTATTAAACCATCTTTTTTTTTAATAATATTTACAAAAAATGTTTGTTGGGTTACTCTCAATGAGACGTATTTAAATGGATATTTTTTGAAATGAGACCGGAAGTGTTATTTAGTTTATTTTTGAAGTCAATAAAGTCAACAAAGATTGTAATTTGTTTATTTCGAATCCTCTATATTTTTGTTCTATTCTGTTAACAAAGCAAATTTTTCATTTATCAAAGGTTCATAATCGTAAATACATTTGAATAAGATGAAGACAATAAGTTTTTTCCAAAAAAGTAAATTCTTCATTATCCAAGGCTCCCCCTTCTTTTAGATGAATTCGTTTTATCTTTCGACTCTTTTTAAGGCTTTTAAGGAAAATAAAACTTTCTTGTTTACGAACTTGAATTTGTTTACGTTAAAACTGGAATCTTTCCCTGGCAAAGAAACTTCTCTCGTTTTTTGCATGTTTTATTTGGCATTTACGTCGTACAGTTGTATCTTCAATTATCTTCATGTAGGACAACTTTATGTTTGAATAAATTTTGTCCAATAATCTTTAGATTATTGATTTCGTGTTCCCAGTATTACGTGCACATGCGTTAAGCCCTTTCCTGACTTGCCAGTTTTACTCACCAGCTTTTTTTTGAGGCGAATTGAGCTGGCAATATCCAATGCAAGTTGTAATAACGGGGGAATAGAATTCTATTGCATTAGTCACAGAATGGCTTTTGTTCGAGATTTTAAACAAAAGAGGCCTTTGTCTGAAGTATCGTTTTTCCATTGCCATTTCTATGCAAAACTATAACTGCATAAGCATTGGTTGTTTTAGAAATTTAATTCTGCCTTTTTTTTTGTGATGACAGCATTTCGTCAATTAATTACTAAGAAAATTAAACTTTAAAACGTTTCATTGCTCCTCTTATAATTATCAAAAGACTTTTTAACTTACCCTCGTATATTTTTGTATGTAAAATCGAGTGCGATAAATCTTAGTAATTTAATTAAAAGTAATTTGCTTATAATTGAATTGTCATAAAACGTTCCATATCATATCATACAGGCAGAAGATTCTTGTTGCAAAAAATACTGTCACAATTACAAAATTTACATGCACCGAGCAACAACAATAACGATAATTATACTTCTGTTATGAATTCATAAAAGCTGAGTCCCACTCTAAAAGATTAAATTGTTTTAAATTTGCTATGGCTGCATTTTGCTCGTATATCAATGCACAAGTTATAAAGAGTGTCCAAAGCAATTTCATGTCAAACGAAACTGTATTTTTTACTTTCATATTTTTTTCTTTCATTGTATTGTTTTGTTTTAAACTTGACCATTTAAGGAAGTTTTATCAAGTCCAAATAGTTATTTGCCATATCTTTACGGGTCTCATTGTCTAGTGTTGCACACTTATCACAAGTCTCTGACTTCTTGTCGTTCTAAGTATTACCGCCTGTGTGGTTGGTTGTTACCTTTTATACTTTTCTCTTTTGTCTGTTAGTGGGCATGTGATGTTAACGATTAAAAACCGAAAAGAACTGATATGTATGAATTTGTCCTTATGACATAAAAATTATGCTATAAAAGTCCTTTTGTTGTGCCTTTGGAATATGAGTTACATGTAAGAGTTGTGTATCTTGTATGGAACACATGTCAACTTTTAACACTCTTCTTTAACACAAAAATATTAAATGACTCTGTAAAATGATTGCGGCGACAACGATACTGAGTATACTGATGATGATGATGATGATGATGATGATGATGATGTTGTTGTTTATGACGTTTGTTGTAATTGTAGCCAGAAATGTTATGAACACTATCGGAATGCAATTACACACTGTTGTTGCATAAATACAAATGTAAAGTTTATTAGAACGACAGTATTACAGACAGTAAAGGCAGTAGTTTAAAAGCAGTTTTATCAAAAAAAAAAACTTTTACTATAACCTTAATTTATCATTAAATAGTGACAATATATCTGTTATTAAATACTGACATATAATTCTTCATTGACTTACTTTAAAATCAGTAGAGCACTCTGCAGCCGAGGCAGGGTGGGTTGGCTATGAATAGTTCTGGAGTTTAGAGATCAATTTTATACGTCATTATCATAAAGACACCAGCTAAACGTTGCCGTCATTAATCTGAGAGTTATATACCGATCTCTGTTAATACCTAACGATATTTTTGGCCTGAAAAAGATATTTTCGCTGGCAGAAATATTTATGTCTCATCAAAATTCCTTTTAACTCCCGTTAGCTTAACTTAAACCGACTGAGTAACAATACTAAATAAGTCTTAAAATACTTCGTCAAGTTATGTTAAAAAATGTTTAACTCAATGAAACTTGCAGAAAAAAACTGACTTCGAGAAATTGGCAAATATAGTATGCAGTGTTTGTGTTTGATAAATTTTAGAAGAATATTTTACAAAAACTTTTTTTTTGAAGTTAAATTTGAAGAAGAGTACCTCAAAGAAAGTAACCTTAAACAGCAGCTTGAAAAAAGTACTTTAAAAAGTACTTCAGAACCTAAGTTACTGGTTAAGGCTAATTTGAATACAAAGTATACTTTAGTAAGAGTATCCTCAAGCGTTTTTCTTTCTAAAAAAGAGTATTTTTTTAAGTACTATTACAAAGCCGATAGTCTTTGTGTGCTTTGGCCCGTAAGAATAAGGAACGTTGATCTTGACACAGTGTCCAGCAAATTCCTATTCGAACAGATATTCTTAAACAAAAATGAATGGAACACTCAGGAACCCGCCAAACGATTTCATCAGAATGGCTATAAAAGTTAAAGTATATGAATAAGACTGATCTGGCCCTATGTTCCTCATAGAAATTTCAGAAAATAATATTTGAATATCTTTTACGAAAATTACTTAAATTAAAGCAAATTCAAAAAGAAGTACTAAAAATACCTTAAAGTACTTTCTAAAAAATATTCCTCCTCATATTAATTGCAATTAATATATTTTTAATCATTTATTATCGGACATTCTTATTATACCCTTCACCACAAAACGTGGAAAAAGCGTGTATTCAAGTTTGTCATTCCGTTTGTAATTTCGACAATATCCATTTCCGACCCCATAAAGTATTCTGACTTCGTATGCACAGCGAAGCCGATTGAGCAATGTCCGTCTGTCCGTCCATGTTAGTGTTTAAACTTTGAAACAAATTTGCCAAGGCACTAAATGAGCAAGGGAAAATTTAAATGCGTCAATCGATCAGACATGGTTTCGAAAATTTTTGTATAGAAAATCAGTAAATCGGTCCATGTCCCCCGAGCCAGTGTGTTAAACACCATGCCTACCTCTAATATCTTCATATCATTTGCAACAATGAAGTAACCCCAATAAAAAAAATAATAAATAAAAATATTGACCGATAGAGATTAAAAAATCCGACAAAACATCAAGTGGGCCTCTGAAATTTTTCTAAAAAAAGTTCGATATTTAATGTGGTCAATAAAAGTATCATTTAAAAGATTTTAAAGAGATCTTTCAGGAACTGCCAATATTTAAAAAAATGCTTAACCCATTAAGAGCCGATGACATTTTTATGTAAAATTAAGTATCGATTTTTTTTAAATTCTCTGTCACCCTAATATTTGTTTTATTGATAGGAACCCTTTTTAATAAACTAGATTTACATACATTGTGAAGGGACTATAAGATTTGGCATAGCCAAATATAGCACTCTTACTTAGTTTTAACTGACTTCAAAGCAAGGAAAGTTACCAATACGGCTGTAATTTTTTATATTTATGCCCGCAAAACTCAATCTTTTTTAAATAGATTTTGACTTTTTTTTGTTATTTAAACAAATTCATAATAAGAACTAAACACGTGATTTTTAGATTTCTATTGAACCGCAAAGAACACCCATATACGAAGTTGGTATCATGATGTAAACTACAATAACAAAAAAGCACTTGAAAATTATATAAAAAATGTAGTTCTATGTCGGCTGTAATAAAAGGCATAAATTGTTAGAATTAGAAATTAAAGGGTCTCCCTAAGGTTAAGCGATTTGACATATGTAAAGATATATATAGAACCGTTATATATAGAAAATAAAAATTTATATCTGTTATAATTTATATATTTTATACTCCTTGACCCACTGCCCATCTCTCTGTTTTAAAGTCGGTTTTTCTGCCAAATTGATGTAACAAAAATTTTGATTAATTTAATTTAATAAAATTTAAAGGTGAACATAAATAAATTAACAGTTGATACAAAGCAAAAACAAATGTACAAGACAAATTATAAAGAGAACTGTGAAGAAATACTTTAGTTTTTGTAACGACTTCGTCTAACAAAATTAATATTGATATGAATACTCCTCGTATTCATATTTACAAAATGAGCTGGTTAAATAGATGATGTTTACAATGTACACAATCTGAGGTAGATAGATTCGAAGAATGCTGATGAAGGATGCAGCGGTCTAGAAAATGCTTCCTTTTATTCTGTTGGTGTCTAATTCTTTTTGTTTTCTTTGAAAAACGTCCGCATACATTTGTAATTTGTAAATTAATTTTTTGGTTTCTAAAAAAGGTTTTTTGAAATTAAAAAAAAAAATAAATAAAAAAAATAAATTTGAGCCAAAACTAATTTTTAATTCAATTTTTTTTATTTTCATGCGGTTGTGGAAGTTTATCATTAGTAATAGACTCTTCATTCCTGATCTTGACCCCAAATGTTTTCATGACCTTTGTACTTTTGAAGCGTTTTGTTAACTCACAGCTCTGTTGTTAAAATTTACTTATGATTATGAATATTGAATGATTATCATGTCTTCTAACAAAAACTCACACAATGCAATCAATGTTAGCAGATTATAACCTTACGAATATGTTAGTGTTAGTGTGTGTGTGTGTGTGTTAGTTAAAAAGAACTTTTCATAAATCGGTTTAATTATAATTGAGTCTAAACATTTTACAGTCGTAGTGCTGCAACCTCCCCCTTCTAATTTTCATTCTATTCTGCAAATTTATTTGATTGTCCAATATTCAATTTCAATTTGTGAAATCATCATTTCAAACCAATAAAACACAAATGGATAGAAAGTTTTAAATCTTTTTATGGCTCTTAAAACTTTTCTAATGAATTAATTGACTTTTAATGTTTTTTATAGCTTTTTAATCAGGAGAACAATCTTTTGTTAAATGGCAGAACTAGAACAAATGTATTTTTGTGTGAAACTTTAGTGGAATGTATTTAAATATTATTTTTATATCATTAGAACTTCTTTTAAATTTATTTGAAGTTTCAGTTGTTCTTTAACATTGTGCAAAGAAAAAAAAAATAATTTTATTAATTTTTTTATCAAAAGGTATCGGCCACTCTACAGAGAATTAAATCAAACGAAATAAGTCTTAACATTCTGAAGAATACGAGGTGTTTGAGAAAAGTAATGAGATTGGCAACACTGCGGGAGATCTGGCAACGTTGTGTATACCGGCCGATGCTAAAACTGATTGTTGATGCCTTCCACTTCCTCAGTCCAAGTTATAACTCCGTGCATTGTTTTCATTGTAGGTCACAGAAATTGAGCATTAGAATTTAGAGCAACTTTTTGCAATAAAGTTTTGTGTTAAACTTGGTGAATCCGCGAGTGTGACTTTTGAAAAGTTGAAACAGGCCTATTGGAAACAGTGCTTATCAAAAGCACAAGTTTTCCGCTTGCACAAATCATTTTTGGAAGGCTGAGATTATGTTGAAGATGAACCTCGCTCAGGGAGACAATTTCCATCCATGAATTTTTCACCTCAAAACGCAAAACTGTTGTTCCTCAATTCCCCTATTCACCTGATTTAAGTCCTTGTGACTTTTTCTTCTTCCCGAAATTGAAACATGTCCTAAAAGGACGTCATTTTGGAACTCTGGAGAACATTCAATGGACTGTGACCGACCACTTAAAAGCCATACCAATTGAAGACCTCCAGCGCTGCTACCAAGAGTGGGAACGATAACTCCGCCGATGTATATCTGCCCAAGGGAACTACTTTAAAGGGAATAACATTGTTGTTGGAAAATAATAAAAGCTTTGGTTAGTATGAAATCAGTCGCATTACTTTTCTCACACACCGCGTAATTGAAACTGCAGCGAAACTTCCCATGACCATAGCAGAGGTGTACTCAAGCTTAAGTATAGAACTTGAACATTATAATGCCCAGGACTACGACGCCATGTTACATAAAAACATAGCCTTTCAGTAGCATGAAAAATTTGAATAATTTTGAATCGTCTTGCAAAGTCATACGGCTTTAATTTGTTTTGAAATTAATTACAATTCACTCCAAGGAACGAAAATATCCTGTTGCGTTACTCTAAATGACTGGCTAAATAAATATTTTTTTTAATTTTTCTTTATTTAGAAATACTTTTGATTTTTTGTATTTAATTTTTTGTGATCTTTCCCAATGTTCTTCTTTATCAAAATTACCGAAAATTTCATATATATTGCAGATGATTTTTAAAAGTTACAAAGAGAGTGTTGAAAGAGAGTGTGAGGGCAAAAACACGGTTGGATTTTATTTAAACAATAACCAGGGTTATTAGAGTTGTTAACCGAATTCGCCAAAATAAATTTTTGTTAGTTGTGCTTTTTATGAAAATATGTAAAATTGTTCTGAATGAGCTATGGATGTTGTATTTTACTTTTCAGTTTTAGAATAAACAGAAAACTAAAAAAGTACTTACTTTCCCATCCCTGGTACCTATGTTTATGATTCATTCACTTTGCCGTGATAACCTATCATAAAGTAAAAGTAGAAAGTTTTCAAATTATAATACAGATATAAAAATAATTATAGTAAAGTGTTCTCAAAATACGATTATTTGTTTTGTGTCAAGTAGTGCAAGTCACACAGATTGTGAGGGTGTGCAGCGATGCCTTAGTTTGTTTAAAGCATGTGGGAACAGAGTAAGCTAAAGATCAAGAAATATAAGAGATAGAATTTAAATAACGAACTTCAGAAGAGTAACCAAAAATTTCCGTTTCGTTATTTGCCGGAAGCCCTGCGCTTAAAAAGGTAAAAACGTAAAAATATTTCAAGCCGTGGTAAAATGCAAAAAAAGATCTCTTTTTGAGTGACCTTATGTTAATGACTCACATTTTTTATTGATTTTAAATCAGCTTAAAAATATACGGCAATTGCGTATTAAGCTTTTGAAGAACAAGTCAGAGGGCTGTATTCGGCTATGCCGAATCTTATATACCCTTCACCATGTATGTAAATCTAATTCAATAAAAAAGCTCCTATCAAAAAAACATATATTGGAAAAGCAGAGAATTAAACAAAAAAAAAAAAAAAAAAAAAAATTAATTACGATATATAATTCTACAAAAAAGTGTTATTAGCTCCTAATGGGTTAAGCATTTTAAAAATTTTTTACTATTTTCTAAAGATCTCTTCAAAAGCTTTCAATCGATACCCATACACCAGAGCCCCGATTTGCGTCGTCAATGGTGACCGGAGAAACGCGACGCGACCTCTTTCTATAAAAATGCACTAAAATTTAATTTATTGCGGAAAATCTTTAAAGCAAAGCAAAAAAATAAAAAATATTTTTGATAAAAACACGTATGAATACATTTTTATTTATTTCATTTTCTTTTAAAATATTTATAATTAATTAAGAGAAATATCAAAACAATACAGTAAAAAAGAACATAAAAAACAAAGGGCATTCTCTTTATTTCACGCAGCTTGAAAACTTGATCAGTGTTGCTAGAATTTGAAAAAATTCTATAAGACAGATATGATGCTAAATTAGGAATTATAAATCAGGATAAAAACGAAGCAACTTGAAATTGTAACGACACAAATTGAATTTTTCCAGTTTTAAAAAAGCGACGCAAATTGAAACAACGCAAATCGGGACAACGCAATTCAGGGCTCTAGTGTATTGACTATATAGACAATCGAACTTTTTTATAAAAATTTAAGAGGCCCATAACTCGGTAATCTTTAACTTTCTATCGCTTCATATTTTTGTTTTTTTTTTGATTACTTTATTGTTCCATATCATATGGAAAAATTAGATGCAGGCGTGGTGTTAAGCCCACTGCCTCGAAAGACATTGACTGATCATGTTGATTTTCAATAGCAAAATTTTTAAAACTTTTTCTTATCGATTGGCATATTTAAATTTTATTCAAGTTCTTCTAGTGTTTTGAAAATGTGGATTTACATGCTTTATGGGCTAGGAAATGGATATTGTAAAAATTACAAACGGAATGACAAACTTACATTTTCCTTTTTTTTATTAATCAGCTTTCTACCGGTGACTTTTATTTTAACACTTTTTTTTTTTTTGCTTTCGTTCTAGGTAAGTGAAAATATTTTACTTAAAAATAATTAAAATTATACTGGGTAAGACTTTAATGAAATTAAACGCAAAAAGGTCAGTATTAAAAAATATAAAAAATAAATCACATTTTAAAAGATTACAAGGGCATTTAATTTTATTACAAAGCGTTAATAAATTTAAAACAATTACCTTTTTATTACACATTAAAAATGTGTGTATAAAAAATATTCAAAAATATTTACTTTCATGTCATTTAAACTTTTCATTAAAGGGATTTAACAATTTTTTGTTTTCATAAAACTGTATTCACATCGTGTGAGACAGAAATAAGGAATAACAAAACAACTCCCCATATTCCAAGGGAGTTATACATTTTAAGTTCTCATGTCTTTTTACCTAAATTCTTTGTATTTAAATATTATTTTTAAACATGTAAAAAGGTTGTTGAGGCTGTTTTTCGTTTACTTTTACATTAAATATGAATGAAGCGGAAAAGGAAACAATTCCTTGAAATTTGAAAGGGGAAGAGAAACACGCAAAAAAATTATACAGAAATAATAAATTTTACCGATAGCAGACGACAACAATGTGCGTGCAAAAGAAACAAACGCCCCTATAAAAAAAGTTTATTTACAAAGAGAAGATCCTATAAATTAAATTTAAATGATAGTAGACTTTTGCAGGAATTTTTCAACTCATTCCTCTACTTTAACTAAATCCTTACGTGTTTCCATTCCATCAAGTCTTTTCTATACCGATAAAAGTGTTTTCTGTGCAACATGTATAAAGTATAAATAAAATTTAGTATTTAGTATTAGTAATTGTTGCTCTTATTATTTTACAGAGGGTTTTCTAATTTTGAAGGCTTCAAATTACCTGTTTGAAACCAATGGCCTTAATATCCATATCTTTTAATTTTGTTGTCTTTCAAGGCTTGGTTCGTCGAAATCTTAATCAATGCAGCTTCGTTACATTACAAATGGTACTTTTTTGTTAAATAAGCTTTTCATTTCCCAACGCAATCTGTTTTATGTTCAACACATTTGTCCCTACTTGTTTCTAAGCACCTTAACATGTCCTTAATCTCTTTTCGCGGAACACAAGGACTAGGTCTAAAGACAATACTCGAAGGGCAATAGTTTGTAGTTTTGTTCATTTTTAGCATGGCACCTAACCACGTAAACACTTTGTCCTTTTTCGTGTTCTTTAGAGTACCGCAACCAAAGAGTTAAAATATAATCATACGAATATCGCTACAGTGTCTGGCTGTTACAGCCCTCTATATTTGATACCTTTTCAGCTAAATGCTAAAAGTCTTGTAAAAAATAAAAGAAGAAATTTACAAATTATTGAGTGTCCCTATGGAATTTTTTTATTCGATTATTGGAACGCTACACATTAAAACATCCAATTAAAAATTATAGGATGTCCAATACAAGACCTGAAATTTACGTATGTACAATTATCCTTTGAAACGCAAAAGGTAGATTTTTAAATTTTGTGCAGAATTGGACAAACGCGTTTAAAAAGTAATATAATTTAAAGGGTGTCCCCATAGAAAAGACTCATATTTTTATCTTTTATATACAGTTCTCAAAGTGACTCGTAGTGTTTGTAATATAAAGTCCACTATTTTAAAAGCTGTAAAAAAATAATATTAAAATCTAAAGGGTGTCACCACACAAGAACTGCTTTGGAATTATATCATCTTCCGAATCGCAACAGAGGGAAGTATGGTATTTAAAGAAAGTCGACTCTAATAGCAAGTATAAGAAATAATATTATAATATAAAGGGTGTCCCCATAGATTACGATACTTTGACGAATATGGCCATATCTTTAAAAATTTTGTAGACAGGCACCTGAACTTGACACAGACATTGTGTTAAAATATCTAAACTAGAAATCTAATTAATAATCTAAAGGGTGTCCCCAAAGAAAAGCAGATTTTTATTAAAAACTCTTATCTTTTACATCGCAAGAAGCTGAAGCTTCAAACTTTAGCAGAGCCTGCTATAATAACAAAGTAGAAAAATTAAATTCTAACGTAAAGGGTGTCCCTATATATTACGGTATTTAGGCGAATATGGCCATATATTTAACAGTTTTATAGGCAGGCACCTCAACTTGACACAGACTTTATGTTAAAATATCTGCTTATACAATACCTTAAAGAAAAAATGGTGAATTCTAAAGGGTGTCCCCAAAGAAAAGCAGATTTTAATAAAAACTCTTACCTTTTACATTGCAACAAGCTGAAGCTTCAAAATTTAGCAGAGGCTGCTATAATAACAAAGTAGGAAAATTAAATTCTAACTTAAAGGGTGTCCCCATAGAACATTTGTTTTTGATTTATATTGTCTTAACTTTTCAACTGTAATAAAGCGATGCTTTAAATTTTTAACTACAAATAAAAAATATATAAAATTAAAGGGTGGCCCATACGTTGCACGGAATTCAGGTCAGGATTATGTTAGATGTTTAAAGTATAACAATTTATTTAATGGTATATCTGAGCCCCATTCGCCGCAAAGAAACCACTTAAAAGCTTATTTGGACGGCGAGTTTGATATTGCAGAAAGCCGTTTGAAGTACTCGTTGAACTTGTAGCGCGGAAAATTTTTCTTGTCCTAACAAGTTCATAATATAGTTGATCTAGTTCCATGTGATTTAAACGAAAATCAGTAAATAATTTTAAACGCCCTTTGCTGCTTCTGATGGTGTTTGTTTCACACCACGGGTTTGAGTTGTTTGTTGAGGGGTGTTGGTTTGTCTACTAAACCACTGCACTCGAATTTTGTTGGCCAATTTATAGGACTTTTACAGAAAAAATTTGTTGCACTCCTTAAATGTTTTATTTGTTTTCAGATTGATATTTTATAACATTTTTAATTGATTCAATTATTAATTCAATTAAAATTTCTTCTTTTGTATTAAATGTTTAACTGCTTCAATGAATTATTTAATTAGACTTTTTTTATTTTATTTCCAATTAAATAAATAATTAAGACAATAGAAAAATTTATTAAATGGACCTGTTTCGTTTTTATCACTTCAAAATGGATTTTCAAACAGCCGCTTATAGTCTTCTGCTCTAAAGGTTTATTTTATGCCTCCAATAACAGATGGACTTATGGCAAGTATTAAACTAGTGGAACTTTTGTAAATGTTATGGGCCTTCTCTTTATAAACAGGCCTAACTTGTCTTTCATAATACCCTGACTATTTTAAAACATAACCGCCATGTACTCTACTACCCGTTCGTAATGGGAAGTTTCATTTGAGGGACATTTTTTTAGTTATAAATTTTTGTCAAATTATACTCACTTTAGGTCAAATACTTCCATAACCTTAACCACCACCTTAATAATTTAAATCAAAAGAAAGGAAAATATAGGACACATAAAGACACATGATACGAAAATGAGAAAGAGCTTGACAAAAAAAAGTCACATACTCACCTCCTGTCTCTTATTAATTTAAGAATACAAACTACGGTGGATTCAAATTTCAAATGTTTTTAAAAGAGAGGGGGCAAATATTAAAGAGAGTATAGAATGGTTCTTTCTCTTTACTTTACCAACATGTGACTTGACTTTAATTTTTGCTGCTGTATAAAATTTCTTATTTTTTTTTATTTAATTTTTTTTACCATATTTGCGCCAATTTTCTTTATACCAAAGTTTATGTTCATGGTGAAAGTGTGTGTTTTTACACTGTTCTTTTCTTACATTCCGTCATTATACAGTGACCAAATTCTTAAGAATATGACTTACTGCCCATGTTGATACGTAATATTTACAATGTAAAGTCTTATTTGGCTTATGTTTGTGTTTCCTTTTTTTTTCATTTCATTTCAATTTGTTTTGTTTTATTTTTGTATTTATTTTTCTTATTTCTCTTTTTGTTTACACCATTAACAATGCCAACATTTCAAATAGATGCATCAGGAAATTCTTGTGCTAAACTTACACACAATTAAATTTGAATGTGTGATAATTGTGATGAAAAAAGGCAGCACAGTGGGTTACATTTAATCTCTTTTTAAAATAGTAAGACTTTTTGAATATTTTACAATCAAAGAAATTGTTAAATAAACGACAAAATGAAACAATACAAATAAGTTCTGCTTGTCATCATGTTTAGAAACGTATGTCTGGAAATTTATGCAAAAATTTTTTGTTAAGTTTTTCGCAAGTTTCGCAAGAATACATATCAAAAAAAGTAGAGGTTTATAAGGAGGGTTTTTAAATTTCATGTGCTGTTGTTGTTTCAGTGATTTTGACTTAAAAGTTCAAAAAATTATTTAGTGTTGCGGATTTAAAATTGATGCAATTTGTTTTTTGTAAATAGCAGCAGCTAAGTTGGTTAACAGGTTGACTACTAAGTATATGATTATTTTGAAGCCCTGGGTTCATATCCCAGCTGCTTCTTGCTGGTATTGGAATAAAGCTACAATTCATCGAAAAAGTAAAATAATTAAAGAAATTGCTATGATAGGCCTACCTTTCATCAGAGGCTGAGCTATAAAAGTCTGAAAAAGTTACAACTTGCGATTGAAGGGAAAAAATAAAATTTTTCATTGTTATTTTTACCTCGATTTTCACAGAAAGGCAAAAGCAAAGTGATTCTCTTAAAAAAATTAATAAAAATAAAATAAAAACGAGATGGCGATTGTCGCACGTTTTTGTCTAGAAAATTACAAAAACTACTTTTTAAATATGTTTTCCATAATCGGCGAGCTTAGAATAATTTAGAACTTTATATTTCTAAATAATTTACCAAAACAAATGTCAAATCATATTTTGTGGTTTTAAGGGTCATTGGCCGCAGACAAGAAGTTAAAAGCGTAACTGGAGAAATTTTCTTAATGGGGTTTATATTCCTTTAATCTAGAGGAAGATAACGTGTATAACAAATTCCATAAGAGGAAAACAAAGTCCTGAGTTGGGGGCTCAGATTTTCCTTGAAGTCAATTAGTCCTTTCCAGGCGGGCCATCTATGCCAATGTTTTATATGTGGCTATCTAAAGCCTATAATGACTTCAGATAAATTCATTGAGTATTTAACAGACTCACTTGAGAAAGGTTTCGGATCATGTATGGGCCACCCTTTAAATTTTATTATATATTTTTTTATTTTTGTTGCTGAAAATTTAGTATGTCTGTTTATTACGGGTTAATAGATGAGGAAATATACTTCAAAAAAAGGTCGTGTCTGTGGTTACCCTTTAAGAATTTTTTCATACTAGCAGTGTGCCACATTTTTTAAATGTCTGCCTGTTGCTGCTTAAACGATTAGCTAATATACGTAAAACATACGTCTTGTATGGGTCACCCTGTAGTTTATTATTTACCGATTTTATACTTATCGTTGTACCAAACATAATAATACGCACTATATTTAAATCTCAAGTGTCTGCCTATTACAGCTTTAAAAAATCAACATAATTCAGAATCAGATTTTCTATAGGGTCACCCTATAATATTTGTTTTTTTTTTATAATTAATAATACGTAAAAATCGGTTTGCTTTGTGGACACCCTTTTATTTTTGATATTTATTATTTTTGCTAAATTCAAGTTACACCAGACAATACAACTCCTATAAAATTTTCAAGTGTGACTTGTTACCATGCCAGACAGGAATTGTAGCATAATTACAGTGTATTAATAGGACAACGTTTTATCCCTTTAGGAACTGATCCCTAAAAAGCTTTTAATTTATAATTTTAATTTTTGGATTTTAAAAAGACGATAGGGTTTGATGAATTATTTAAAAATTAAAATACAGTCTTAATCGGCCAGTGTACCCACTGTGCCGCTTAGATGATGTGGTTGATGATTCATTTTAAAATATTTTCAATAATTTATTTTATGGAATCGCATGTTCGTTTATTTATTTATTTTTTACTTGCATCTCTTTAAGTTGCATTTGTAAATGCCTCGTCTTGTGTGCCTTTACACATGTTGTATATGTTTGATTTCTTTCCGTTCACGTTTTGAATGTAAATATGAATATGCATATTTACAATTTAGAGATGAATTTTATCCATTGTGGTGGCATAACACAGGCAGCAAGACTATAAATGTTTGTGTGTATGAGTTTACGAGTGGGATTCTTCTCCCAAGTTAAATGAGCTCATTACAAGATATGTATGTGCTGGCAGCCAAATGGGGAAATGCAAACAAACGCGATTATAATCACAAGTCTTTTCATTTATTTTAGTTATTTTTTTATAAGTTTCTTGATATGTTTTTTGTTTTTGTGAGATTTCATTTCATCATTTCGTATGACGACTGGTCGTTTGTTGAGAATATTCTTGTGCATCGCATTCTTAATGACGCAAAGATCAACGCTTTTTTCCCCTTTATTTAATTTTAATTTATTCTCTGGCATTGTTTATTACTGAAGTTTTTTAATTTATATATTTTTTTCAATTTTATTATTTTTCAGCAGCAATTGTTTAAAATGTTTTTTTTTTAGTGGAAAAGTTAATTTACAGCGACGTTTTTTGCAATGAAATTTTTTTTGTGAGCAAAAAAAAAAAGAAAAGAATTTTGTTTCCAAAAAAATATATGAAGTCTGATTAATTTTTAGGAAACTTCATCCTTCATTTAATATTTGTTTAACAGTCGATTGGCTGAAATAATTTAATTTTAAAATTGAATTTCATGATTTCAAATTTTTTTAAACAATTTAGACGATATTCGTGGCAAATAAGAAGCATCGGTGTTTAAGTTTGTCAGCTATGAACAAATGGATTTCAAAGCAAATTGTTGTTAGAGAACACCAGCAGCAAATTCAAAAATAGTTAGAATATTTTACTGTGTAGTTTTAGAAATTGACGGATTAAAACGATTTTAAACCACCGTCACACAAAATAAAAGTGTTCTGAAAATAATTAAATATATTTTGTTATTTTTTTAAATTATTAGTCGATCTGTTTTGTTAAATAATAAATTATTTAATGTCCAATTTATGATGTCTAAATTATAAAGAAAAAAATTTTGTAGTTCAATATGCATTTGAAGAGAACAGAAAAAAAATTAAACACTAACAAAATGTTATGAAGCATTTTCAGGATCGTAACAATCGTCATCAACCTTGTGCTTTTTACGAAATATATTCATAAACAATCGATATCAATCTGGTAAGACGAAATCCACAAACAACCCAAAGCTTCTCTCGTTGTTCTCTTTATTTTTCGTCACATATTTTTGTTCCTTTGTTTTATTTTTTTGCTACGTTTCCTTTTATATTTTTAATTTTTTCATTGTGAAAATCCTATGCCAATTGAAAGCCAGATTGGAAAGTCATATAAAGAAAAGTGAGAAAAAAGTGAATCCATCCTTCTTTATTTTATAAAGAAATTGCTTAAACTTGCCTCGAAAAAATACCGCTACACTTATTTTTACATCAGCTCACGAAAAAAAGGTCTAGTGCAGATAAATTCTAAAATAACTTTGCCGATAAGGTCGGCCATTTTAAGTTATTTTGCCACGTAAAGCAATATTGGCGTTTCAAAGTTTAATCGCTGTTTTTGCACTCCACCCGTTTAAGAATCACTGAACGTATTACAGGGATAATCTGTTTTTCTTTTCGATTAGGTCGTGTGTGCTCGAAATTCCTGCAGAAGTCCAGTGTGTCATATTCAAATCGCGCAAATTTAAAACGAATGTCAAAAGACACCAAAACCTTTATTTTTTTCCATGCATAATTCCGACATAGAAGCATGTTCATGCATGCACTAAGCAAATTATTACCGAACAAAAATATTCATGTAACACTTAAAGAACTTGAACAAATTGGCTCTTATCAGAAACAGGAAAAATTCCTTTCTACGGATCCTCTGTTTTACATCTATTTATTCACAGCTAAAGGTTAAACATTAAAGTACAGTGCATTCGATTTTCAAAACTGTGACACATATGACTTTGTGACACTATTTGTATAAAAAATTTCTTTTGTTCTTAGAATCTCACAAGAAAGTCCCCAGTTAATTCTTGAATTAAATTTAATTAAAATTTACTTTTATGATTTATTATTAAATAATTTTTTTATAAACATTCGCAAAACTTTCTTAATAAACTTTTAAGAACTGAGAACATTGAACCACACCAGCCAGAGATCCATCCATCCATCCATCCAGCCAATCGTTTTAAGAAAATATACAAACAAATAAATAAAGTTTTATAAACTTGCACTGGTTCATATAAATTTTGAATAAAATATTGACAAATACATATACGAATATCCGTTCCCACATGTACAACATGCTAAATACCACATACATTTTTAGTTTGAAAATTTGTTTGTGTGTGTTAACAGACAGAATTTTTCGTTATATTTTCTCATAACCTGACAGTTCCCATGATTTTAACATGCTGCTCTGCTTGTTAAAGTGTTTCTTATTTGCAACTTTATTATTTTGATTATTATATTTATTTATATAGAATTTTATTATTATTAAGTAATTACAGTTGTATTTAGTATTCATATGATGTCTTGACCAGGGATGGGAAACTAAATATTTCAAATTGGAGAAAAATATTTAAGAAAATTTTTTGTGATTTAAATTAGGGTTCCAATCGATACCGATATATCGGCGTTTCTTTTGGTTTCGATATCGGCGATACTTTACTGTCGATACGCCGATACTTTTTATATTTTTCTTTATATTTTTTTGAACCAAATATTCCATTTACAACATTCCATTGCAAGACAACTATGAGAAATAACATATTAAAAGCAGAACATAAAATTGAAATGAGTTCTGTCCCATCTTAGAGACCATTTTCCGCTGCAGGTCTGCTTCAAACGGATTTGAGAAATCGTCTATCTCCGCAAAATTTGAGATCACTTTGTTTTTTAAACAAAAATCTTAAATATTAATCTTTTACAACGTTGTCTTTATAATTTTAATTTTAAAATGATCTCAAATTCAATTCGTTGTCTCTAAAATCTTATTAATATCAATTTTAAGTATTGAGCTAATCTAAACTCAATGCCGTTGTTTATTTTGTAAAATCATGAATACTGCAGTCGTTTTGGAACATTTGAATTGCTCATTTATAAACACTGTTATTTTGTACATTAGAAGAATTACTCTACTTGAGTTTTGTTAATTTTTGCTTTAGCTCAATTTCAATATGCGTATCGGAATCGGTATTGGCGATATTAATTTTTGAGTATCGGTATCGGATCGGCGAAATGGCGTATCGCTACATCCCTAATTTAAATCACATTTTATCATTTTAAAAAAACAACAACGTAATTCTTGAGTATAATTCTGAAACAAAAAAAAAGAGCCAGTTGTAAAAGAAGCTGTCATAATGAATCACATTTGGTGATCCTTTTAAAGAACCTTAAAGAAAATCATAAAATTTTTCATCAAGCAATCGCTTGGTTGAGAAAACTTTTGCCATGTTTTCAAAAATGTCAACCCATCAAATGCTTTTTCTTAAAAATCTACATCGTAGTTTAATTAAATTAAAATTAACGAACCACAAACATGGTGGAGAATTTTCCATTTTGCATGAAAATGTTAAGTTTGAACTTACAACTACTCTGACGTTAATCTTATAAATTTTCGCAGCAGTAGATACACAATAATAAATTTGAAGTTCACCACATCACTGCTGATATTAAACAGTATTTAAATAAAATAATTTTGCCAGTTTGTTGTGCCCCAGCCCCCCCCCCCCCCAAAAAAAAAAAAAAAAAAAAACAAAAGGCCACTTGGTAAAAGTAAGGCCGCAGTTATTTTAAAGTCTGCATGGATTTTTCTTCGTTAACTGCTTGAAAAAGAAAAAGCAACAAAAACACCAGAAACTAAAAAAGCTTGCCAGACCTTTTCACATTAAATCAATCTAGTCGTTTAAACTCGCCTATAAAATTAAAGAAACTAATAATTGAAGTTTTTTATTATACAGCTAAGGGCATCTAAAAAGTAAATAAAATTTAACAGCATTAAAATAACATCGGGCTTAATTTTTCTTTGTACTCTACAGATGGCTGTGATTGTACTATTAAAGACATATAGAAATCTTAAGTGAAATTTTTAAACTCTTTCTGAGGTTTCTTGTTAAAAATGTGTTAAGTAACTTTTTTTGAAAAGTCAACACAGAACTCTCAGCGTATTGGAAAAATACGTTGTTGTATTAGTTGCATAAAAGAAATAGAAAAAGCAACACTTCAGTTTAAGGGTTTATTTCAGTGCTTAAACAAAATTTCCCACCCCTGATTGAAATAAGTGCTTGTGTCTGGTGAGGTTAACGTTTATTTTTTATGTGTGTGTGCGGGTCTTCCTGTGCATACAATATGAAATTTACTACTATTTTTTTTTGCAACTAAATGTAACAATCTTATGCATATGAATGAGTTTCATAAAAAGTAAAAAGTAAGACAAATCTCATAACCAACAGTTTCGTACGGTTTTATGGAATCAACCTCCAACGTTTTTTTTTTTTTTTTTTTTTTTTTTTTTTTTTTTTTTGAAAGAAAAATATTATTTAAAGGGCACTTAAATAGATTTTATATTTGTTTATTATTATTTTTTTGCATATTTATTGAAGTTTATTACTTTCAATTGGTATAAAAAAAAAATTAAAAAAATGCGATTTATTTAATAAATGTAAAGAGGTATTTTGCTGTGTTAAAGTCTATTCGAATAGCTTTAGTCTAAAAAAATGCCAAAAAGCTTAGAGGTTGCACAACGTGAATCTTGAAAAGAATGGAATGAATTTATTTCGTGTAGTTTTCAATATTTTTTTTACATCCGAAAGAAGATGAGCCCCGATTAATTTTTTTGGGACTCTTCAATGATATTTTAATGCAAAAGTGATATTTTTAGTTATTTTCGTTTTAAGTTTCATATGAAAATTTGGACTTGAAATAAGTTTCTGAAGTATGAGTGATACGATCGCTTTAATTGGACCATAGGAAAAAAGCGTTAGCACATCAAAGATGTGCTTCGTATAGTTAAACTCTCATAAGAGTTTTTGCAGGATCAGCGAGTTTGAAACGTAAGTTCATTATTTATCAAATTTGTGTCTCAATATTAGACTGTCACGAAAAAAAAGGTCTTCCACAATGACGATACACAGCCGCCTTGACAAAACTGCATTAATTAAACAGCGAACTGCTGTGTAATTCTGCATATTTTTTAAATGGATTTTGCGGCGTCTATTTTTTTTGACCAGTATTAAGGGCTGTTGACCTATTTTTCTAAGAGACCCCTGCTCTTGTTAACTATTACCTCTGGAAAATAAGGCATGACTTATGGCCTGGACGTACAGGGGTTTGCAGCTGGAAGGAATGGGTGTTCGAGGTTTTATCAGTGACCTATTTCTGCAACCACGAGGACTTGAGACCCGCACAAATTATTTTCTTGGTCCTCTTTGTTCTTTGTTGGCGAGGCGCTTCAGACAGTTATGTGGTGGCTATGCCCTAAACTCGCATCAACGAGAGGTCACTTGTTCCATATGTGCTCTTACAGTGTAACAGAAGCCGCCAATAGTGTATTGTGGGTTGATCAAATATAGTTTCTAGCCCCTTTAGCAAGAAATAAAAGCATGATCTTACCATCCATGTAAAAATTGCTACGAGGAGGGTTGCATTTAATTCATCTATCAAAGTGGGTGACCAGGTGAATCTTTTGAACACATCTTACTCACTAAGGATAGGTTTGGCCGGACGAAGTGAAGTGAAAAACACCAAACTCAATAACTTATCGATACTTTTTAAGTGATTACGAAGAAATAAAATCAATTAAAAAATTATCAATTAACTCTGTTAAACTAAAAAGACAAATTGTAATAAAATAAATTAAAATGCTTAAATAAAATACATATTTTATTTGTTTACTTAAAAGTCACGGAGTGTTCAATAATATTTGTTTTAATTTTCTGTGCTTTCAAGTTCTTTTGGTTTTAAGACCTTCAAAATAATGGCCTTGAAATCTATAAATTGCTTTAATAAAAGATATCAAAATAAATTTGCAATTTGTATAAAATTGCATTTGAAATAATACAAAAGCAGATAAAATGAAATCGCTACGTGTGTGATTAAACACCCGGTATTTTTATCATCATTACAAGAGTAAAGCCATTCAATTTTAACGGAATGAATGATTGAGTGTTTTAACATTTTTACTTTTGTTTTCTGTTGTTCTTCTTTCCACCATAAAAGCCACTGTTAACAGTTTGTTATTGTGGATTGTATGTGACCGCCTGATATTCCAAAATAAACTTAGCAAAACAAAGAGAAAATAAGTAAGAGAAACCAAAACAATTCATAGTATACGAAACAGCGTTGCCAGAAACTCTTAAAAAAAATTATTATTAGAAAACATTGAATTTTGACGTTTTTAATAAGAATCTTAACATGAAAATTAAATAACTATTTTTAATTTCGTAATAAATTAATTATGTAAGAAAAATTACCATAATTTATATTTTATTTTCTTAGTCATGTACTTATGTACCTGAACTTATAAAGTTGTTTGACTGAAGCATTGTAGTAATTAACAAGTAAAAGTTCTACATTCGGCTGGACCAAATCTTATATACCCTTCACTATGTATGTAAATTCAGTTTAGTGAGGTAACTCCAATTAAAAAACATATATTGAGGTAAAAGGGAATAAAAAAACTAGAAAAAAAGCTAGAACAAGGTTAAGCCTTTTTAAAAAATTTAAGTATTTCCTTACAGATCCCCATATTGATATTTAAAAAAAATTTATTTGTACTCTTTTTTTATTGGAGCTACTTTGTTGTTCCAAATGGTATACAAAATTAGAGGGAGGCCTGGTGTTTTGCCAGCTGCGTCAAAGCACATGGACCGATCTTACTGGTTTCTAATAGCACCTACTTCGGTACTGTCTGATCGATTGGCGTATTTAAGTTTTTTCTTGCCCATCTAGTGCCTCGTCAAACTTGATTTCAAAACCAACACGGGCGGATAGACGGACATCGCTCAATCGGCTTCGGGGGCGGAAATGGATACTGTAGAAATTACAAACGGAATGACAAACTTAGATGAATTTATTTCCACATTTTTTTTGGTGAAGGGTATAAAAAATAAAATTACAAATAATTTAATTCGAGCTACAGCTATTGAAAGTGATAAGAAATGTTTCGTTAATAGCAATATTAGGTAGTGAATTTACTTATTAAATTTTTGCACTTATAAAATTATAAAAAGTTTAATTACACGAAAGACACCGCGCATTCTTCTTTCCTTCACAACACTCAGTACAATTCTGGGACAGCGTCTACTGTTACATCACAGAAAACTGACGGTTAGCAAAAAGCAAGAACAACTACATATACATATGCAATGTTGGACATAGGGAGAACAACGAAAAAAGCTTTGGGTTTTGTGCTGTCTGTCTCTGCCAAAATAAAATTGATTCATTATAAATATTCCTGGTATTCTCAATTATAAATAGATGATGTTCACAGCTTACACGATCTCATTATATTTTGCTAGTACGTGATTTTTCGTGTAAAAATTAACTTATTAATTTAATTTTCACAAAAATATTTTTGTGTGAACATAAGCCTAGTTAAAATTAATTAAACTTAAATGACAAAACATAAATATAAAAAAAGCATTTAAAACAATGATAAAATTACCAGTCTGGCAACGCTGAATTTTGGTTTAGTTTTGCAGTTTCTGCACAAAGTAACCCTGCTATTGTGAGTGGTTATAAAAAGAGATTAAATATTATCTTGTGACTTTTCTTTTATTTATTGTTTACTTTTCGGCTGCAACTGTTTGTCTGTCGTTTTGCTTCTTTGTCTAGCTATTTGGTTTTCTAACCCATTGTGCTGCCTTCCACTACCACCTTGTAGAAAATGTTTAAAAATGTTTGATTATTTTTTTTATGTTTTTGTTTGTTTGCATGTGCGTGTGTTGTATTTTTAGGGTTGCATTGCATTTGTATTTTAATGACACGTTTCAGTTCATAAATGAGCTTTGAGTTTGACGTTCATACTACGCATCGGTTCGGTTGCATTTGGTGTTTCTAGTTTGCGTTAAACGTCAGTGTTATTTACGAATTTTTATGGGGTGCGTTATTATGTTTGATATTAATTTAAAGAAAAAAATATAAAACCTACGAATAATTAAAGCAACGTCATAATTAATATGTAACGCTACCGGTTTAATTTCCTACAGCAAAATATTAAATTGCCGACTAAAAAATTAAATTATTTTTGTTGTTATTCAGATTCGTAAACGAAGGTGTTTGGTGTTGTTATAAAATAAAAAAAAAAATAGTTATTTTAACGTTTGTTTTTAATCTATTTACGATGTGATTTGTTTTTGTAATAGAAATTTAATTAAAAATAATGTGGATTTCTTAAGAAAAAAACATATTAAAAATAAATAATAATAATAAAAAATAATAATAATAAAAACCAAAATGAGCTTGTTTGCATTAATCAAACGAGTATTTTTTAACTTAAATACCTTCGCCTGATGTAGTTTCGTATTCCCACTATGTTTAAGCTAGATAAAAATAAACGCGTTTTTGTCTTGAGTTCAGGGTCGTTTGTTTATTGTTAAAATCTACTTAAACTACTTTATATCTTATAAAAGTTTTGCAGAAATAAACAAGCAATCGACAAAACATCTCAATAAAATAGTGTTAAATTATGTGGGTGTTTTGAGAGCTTAAAAACTACAAAAAAAAAAAAAATAAATAAAAAAAAAAATGATAAACCAAGCTGTGACGTAAATTGTAAGATTTTGTTTCTGTTTCAGGATTAAATTTACAAAATTTTTTTAACAATTATAACTGCTAAAAAATTATTCGAACTTCTGTTAATTAACATTTGATTCAAGCTGGCAGAAAACGAAATAATTTATTGTTAAAGTCAAGTCTTAAAAATTATATCAACTTCTAGATACTGGACAAATATATTTATATGAATTAGAAGAACTGCCTAAAATCAAATATGTTTCTGTAGAAAAACTCTTTAACCCTCTTTGCCTTTAATGTACCGTTTTGTTGTCACTCTCTCTCGCTCTCTTTCTGTGTTTACAAAAAACCTGTAGAAAATAGGGTTTTCAACCACTTTCCTATTAGACATTTTTTTTATTTAAAATATAAAATATCGCAATCACAAGTCAATCGAGTAATTAAAAATGTTTAAATTGTATTTGAAAAAAATAATGCTTTCACATCGAAAGCGCTCCCCAGCACGGTCTTTACCTATAGGTATGGCAACAGTATAATAATTACTGTTGGAATAAATCCAGTTCACTTAATACCAAATACTTGATGCTCCAAATTAAAGCATAATAAGTTGCAGTTGCGTTGGTGTTACATTAAATATTAGAAATGTCGAAAAATGAAAATCGCCTTGTATTACTGCATGCCAAGAACTTTGAGAAATCCTCTTGATATATGTAGCTCAGCTAGAAAAACAATATTCCGCCTTTCTCTTCATTTAATTATTACGGATTGAAATGCTTTGATCGTTGCCTTAACAAATGACACGCGGGATGACAATTTATCTACATCACCCACAGAAAAATAATTTTTATATTATTATTTGCGTTCTCTGATGTAATTACTGATGCTATTGCCTTTTAACTTAATAAGCTAAAACATTGAGCTGAAAGAATGTATACATTGCTTAAGGACAAACAGATACAAGTGTCTTGTTTAAGTCTTACCAGCTTTAAGCAGTTCATATTAAAAAAAAAATTGTTACATTCTTATGTCCCCTATGAACAGCACAGAGCCTTTATGATTATTGCCCTGCAAGAGCCTAAAAGAAATCAGGCACAAAGTACTTTGGCCAAAGTCTTACTGTGCAGTTAGCAGATCTCCGCATTTTCTATTTTAAATCGATTTTATTTCAAACTAGAATGTCGAGTAAAACATCCTGTAATCTGTCGTGAGTCATTCTGATAGAGTGATAGTAGATCCTGGAATATGCCCCGAGACAGCATAATAAGACGCTTACGCTGCTTGTCAGAGCTTTCTAGAGTAGCGAAAGAACTCCGTTTTCGTTGAGGATCCACTTTTCCCCTAGAATAGACAATAGACATGCCATTAAATGGTTTTAACTATGTAAATTTATGTTATGACCCTTATGGCCAGGAAAGCAACACAACTTCAAATCGCTATGAGATTCATTTTCATTTCAAAACAATCTGTAGCCATCCTGGGCGCACAACTTAGCTGCCTGTTTCACATAAATTCTCATACCCCTTGTTATTCCCCTCAAACATTTCTAGCCTAAAAGGTCTTGTGGGTGTTCAGATGTTCGGTCTATCTTATAGGCGGGCAATCTGCTTTTTGGATTAATGTAACATGTTTGGACATGCAAAGTTGACATGACGCCTTTTAGCATTCTTTTATAATCCCTGGAATGATACGCATAGTTTAAAATGAAGGCTAACAGGCATTTTGTGTTACTTCCGACAGCAATTTTTTCTCGCGTTTGATGTCGATCTTCATGGAGCAATGATTCTAATTATTAACCCGCAAACCAATACCAATAAGTGGTTCCTAATTATCTATCCACCATTTGAATAATGTGCGTTTTGGCAGATTGTGAACTTCCTAACAAGAATTCCTATTTTGTGATAAAAAATACTATTCTGTTTGAAGGGAATATTCTAGACTGTTTTATTAAATTTATTTTAAAGTACCAAAATAGTCAGCTTGAGATTCTAATGATTCTCTTTAATATTTTCATCTCTTGAAAAATATTACAAAATATTCTCTTAAAAACTTTTTATTCTCTATAAAAATTTTCTCTTATAAAATTTCTTTTTAAAATTTGTTTAATTCCTTTTGTATGAACAGCAGCTCCAGTAGTAACAAATGTCCAAATATCCATAGCCCAGCAACACAAAGTAATTGTTGTCGTTTTTGTTTATTTCTGCAAAACTGTGCAGATTTAGCAGAAGCAGCATATGATAGAAAGCAGTGAAAGAATGTTTTGATGCGGGTGTGAGGAAAGTTGGTTGCGATTTTTTGCTGTGTGTACTATTATTTGCAGCAAAAGTTTTTGTTTTTTTTTTGTGCTCAATGTACAACGTATAACGGTATTATAGTAGTATCAACTATCTTGTTGACCTCATTTTGTGACGGTATCTCGACGCATCCAGTCTTGTTTTAACGGCAAAAATTCCTGGTGTTTTTTTTTAAGAAAAATTTGTGGACAAGACAAAATTTAAAAAAAATATAAAAAAATAAATCTTTAACAAGGAATTCCTTTAGTCGAAAAAAATAGCAAAATAAAGCAATAACTTACGGGGTTTTTTCTTAAATCGTTTTTATTAGTCTCGTCGTTGTGTGTGTTGTGCTCGACTTTTGTAAAACAGCCAGTGTAGTAGTGTGTCTATATTCCAATTTACCCGGTCAATTATTGTATGTGAAGGATAAATTTTTTTACTTTAATTCCCACTAGCTTTTTGTGCGAAAATTATTTTATTGGCACAAGGTGAAAATTGTTAGCAAAAACGAGCTAAATTCTGTACAAAAAAAGAAACAACAAAAATATTGAAAAATTTAAAGGAGGAAAGTGTAACAACATTTTAAAGACATTAAACAAGGATTTAAAGTCAAATGATAAAAATGTTTTTAAGAAAAAAACAAGAATTGTTCGTTAAAAATGATTGAAAAAAGCTTATTTATGTAATTAATAATAAAATATTGATTTTGATTATGATTTTGCCGCTTCAAAAGGGTGTGTTTGTGACCGAATAATTACAGATTTATTAATGAGGGCATTTAACTCGAGTTTTAGGAATATTTTAAAGGCTTAACATCTGAATATTTTAGCAAAAGCTTTTACATGGATTTAAAACAATCTAAATATTGTGCTATAGATGAAATAATAACGTTTATTTTTTTTTTTATACTTATAAAATAAAATGTTAATTTTGTGATTATTTTTTAATTTTTACTAAAAAAAAGTTTTAATGTGTTCTTGCTTAATAAATTAAAAATTCTGTTTTAAATTTTAAGCGGTCGTCTTAAAAAAGTTTTTTATAACCAGATCTTTAATCAGTTATTTTTTTTTTTTTTTTTGTAAGATCTATCTTATAAACAAGGGGTCCTTAGAAGCGTAACGGAATAAGATAAGGCCTTTAAGATAAAAATTAGTAACCTTTATTAAGTTCGAAGGGAAAATGAAACAAATTAGAATTCAGTCTAACAAATAAAAGCAAATATATTAAATTTTAGATTAATTTGTTTTCCTCCTCAGTTCATATCAACTCTTCGAAAAGTTGATACAAAAATTCTTTAATCTCAAGCGTAAAAAACTTCCATCTCTGGAATAGTCCTTTTAACTCACAACTTTTATCTAACACTGAAATCACTGCAAGACGTGTTATTCCTCTTTAACATGGTTGATCAATCGGAACTACATAGTAGATTTTTCAAAGTCCATCAAGAAAAATTATTAACTTGCCCGTAAATTTTGTTTTTTTATAATAAAATTTGTATATCCCTCGCTACAAAAAATGGAAAAAGGGTATAAATTAGTTTGTTATTACTTTTGTAATTTTTACAATATCCATTTTCGACCCAATAATGTTTATATATTCTGACTTTTTATGCATAGCGAAGTCGATTGAGCGATGACCGTCTGTCCGTCCGTGTTAGTGTTGAAGTCAAGTTTGCTGAGGTACTAAATGAGCTAGAAAAAATTTAAATGCGCCAATCGATCAGACATGGTGTCTGATCAAAAAAAAAAAAAAAAAAAAACAAATATATGGAGCGATAGAGAATTGAAAAATAAGAAAAAATAATCCAGTGAAAAAATTGGCGCCCGCCTATATTTACCGAGTTTCGGGGCTCTTGGGATTTTTCAACTTCTTAAAATATAAAAATGGGTTTCATTTTAAAGCTTTTGAAGAGACCTTTAAGGTAATACTAAAATTTTTAGAAATATTTAACCCATTAAGAGCCGATGGAATTTTTTCATTCTCTGTCACCCCAATAAATGTTTTTTTTTATTGAAGTCACTTAGCTAAACTAGATTTAAATAAATGGTGAAGTGCATATAAGATTTGGCATAGTCGAATATAGCACTCCTACTTGTTTTTTTTTTTTTTTATTTATTTTTTTTTTTTGTGAAAAACTAGAAAGAAATTTTTGGTCATCAAATGGTGGCCTATATTCGAAACTACTTTTTAAAAATTTTATGTTAATAGCTATGAGAAAGATCTGGTACATAATATTAGAAATATATCCGATATAGCCACCTTTTTCGAATCATTTTGACTTTCCACAACATTTTTATTTTTTTAATCAATTAATAGTCTTTTAAAGCTGGATTTTCAATGAATTTATGTTAAAATTTTTTTGGGAGTTTTTTTATAAGTCTTATGAAAAAGGGTTTTAAATGCTTAAAATAAGACGATATAATTTGAATTTAGTGTTAGAAAAAGTTATTATTGTTTTAAAAAGGATGACACTACTGTTGATGGTTTTGGGTTTAAGATTTAAAAATAAAAAATCGTAACATGAGTTCAGTACTTTGAATTATGTGATTGTCAAAATATTTATGGAATCAAGGAAATATTTTTGACACAAAAGCCGACCGAAAAACCAGTCTTGTAGAAGTTTTGTTTGATTTTTTTCTGGTTGAATCAAAAATAATTATTGTTACTTTTTTACCTTCATGTAAAAACCAAAAATGTTCAGTTTAATATAAAATTCTTTGAACTTTAAATTGTTTTTGTTAAAAATCTTTATAAAAGATTGATTGTTTTTATTTTGCGAATCTTTTTTAATTTAATTGCTTCCAAGCAAACTTTTATTAAAATTTTATAATATTTCCTTTGCGAATTAAAATGTTATTTTATACTTTAATATTAATTTGCATATATAAAATACAGTTTTGCATTTTAATATTCAGTCTAGTCGGTGTTAAATCTAATACTTGTTTTTTTTTTTAAAGTTTTATCTTTTATGCGAAATTATTTATGGTTGTCTTTGTTTTATTCTCTTAGACATCTTGAGATCATCGAACGAACAATTTAATCAATTTTATGCAAATTATATATTTTTTTATAACGAAATAACGCAACAACGTGTTTTGTAAAGAAATGCTTTGATTCTATGTTTCTCTTTTTGTGCTTGTAAATTTAATATTCTTTATGAGATGAGAAAATTTTTTATATGGATTTTGCAATATCATATCTTTCGCGTGTTTTTTTTTTTTTTTACCAAATTTTAATCTAAACAAGGTAATTTATCCAAATAATTAAAAGACAGTGGTTGGCATTTATATTAATTAGCTGCCGAATTTGTGCAACTATTTCAATAGGTAAATTTTTTAAATTAAAAAATGCATACGATTACAACATTTAACGATTTTATAGATCAGGAAATCATTAGTAATTGTCAAAAATGTAATTATAAGTTTGAATAAACAAATCAATAAATAAAAGAACCTTAAATTAATGTATAAATTCATCATTAAATTTTAGAACGCCTGCCTCGAACCAGCATATATTCATATTTAGCGCTGCAATGGTTTGTAACTGATCTTTTGTTTAAATTTTTCTTAAATGCTGATCATTCTTTTCTAAGAACGAGGCTGGTACCTTTGCTACTTTTCGACATTTGATACTTTTCGACATTTCGTTTTATTGCACATTTAAATTCTGGGGTTTCTGATCAGAGTTTATTTTGGTGTAAATCATAAAACCAAGGAAGCTTGTATCTACTTCCTTAGAAGGTCTGTCGCAAAGTCTTTATCGCAGATATTAGAAACAAAATCTTACACTCCAACAAATTAAAAATCACATCAACCTACTTTTGTGTCCACATGTAATTGATTGGAAATATTTTTTTTTTAACAACTAATTATTTTAACTAAGAAAAAGAAAAAAAATATAAATAAAAAAATATTAATAATGTTACTCATCAAACTAATTTCAAGCATGAAATTAAATTAAATAAATCAATAAAAAAAATTCTTTTTTAAAATTACCAAAACAACAAAAAAAATTTTTTTGTAAAAAATGCGTTTTCAAATGAAAATAAAAATAAAAAGCCACTAAAATTACATTCAGTAAAATTAAGTTAAAATGAAATCTTAATGCAAAACCAACAAGTAAATTAACTAATAAATATTTTTTCTTACAGATAAACAAAAAAAATTGAGAGTAAACTTAATTATAAGAACCAAAAAATAAATCAAAAAAATTTATTTTCGCAAAAAATTAAATTTAAAAAAATTAAGTGCAAAATCAACAATTTTTTAACACTAAATACAACAAAGATTTTTGTCTAATTTTACAAGTGTGTGTAAGTGTGTTTATACGCTAACGAAGAATAGTAAAAACGCCGTAAAGTATACAACATCTTCTAAAAAAATACGATTTTGCTTATGACCTCGTTATCTTGTCGTCAAAGAATCTTTGTTTTTATACAATAACAAGACGACATATAACGTAATCCTAAAAACAACAACATCCATAGAAACAACAACAATAACAATAACAAATATTGAAGTTTAAAAGCAAAACAAATTTTCAAATAAACAACAAATTTGTTGGACTCGTTATCAGTGAGACTCTTAAATTAACCACCACTTAAATAACAATAACAAAAACCTAAACTCTGACAACCACAACAATAAAACAAACAGAAAAGCATTTACTTCCATCCAATTCTTATAGGTCTTTAACCTACAAAACTCTGTTGGATGTTTGTGTACGAATAATAAAATTAAGACAGTTTCTTTAACAAAAAAAAAAAAAAAAACGTCATTTTTTGCCTGCATTGTGTTTACAAAAGTTCTTTTACGTTTTTGTTGTTGTATAGTTTGTCTGTCAATTCCTTGTTGTTAAACAGGACAGCTAAATTGTTGCCAAATAGACGAAAACAAATTCTCAGTCATTTGTATTTTGTTATTTGTGCTCCAGCAACAAACACCAGACTCTGTGTTCTGGTTGTATTTTCTGCCATTCGATTTCGTATTTCTTGAGACAGTCTAAAAGACGCTTTAACAATTGGACTTACATACAACATAAACAATATCAACTTGTTACACAAATATTTTATTTTCTTTAACTAACGGTATTCAAGTTTAAAATATCTTGAAATAATTTTAAAACAATTAAATAAAAAAACAATTTCAAAATTGCGGAATTAATTAGTTTGAGTCATATCAGTGGTACTAGTTTTAGTACCACAAACAACGGCTCCACCTTGGCTACCACAAACGTTAAAACCAACAACAACAATATAGGTAAGATATTTAAGTGTTATATTGTTCTTCTTAAATAAAATTGTAGCTTAAATATTAATATTGGAAGCGCACACTGTTTGATTGATTTGATTTTTGATTTTTTATTAGAAGCAAATCATTTATTTTTTTTAAATAAATTTCTTCTTTCTTGCACTAAAAATATTATCATTTTTTGACTTTCTCTAAACAAATTACTATTGAATGATTATGAATAGTCCTCGTATTACAACAAAGCAAAACCTATATACCGATGACGGAGACCCAAAAGTTCTGTATTAAATTCTGCTGGTGTTTCATTTTTTCTTGTTTTTACAAAAATTATTACAACATTTTATAAATGATCATTTTCTCTTTTCTTAAAAAATTTATAAATTAAAATAAACTCGAACTTAAGCCGAATTAAAATAATAAGTTAAACGATTCATTAAATTAATGAAATTAATTTAAAAATTAGAAAAAAAACAAGTTAAACTAAATTAAAAAAATAAAAACAAAATTCTTAAAATAAATTAATTATTTAAATTATTAATTATTAAAACTATTAAAAAAGAAAAATTATTAAATTATTTTTTTTTACAAAATTGTCTTCTTCCATCTTCTTATTTTACATCAAAAAATTAATTTTTTTATCACAAATTTTAATCAAATTATTTAAAATATTTAAAAATTAAATAGAATAATTAAAAAAAAACAAAAAATTATTTTTTAAAAAATAATTTAATTAATTGAATTATTAAGAAAGAAAAATTATTGCATTATTTTTTTTTACAAAAGTGACAATCTATCAAAAAATTAATTTTTTTCCATCAAAAAATATATTTTTTCATAAAATGATTATTTTTTTCTTACTCAAAAAACGGATTTTATTTATAAATAATTTTTTTTTAGTAATTTTTTTCATAAATTGTTTTTTCATAAAAAATTAACTTTTTTCTGATCAGTAATAATTCTTCTGATAGAAAAAAAAAATATTTAATTTAATATTTATTGTAACAAAATTAATGTTTCCATAGAAAATTGATTCTTTTTATCAAAAATTAATTATTTTAACAAAACGAAAATTATATAATATATTAAAAAAAAAAAAATAAAAAAAATATTCTTTCACGAAAATTCGTATTTTTCCTTAAAATAAAAAAAATTAAAAAATATTTTTTTTTTAACAAAATGCCATTTTTTCTTTATTAATGAATTTTTTCACAACAAATTAAAAAAAGAATATATTTTTCTTTCTAAAAAAACCGATGTCACGAAAAAAAATTTTTTTTACAAAAACTTAGTGCTTACAGAAGTCATATTTTTTTTTTATAGAAATTAATACTTAATAGAAATTAATTTTAAACTTAAATCATTTTTTACGTAAATTCTATGTATTTACAATAAAAAAAAAACACATTTTTTAAATCAAAAACTGTTAAAAAAGTTAATATTAAATCAATTAAAATTTACTTTTTATTTAATTTTTACAAAGAAAAATTATTTTCAGAAGAAAACTAGAAAAAATTAGACGCTGGCAGAATGTAACAAAAAAACGTCCGCATACATTTGAAAAATATTTTTTTTTTGTGAAAATTAAAGTAAAAATGAACCGAAGCCGAAAAAGGAAATTTAAATTTGATTTATAAAAATCCAAGGTTCAATCCTTGGCTGGGAAAAAAATAAAAAAATTAATTTAAAATTAAAATTTTTAACTTAAAATTAATTTTTATATTTAAAAAACCTGAAATGGTTTTTCTTATTTACCAAAAATAATATGTTGAAAAAAATATTTTTCACAAAAAATGTAATTATTCTTTATTTGTACAGAATGACGAAAATGCGCTTTTGTTCGACACAAGTTAAAGGAAAAAAAACTGTATAATCACTTATAAAAAGTTTATAAAAATGGCTTTCCTTTGTTGCAAGAAGAAGTGAAAGACTTAATAAAGTCTAAAAAATTCAGACGTTTTAATTCAAAACTATTAAATGTTTTTTGTGATTACTCTCGTTACCAAAATCATACATTTAAAAATTATCATTGAAGTACTATTTTTTACTTTTAAATAAATAAATAAATTTAAGTCTTGTTGTGTTTTTAGGAGCTACGAATTGTTTGTCTTTCCCTATTTGTTTGTTAATTAACTTATTACGAGCGTTTGTGTTCAATATTTATTATTCAAATATCTGGTTTTAAAAAGTCGTACAAATTCATTATAATGTTTTGTGTAAATATTCCTTTGATTAATTACGTTTAATTATGAAATAATTTATTACCAAATATGTACATTGTGAAGTACAAATTTGGTATTTGTACAATTAGGTTTTAATAAAAAATAAATGGAAACATTAAAATGTATCAAATTTTTATAGAAATTTAACTTTTTTTTATTGACCATCGGTAAAGACTAATCGATCATTCGCCTTTAAAAAATTCTATAATATAAAACTGCAATTAAGCATTAAATCTTAGTCATTGCAACTTGAAGGGGATTTCGTAAAAATATTGTGATGACAGACAATTAAGAAATAGAAAAAAAATGAAAAACTATATAAAATTTTACTTAAAAATGTCACCGGATCTTAATGGGTTAAAGATTTTAACATATCCTGAAAGATCTCCTCAAAAGCTTTTAAATGATATCCATATTGCAATCTTAAAAAAAATGTGATTCACAATCATACTTTTCTACGAAAAGTTCAGAGGCCCAGGACTCAGAAAATATGGGAGAGTGCCAATTTTTTTACTTGATATTTTTTTCTTTTTTTGTATTTATCTATCGCCTCATATATTTTATTTAAATTTTTGATTGGACTTACTTTGTTGATCCAAATGATATGAAACAACTAGAGGCAGGCGTGGTGTTTTGCCCACTGCCTCGAAGGACATCAATCGATCTGGCTGATTTTCAATAGCAAAATTTTTGAAACTACTGTTTGATCGATTGACATGTTTAAATTTTCTCTAGCTCATCTAGTGCCTTGGCAAGGTTGATTTTTATACTTTCACGAACGGTCATTGCTCAGTCGACTTCGCTATGCGGGCTCAGAATGTTGTGAGATTTTATGGCTGTTGTTAAGGCCGACCTACGAAAAGTTTAAGTGTTATACTGCGTTCACTTTGAGTATTTATGATCAGTATACCTGTGGCAAAATGTAGTAAATAGATTGACGCTTGATCAGTGGTACAAAATATACAGAATTATTTTGAAAATGAGTCATCATATCGCACAACCACGTGAGTTTTATGGCGTCCTAAAGGCAAACTAAGGAAAATGTATTTAATGTAAAAGTTTTAAAATTTATCGATATTCATCGTCGGTCGCAGAAATAAACGCTCTACCGCACTACGATTACTTATGTTTTGTTTGAAACTATGGTTGGTTTCGATCTAGGCGAGATGTGGTTTCAACAAGATACCGCTGCCGATAATTTCATTTCCAAAATTGGCCTGCAAGGTGATGTCACTATTTTATGCTGAAACGTCAACAATAATTGTGTTATTTGTGACATATGGCAGTGTTTGAAAAGGTTGTCCTAAATTAAGCGTTCAAAATGTGTTTCATCAAAACTAGCCGAGTTGGTCATATAACCGAGATGTAGATATGGATTTTTAAGTTAATTTTTCTATTTAGTTGATTACATTACTATTAATGTTTTTATGATTTCCTTGAAAGCTACAACTTTTCTCGGGCAACTAAAGGCATTATTTTAATACGGCGCCTTTTTCCCCTCGTAGTTAAATTTATAAACAAATTCTTTTATTGTAATTTTGTTTCACTTCCTCTCTTTCCTTTTACTCAAATAAAATGTAATTAAATATTCACGTATTTTAAATATTTATTAAAAAACATAAATATCATTGCACACGACAGAGAATGTATTTAAAAAAGTTTTTAATTAACAAAAGTGAAGAAAAAGAGTTAATTGTAAAATAAAGAACAAATGGAAAATAAAATTAAATATGAAGTTTTTATATTTGCCACAAAATTCTTGTGATAAAAAATGAAGGAATAAAAGTGTGTTTTACACAGAGAAAAATAAAGATGTGCAAACAAAAGTCAAATATTGTATAAAGTTTAACGGGCTTAACAAAACTAACTCTAATCGTTTCTTTTGAAAGAAGAGTATTATAAAGAGGAAATTGAAGCAGACCATTAACGTGGCTCTTGTTATCCCACAGGTGGAAAAGGGTCATGTTCTGAGTTCTTATGCATAACGAAGTCGATAGAGCGATGACCATCTGTCCGTTCATCCGCCCGTGTTCAAATCAACTTTGCCAAGGCATTAAAGGAGTTATAGTAAATTTAAATACGCCAATGGATCAGACAGTTTTGAAAACATTTTTATTGATAATTTGCAGGAGGTCCATGTCCTTACGCCTGCCTCTAATATTTCCATATTATTTGGAACAAATCAAGTTTAGTAAAGTAACTCCAATTATAAAAACAAATTAAAAAATTAGAAAAAAAACAACACGTCAAAAAATTGGCGCTCGCCTATATTTTCCGAGTTATGAGTCTCTGAACTTTTTATAAAAAAGTACGCTTGCGCACCATATTTTTAAGACATCAATATGGATATCATTTAAAAGCTTTTAAAGAGATCTTTAAGGAAACACTAAAAAATTTTTGAAAATGCTTAACCCATTAAGAGCCGATGATGTTTTAATGCAAAATTTTATAAAGTTTTTCTTTTTTTTTTCTTTTCGTAATCTCTCTCCCTCTAATATTTGTTTTTTATTAAAAGTACTTAATTAACTGAATTTACATATGTGGTGAAGGGTATATAAGATTCGGTAAAGCCAAAGGAGTGCTATCCTTCTTGTTGCTGCTTAATGATAACGGGTTACCGATTGACTATTTTCGAAAACTTTACTTTTATTTAATCTCATAATGTCAACAACCTCTACTCTCCAACGTAGTGGTTTTAGGCTGTCGATTTATTTCCTTACCACAAATTTAGAGCATTTACGTAAGCCTTAGGCATTCATAGCAGATAGCAGTCTCAGCTTAAAACAGGTACTGTCAGCAGGTATTGTCTTCTATCATTTTTATATTGTCCAGATTACTTTTGAGGTTTGCTTCTGGATCTCCACTTATCTAGCTTAAGATACCACGACTATACACAAGGAACTTTCTGGACTTCCTTTGTAGAGTCCTTTGCCTCAGGAGTGGCATTAAATATTAAACTGCCTACATAATGCGAGGTAGTCTACACCATCTCTTTCGCGTTGTGTTAAGGGCCAGTATATACCTGAGTTCCCTTCTCATCTCTTTCGGGGCTTCCTTGTTTATTCCTTTCGGCTTCTAGCGTTTGTGTTTAAATTTTTCAAAGTTAGAACTCATGAAATTTCTAATAATCGTGTGAGAGAGAGAGAGGAGATGTCCACCGATAGAGAGCTCAAAGTGTGAAAGTAAGTCTACAATAAATATGGGAGTCGAGAAATATTCAGTACTCATTCTGAAGTCGGTAGACACAAGACTTAACTAGTAGCTTGTTATAAGCCACCGTCATGAGTAGAAAGAATAAGAATTTCTGCTTGCAGGCTAACGACTAAAGCTAAATATATTTTTAACTTTTTTTGCTGTTTTGAAAGTTGTTTTTTAATTCTGATTGTGTGACGACAAGTGACTCTTTGCTTTACTGGGAGTCTAGTTAACAGAAGAAGAAGTGACAACCCAAAATGTGACGTCGTCCGCTACAAGCACATCTAGTGACAGTCTATTTAAGATGTAGCAGTGCTTGTGAGTTCTATAAACTCCTTTACACTCATATTGTATCAATTTTGCCAACTGTTTTATCTTAACCCTCATTCCTTTAGGTTTTTGGAATTTCAGTTATTTGTATAAAAGATCATTTTTTGGCATTTTCATCAAGTTTTTTGAATATTAGTTTTTTCTCGTTTTTTTAATTCTTATTATTTTGTGCGTCAATTTTTTTCCTGAGTGTAGTTACATAAAGCAAGATATGGTGCGTTCTACGTGACTGCTTACCTACTTTGTCAAAGATATCCTGATACACATCAACATTTGACAGTATACTTGTCGTAATTTGTAAATTCATTCCTATATAAAATTTTTGTTCATTTGTCCATACATTCATTCCTTCATTCATTCAATCACTTATTCATTTATTCATTCATTGATGAAGCATAACCAAACATTTTATAATTTTTCATTAAGCCTTTTTGTGGTTTTTACTTAAAACCACAGAACGATGGTTTGTCTCTCTCTCTCTCTATATCCCTGTCATTCTTTGTGCATCATCCTTTTCATCACACATTCCATTTATGTCTATTTACCTTTTAATATACATATTTTGTGTGTTGTGTGTTTGCTTGTTGAACAATAATTGAAGCAATTATTTGTTGCACATTTAAGCAAAGGGAAATCTATAGTTATGTATACAATTTGTTATAGCTGCTGGTGTAAATGTGGGTTGTTCCTACCTGTTTTTTAGGTTTCCCTGCTGCCTTAATTTTTTTTACATTGGGAAATATGTAAAAATGCTTGTGTTTATTTGTCATACATTTGGTCCATTTTGGTTTGTTTGGTTTCATTTCCAGATAGTGTGGATTTTATTAAATACAAAAAAACAGCTTTCGTTGCATTTTCATATTCGTATTCTGCTTTTAATAATTAATTAAAAAAATACATGTTGCCAAGTTATGTGGCTGTTTTTCTGATGCATAAATATGTTTGTTTAAGGTGAAATGTAATCTGAAATAATATTTTTTATAACTCTTTTGTATAATGTTTATGTATAATTAAATTTATTACTTTGAATTCAGACTGAAGTTTCTTCTATTATACAAGCTAAGATCTCACTGCAATGGACTTTTTAAAATTGAAAAATTGGCACACAAAAAAAAATTTGTTTGCACCTATTAAAAGCTTAGTTGCAATTTCATTAAATTTTTAATTGATTCAATTAATTGTTTAATTGGATTTTTTTATTTATATATCAACTTTATATAAAATTAAGACAATTAAAAATTAAATTAATTCTTAACCTGAAATCAAAACCTTCAAGAAATGCAAATTTATTTCTGTGCAGGAGACAAATGCATACAGTTGGGATGAAATGATAGTGGTTTTTGAGTAGCAAGGCAAATGAGTATTTTATTGAAAATAGGAAGTGACATCTTCAGATATCTGTCATCTGACTTTAATTAAAATCGCAAAAGATGACACTTATTAGTTGCGCCTTGAGGATGCTAACACGGCAGCAAATATCCAGCATTGAATGTCATTGGCATTGGTTCAAAATGCCAGGAATAACTTCAGCCGAAAACATTAGACTTGCAATAATAAAGTAGGAAGTTGACGGCCAGAAATCACCAGTCTAAAGTAAATCTTTGTAAAATCATACAAGAAAAAACCCAAAAACAAAAATATTTATGTGTGTGAAGATGAATTTTAAAGTTCTTTAACATAAACCATTTGATTTAACAGAGCTCTGTTAAAAAGATAATAACATAGCGCTGTTAAGGAAATAAGAATTTAGTTTATGCATCCAAACTGAAATTTTTATTTAAACAAAGAAAGATAACAAAACCATAATGAGTGGAATTTATTAGCGAGGTGTCCTTCTATAGTTTCCATAATTAGATTTTTTTAAATTGCAAGTTGAAACGGGTTTTTTTTGGAATTAAAAAAAATTTTACTTTGTGAGATTTTCTGAGAGATGAGTCCGCCTGTTTTGGAAACAATAAAAAATCTTAAGTTGCGTCAAAGCTAAAAATTTTAAAATTCATTTTCACAAGCATAAAGAACTGTTTGTTTAATGGCTCCGATTCTGAGCCATGTGTCATGGGTCAAAAATTTTAGGACCGAAAATTTTGTACAATTGCTAGGCTGCGTGACAGTTTTCTTTCTGATCCTTTAAAGTAATGAAATCATTAAAAAGAAAAAGAAAGAGACCTACAACACTGTAAATATATATAACAGTTAAAGCTAAATCTGTATTTTTTAACGTTTGAAGTACTGGGTGATTTTTTTAGCTATTATCTTTTTGGCAGCACTGGCTTAAACAGCTGACGCACTTTTCGTGTTTTGTTTCACTGTCAAACATCTTCAATTTGGTCTATAATTTAACCATGAATCGTCTTACAAACGAACAACGCTTGCAAATTATTGAATTTTATTACCAAAATGCGTGCTCTGTTTAGAAAGTTCATCACGCGCTTCTTCCATTTTATGGTCAGCTCATTTGTGGCACAATGGGTACGTAAATAAGCAGAATTGTCGATTCTAGAGTGAATATCAAGAGCATTGCAAGAGCTATCAATGCATTCAGAAAAAGTCACAGTTTGGCGCGGTTTATGTGCTGGTGGCATCATTGGACCGTACCGATGATGCGAATCGTAACGTAACTGTGAATGGTGAGCGCTACCGTGAGATGATATCCAACTTTTTGTGGCCCAAAATGCAAGAGCTTGGCTTGCATGAAATGTGGTTTCAACAAGACGGAGCCACATGCCATACATCACGTGCAATTAGGACTTATTGAGAGGCGTGTTCGGTGAACATTTAATTTCACGTGCGGGACCGGTCAATTGGCCGTCTAGATCATGCCCTTTAACGCCTTTAGACAATTTTTTGTGAGGCTATGTTAGAGCTTATATATATATAGAAAAGCTCGCTTCAATTGACGAATTGAAGGACAACATTGAAGCATTTATTCGTGAGATACCGGCCGAAATGTTGGAAAGAGTATGCCAAAATTGGACTAAGCGAATGGACCATTTGAGATGCAGTCAAGGTCAACATTTGCATGAAATAATCTTCAAACATTAAATTATATGGACCGTACTATCGATTCAAATAAAGACTTCATGCATTTTTCTAAATTTTGTAATGGTTTTCTTTTTTTTTTTTTAACTTTTTTATAGCTTGTAAAAAATCACCCTTTATTGTAATCACTTTTAAGTGAATAGTGCGGTTTCTTCCGTGGAAATTCTGTTGGTGGTCTTAAAGTCATGACGACGAAGGAACCGTTCTAAATGCTCGCAATGTCAAATATCGTATGTGGTTTACTTGTAGCTAAAATCCGAATTATAATTCTCATTTCGTTTAGCTTTATTACAATTAAATAGTCAAATTTTAGTTACAATAGACAGCAGAGATTACTAGAATAATCTAATCATTGTGTAGTAGTACAACCTAATGTAAGAAAATTTCCTTACTTCTTACAGTGGCCAGTCTCAAGAACTTCAAAAAAAATTTTGATATTGTTAATTTACCGATAATAGGGACTACCGAAAAATTTTTAAACTCGTACTCATTGTAAGCAATCGCAATGACCGGCTAATTCATCTTACGTTCTTAAATCTTCTACTTTCTTAGCATGGACTAGCATTGTCAATTCAGAGCGATTGACTTTTAAAATATTTTGAATATTTTTCGAGTAAGTGTTTTTTCAACAATTTTTTTTTTTTTCGAAAAATACACCCTTTTTTTAAAAAGATTTCTGTCCCTTTTAAAACTAGAAACACATTTTTGTCATTTAAAGAGATCATCGTTTAAAATCGCCAGCGTCGCCGCTTAATTGTTTCCATCAGTTATTAATATCGCCATTTTATTCTAAAGAAATTCGTATTTCAGATATTAATCTGAATAGACTATGAGTCAGTCAGCAGCGAGAAAAACTAAACTTTACTTAAAGATGCTGCACTTCATCAGAACTTTACGCAATTTTTTAATCTATATTCAACTCTCCGGTATGGGCCGATTCTAGAAATCTGTGATTAAACCAAGCCGCCGACGATTGATGAAAACCACCGCCGGCAAACAATAAGTTTGGTTCGGCTTGGAAATATTTTCTTTCTGTTTTATAAAAATCATATATTTTTTGGAAATCTAAATTTTTATCTTTAATTAGAGGTCTTTGCTGTAGTCAAAGTAGTAAACACGTTGACTACAAACCTGGTTGTTTCAGGGTTCAAATCCTGTGGCAATCAAAATAGAAAAAAATGTTTTTTTCTGTTTAATGGTATAAATACATATTCAGAATGAACAAAAAACGTGCAGTCTCCTTCGTCGGTACTTTCTCATAGCAGATTCGCCGGCGAAGTGAAATAAATAACTCTCTCTCTCTCTCTCTCTCTCTCCTTTCACCGCCTGTCTTATCTCTCATCTATCCCTTTCCTAAAGAATGTAGCACGGTTACGAAAAATAACTAAATAGGTTTTAATGCCTGAAGTGCTACTTCTCTTTAAAAAAAAAAAAAAAAAAAACTATAAATAAAAATCCATTTCTTTTTAATACTCTCATCAAATATTCAACAATTAAAGTTAATTAATGTTATTTGTTAAAATTCCAGTCTTATTTAAAGCTTTTAATATTTGAATAAATTTTCACTTTTCATAATAAAATCAATAAAATACTACCGTTCATTGTTTAAATAAAAAAAAATAAATAAATAAATTTGAAAATACTTTTGTATTTATAAATTCATAGCAGAGCATTGAACTTGAATTTAAGCTGATAAGTGTTATTTAATTATAGATTCCACTTTGATTTTAAACCAATTTACTCATAAATTCCGTATTCTTTTCGTTACAGGTGAGTTAAAACTCGATTTAAATGAAATTTTGGAACTTAAACATGCAGGTATTTAAAACTATAAATGTTCGAAGTTTAAAACATTTAACATTTAAAGTTGTTTTTTGCGGTTATTATTTTTTATCGAAATAACTATCAACTTATTGTAGAAACCAACCTTGATTTTTGCAAAGGCAGGTTTTTTTTTAATATCATTTTGTTTTGGTGTATTCAGTTTCTAAACAAAATGCTTTTCAATAAAACCGCAAATAAATTCAAATTGATTTGTTTTATAAAAAAAATCCAGTAGCAGCAGCAATGTTAGCAATAACAACGACTTTAAATAATTAAATCCTAATTATTTAATTTCAAATGTAAAACACATGTTGTTGCCTTCAAATGCATTAACAAAAACCTTTGAAAAACCAACAACATTAAATATAAAATGTATCGCAATTAAAAAAAAAAATTAAAACATTAAAACGTATCAAATACTAAAAAAAAATGAATATTTATTCAATATATTGAAGTTAATTGTAAATGCGATCAATAAACACAAAATGTTTTCTTTTTACAGTTCCCTCACCTCAATTTTATTTCTGTTAAGTCTTAAGTTTTGCTAAAATCAGTGTTGTCAGTTATGGCTCATAAATTTGTTTAAAAATGTTTTTGTTTTTTGTTTAAATAAAAAAAAGAAAAAAAATGAATACAAAAAAACGATAGTGTAAAATTGTCTAATGAAGCATTTTTAAAAATTTTAGAATTTTCTAAAAGATCTACTCAAAAGTTTTTAAATGACACCCATACTGAAAATTAAATTTTTGAATCAAAATTTTAGAGGCTCATAACTCGGAAGATATGGGCGAGTGCAAATTTTTTTACTTGACTTTTTTAATTCTCTATTGCTCCATATTTTTGTTTTTTTTTTTTTGTTTGATCAGAGCTACTTCATTGCTCCAAGTGAGATTGAGAAATTAGAGGGAGGAATGGTGTTTAGCCTCGAGGTACAGGGACCGATCTGGCTTTTTTAATAGAAACTCTTTTGATACTGTGTCTGATCGATTGGTGTGTTTCAATTTTCTACAGCTGATCTAGTGCCTTGACAAAGTTGATTTCAACACTAACACGGACGGATAAACTAACATCGCTCAATCAATGTTGCTATGCATTAGGACTCAGAATATTTATACTTTATGGATGCTGTAAAAATTACAAATGGAATGACAAACTTAGATATAACCTTTTTCCACTTTTCGTGGTGAAGGTTATAAAAATATTGAAGGAGAATTGACCACAAAAATCTACTTTATAAAAAGCCATTTTCAATAAATTGCCTTAGAGGTACTTTTCTGAAAGGGAAGTTTTTTTTAACAAGAAATGAATTTTTCAAGCACTTATTTTTAAAAGTATAAATATGGGGTAGATTTTTTTGAATCCTTCCTTTTAATGTCTTTATTTAAAAAAATTTTTTAATTTCTAATTTGCCCATGCTTCAAAGATGCTTTTTTGAAAAGTACTTTTTATAGATTTTTTTTGTCTTTGTACTTTTAAATAAAGTTACTCTTTTCAAACACGTATTTAAATACATTTGCTTTTAAAATAAAAAATTGTCCTCTGTAAATTATTATTTTATTTTAAAGGTACTTTTACAAAAAAAATTTTTGAGGTACATTTTTAAACACATATTTTGATGCACTTACAATTTATTTTATTTTTCAAAATTTTTTTTTAATTATCTTTTTTTTAACATATTTCTTTGCAAAAGTACTTTTTACAGGTACTTTTACCTTGTAGGTACCTTTTAAGAAAGTATTTTTTTAACATTTGTTGAGAAATGATCAAAGGCCCTTTTCTTAAAAGGCAGCATTTGAAGTACTTTATTTGAAAGGTAATTTTCTAGAAAAATATTTATGAAGTTGATCTTTTTTTGACATTTCTCTTTATGTTCGATTTAAAAATTATTTCTTTATACACAATTTTTTCTTTATGTAGTCTGCAATAGTTGCTCATATTTGATGTATTATTACTTTTTTTATAATATTTTTCTTCGCTTTTTATAACGAATTTTCTTTTTTCAAAAAAGTACTTTCTTAAATTTACTTTTAAAAAGTTTCCCGTTTTTTTCGAGAAGCACTTTTAAAAATATTTCTTTATATCTGATTCTGTTTTTGATGGTTCTTCTTTAGACAGTATGTTTTTTTAAAAGGATCTGTTTGAAATAAACTTTTTTAAAAGGCGTTTTACTTCTTTATTTCAAAAGGTACTTTTAGTTTAATTTTTTCGTGGTAATTTTTTTTAATATACCTTTCGATGTGCTTTGTATAACGATTTTTTTTCAAAAGTACTTTTTTATAAATAATTTTTTTTTTAAATTATCTTCTTTTTGAAAAAGCTTTGTGTTAGAACTATGTTTTTATAGATCCTTTTTTGTAGTGCTTCAGTATTTTTTTTTGAAAGGATCTATTAAAAATGTAGTTTTTTTGTTAAAGCGTTTTTGTGTTTACCGTGCTTTATTTGAAATAACAAAAGTAACATTCCACGCAAAAAGTTTATTTTATTTATTTAACTTTTCTCTAACTACCTTTTCCTTAAACCTCTGTTAAAGATTTACTTTGTATGTTTATTCTTTACTTCAAAAACGAAAAGCGTAACAGTCGTGATGAAGAATATTTCTCTGAGTTTAATTTCTATTGGAAATGGTGTAAACGTTTTACTTTGTAATTCATTATTGTTAAATTTTTTATCGTTTCATTTATTGGCGGCACGTGAAATGATTTATGAACTGTAAAAAGAATATCAAACACATCAATAAAAACTTAATCAAAAACAATTATTTTATTGCCGATAAATGATTTGTTTAATGACGACATACATAAATTATGTTTCAAACATATAAATAAAACAAATTTCATTTTCCATGAAATTTGTTTCCATGGCCAAATTGTTTTTATTTATTTATCTACTTTCTGTTCTTGGTCCCAACTGGTTCTTTTGCTAGCGGGACTGCTAAAAGCAATAACGCAGAATAATCTGATTTGTGATAACAATAAGTATCACACTCTAGTGCAAATTCCAAATGATTAAGATGCCAATAACGACCCAAATGTAACACAGAAACGACAAGAAATATTTATTAATCGTGTTATTAAATTTAATACTCATAATCTGAAGTGTTAGAAAAAGATTCAAAGTATTAATTGCAAAGACCAAATAACAATCAACTATTATTACAGGCGACAAAATACATAAGTGAAGAAATAATTTAAGACAAATACTAAGTAAAGAATGTTAGTGCTTCTTAAAGTGCTGAATATGTGACAGCCAGTTTTAAGCATAAAAAATCGGTGCTATCGCTATCGGGCAACATGTTGACTATTAAATATGTGATTGTTTAGGTGGCCAGTGTTGATATCCCAACCGTTTTAAGTTAAAGCTTCGTACATTTTTTCTAATGGTATATACAGCAGCGCCCTTAACCAGCACGCCGTTATTCCAATAGCAGATATTTCCGCCTGTCTGAAAATCATTTTTATCCCAAACTCCTTTATATAGACTCTATCTCTAACTCTTGTCCCTCCTTTCGAGCCATCCGTGCATATACGGAGTGCTCGAAATAGAAGGGAGTGGCCCTTAGTCAGGCTAACGAGAAATCTCTTTATGAGGGCAAGTTCTGGAGTGTAAACCGTAGTACGCTAGCATGTGTCCATGATCTAAGGTTCCATTTACTTATGAGCTTCAATCTAACTGCCATCCCTTTGGGCAGAAGATCCACGGGCAGCCACTTAAGCATGACAAAAAGCGCCTTTGTCGGCGTTGATCTAACGGTACCTTCTTCAAGACAAAGACATTCGCCTTATTTTTTAGTGTCTTCCACCTGACAAGAGCTCCATAAAACATAATCGGCCTGATTACCCCAAGTTTTGCCAATTGCCCTTTTGCCTGGATTTTCTTTTTAACACAGTTTCTTATCCAAGATAATGCCCAATAATTTTACACAGTTCGATAGATTAAGTGGAACTCCATTCAGTGTATGTAAACCAAAAGAAGGAAGTTTGTATTTCCTGGAAAAGAGAACAAGTTCCATTTTGGTCGAATTAACACTTAGTCCGCTCTGCTCTCCAGGTCTGGTGCTACAGGGTCCTTAATTAGAGCTCCTTAGATATGTAAACTTTTGTAGGGATTTTTTCGTTTTATCGGGGCATAAGTTACCATGCTCGTTAATTGCTTTATCTCTGAGCCTCGTCAAACTCGAACATTTTTTTATTTTTTATTTTTTATTTCGATTAAGCCTACATTCAAAATTTTTAATTGCTTATAAAAGGGCTTTTTTGCCTTCAAAAAGTTCTTGCTACAAACATCGAATATTTAGTGGCTATTTTGACTCAAAAAAAAAAAAAAATGGTAATAATGCTATAAATATCATTGGCATTATTTATCATTCAATCCAAAAGAAATTGGTAATTAATTAGTGCATCCCATGTATGATTTAAAAATATTTTTAAAGGATTCCAAAACCTTTTCCAATTACCTTTAAAAATTATATAAAATGGATCGTAAGAAAAAAAAAAACGTAATTTGTTTATTGGTAAATTTTTTATTGGTCTTCAAATAGAATTCTCATTTTGTTCTTGCAGTTTAATAAATAAATTTCAAATTTTTTTCTGCCTTAAGAGGTGGGCAAATACCCCCTAATTATCTGTATGGGAATTTAAAACGAACTGTACTTAACTAAAGGGTGTTAATCAAGTTTACACTACTAAAGAAAATTAATTTTTTTGATTATTAAAAATTAATTAAAAACAAGCTAAAGGTAAATAAAAAAGTGAAGCACATTATGTGCGGGCAAAAAAAAACTTAGCACTTGTCAGAGGAACCATATAAAAACCAACATTGAAATTTTTGTTTAGTAAAGAAATTATGTGTCCTATAATATTCTTATAAGTTAATGAATTAAGTTCTTTTGATTTTTTTAGAATCATATTTTATTATTTTTATTTATTTATTTTTGCAGAGTATAGTTCGTCTCAGTGTTCTGCAAGCGTTTTCAAAAAGAATGCATGTGTTTAATATGCATATGTGTGTTACATTTACTTAAAAAAACTTATTATAATTTTGAATTATTTCAAATGCCAAGCTTTGGACACGCCTAAACATCACTAAGTAGGATTTTTTGTTTAATTAAGTGCGTATGATGTTGTGGTGATTTGTTTAAAATTTCATTAAGAAAAATGTCTAAGAAAAGCCTTGACGTCCTGTTTGCAATTTCTGCTCAAAAACACATGCACAACACACATGTACGTTAAAAAGTATACAGATTTTGAATATTCGATGCTGTTGCCCAGCAATCAAAATTTATGGCCTTAAATTAATGTGGTCAAATAACGTGGCTCTTTATTGTTAATGGGCTATAACCGTTTAGATCTGAAGAAAGGAAGAAAAAGGAGAGTAAACAGGAATTAGTGTAGGGTGAGAAGAAAAGAGAGTTTAACAAAAATGAAAAAAAGATCGGAAAACTGTTTACAACGAAAGCTTCTGAGGATCCGCCCCGGCATAAGTCGACTGGACTCTAAAGGGAAAATGCGTCACAGATCTTTTCTCGTGTTGATCATTGATTGTTCACTCTCCTGCGCCTGTTGTCTTTGTTTGTGCTTAAATAGATAAGTTTAAGGTGAACTTTTAATTGCTAAAGACAACCCCCATTTAAGTCCCACTAAATTTTAGTAGACGTCTTGGTATTGGCGACAACATCTCGCAATACTTTGATGTTCCATAGGAAAAACTTTCATCGGTTGACAGCCTGGAGGCTTTTTTTCTAATGTTAGCGAGCTTTTGCTTGTATTTGTAGATAATGTTTTGATCAGATTATATCTAAAGTCCTATTGCGCTGACAGGTCACTTCACTTTTATTTCACCTTTTCAACAAAAATTCATTACCTGATGGGTCTTAGGGTCCAGCCTACTTTCCCGTCCATCTCATTTTTTGAAGGTTTTCGTTGCGTGAGCTGTTCTTTTGCAACTACTTAAGAGGTTTGGGGTATTCTCTTAACATTCTCTCCTAATTTAGGTTGGAATTGACCAAAGCAGATAGGAAGAAAGCTAATCAAGCTGAAAGTCAAGTCGATCCACTTTTAGCAAAAAAGCGACCAAGCTACTCTTGATCATGCCTTCTTTGGCACATGATGTTGCGCTGTGAACTAACGTAATTTTTAAGAATGAGATTCTTTCCGTCAAAGCATTTTATGTTCTACTGCTTTCACTGGTGCTTGGAGCCACAAGGCTCTTTTTATGGTCTTATTGCCAGAAAGAGATGCACAGTTCTTGCTCATTTTTTATATAAAAAAAAAATAAGTTATCTCTTCTAAGGATAATTCAAAGCAGCGTAAAAATTGTGGGAAGTGCGAAATCAAAATTCTTATTCTCCTTAAAATGTTTATTGGGATTTAAATACGAAAACACTAGTCTCTACAACTTGTATTACTTACAGCAGTTGACTAACCTTGACTTTTTATAAGTGCCATAAAAAGAAAAAAGCAAGAATACGCAAAAATAAGAAATATCAAAATAATAAAGTTAAATAATAAAAAAAAGTAAGAAAAATATTAAAATTGTTATGGTGATGAATAATGACAACGCAGTGGTCGTATGTGTGGATTTCTATTTCTCTTCTTTTTCATTTTAAAAACTAAGGTTGTTTTATTTTTTATTTAGTCTCATGGTCAATGGTCGTTAAGTATTAACAAGTATTACGTCAAAGCTACGACAACATTTCAAAATGACTTTTTCTACTCAAGTAATTAAGAGTTTGTTTGCTGTAGACTTAAAACGAATCATGAATGAGTAACAAAATGAAAGACAAACTAAACTAAATGCATAGAAATTTTGAATTTTAATTTCAAAAAGTATGTAGGAGCAATCGAGTGTATAAAATATGAGATCCAGATTCCTTTAATTCAAACAAAATTTTTGTGAATATTTTGAATAGAAATGTAGAACACAAAATTGGTCATTAATTCAAAGGTCAAAGAGTTTAAGTTTTAAGTAAGTTTTTGTTTAGTACTTTTAAATGGACGAGTATCATCTCTAAAATTGCGATCGCAAAATCACTTTTTAAAATCGTCTAATCAAATTAACATTGACTGATGAAGCTTCCAATGTACACTACCTAAGGTAGATAGATTCTAATTTTTTTCAGTTTTCGTTAGGAAACGACCGAAAAAAAAATTGTATATAACTTTTCTTTCTTAATAAAAAAATTTACAAGTTAAAATCAGGTTAAGTCGAACTTATTAATTGATTTGTTAAAAAAATCTCCATTTTAAAAAATCTTCTTTTTAAAAAAGTAGTGTTGAAAAGTACTTCTGAATTTATTCTGAAACAAGTACCTTTTTAAAAAAATTAAAAAAGGTACTTATTTTATTAATCTACAAAAGGACCTTAAAGCGTGCGTTTTTAAAAAAAAATCATTGAAAGTAATATTTTCTTAAAAAGATATCATTAAAAACAGTAAAAAAAGTAACAGTGCGGGAAAGCATTTTTTGTAAAAAAGTACCGTTTCCAAAAATTTCTTTCGAAAAAAATCTTTTAAAAAATTATCTTTTAAGAATTGCAGGTTTTTAAAAGGATTTATTTAAAAATACGTTCCTGTTGAAAAAGTAAAAATTGAAACATAGTACTTTTTATAAAAGTATTTAACAAGAAAAAATCTTTTCCAAATTATTAATTAAAAAAAATACAAAAAAAGTAAAAAAAGCAGTCTTTTATATAAGTCAGTTTTAAAAGTACTTTGCAAAAATTACTTTGCAAAAAGTACTTTTCAAAAAGTACTTTTTAAAAAAGTACCTCAAAAAGCGCTATACTTTTAAGGTTTTTTTTTGGATAGCGCTCCTTGAAAATACCTAATAAATAGACATCAAAAAGAAATACTTAGAAAAAGTACCATTTAAAAAAGTATTTACAAAATTAAAAATTTCTCTTGGACATTGAAAAATACTTGCTTGGTACCTAAAAAACAAACTAGTTTTTAAAATTATTAGCTTGTACAACAGTACCTACCAAGTAAAAGTGCACTTGGAAAAACTACTTTAATAAAATAGTAATAATATTCGTTTATAAAGTAAACAACACAAAACTTCTTTCAGAAAGTACCTTTATAAAAAGTACTTTAAAAAGCTCTCTACTTTAAAGGTTTTTTCTTGGATAACGCTCCTTGAAAATACCTATTAAATAGTCATCAGAAAAAGTACTTCTATTTTTTTTTCAATTTTTCAAATTATTTGCAAACTGGCAAAGATTTATTTCATTAACTCTTAAATAAGAAACCAATCTGATTATTTGTTAAATAATTAATTTAAACAGTTTGAAAATGACAAGAGTCATTTAGTACCAACAACCTCAATAAAAACAACAAATACAAACAAATTAAGTTGATATGACGTATTAAGGGAAACGTATAACTTTAATTTAATTATTTTGCAATTTATGAAGGTGTTTCCTACAATAATTGTACCCCTATTTAAGTGGCAAAAAAAAAAAAAAAAAAAAAAACAGATTTAACAAAAAATGTGTGTATGTGTAATAATTTCTGTGTTAATTAGGACGAGAAAACAGCTACATGAAGAAAAAAAAACGGTTTATGTACTTTCGCATCCAAATTGCTCGGGAATGACAGCATGTTATTGTACATGTCGACAAATTAAATTTAAACATGATGTTAAACATGCAACAAAATAGTGACGTTAAATGCATTAAAAACATTTTCTGTCTGGGTAGAGTGCAGGAAAGTAAGCAAAACAAATTGTACATCAATGTAAATATGGAAGCGCGAAAAACATAACGGGAGTGTTAAACAACCAATCATCATTAAGTGTTTAACAAATACAATCGCAAAACACCTACACACATGTGAAAATTGCAAAAAATATATTTAATTGATTTAACAACATTTTACAATTTATTTAAAACAAAAAATTATTTGTTAAGTGCTTTTTTTATAATCTTATTAAAATGTTTTAAATATTTTGTTTTGTTGTTGTTGTTGTTCATGTCAAAGAGCATTAATTCGGAATTAATTACAGTTTTCATTTTATTGAAGTTTTTGTATTTTTTTTTTCTACTTTTTTAATTGTTTTTATTTTTTGTCGCTTAAATAAAACAATTTTTGAATTTATGTTGTTGTGTTACATAAATTGAGTAGTTTTCGTCTTTTAATATACAAAAATAAAATTAAAAAAATCACTTAAATACTGTCAATTTAAAATAAAACGTTCGTTTTCAATATTTGTAATAATACCCAAGAAGTATTAGAAGAAAAGTATTTTTTTGAAAAAAAGTACCTCTGTTACAAAGTACCTTTAAGAAAATTTTTTTAAAAGGTACCTTTTTATAAAAAGCTATAGCTTTGCATTCGTTTGTATTTCCTGAGAATGTCTTTATATAGTAAAAACTATTATTTTGGTTTTTATTAAGATTAATTATTTTTTCGGTATTTAAGTGAGATTAGACCGTAGAAGACCGAAGAGCTTTAAAATTTAAATAATAATTGTAGCGCTTATAAAAGGAAATTGGTCATTTCTAACCACCATGACAATTTAAATAAAAATTAATTGGTTAAGTACTCACAAACAAAAGTACTTTTGAAAAAAATTTAAAATATGTTTTATATTTTTATCTTTCATCATAAAAAGTGGAAAAAGGGTAAAACTAATTTTGTAATTCCGTTTGTAATGTCTACAATATCTATTTTCGACCCCATAAATTAAATATATTCTGACTTCTTATGCATAGCGAAGTCGATTGAGCGATGTCCGTCTGTCCGTCCGTGTTTGTGTTGAAATCAATTTTGCCTAGGCACTAGATGAGCTAGAGAAAATTTAAATGCGCCAATCGATATGACAAAGTGTCGTAAGAGGTGCTATAGAAAATCAGCAAGATCGATCTATGTCCCTCGAGGCAGTGGGCTTAACACCACGCCACCATCTAATTTTTTCGAATCACATGAAACAATGAAGTTACTCCAATAAAATAAAATAAAAAAAAATATATATGGAGCAATAGAGAATTAGAAAATAAGAAAAAAAACATCGAGTGAAAAAATTGGCGCCCGCCTATATTTTCCGAGTTATGGGCCTCTGAAAATTTAAAATTTTTTAAATTATCAATATGGGTAAAAGCTTTTGAAGAGATGTTTTAGGAAATTCTAAAATTTTAAAAAAATGCTTAACCCATTAAGAGCCGATGACATTTTTAAGTAAAATACATCGTACTTAGTATTTTTTATTTATTTTTTAATTCTCTGTCACCGCAATATTTGTTTTTTTGATAGAAGCTACTTCATTAAACTAGATTTGCATACATGGTGAATGGTATATAATGATTCGACGTAGCCAAATATATCACACTTACTTGTTTTAGTACCAAAAAATCTTGTTAGTACAACCGTTTTCACACCTTTTAAATGTAAGTCGTTTTAGATAAAGCGTCGCTTCTTTATAAGCATTTCTTTGATAATCTGGCGCTGAGCAGTTCAGAGAATTTCGAAAAAAAATCGGTGTCAACATACGCGGAAATCTTGAGCGATCACATAACAGCTTTTTATCTGGTCGATTTATACAACATAAAACTGATACATACTAATATTTAATACGCATTTGCTACAATTTTGTATTAAACGGTGTTACCGTTGTGGCGCTTTTCATACTTAATAAAAATGAAAATTTTCTAACAGACTAAATCCAATTTTTGAATTGTGTTTATAAATATTTTTCATAAAGATCAGGAAAAATATTTAAGGAAGTAGTTAAAAAAAGCCAATGGCAACTCCACAGACATCACATGTGTACTAAAGTGTATGCCTTTTAGAATGTGTGTCTTTATAAATTTGATAGAATCGTTGTTATACGTAATGATCTGTAACTCAGTTACTAATGACGATCACAGGACTGAAGAAGTTCTAGCAGGGTTGAGAACATTTTCCACATTTTCGAATTAATTTCGAAGAAGCAGTTAAGTCGAAACAAACAAAAAAGCTTGTTTAATATTGATGAATTTGGTAAAAGAAATCATAACAAAAACAAGTGATATTGAAAATCAGCCAACAGAAAATAAAAAAAAATAAAAATCTGTTCTGATAAGTAGAACTACGCTGGAGAAGTGCACTCAAAGCAAAATATTTTAACTACCATCTCAAAAATTAAAAAAATTGTCTTTAAACGTTTTTACATGCCCGGGGTTTTCTAAACTTTAATGCTTCAGAACCAGAAACATTACCGGACAATTTTTACGTCTCTTTTTCAAACCGCTTCATCTTGTTGTTCCTGGACATAATGATATTTTTTAAATTTGTACAAAATGCATGTGGGCTTTGTGATGTGTGTGTGACATTCTATAATATTCATTTTTAAAATTATCCCACATGTGTTCTTTTTTGTTCCTCTTGTTAAAAAAGTGAAATGCAAATGAATTTATGTTTTTTGCGCGTGTTAAAAATCACTTTAAAATAATAAAGTAGAAAAGTTTGTTGCCATCTGTCACTTATGACGCCCACCACACGTATTCCTTTCTAAATATATAAAACTAAAAATGATTTTATGCTTAAGTTCTAAAAGCAATATATTTTTTTCTCTCTTAATATTCTAATAGATTTATTTTGTTTTCAAATATTTTATGTTTATTTTAAAAACATTGTCACATTTAGCCAACAGAAAATAAACAAATTAAATGTAAATAAAAATAAAAAAAAAACCTGAAGCCAATGATCATTAAGTAATTTTCAACTTACATTTTTAATTTAATTTATTTTTTTTTTTTGTAATAGGAATAAGAGCCAACAAGAATATAAACACCCAATTAAGAAATCTTGGTCATATCTATAAATTTCAGACACTGAGATAGTCAGCCAGTTAGTCAGTCTGCCTGTCTGTCTGCCTACCTGCCTGTTAATTACTTTTTTTTTTATTAAAATTTATCAAAAATAAATTTCAACAAATTTAATTCACATTTTTTAAATTATTCCTCTTGTTGTGTTTTTTTTTATATTTTACAAAATTATATACATATTTTTAAATTTTTCTTTTATTTTTGATTGAGAATATCTTTCGTTGTGTCTATGATTCGTAAATATAAATAAAATTTAATTTCATTTTCACACCAAGTTAAAAAATTTGCATGCAAATTATATTCATACAATAATAAATTTCAGTATAATTGGCTCAATTCCAAATATATGTTGATTGTCTTTACTATTAAACTTTTAATAATTTTTCTATATGATACAGTGTAACACAAAATTTTACGTACATTCGATAGAAGTGGCAAAAACTGTGACACTTTCATACTGTGTGCCTGTACCTTTGTTCTTTTTAAAAAGAAAAAAATTTTTTAAAAATTTAAAAAATTAATCTCTAATTCACGTCTGTTAGATTCGTTTTAATGTCGAATTTTTTTAAAGAAAAAATGATTTTTTTAATCTAACATGTGCCAGGGCATGGTAAAGTTTATCTTCTTTGCGTTAATTGTCAAGGCCCCTGAGCACAGCCATTTGATTAAGTATTTTTTTGAAGCCTCAGCAACAATTCTCTCAATATAACAATTTCAGGAAATATCGCTCTGCATTCCAATTTTATTTTCTTTCAGATTGCAATTTAATTAACTTTTTAATTGATTCAATTATTTATTTTATTAGAAAATTGTTGGTTTTCATTAAATTTAGTGATGTTATATTATGTTTTTAAATTAAATATCTAATTTATTTGACCAATTATTAAATAAAAAAATTTTGTATTTATTTTTCAATAAAATTTATAATTGAAACAATTAAAAATTTAATTAAATTTCAATTTTAAAAAATAAATTATACCTTTAATAGGTGCAAGAAATTTCCTCTGTGTTAAATTAATTTAAAAGATTTTCCTGGGAGTTATAAGCTGTTTGCTTGAATCTCCAATGAATATTGCCGTGGTTGCCAATGTCGAGCAGCTTATTCTTCTTAAGAGCAATTTCTTAGCACAAATAATACAAACGAACTATGAGAGATATTAGCGACTAGTCTAGGTGACCTTATTATTTCAACGTGACAAAATGATTATAGGTTCCAATGAATACCGTTCGCCAAAACCGAGTTGTTTAATTCTGTTGTAGCAAACTGGCAAGTAAATTGACTCAACGACTTCCTGACAGCTATTAAACCAATTTTAGATTACAGGGTCAGATTACAGAAGCTTTATTAAAGACACTTGATTTAGGTTTTTTTTGGCCATCCTGTTCGTGCAGAGAGTACAATATCCGGTATTTATGTACACAGGTATTTCAATTTATTCAAAGCCATTTAAAGTAGTCGACTTCTCACACAGAAACAAAATTACATCGATAGTGACAGCCCACGTTTCGTATGACGCTGACTACGGTTTTGAGTTAAATGTCAATCAGGGTTTGATAAGTAATTACCCTCAGCAAAGCTCTGCGCAAAACATCGTCTTCGTTGATTTTAATCCCGCTCAGAGTACTTAAATTTATATTTGCATTCTTTAAAGCATTTCTGTTTAATAACTTTATTAACACCATTTAAGATTGCACAGAGTCTCCAGCCAAATTTCCAGGTTTACATAAAAGCCAAAAATATCTCCTGAGCTTTCTGCGGCTATTTGCGGCTTCAGTGTGTTTTTCGATGCTATTAGTTTAGACTTGGCATTGTTGCCGTGCAGTAGAGAACATAAAGACGTCTACCCGCAATTGTCTTTATTAAAATAGTTTTAGGTCAATTGATATCAAAATTGCACATAATAGCTATCAAGTCATCTTACTCTCAATGGCTTGGATTAACTTCTCAAGAGCAACTACTATTTTTCGGATAGACGGCTATATTCCAAATCCCATAATCATAATTCCTTATATTCGAACAATGATAAATGCTTGCCATTAGTCGTTGTTGCCACGAATATCCACACGTGCTATTTTATCAGTAATTCGGTTCCCTGCAGCACTAAAGAAGATCTCTGTGTTTGCTTATTAAGTCAAAGGTAGAAAGAGAGTAAGTTTTGTTTAAAGAAAAACATATGTTGATGGCGAGCAATTTTTGTACAGCAAATAGCATCCCTAGTGCAGATGACTGTGATAAGAATTCATCTTGTAAAATTAAATATCAGTTAGTAATCGTTATCAATTAAAAGCCAAAAAAAAAATGTTTCCATTTTTAATATCTTTTTATTCTTAGCTGGGTCGTTTACTTTTATGTGTCACTGTTTTCTAAGGCTGATGCTATTAGACTCCATAACACTAATTTATTTATTTATTTTTATTTTTTTTTTGCCTTAGTTGTGTTAAAACCACTTAAAATAAGTTTATTTTTAAAATAAACACTCAGAAACATTCATGTTTTTACAGGGCAGATAGACAGACAAAAATCTCTACAGATTGTTAATTGTCGAAAAAAGACAAGTTAAAACTTCTATGAAAGATGGTCAAACTAGATATAGAAATACACTAAAAATTGTTTAGTATTTTTAAGATTTTATTTTATTATTTGGCTTTTAGGTTGGCGGTATTTAATTTAATAAAATGCATTAAATGATTTTGTGACAAGATTAAAGTTGGAAAAGATCTACAGCTTAGGTTTAGTGAATTTACGAGTTTATTTTTCAGTAAATTTTTTAATAGTTTTAACATTTACAAAAAATTACATCAATCCACTGAATCTTTTAATCGATATTAATTTTGAGTTTAGCAAACAATACGTTCGAACGTTTTACACTTAAATTTTTAGTTTGTTAAAAAAGCAAAAACATTAAAAAATTATAGGAAAACTAATATGCAAATAAATCATGATTTTTATGGATTTATGACCGACCTACCTGCCGGTTTTCCCCACGCTTTCAAATCCAACACACATTACAACAACATTCCGAATGTTTGCAAAAAATATCTACGACATAAATATGAAAATATTTATTAGAAAGTAAAAAATAATAAAAAAAAAGGAAGACAGAAAACAACGAAAACGTCATAGTTTAAAATTATTGTAAAATGCCGGCCAAATAAAAACAACAACAAAAAAAACAACTAAAAGTTTATAGTTTATGGCGCTAAAGCTACAAATACGAAAACAGTTGGCATCCCAAACTGGCACCCATCGCACACAGCTCAATGGAAATGCACGTAATTTTGTGGCGCAGTAAACAAAAAGCTGAAAGAACCCAGTAGGGAAAAAATAGAGGCAAATTTGAAATAATTAAATTAATTAATTTGTGTATCACCAAAATCCGTTGACGTTCTAGGAAAAGCTATGACGATTTACATACTCGAATTTCAGAGTCAAGATCATACAAAGAGATAAAATTCTTATCGTTAAATTATGGCTCTAAAACAAATTTAAAAATTAAAGAGTGTTAATAATTTACTTTAATTGTGTCTGACTCCTTCAAATATAAATGTTTCATGATATTCTCATTAAATATTTATTATTTTAAACTAAAAAACTTAATGGATTACTGCGGGGAAATGGCCATATGGATATGCTTTCCCCGCAGTAATACATTAAATTTTTTAGTTTAAAATAATAAATATTTCATGAGAATATCATGAAACATTTATATTTGAAGGAATCAGGCACAATTAAAGTAAATTATTATAATAAAGATTCCAAATAATAAATTTTCTTATTAAAGAGTGTTCCCATAGGTGACCTAAATTGACTTATATGAGCCTATTTTTTAAACCGTTATAAACAAACGATGGTAAATTGAAAAAAATGTCGATTGCTATGATCGTTATAGTAACAAGAATTAATATACGAGGGCTGCTATATTATATTTCTGGCCTGGCAACACTGAGTGCTGCCAAGTGCAATCTGACATTTTCATTAGAAAGTTTGTCATTTTTAAGCATAATCGTACTCAAAACGTTATGACGTACGACCATTATTTGTGTTGTTTACAGTGACTTGAAAAAATTAATATAAAAAAAAATTGAATTAACTCGTGAACATTTTCGTGCCATCATTTTTCACAACTTTCGACGTGGATTATCACGACAAGAGTGCACTGATGAACTTAAATCTTTGTATGGCGATGTAAAAAATTGGTATAATGAATTTAATCGTGGCCGAAGCACGCTCAAAGACGAATTCCGTGAAGGTCGTCCAAAAACGGCTGTTGTGCCAGGGAACATTGATGCCGTGCGTGAACTCATAATGCAAGATCGACATGCGACGTACCGAGAGATAGAGACATTCTTGGACATTTCTTCCACCAGCATACATTCGATTCTGCATGAACACCTGGCCGTAAAAAAGGTTTTTTCTTGTTGGATCCCGCACAATTTGAAAGTCGCTCAAAAAAAGGCTCGTACCGATTGGTGCAAAGAAATGTTGCAAAAATACGATTGCGGTGCTTCAAAAGACGTTTATAAGATCGCCATATGTGACGAATCATGGATCTATGCGTATGAGCCCGAAACCAAACAACAATCGACCGTGTGGGTCTTCAAAGACGAGAAAAATCCAACCAAAGTTGTTCGTGGAAGAAGCACTTCGAAGCAAATGGTCGCCTGTTTCTTCGGCAAAACTGGTCATGTGGCGACTGTCCCGCTCGAGCAACGTAGGACGGTCACTTCTGAGTGGTACACTACAATTTGTTTGCCTGAAGTCATCGGAGAAATTCGAAAAACCAACAAGAGAAGACGAATCATTATTCACCATGACAATGCGAGCTCTCACACATCGGCTCAAACCACAGCGTTTTTGACCGGACGTCATCCGCCGTACAGCCCTGACTTGGCACCTAATGACTTCTTCTTGTTTCCGTACATTAAGAAAAAAAATACGTGGTCAACGATTTTCGTCGCCAGAAGAAGCTGTTGAAGTGTTCAAAAACCATGTTTTAGAGGTGTCTCAATCGGAGTGGAAAAAGTGCTTCGACAACTGGTTTGAGCGCATGCAAAGGTATATAAATCATGCTGGAGAATACTTTGAAAAACAATAAAACCATTTTTGATTATAAATATTTGCATTTTCACTATTAGGCCAGAAATATATAGAGCAGCCCTCGTATAAAATAGCCCCAATATGCCCCAATAGCTAATTTTATTACAGGTATATGACCGTACTTTTCAACAGTTGCAGGCAAACTGCAAAAATTTGCAAAGATCCTGCATTGCTAACAACTCTATAACAACAGGTGTAAAATTTGGATTTGGAAATTAAAGGGTGTTACCATAGTTGATGTATGTGGCCAAACTTTTGAACCATTGTGGACAAAAACGGAAAATTTTAAAGAGACCTGTACTGCTAAGTCCACTATAACAACAATTATCCAATTTAAATTTACAAATTAAAGGGTATGCCCAAAATTATTGTAATTTGATCTATATGGTCGTATATTTTGAATCGTTATATACAAACATCTGAAAATAAGACAGAATGTCTACGACTTTATTTGGTATAAGAAGAAATAAAAATATTTTATATGATCACTTGGAGGGTGTTGCATATTTGATGTAATTTGATGTTTATGCTTAAATTGCTGAAACATTATGGAAAGACGGTTGATATTTACAAAGAAACTGTATTCATAGATGTATATTGCCAGACTGTTGTAGACGGACAATTAAAATTAACAATGAGCTGTAGTGCCAAGGCCGCTATAACAAGTACAAGGTTTGGAGATGGAATATTAGGGTTTCCCAATAGTTAACGTAATTTAATGTATGTGGCCATACTTTTTAACTGTTATAGACAGGCAGATGAAATCTGTTTTGAAGTCGTGTTTTTTTTGCAACTATTGTTTATGTAAAATTCTGTTGAGAATGTGAAATTTCAATAGAAAGTGAGATGTAGATTTCTTGCTAAAATATTTCTTTTTACTGAAATTTAAATTATTAACTTAGAATTCCAAGTTTAGCTAAACTGCGGTCAAATTAAGGCATTCGACATCGATCGAAATTTCTATAGAATTTAAACGATCGATATCAAATGTCGTAATTTGCCCCCTGAATACTGTTTTTTTATCTTTTTGTTGTTTTTTTTTACTTTATTCTTTTCATTAAGCACTAGGTCATGTTTTAGAAATAAAAATATTGTTTATTTTATTTTTTTTTTTATTTTATCAATATTTCGCCACACCGTTGGGTGGCATCTGAAGACCTTACCTAGTGCTTAATGAATAAAGTCAAAAAAACATTTAAATTATTTTTTTTTTTATAAAACGTTTTTTTTTTATTTTTATGACGAAAATGTTAAAAATTTTGGCGAAATTGCTATAGTTTAGTAAATTATTACTTTGTTGAATAAATTTATATATTTTCTTTATCAAATTCTAGTTGATTATTTAGTGAAGTAGATGCGTTTCTTAAATTTCGGTTTTAGTGAAATTTATTTTAATTTTTTTCTATAAACAAAATTTATTTTAAGGGCGTTTCTTTTTGGTAAAATTACGATAGTTAAGTGAAATTTTATTAAAAAAAACTTTTTTCTGTAATTAAAAACAAAATTGCATTAGTATGTTTAGAACAAAGCATGTGTGACGCTTAATAAAGGCAACAACGAGAAAAAGCTTTGAAATGTGGGAGGGTTTCATCAAACCAAATTGATATTGATTACTTATAACTTTATTTGCCGTTTTCTTATTCAAAAAATTATTTGGTTAAAAAACATGATAATTTAAAAAAAATTTACACAATTTAAGTTAGACAGATGCGAGAAATGCTGATGAAAGATGTAGAGTGTAATCTTTTTTTGAAGTTACATATAATTTAAAAATCATTTTTCTATTTTATTAAAATAAATAAAAAATGTTTCTTTCTACATTGTTCATTTGTAAATAAATTATTAAAAAAGAAAAGAAAAACATTTTTGTGATATCATCTTTTTATTAAATTTTTATAAAGACATTTTTCCACATTTTAGTTTTATAATTTTCTACTAGGCTTCCCTCCTCTTCATGATTGCTTTTTAAATAAAGAAAAAAAAGAAAGAATTGGGAAAATTTCACGTGAGCCATTTTATTTTCTTTTTTGCTCTATTGTAGTCTATCTGTGTATATTTTGAATGGTAAATGTCACCCATAGTTCACAGTAATAATAATGGTCACTTTTATGTTCTTCTTGGTCTTTATAAACAATTCATCCAGTACGTGGCAAAAAAAAACCACACAGCAATACATTTACAGAGATAAACAAAATTTCCCAATACGCCAGCCTAAAACACACCATATAAATATGTATGTAGGCAGAGAGACGGACATACTTTTGACAGGACATACACAGCTTAACTTTTTTCATGACATATTTTTGTACTTGATTGCACGAGTATGACAAACTATTTAATGATGTATGAGTTTTGGATGTGTGATTATTTTTCAATGGATGGGTGTGGTAGTTCGTTGTCTTTGAAATTTATGTGCTTCATATAGGGTTTTACGAGGGTTGTCTTATAAGTATCTAGCTGCAAGTTTTTAAAAAAATAGATAGATATTAAATTTAAGGAAAAGTAGATTTTTGGTAAATTGAAATAAAAGCTGCTTTTATGGCCGCTTTAATGACTTTAACGGTTCTAAGCATAAAAAAAGGCGTGAAAGCTTTAACAAGAATTACTTTCATATTGTCTGTAACATTTTTGCTAGTTCGAAAAACTGTAAGCTCCACCCCATATTAACGTTTCTCTTTTTTTTATGTTACGAGTGAAGGCACACGTTGCATTACCCCTGCGTTAATATTTGCAGCCCTGAAATATTTTTTTTTATTTTGCCTACTGTTTTCGGAGGGTTGTTCATGTTGCATTTCTATGTATCTGTAACTAATGTGTTGGCTTTTTCAATTATTTTAATGCTATTTGCATATAAAATGTTTCATTATTTATTCTGATCGATTTTTGCTTTTTTTCCTGCGATTATTTCATGACTATTCATTCTTCTACGTGTCTACGAATGAATATGCAAATATATTTTGGCTGAAATTGCAATTTTTCATTGTGGAAAATATTTGTTTGATACAATATATACTGACCGGCCTGGCGTTACCCTTTGACATTTCAATTACGCTAATAATATGTAAATATTTCCATTTAAAATTATTATGAATTTGCCATGCTACAATATATCAGCTGCATTTTGCTTTAAGTTTACGAAGCACATTGAAAAAATGTAAATGTGTTTACATGAAAAGAAGGAAATATAAATTTAATTGTTTGTTTAACGAAGGAAATGATGTGTAATAATGTTTGGTCTGTCCTAAAAGAGCTTAAATACTGTAAACTGCTTAGAAATATATGCGTCCATAGAATAAGCAAGTAAAAGGGCTGCAGATTTCCCATTGAATTGTTTAAATAAAAATCGCCAAAAGAAATTTTTTATTCTACCATAAAATTTTTGTGTTAAAAACCAAAAAAAAAAAATACTTTCTTTTTCTTTAAATTAAAAGTTTTGCTTTGAATTGTTGTCCCAACTCAGTAAATAAAAAGGTTGCTGTATCAGCTGCAGGAATAAAAACGAAAGTTAAAAAAAAGAAAAGCTGTAGTCTGTTTAGTGAAGCAACTCCAATCAAAAGAAATATTGGGGTGACAGAGAATTTAAAAATAGAAAAAAAATTTAGGTACGACATAAAATTTTACATCAAAAAATATCATCGGGCTTTAATGGGTTAAGCATTTCTTAAAATTTAAATATTTCCTGAAAAAACTCTTCATATTGACCAATTTGACAATCGAAATTTTTTTATGAAAATTTCAGAGGCCTATAACTTAGTAAATATGGGCGAGAGAAAATTCTTGTACTTGATGTATTTTTCTTAGTTTTTAATGAGCTATCCGTTCATACATTTTTTATTTTGTCACTAAACTAGATTTGGTTTAAATGATATGGAAAAATTAGAAGCAGGCGTTGTGTTTTGCCCACTGCCTTAAGGGACATGGACCAATCTTGTTAAGTTTAAACAGCAACATTTTAGAAACTATGCCTGATTGATTAGGGAATTAAAATTTTCTGTAGCTCTTCGAGTGCCTTGGCAAAATTGATTTCAACACTAACACGGACAGACAAACGGACATCGCTCTATCGACTTCGCTGTGCATAAGAACTCGGAATATAAATACTTTATGGGATCGGAAATAGATACTTTATAAATTATATACGGAATGAAAAAGTTAATTATATGAGCACTCGTATTGTTAAAACTCTTTTATTGTTTGTTTCCTACTTCGCGATTTTAAATGATTTTTTTTTTTTTTTTCAAATTTTAGTTGTGGAAAAAAATGTGGAAATGTCGTAATGTATTATGACCAGGATTCACTTCACAATCCTACGATTTAATCGCAAAAAAACTGACAGAATTCTTTCATACTTTAAAAATCGTTTCAAAATGTCATCGTAGCTGCCACACTATTATACAAAAAAGATGCAAAAAACAAATGCTTTTAATATTTTGTTGTTGCTTTTTCATCATCTTTAAAAAAATCAACTCTGATCGCGTAGAAAAAATTCATTTTATGAATTATTTCAAAAGATTATAAAATCGTACAGATTTGTTAAAAAGTCTGTCACACACATACACTTTTAATCTACACTATCATACTTTTTGAGCACACATGCAATTTTTGACAGATCGTGCGACTGAGTATAATAGTCAATCATTGCCTTTAGATGCCATTTTTTCATATGCAAATTAATTTCGATTTAATTTTTCTTAAACATTACTAAATTTGCTTGCCTTTCACACTCTGTTATGCTGAAATGCAGCACACAGCAAATTTTTCTACACTTTACAGACTTTTTTATTTTACGCAACGATTTACCTTTCTATTATAAATAATTTACCCTCAGTTGACATTGTTGTAGTTTACTATTCTTCGATCATCTATGGTTCTGTACTGTACGGTACTACACTATTCCGTGACTTACTGTACGGTGCTATGGTGAACTGTGCTGCACTGTCTATTATGGTACTTTACGGTACATTCTGTACTGTACTGAACGATGCAGCACTGTCCCCTACTCCCTACTGTGCAGTTTTCTTGCTGCATTCTCTTGTATGCGGCTGAGAGTAAGTTAAGTGCAGTCTTATTTCACGCAATTCTGTACGATTATACACGGTTTTGTGTTTTAAGGTTATGTACTGTACTGTACTCTGGTGAACAGTGCTACAATGCATGCTACGGTGCTGGAAGGTACAAGCTGAACTGTACTGTACTGTACGGTACTGTACTGTACGGTACTGAACTGATCAGTAAGCTACTACGAGGGCTGATATATATATTTCTGGCCTGGCAACACTGAGTGCTGCCAAGTCAATCTCACATTTTCATTGGAAAGTATGCAGTTAAGAAATATTTGTTTCGAAAGCATTCACTTTATTTTTTATTTATTTTTACTAAAAATTATTCCCGTCGAATTAATTTAAATATTTTTTTATAGATCGAGCTACCTCAACATTTGTGTTTTTAAATGTATTGATTAAAAACTTCTCTTGAAACTAATAATATATCTATTGTAACACCAGTGATTGTTATATAAATTCGTTTATTTGTCTTTCCGCTAGTCTAAAACTGCTTGCTCTACAGAGTCTAAATTTCTCTTGACGGCCGTGTAAACATTGCTATCTCTAATTTCAGGGGTAGTTGATATTTATCGCTCTTTTAATTCTTGAAACTCGATTTAGTTGTTTTTACTGCATTTTGTAATTTGTCAGTTATAAAGCAAATTGACTATAATCTGCACTAACAGTTAGAAATCAGCAAAAAGTAACTTTAGACTTACAAACGAAAATGAATATTTGACACTTGTGTTTGCTGGGTAAAAATTAATTAATTAATGATTAAAAAACTTATTAATTTTTAAGCATTTGTTTATTTACACAGAAAATTGCATATTTCTTAAAGTTACCTACTCATCATTATCATCATCATTATAATCAAAGGCATTGACGTTGTTATTGTAGTTTTCTTCCTACTTTTTCATTCTGTTGTTGTTTTTATTATATTTTATACACTTCATTGGATCTTTTAATAATGACAATGAAAATATGTTTCCTATTTATGCAGATGACTCTACTTACACATCATCGTTATCGTTATTGTCATAATCATAATCATTATCATCATCAGCTTCAGTTTGTCGTCATTTTCATCCATTATTTACAAAATCGTTTTTCATTTTGCTAACAATTTTTTTTTTAATCTTTTCTTAACTGCTCTTTATAAATTTTTTCAGCCCTCTTAATTTGATACAAGAAATTGTTGACGTATTTTTTTCTTTGCTTTTGCTGTTTGCCATATTTTGGGTTGTTTATGAATTTAACGCATTTTTTGCCAAGAACTCTTTTTTATGTATTTAAGTCACGTTTTTGTCATTGTCATATTTTTTTTTTGTCGTTATATATTAAGAGAATGCAAAAGATTAGTCATTTTTTTTTGTACAGTAGCAAGTGATGATGAGAAGTACCGACTGATTGCCTGACTGACTGCCTTATTTGATTTAAAATTTTGATTCTTTGTTAATTTAGCGTAATTGTTAAGGGAGAATGTGACTAAAGTTTCGTAATGAGTCAATTAGTATGAGGTGAGTAGAGAAGTTTTGCACGAGATTAAAAGTGACAATTAGTGATATAAAAGTTTGTCATTAAATTTATAAGTTTTGCAACCCGTTTTGTTCTTATATTTTCAATGAGAATAAATTTTAAAATGTAAAGAAGAAAGACAATGAGTTGTAACGACAACACAGAAGTAACAAATTCTGTTTTGATTCTTTTTCAAAGCAGTCACGTTTAAATCTAAAATTTTAAATTTATCCTATTTCCATTTGAATATTTATTGTCAGAAAAACTAACCGGAAATTAAATCCAAGATGAACGTTAAGACATTGTGATAAACATTGTCATCGAAGCTGCAAATAAGTAAAGAGAAATATGAGAATTTTTATTTATTTTCATTTAAATTTTTACCATTTCTGTAGTGGGTTAAAACGAAGCTTCTTATAGCTTTATATTTTCTTCTATCACTGACTTAAATAATTCTCAGATGATAATATGTTATAAAATAATATTTAAAGCCTTTACTGTTGGGAATGTAAATACGTATTTTAAAATTGTAGCTACACAATCAGTTGAACTAAATTTATTAATTAAAAGAAAAAAACCCACCTAAAATCACCTGCATTCTTTAACTTAAATAATAAATATTTGGCCAATGTTTTTTAATTGATTTTCTACTAACAATCCCTACCCTGTGGCCTGATTTCTCAATTAATTTTTCAATTTACTTTTTCAGGTGTAACAATGCGGGAGAAAAAAGGTGGGGCGCTGCAAAAGCTGAAGAAGAGACTTTCACACAGTTTTGGAAGATTAAGTAAGTTCAGCATAATTTATTAATCCTTTACATAAATTAATTTAAAAAAAAATATATATTTTTCTATAATGTGTTACCCCTTACTCCACTCCTGTTTGCCAAGTTTCTGCCTGACCAAGAACTTTATCTTCAAAGTACCCTCTTATATTTTTTCCTTGTCGCTTCGCATAAAATCATGAACTACACAAATATTAATAATATACTGAAAACTATTCATGGCACTGATGGCAGATATCCAGTCTATTATTAAAACTTTTAAAGGATGTTTGACAAAACTTTAGTTAAACTTAGCTGATGCTACGTAAAAATTTCCTCCTTCCATTTACGGCAAGCTAATAAATACGTGCTTTTATTGTAATTAATTTTTGTATCTTCTCTTACAAAAAAAAAAAAAAAAAAAAAAATGAAAATATGGAAATACGAACTCAAGCCTCAATAAATTTTTTTAATTTATTTTGTCAAAATTTTAACTATTTGCTCGTATTATTTTTTTAAACTTTATCAAGAATTTTTCTTTAAACCTTCTTAATTTTCCATGCAATAAAACACACATATAATAATGAACTTAAGCCTAACTGGAAATAAGTAATTTAAATATAACCTTAAAAAAGTTAAAAAAATTTTTTTTGGTTTTTTTTGGATTTTCTAAAAACAAACTATTTGCACTTCAAGAACAGCTAGAGTCATAATCAGTGTACAAATAATTTCCTCAAAAATAGCTAAAAAATATTTTTGCATTTTTTAACTTTCCTTACAATGCAAAGCTTAACGCCTCCAACACTTTAGAATTTAGCTTCATGTCAGTTATTTACATTAGTTATATTTCTCAGTTGTTGAAGGAAACAAGTATCTGCTTTAAGTAAATAACAATGCTTTCAAGTGTATCTCATCCGATAAATATAGAGATAATCATTTAATACTGATGCCGGTTTTGATTGTGATTGTGATTGAGATTCTGATTGAAATGTACAATTTACAACAAAATCATCAATGTCTTCATCACCATCACCTTCTCGTGGCGCTTAAACAGAACATTATAAACACATTTCATTTTACTTTTTCATATTGATTGAAGTTTGTTGTTTATCACAATCTTGAAGTACCAGTAGACAAGGAATAGCTGCCAGCCATCATGTTTTTCGACCTTTTTTTTTTTGTTGTCTTTTATTTTGTTGCTTGATTTTTTGTTGTGCTCCCTAAAATGTATAAATAAATAATCCGTAGACGAAAAAAGCAAAAAAAAAGCAAAAAAATTCGTCTTGAGCGATTATGTCTTAAGTACAAGAAAACACTTTTAAACAAATGCTATTAGTATCACTTGATGTTAGACGTATACATTTTTTTATTTTTGCAATAAAGATATCAAAATTGTTGTTGAGAGATAAAATTTATTTATTTTGTGTTGTCTTTCGGCGGCCAGTCAGTGAAAAAATCTACAGCCAGCAGTTTATGGCTTCAGGACTATTTAATTTTCTTTACATTAAAAAAAAAACATTACTTTTTCAGTATGTGTCCCTGTTTTAAAACACAAACGCCATAGTTTTTGTTGTAGACTTAAAACAAAGAGTTTTTTCCTACTAAGATGCATTTGATTGTTGGGACCAGGTTCTAGTTACATCAAACATACATTGACACCTTCTCATAACTTGACTTCAGACTCTCAAAGATATTTTTCTTAATTTATATTTCCTTAAAAGCACCATGTAATCAAATACACCGCAAGAATAATAGCTGTCAATAGTATCATACACTGAGAAGTCAAAACAATTAAAACAAATACTACTTTTAATTTTATCACAAGTGTTTAAACATCTAAAACTTGTTAAGCGGCACTTGAGGAAAAATAAAAGAGGAGTAAGAAGAGAAGTAGGGAAGTGACAGTTGAAAATTAAAAATCATTTTGACAGCTCGTAGTGCCTAATTTGAAATTAATTTAGGAGATTTTGTACGACAAAAACTCAACTAAAAAATATTCAAAATAATCAATGGTAAAATTCCTTTAAGGTTTCTAAATTTATAATAAAATTAAACCTGACAGAGTGCTATATTCAGCTATGACGAATCTTATATACCTTTCACCATGTATCGAAATCTATTTTAGTGAAGCAGATCCTATCAAAACAAAAAAAAAAAAAATAGTCAAATATTACGATGAAAGAAAATTAAAAAATAAGAAAAAATAAAATTACGAAGGAAATAAAATTTTAGATAAAAATGTCATCGGCTTATAATGGGTTAAGAATTAAAAAAAAAAATAGTATTTCCTGAAAGACCTCTTTAAAAGCTTTCAAACGATACCCATATTGACGATATTGACAATCGAACTTTTTTACGAAAATTTCAGAGGCCTATAAGTCGGTATATATGGGCGAGCGCCAACTTTTTCATCTGATGTTTTTTGCTTTTTTTTTAAATCTCTATCGCCCCATATATATTTTTTTTTGATTGGAGTTACTTCATTTTTCCAAAAGATAAGGAAAAATTAGAGGCTGGCGTGGTCTCAAGGCCACTGCCTCGAGGGACATGCACCGATCTTGCTGATGTTCAACAGCAACTATATTGAAACTATGTCTGATCGATTGGCGTATTTAAATTTTCTCTAGCTCATCTAGTGCCATGGCAGAATTGATTTCAACACTCACACAGACGGATAGACGGACATTGCGCAATAGACTTTGCTATGCATGAGGACTCAAAATATATATACTTTATGGGGTCGGAAATGGATATTGTAGAAAATACAAACGGAATGACACTTTCACTTTTGTGGTCAAGGGGATAAAAACAGGATTTTTAAACTTTTTGCATTTTTCCTAAAAACTTTTTATTTTTATTTCTTCATAAAACTGATTGGTGACTCTCGTTATCTCCTCCAAAGCAAGATTTCTTTAAGTACGTAATGATTTTGTAATAAAATCTTCTATTCCATAAACGTCAAGAATATAAGAAATATTAAATATTTATTTGTTTCCTCGTTACAACTTGTTTTAAAGATTAATTTCTAAATTTTTAATTCTCTTGTTTGTGTGTTTCAAGGTTCCACACGAGCACTTGTAGACACACAACATTTTTTATTTAAATTTAATTCAATTTTTTGCTTTCAGAGTGATTTATTACCAAATGATATTAATAAAATAACAAAATTTAATAACAATTGTTTTCAAATGTAACAAAAAAAAAAATTACAAAAATATATAAAAAAATAATAAAGCTAAACAAGCTCATGCGCTTACATTTACAGCAATGATTTAACAACAACAACAACTACGAAAGTACTTTAAAATTCAAAATTACTTGAACAAAAAATAAATTCTCCAAGAATGTATGTTGTGGGTTGCTGTTGCCGTGGACCAACTAAATTTACTGTGTTACAGAAATTAAGCAGAGATTTAAAAGAATGTAATATTAAAAACAAGAGATTATTTGTTGTAAATTTGTTTTAGGAACAATTTCATAAATTGGTTGATTCAGTAAAATATAAAACGATTTTTTCTTTCCCAATTCATAGTTTGCTTTTGTTTTTTGCCAAGGACTTTGACACCTGCCAGTCTAATATTTGTTTAGCATTATCTCTAGCTTTAGAGGATAGGAGCTAAGCGGCAGAATTAAGATAATGGAGTCAATCGTTTACTGGGAAAGTTCTTGATTGTACAAATTGGAATTTTAAGACTTGATAGCTGTATGCTTTCGCAAGGGCGTGGGAACAGACATTACTTTTCAACAGTAGTTGTGGCTGATAAAGTTATTAAGGAGGTTTTTAGCATGAAACTCTAGCTTGAAGGTAATCAGAAAAAAAAAACACTTTGTAAGTCTTAAAAGAGGCACCAAGTTATCTTTGTTTTATAAAACGATCTAAATGACTTCAGATCTCTACAGCTTTCGTCTTACCAGTAAAGATTGTATAAATAGTTAGATATCCACCTTTACAACTCTCGTGTAGTGATCGGATTTATCGCTTTTCGACTGCATATAAAAGAGCTAATTGGTGGCAAAAGTTTGTTCAATTATATTGAATAACTGTATAATCGACATTATGTGAAATGTTTATTGTTACCGCAATAGAGCCTGCTCCAATGGAATAATTTAATTCGTTGTAAAAAAGCTCTACTTTTTGCATAGAGATGTATTCACCACTGTATTCTTAACACCGGGTCGGCACAATGCGACCAACATTTCAAAACATTGCATTTGTACGTGGCATCCTCTAAAGTTCTTCTGGCCGTGATCTGAGACTGATCCACAGTCAACTGGTAGCACCCGGAAGGACTACACCAGTGCCAGGATAGTTAGTTCAGGGGCATCTGTTACTAGAGCTATTCGAATCAAGTCTCCAATAAGACTTCGTAAACGGGCCCACTGCCAGTTGCACTTTAAATAGCCGAGAATCTGTTGTCCACTGCATATGAAATGGACACCAAAAACATTTTAGGCAAAAAACAAAAAATCTATAGAACGGTTAAATAGTGAATGAGAGTCACCTTGTGTCACACTTATTGACAGCAGGTAGAACGACACGAGGAGCAAAAAAGGGAATAACACTTATGATTAACCAAAGGCCATCAAAATAAATCAGCATAAAATGGGTGTTGGATATTCAAATAATTAAAACACCAACGAGAGGTCACGCCAACTCGAAAAAATAACTTTCAGGTCCAAAAAGCGTATCCATAGCACTACATAAAAAGTCATAGTTAACAATGAGGGCAGAAAAAAGAGCAGTTGAAATAATGCCTACAGATCGTCCACAAATACTGGGGTCTTTTTTGCCATTTTTAATGTTTGAAAAATTAAACTGATAGTCTACAAAAACTACTCTTCTACCCTTCTGCCCATAATCAATTTCTTCAGTTGCAATGCGACGAATTGCTAAAATAAAGGTCGTCTCTTAAAAATTTAAAAAATATATGAATGAAAAGTCAAGGACTGAATGAGAATTGTTATTTTACTGAATTGAAAAATTTGGTTTAACACAAGGCTTACGTTATTGATTGAGAAGACATCTGACCTTAAATGTATCTTAATTCTCTTAAAATAGATTCCAAGTTTTATGATTTTTTAATAAAATCATTGGTTAATTCATTCCTTAAAAGAAATCTGCTTTGCTAGTGAACATTCTTTATGTATTCATGTACGTATGTTTAAATTACATGGTTTATGAACCTGATAGCAGTAAGTAGAGTTCACCTTAACTGAAAGTCAAGAAAAAACGATTTTATGCTTTTATCCATAATCAATTTTTTTAGTTTCAAAGCAGCAAACTGCTAAGATTTTGTCCCCTAAAAAGCAAAAAAAAAACAAACAAAAAAAAAAATTAAAGTCATGGAAAAAAGTCATAGACTGAATGAGAATTATTCCTTTACTCAAATGCAAAATGTCGTTTGTCAATATGTCTAGATGCTCTTTCAATAGATTTCCAGTTCTATTACTACTATTTCTACAAACTTCAATAAAATTTCTAGTTAATCTATTCTTTTAAAAATTTTGTGCGTTGTTAGTTAAAATTCCCTTCCATATTCATGTAAGTTTGTTTGAACAACATGGTTTATGAACCTGATAGCAGTACGTGTTGCTAATCTAAATTTTATGAGCTTCATTGCCATTTCCATTCATTCGTTTATACAGTTGAATTCAAATATATTCCACATACATGGCGAGATCTATCCAAACCCATGAAACTTTTTCATAAGAATATCTCTAATGATTTCATGTTACCACTATCCAAACACAAATACATATTTTTACAAAAAGCTTCAAATGCTTAAACCACAAAGAAAAAGAAATAAAACAAGAAAAAATGAAAAAAGAAACAAATGAAGCAAACGAAACAAACCAAATTTTGAGACCTTAATGATTTTGCTACATGCCAGTGCCTTGGCTTTTCTTGAGCAATTTTGTTAAAAGTGCAAGAGAAAAAAACCAATTGCCAATGAATTCCTTCCTGCCTTCCAACACCATTACATTATGCCACTGTGCATACCAATAGTAAAAGATAACAACCACTTCTAAAAGCTTAACAGAAAATATTGGATGGTATGACTACTTGCCATCGTAAAGGATTTTCCAATTGTAGTGGATAGATTGTGAAACAGGGTGATGGCATTTTTATATCTTCTATTAATATTTGGTCAACAATTTAACGTTTGATAGCCAAATTTTGAAAACAATGTAGCAATCCCTAAGTAGGAGAAATGTGTTTCCAGGTGGTCTTTGTCACAAAGTGGACAACAATTAGGTGTCCATTTGCTTCTGATATCTCTAATATTTATACAGTCCAAAGGGGCAAACCCTTTATAAAAGACTGTGTAGAACATGACTGAATAACTAAATGAATGAAAGAATTACATTTCGTTTGTATATAAAACATGGCCTGATTGCAAGTAAAATATGTTGCCTAAATTATTAATGAGCCATATGAGAAGCAAACAGCAGCCTGCTTAAATATTATCCATGCCACACCACACCACACCACGCACGCCAAGCCACACCATGCCATCATCCTAAATTTAGTCATGGTGGTTGTGTAGTATCTTTTAAAAATTTATTCTTATTCATTCATGCTGTTTTGCTCTGCATTTTTTTTTTCAATATAATTTTTTTTTGCTTCTCTTAAAATAAAATATTTAGAGAAATTAGTAATTTATGTATTTTCTAATATTAAACAATTTATCAAATAGGTTTAAGCACAAAATGTTTTAGTTGTTCTTTATTTTTTGTGTGAATTTTTTTAAACGTTTTTTTTTTTTTTGAGAACTTTTTTCTCCAATGGGAAAAGTACCCAGATTTGGATTTCTTGGTGTTTTGTTAAAACAAATCATTGTCACGCAGTGTTACATATACAAGTGTTGTATTTTGTTCCTCTTGTTTTTTTGCGTTCTTAAGACAGGAAATGAAAATAAATTACTTGTCTAAACGTTTTAGAAGAAATCTGTCTTTGTTTTTTGTTGATTGTATTTCATATTTTAAGCAAAATGTTGTTTAGAAGAAAAGCTCATTTATATTGATTTTTGTTGTTTGTGTGTCTTGTTGTTTGTCCTGTAGTGAATAAAAAAAAATTGTAGACATTTTTCTTGTTTGTTAATTACGATGATCTGCTACATGAAATTTATCGGTGACACACATTTTCTGTGAAAAGTCATTTGATAATCAAAAAATTTAAAAATTTTTTTATTAATGACAGTTGTTTAAGCAACTCAAAGGGGCAAAAAATAGACCATTAAAAAATGATAATTCTTTGAAAATTATCGATTAAAACAATATTTATAAAGTTTATCGATCACATAAACCTTCCTACCAAAATTAGCTTCAACGTTAAATGACAAAAATGTCGATTATTTATTATCAAAATTAAAGCAATTTCTACGAAGAAAATCGATTATAATTTTTATTAATTTAAAAGTTATCGATTAGTAAACAATTTACTTTATGAAAGTTTATCATATAAAGCTTTTCGTCAGATACTTTATGAGTGATAGTAATTTTTGTAATAACAAAAATTAAAAATGACCAGAAAAAATATTATTTGATTGATTATTTAAAATTTATCGATTAGAAAAACTTTCCCCTATAAGTTTATCGATAAACAAAAAAAATTTATCGATTGCAAAAATATCTTCCAAACAACTCTTTTGCTGTGAAAAATTTAGGAGAAAACATATTCTCCAAAATTTTTCTAGAGAAAAGTTATCGATTAAAATGTTAAATGTAGAAAATTTATAGGTAAAAAGTATCCACACAATTTTATTTAACAATAAATTTTCGCATAGAAAATAGAATAATTGAAAAAAAGGTTTATCAGTTAAAAATATAATTTTTTTTAGGAAATAAATCAATTAAAAAAATTTTCCCGTGAATAAATTTTCTGTGCTAAAATTATCGATGCATAAAATTTGTCCCAATAGACACAATAATTCTTAGCAAATTAACTTAAAAATAAATGTTCCTAAGTAATACTTTTTATTCATATTTTATTTAAAATTTTTCTTCTAAAAAAATTATCGATAACAAAAGTTTCTGTTAAGAATTTTTCTAAATTATGAAATTTTGAATAGCAAAAAATTAAAATTAAAGTTTAAGTTTTGCACCGACTATTTATTTAGGCTGCAAAAATATTTCTATTTAGAATTTATCAATATTTTTTTATTCTTTAAGTTATCGATTGAAAAAAAATGTAAAAAAATGTTTGAAGTTCTTTACTTTAATTTTAAAATTTTATCACTTGTGAGAAATGCTTATGCGATAGATTTCGATTAAAAAAATTTTCCCATAGAGTTTATTGACCAAAGAGTTTTCTTATACTGATTATAGCGATTATAAATATTTTTATTAGAAACTTGATCGATAAAAAATGGAAACGGAAAAATTATTATTAAAAACTTTCTGATAACAAACTTATCGGTTAAACAATTTTTAACTGGCATATAATCTATAAGAAAAATATTTTACAGAAAACGAATAAAACTTTAGAAAATCTTATAACAAATTTATCGATAAAAAAATTTCTTATCAAGAAAAATTTTCCATAAATATTTTTAAATTTCTGATTATATATCGAAATAAACCATTTGCTATTGGAGGTTAGGTTAGTTTAAATTGCATAGGCTTCCGCTTTATGTATACTAGACCGATTCACTTGGTTGCATGATGACTCCTAGGGTCACCGTAAAATCACTCTAGACCTAGTACCTAACCAATTAACAAATTTGCCACAGTTGTATCTTGATATCTTTAGCTTTGGAAACTTTAAACTGCTAAGAATGACCGCCTTGTTTCTCTGTAGTGAACTTATGGCTTCTAAAGGGTTTTCCGTAAAAAATTTAACGATTAAAAATCGCACCAGACGTAATTTCTTAATTAGAAAGATTTTAATTTCCTGAAATATTTTTATTTTTACAGAAACGTTTTCATATGAAAGTTTTCCCATGGGAAGTCAATTTATTTAATAACTCTATTAAAAAATTTGTCTATTAAAAAAATACACAAAAACTTCGTTAATTCGATATTGACTTATTTAAAAAATTTCCTTCTTGAAAATTTAATTTATTGTTTTTTATTTTAGACAGTAAATTAGGGACTGTGGAAGAAAATTTCATTAAAAAAGAAAACTTCAGGAATGCGGTGACGTTATACAAATAATTTATTATAAATTTGAAATGAAATAATTTATTTAAGTTTTTATTTTTAAACTTCCTCAAATTGAAACAATGACATCATCTTAATACGAATTATCTCATAAATTTTTTATCAAGTGACATTTGTGTAAATGATGGTCGGTCATTATCACGTAACACAGATAATTTTTTTTTATTGTGAATATTAATTTAAATTAAAAAATAATCGCTAAAAGAAATAAGTAAATTAAAATTTTATTCCACAAAATTTCGTGCAATACTCGTATTAATAATTTTTATAATAAAATGTGAAAGTAGACATCGTCTTCAAATCACTTTATTTTAATCTTTAAAGCATTTAGAGGTTCAGTAGGCTTGAACTTTCGGCTTTAAATGAAGATTTGCAGTTAAATAATGCAAAAGAATAGGAAAAAGAAATTACTCACATGACTGCGTATTGAAGCAAATAATTCTAAAAATTCAAAACAAAAAAATATTTTTTTTTATCAATTAAATATTGTAAGAATGTAAAGGCCAGACGACCTAAAAAATAACTTAGGAGAATTAAAGGACGTTCATAAGCAAAAAAGTAGAAAACAAAAAACTAGAAATATTTTCCTCAAACAAAACAAGTCATTTCTAGACAATGAAATGAAATGAAACTTGTCATCTTAGACAGAATCTTTTTTAAAAAAGCCTTTATTCACAAACAAAATACAATAACAAATAAAAATGAGAAGACAAAAACAAAAAGAAAACAAACAGAATAAAAAAAATGGTCATTTCTTTAAAACAGAGCAAGACGAAAGACAGCCAGTTTTGAAGGTTCCAATGAATAACTCAAAATGGTTGTTGGCATTATTTTTTATTTTTTTTTTTTTGCAATCATATTGTTTTAACTAAATTGTTTGCAAAGGACTTTTAATCTAAAAGCAATAAATTTAAAAAAAGTCTTGTTTAGAAAATTACAAAAATTGTAGATTTTATAACAAAAAATAGTTACAAGAATACGAGTAACAAAGTAAACAAAAAACAAAATTTTAAGATTAAGGAAAGAATAGAAAAGCTCATAAAATAGTCTTGGTTATTGTAGCTGGCATACCAATCCACCTTTAGGTTAAAAAAAAAACGTCTCTATGGTTACTTACTTCAACTTTTTCACTTTATTGTATTTGTTTTGGCTATTAAGGCCTTAATGAAGCATCATCTATAAACATTTTCAGTGTTTAGCTTTTCAAGTTAAAGGCGGTCAAAGATAACAACAGGGTTATGTTTTTACCCTTAAAATAGTGAACCTTAAAAATGACGAAATGTCCATTTTCTAGGACATAATGTCCATCAACGTGGAGTCATAACATCAATGGATATTTAAGTTATATTTAATGGTATTCGATGTAAGAAAGATGTAAAGGCTGTATAAACTGACTTCAAATAATCTTTGGTGAATGAAGCCGGTGTTATACGCCAGCTAAGTAGACAATTTTTGGTAAGTGAAACTTTCGTTGTTTTAAGTGCGAACATTGCGACACTTTGATAAGTGACACTATGTCCATACTAAAAATGACACAATGTCCATGGACATTATGAGGTTTTCAAAGCGACATAATATCACACTTTTGAGTGCGACATTAAATCCATGAACATTATGTTGGACATTGGACACTATGACATGCCCGCAGAAAAATTATAAAATTGTCCACAACTTAAAATCAAATGATACGAGTACTAAAATTCAATTATTCAAAATCAGAAAGATATCAAAAGCAAACCGTCAAAATTTTCCTTGTTTGCTTGAAAGTCAAAACTTGAGAAGAAGTTTGGAAGAAAAGTTTTTTTTTACTGAAAACTAAAAAATTTCTTAAAAATAAAAAACAATAACTAAGAAAAAACTACTAAAAAAAGACGCTTGAAATGCAGAACAGAGTTACGAAAACTTATTTTTTTTTTGTTTATTAAAAGACCAAGTTAAAGTCACATATCAGGAAAAGAAGGACACTACTTCAATTCGTAAAGAAAGCCAAATGCGAAAAGATGTCCCAAATATAAAAAAATAACAAAAGTAAAAGTGTCTAAAAACAGCCAAGAGAAAAAATCGCTTTAAACATAAAATTAAGTTACAAAATTGTATTGTATTGTATACATAAACCAGGGAGAACACTACATGATTTCTACAAAATAATAATAATTAAAATCGGAAAAAAATGATAAATATTAAAAAAAAAATTAAAACGCTAAAAATAAATTTAAACCATAAAAATAGCTAAAATTTTTTATAAAAGCAGCTTAAGTTGTAAGAAAAAATAAACAAAATAAGGTGACATATTAGGCCATGTCGAACCTTTTATGCCCTCACCAAAGGAAAAATATTTTCTACAAATATAGAAACTTATGAAGATGATTTTGGTGTACTTGCTTGTTTAGTTATTGCATGGTGATGTCCGCCCTCTAGCAGCCGCCTTAGTTTTCGTGCCTCTTGTATCGGGTTTTAATTAAATTTCTTTTTTTTATTTAAATAACAATTTTGGTGAAAATGTGATAATTTATTTTTCTGTAATTCAAAGTGTTTCTATTTTTAAATTTGTAATAAAAATTATTTTTTTATGTTTTTGTTATTTTTTTTTTTTTTTTTGTAATTTATAGTGAAAATTACGATTTTCGACAATTTTTTTTCTACATTTGCGGTTTTAATGAGGTTTTGGTTATGGAAGATTTTTTATTAATTTATATTTTTGTTTAGATAAAAAATTTCACCTTATCTTTTTGTAATAGTAACTTTAAAAAACCAACAACATCTGAGAATGTAAGAAATTAGAGGCCCTTGCCTTATTTGATCATATCTACATTTATGGTTCGATGTTGTTAAATTTCAATAGCACCTCTCTTGAAACTATTGTTGACAGATTGATAAAATCTTCTGTACCTCTTCTGAGGCCCTGGCAAAACTGATTACGAACAGACGGAGATTGTCAAACTGACTTGCCCATAAATATGCATCTAAAATGAGTTATGGTACCGAAAATTTATATTAATGCCCATTGCCTCGAAGGATCTGGACCGATCCTGCTGATTGTCTGATTGATTGGAATATTAAAATTTTCCTTAATTTATTTAGTACCTTAGAAAAGTTAATTTCAACACTAACCAGACGGACAGACAGACATTGCTCAACCGACTTCGTTATAAATAAGAACTCAGAATAATTATACGTTATGGGTTCGGAAATGAATATTAAAGAAATATCAAACGGAAACCAGTAGTGAGGGCTATTAGAAACCAATTAAATGCTCGTAAAAAAACTAACCGCGATTAAAAATTGAAAATTTGAGCAAATAAAATAAGCTTTAGTTATTGGAATTTTTTGAAATTTTTATCTAAATTCTCATTTACTCAATGAAGTATTTAAATATAAAAAAAGGTTCCCTTAAGTTAACTTGTGTCAGAGAATGCAAAATAAAATTGCAGTTTCTAAGGCACTTAGAAGTGAACTGATCTAAAATAGTCAATTATTTCATCAAATTATATATCGTTAGCTAAAATGAAAAACTGTTTAAATGACAAAAATTCAAAAATTGTTTCATTATTTCAAGAAAATGCATTTAATTTGAAGCACAAATTTTAATAGAGAACTGATTTAGATTTACTTCCTTGTAACATGGTTTTTTATTATATGAATTAAAATTTATTTTTGGCTTGAGTTTATTTTTTAATTTCTAAAAACATTTTTTTAGAAAGAAAAATTAATTTAACAAATGTATGCGGATGTTTTCCAAATAAAACAAGAAAAATTAGACACTAGCAGAATGAAATGCAGCATTTGCAGGACCGCCAAATCCATCATCAGCATTCTTCGCATCTATTTAACCAACTAATTTTGTAAATGAGAATACGAGGAATATTCATATCATAATTAATTTGGTTAGACGAAGTCGACACACAAACCAAAGTATTTCTTCACTGTTCTCTTTGTAACCTCTCCTGTACATTTTCATTTTAACTAACGATATGAAGGTAAAAAAAAATGAATCATCTTGTATTTTGCATTTAATACTTATTAAGTCACGTTATTATCTGTCTATAGTTTCAAGTTTTATCATTAAAAAAAGTTTTTCTTATTAATCAAATTACACATTCTGTTGACAAGTTTCTATTTCCATTTATCGCGAATCATTAAAACTAAATAATTTAGACAACACAATACTTAAATAAATCTTATCTTCTGTTTTGTTTTATATTTATTTATATTTTCTTTCTATTTATAGTCTGTGTGAAATGAAAATATCATGAAGTGTGTGTGGTAGTGGTTGCCCACACTTAAAATAGCAAAACATAATGACAAAAAGTTACTTAATAAAATCCCTACGAGAAATTGTTGGCTGATAATTGTTGGACTGTTTGTTTGTTACTGATAAGAGCAGAAGTTGAACTGTGAACACAATAATAATAACAACAACAACATTTATAGCAGCAGCCACTTAATATTTCTGTCGATTATTATTTATTAATGTTATCGTATGGGTGATGGCTTATGGTGCTGATAATATTTAACAAGTTTGTTATTTATGTTGTTGTTTTCTTTCCTTTTTGTTTTTTCTTTTCTGCTGGTCAATAATCTATTATTTGCTACGAAAATTAATTTTTTATACAAATAAATATTCGTTTATTTTTTTTTGCTTGAAGCAAAGAACAAAGTTCTTTGTTTAGAGTTGTGCTTATCGAGCTTAAATAAATTCTAAGGAATAATATTCGATTGTAAAACAAATTAAAGGGCTTCCTTTACATTTATTTATCTTCAAAAAATTTTGTCAAACTTTCGATGAGAATTCAAAAAGTTTTGCAAAAAGTAACAGAATACTTTTAAGCAGTGGCATGTTATAACGTCCAAGGAAATCTTTGGTAAACGAAACCGTTGTTGTTTTAAGGGCGAACATTATGACACTTTCATAAGTGACACCATTTTCATACTAAAAACGACACAATGAAAAAAATTGAATTGAAAAACGCTAATGTTCATGGACGTTATGTCACTTTTGAATGCAGCGTAAAGTCCATAGACATAATGTTCTTGGACACTATGGTAAGCCAGCTTTTAAAGCACTATTCAGCGACTGTACAGCTCTTTCAGCGTCCGCAAAAAGTGACGTTCAAATAACTCTAAAAACCATTTTTTTTTTTTGGTTTAAAAATGACCATTTCAATAGATTCAATCGTAAGCCGTTAATCTATTTCGAAAATAAGCAAAACAGTAATAAAGATTTGTTAAAGTTAAATCTGGCGGGCAAAGTACATCAATACAGTCATATGGGACATTAAATTGTAAAAAAGAAAAAAAAAAGAAAAAGATTTTGCGTGGCTTTCCTTGATGGAACGCGTACTTGACGTCCAATTTGGGCCACTTTTTCAGGCTTTTCTGGGCGTATATCACGAACAACATGAACAGTGTTGGACTCTGATGGTTTATTAGCATAAAATGGTGAGTTTACGTAAGTCCACAGAAAATCACACGACCTTCTAAAACAATGGACAGGTCCATTTCTCAAAATCATCTGATCTTTAAATTTTGATTTCAATAAATTTGGTTGAGGTCACCGTATTACACATAACACGGTTTAAACCACAACTCGCCCTCATATATGGCATCCATAATTTCAAATTAAGAAATCATTGAGCATTGTGAGGTAATAATATGCATCGACCGTAATGCAAGTTTCGACTTGATTTTTGAAAAGACTCAATAAGAGCAACAGCGTGTAAACCGTACCGAACGATGCATTTTTCTGGATGTAATGGAGAGTCTGTACAGTGTGATGGTTATAAGTTTCACTCCATATGCGGCAGGAAATCCGTTAAGGTAAACATAGTCCTTGTCCCTGAACACAAGTAAAATATCAGATTCAGATTTTTAACTGCTCTGTAGCCCAATCCACGAAAGAATGACCTATATGGTGGCCTTGTGGCTTTAATTCCTACACCATCTGGATCCTATGTGGGCGTAGGCCAAGAACTTAACGAAAGCTTTCCAATTAAGTGTACGGACAGAGATCAAATTCCTGCAACCAATGATGAGTCGATACATTTGGATCGTTTTTCACACTTTCATTTATAGCGGTGATATGCTCGTCTCTACAAACATTAGTCCTTTGTCATTCAGAGAAATAGTAAATCTATCGAGCGATGGCTTGCTCAGACGGTCAAGTATATGCGGCATAAAAATCACTTATTGAAGGTTATAAGTTGCCTAAGGGGATGACTAATTTCTGGATTATTTTAAAGTGTTATTGAAGCATCAATCTATTGAAAATAAATATAATCACAAATGTGAAAAAAAATAACTCAGTAAAAGGGTTGACTTGGCAGTTATTTCTTATTTCTTAAATAAAAAAAATTTGCACACGATAGAGTCGTATAAATTTATAATTTTAAAAACCAGCCTCCCGACCTTCAATATTTGTACTGGTTTCATCACACTCTTAGCCACAATAGCCAAACATCCTTCGTAATATATCTGAGGACTTTCAAAAGAATTATGTAAAATTATTTACTCTTAAAACAATCCTACTTAAATATCCATTGCCATGCATCGTTGTAATGCATTCATCACACACATATATATTCGTATCCATTCATATACCTTTTATGACAGTTTGTAAATGAAGTGCATCACACGCGTACTTTCGTGCGTATGAACGTGTGCTTGCACTTGCAATGTCAATGAAGTAATTTTTGTTCTGTTGTGGAAGTTATTACAAAACCTACAATGATGTTTACAAAGTGTGAGAATGTTGACGTGAGTGTACGAGAAAGGCACAGGCGTAAGATAAAACATGTCTTGTTTTTTGTTTGGCGTAAATACTTTTCAATGTTATTTATGTTTTTGTTTATTTTGTTACACAGTGTAGTATATGGAAAGTAGTTTTGTGCTGCTGACAATTTTTTTGCTATTAATATTATTACTTTTTTAATGGTTCTTTTTGATTTTTGTTTTAAATGTTTAAAAATTCTTAATGTATTAAGAAAGGAGAAACTTTAACAACTTAAAAAGGTGTTTTAAAAATTCCAAGTTATTTAATCTTTAACTTTGTATCCTCATTGCTTTCACAAGGTTTTGCAAAAGAACTTTATTCGTAGTGAATAAAGGAATATTGAAACTGAAATCACATAAATCTTGTTCACATAATTTTTTTTTTTAATTTTAAGTTTATTTCTCCTTTAGGATTTGAACCGTGGATATTTAAATGAATCAAAATAATTTAAAAAAAAAATGAAAATTATTTACAAATGTATGCGTTTCCCAACAAAAAAACAAGAAAAATTAGATGCTGGCAGAATGTAATGCCGATGGATTTGGCGGTCCTGAAAATGTGGCATTACATTCCGCCAACATCTAATCTTTGTTGTTTTCTTTTAAAGCGTCCGCATACATTTGTGAATAATTTTTCTTTCTAAAGGTTTTTAGAAATTAAATTATTAAATGAACTAAAGCCAGAAAATAAATAATTTAAAAAATTTTTTTGTTTGAACAAAAATTTGTTTGAAGATGATTTCAAGTTTGATTATTGTTTTAATTGCCCTTATGAATGATTTTCTTTTTTTTAATTTTTTTATTTATATAATTTTTTTTAAATAAAATATTTTGAATTTTTATCATGACAAAGTTCTTTCTCATGCAGCGAATTAGAAATCTAATGACACATGAGTTTGTATCGACTAATAACTCTCTAGAATGTTTCCTCTTGGGGACACGTTTTTCTTTAAGGTTTCTGACTACTTAATATTATTGTTTTAAGTAAACATTGTGGCACCAATCGTCTAAGTTTGTAGCCTAACACAAGTAACAGTTCAAGACTTTTGAGGTCTAAGCAGTGATCTTTCATTTCCAGCATGGACTGGCCAGGGGATTTTCGTTCCATAAAACACAGTATTGTAACAGAAGTCAGCGAGACTAAATTTGGACGACCAAACAGGCGGTACATGATCAAACCATTGCAGCTTAATGGAAACATAAACCCCAATTTATAAAGATTTCAGGACTCTAGTGGCAAATACTGCAGCATATCACTGCATGAATGTAGAGCAATAGTGCTTTTTTTACTGTTTTTTTTTTTTTTTTCAATGTTATTTAAAGAACACGCTACATAATAAGACACTGCAATAAATGAAACACACAAAACAATTTATTTTGTATTGACTCGCATTGTCAGCTCATAAGAATTCAATTTAGGTTCAATAACTGGCTGGGGGGCCGCCTGATTTAAATTTCATGTTTTATTATGTATTTAAATTTATATCGTTTTTTTTTTTTTTTTAATATATTTTTAGAAGATTTTTTATTGTTGTTGTTGTTTTTTTACACCACAACAGGAGACATCAAATTTTAAGCAAAACACATATATGAGTGAAGGTGGTGACTGACATTGACTTTGACCATGACTATCACTATGAAGCGTTGAATGAGTTAATAAAAATTATAGTGTTAATTTTTTTTTATAATTTAAAGGAAATTAAAAGCTTAAAAAAATAAATAAATAAAAAAATAATCTAAAAATAATTTAATCTTTTATTTTAAAGAATTAAAATTTTTCTTCATTTTTAAATTTTGCTTTCCTTTTTTTTAATTATTTTTTAAAAACCTTTGAGCTGTAAAACTTAATTGTAACTCAGAATTTTACATTTCTATTTTGTTTTATTTTTATGCAAAATTTTGCTGCAGTTGACACTTTTGTTGTCAGTGTCAAACAAATATTATTCAAACATCCTTTTTGTACAGGTGTTTTTCTTTGTGAGTGTGTTTATTTCTATTTCCATTTATGAACAAAAACAGAAGAACTGGTTCAAGGTGTATTTTTGTTTTTGCATACAGATTCCTTTTCATCACACGAGTGTGTATTACTCGCACTTGTTTTCTGATTTTTCACTTTTTTTCTTTGTATCAGGTTGTTGGAGCTTCCGGTATCAGCATCTTTTTCTTCTTGTTTTCAAATGTTGCCTATTTTGTAGATATAAAATGAATTTTTATACACATTAATGTATTTCTTTTGAGTCCTTTAGGTATAATTTATTAAAAAAGAAACACTAAGTTGCGAAAAAAAAACTGCCTTCAGAAACTGAGTAGGGTTGCAAAAAGTTTGTGAAGCTTTAACTGAATAATTTAAGGATTGAAATAAATATTAAAGCAGAGTGTTTTAAATTAATTAAAATTTACTTTTTTGGTTTAAAATTCATTTGTTTATTTAATTTTAAAAATTTTCAAAAGAAAAATTATCTAAAAATGTATGCGGACGTGTTCCAATGAAAACAAAAAAATTAGAAGCCAGCAGAAAACAAATGTAAAAGATTAGATACAGAGAGAACAAAAAAAGAAATGCTTTGGGTTGTGTGTGAATTTCTATCTACCTAAGGTAGATAGATGCGAAAAATACTGATGAAGGTTGCTGCGATCCAGAAATTGCAGCATTTCATTCTGCTGGCCTTTTATTTTTCTTGTTTTCTTTGGAAAACGTCCTCATATATTTGTAAATAATTTTTTTTCTAAAATTTTTTAAACATTAAATAAATAAATGAACCCAAAGCCGAAAAAGTAAATTAAAATTCATTTCTAAAATTTTTTAGAAAGAAAAGTGTTTTTTTTAGTAACCGATGGCTCAAATAATTTGTTTCTTAATAAAATTTTAAAAAATATCGAGTCTCGTTAACTACAAAAGAACTGAAGAAAGGATTGACTGTCGGACAAGCTGTGATATTACGTGAAAGTTTTAACATTTATGATCAGTATACTCTGGCGACTTGCAATGAAGAGTTTGACGCTTAAAACCCTACAAAATTATCAGCCATCTGTTAGTCAAAAATTCGCTTTACTTAAAGATGAAAAATTATGTTTAGTGATGATCAGTGACATATGGTTATCAATGCTTAAAAAGTGGCCATAAAAATTTATATGCATTTCGTTAAGAACAGTTACGAAATAAGTCTTTGAGGTAGAAAGTTATTTGTTATGTTAATTTGAGCTATTTAAAGTTTTGCCGGGATTTTAATTTTGACTAGTCGTGCCGTATGGCACATAGCGCTATCCTGATGTGACCAAATCTCGCATCAACCACATCAAAGTCATCTGCAAAAAATCATTCATCATGGTTCGCTAACGATCTCCATTGACTGTATATCAAGCTCCTGCTTTACCGATACCGCCAGCATATAGACCGTATCAAACGGTAAGTTTTTCTGGATGTAATAGAGTCTGTTGTATATTGGTGTCACTCCATATGCTGCAATTTGGTTATCAACAAGCCCGTAAAGCCAAAAGTGAGCCACACTGTTCAATGTAATTTTGTGATAAAACAAAGTTGGGGAAAAAATAGCGCATATAATGGTTCAGTGGTATAAATTCCTCCACCAGCTCGGCATTTGATAGATAAATCTTCTTCACTTTTCCGAGTACAGTGGCGAAAAACTCTTCAGCATGCACAATCATGCACCATGCTAAAGTAATTACATCTTAAAAAAAAGTATGTGATGTGAAATCTATCTACCTTGCTTGGTCAGATGGATTATTTGATGTGCAATAAAAATCACTTATAAACGACTAAAAATAAAGTGATTGGTGATTGATTTTTAAATTAAATCTGAATAATTTGTTGGCGTTTTCAAGTGTTTCCATTGAAAATTTAAGTACGCCAATCGATCAGATATAGTTTCGAAAATTTTGCTATTGAAAATCAGCAAACCATTACCTCCTTCGAGGTAATGGGCAAAACACGCCTACCTCTAATTTTTCCATATCATTTGGAACAATAAAGTAACCCCAATCAAAAAAACAGATATATGGACGATAGAGAATTAAAAAATAAGAAAAAAAAACATGCAGTGAAAAAATTGGCGCTCGTCAAAAATTATTGAGTTATGGGCCTCTGAAATTTTCATAGAAAAGTACGATTGTGCAAAATATTTTTTAAGATAACATGGGTTCCATTTAAAAGCTTTTGAAGATATCTTTCTAGACTTGCTAATATTTTTTAAAAAATGCTGAACCGATTAAGAGCCGGTGACATTTTCATGTATAATTTTATATAGTAATTAATTTTTTTTTTTTTGTTATTGGAGCTTCTTCACTAAACTGGATTTACAAACATGGTGAAGGGTATAGAAGATTCAGCGTAGCTTGTTTTATATGGTATTAAAAATGAGCTACATTAAAAAATATCAGAAAATACACTTAATTGGAAGTTTTTTTCTCTACAAAGTGGCCACATAATTAGAAATTTTATGCTACCAGATCAGTCGAATTGTTAGAACATCCGTGCCAGCATTAGCAGTGTGGCATCACATACACTGTTTTACAGATCATCCAACTTAAATGCTTCAAAAGGCAGCTTTTTTAGGATCACTGTAAATATTGCGTACTCTGCCCGTGCTTTACATTAGAAAGAAAATTATTTTCTTGTAAAAAAGTTATAAAAGCTTTACACATAAAAAATCTTCAAACTTCGCCCTTAATTATTGTATTTTATTCATAAACTATGTATCACTTTTAATAAAATTTTATTAAAATATTGCTTTTTTTTATCATTTTGTCACTCGCTGTATTATTTTTATTTCAACGCATTAACATTTCAATTAAACCTTAATTCATAACTCCTCACGGTAGAATTGTAAATAGAAAAGAAATGAAAAAAAATATTTTGCATGTTTTTAAAATATATTTTTTCCACTTTCGTACCAGTTTTAGATTTTATTTGTTGAATAGAATTGCAGTTTTTAAACTTTTTTTTTCTTTTGAAAAGTAAATAAAACTTTTTTTGTGCCTCTTGAAACTTTTCATTATTAATAACAGACATATTGCCATGATCTTATTTCAAAAATAATTTTTGTGTGTATCTGTGACTTTATGTCTCGTGACAAAAAAATTTAGTGGCCCTTTGGGAGGCCTTTTAGTTTGTAACAAAATATTATATTAATTATATATAATTATATCACAGTTCATAAATTTTAATCTTTCGTCTACTTGCCGGATTTTTTTTTTACTTTAAGACAGTCAGACAAAACTTGTGTTTCCTTGTGGTGGATCTCTGAAATGGTGCGAAAACTAACAACGTTTTGCTTTAAAGTAGAATCTAGCGAATGTGATTTTTTTTCCTGTAAACTCAGAAAGACTAACCACTGCGAGCTGAAGGGATTAATCTTTGAGAAGATTTTCAGAAATACAGAAATGGCTCTACTTCGAATTTTATAAGATCGGAAAAGAGGGCGTAGAAAACCGTCTGAACACAAAAGATCTGGCTTATTAAAGCAAATCCGTGACTTTACGTGAACCCACAGGTTATAATCAGGAGTTGTCAAATCGCAAGACCTTAGAAGTCAATTGTTAGGTCTATTTCTGGAAATTAACTAATCGCCAATTTTTTTTTTTTGTTATTTTAATAAGTCAATGGTAGCAGTAGCCGTATGGAACGTATCGTCCTTCCATTGCAACCATATTTCACCCGGACTAATGTCATTTTTAATCAAAAAAAGTCATTGATCATGGTTCTTTAACGTAACGCGACTTATGGATATAAAAAATACTCTGGGGTCTGTGATTCCATTCATCATGATTCGCTAGTGAATATTTTTTTTTAAATTAATTATGACCAGCATAATTAATTTTGCCAGAACTAGGAAATTAGGTTGATGGAAAGGGGATAGAGGGAGTTGTGCTTGTGAACATTTGATTTGAATCTTTGCACATTGAAAGTGGCAGGACAGACCTCTGCAGGGAGTTTGTTCCACATACAAACTGTTCGGCTAAAAAACGAATTTTTTCTCTAATGCGTTGTGCGATTTACTGGCCAATCGACCACAAAGGAATATTGATCATAGATCTATGAAAAGTATTCAAAATTTAAGCTTAAGGCCTGTGTCTCTTAATGAATATTTTTTTATGACTCCTTTTGCATACAAAATGGTTTGAACTCCTGTAAAAGGGAATGTATAGAAAAAGTTATCCTGGTCGTATTTTACTACTACTTTTGTGGAATTTTGTTACATTTTTTTTTTACTTTTTCTCTTTTCGCTCGTACTAAAGCAGTCAAGCAGTCAAAAAATATAAAAAGGTTAAGTTCGCTTTAAATGTTCAAAAGTTAAATTTTACCATTATTTTTTTTTATTTAACTAATTTCCCTGTAAAACTCTCAAAGGAGTTGTTACAATTTAATTAAAAATTGTTATTTTCAATGCTGCTAATTATTTCTGTTGGCAATAAGGATTTTTTATAAGCACTTGTCGTAGTAAAGTAAGCTAATAAACTTTTTTTATCCGCTTTAAATTTTTTTTATTCAGTTTCCACGTGAGGCAGCTTCTTCTACCACTGTCAGTATAAAAAATTCTATTTTTAAAGTAACGGGGTCATTTCTGTAAATGAAATATTTTGTTAAATGTTGTTATTGGTGTTGAAATTATTCGATATGGAATATAAAACACCTATTTTTGGTATTTTTGTCTGTCCGTCTGTCTTTCTGCGTTCCTATCACGTTAAAACTACTCAATGGTCCCTTAGAAACTTGGATCATATACAGAATCCTTTTTTTTGTTGTAGCGGTCTAGAAAATGCAGCATTACATTCTGCTGGTGTCTAATTTATCTTGTTTTCTTTAAACAACATCCGCATACTTCTGTTAATCAATTTTTCTTTGAAAAGGTTTTTAGAAACTAAAAAAAATGAATTCAAACAGCTCAACTTCTAATTTATAAAAATTAAAATTTTACTTATTTTTCATAAAATAATTTAATTTTTGTAAATGGAAAATTTTTATTACTGTCTACAGAACTCGGAAATAAACAGATAAAAACACATTTTTCTACATTTAAATTTTAATAAAATTGGAAATGCAGACGAAGTCATAGGCACTGTTTGTACACAATATATTTGAAAATCTTGCTGACCGTTTCCCAGTCCACACATTTTTAACAAAACTATTTGCTTTGTTTTTAAAGAATAAATGTTGGCAACTATTATTAGTTTTATATGTTTTTATATTATGATTTGAAAATATTTATAATGAATTCAATTAATAGCTTAATAAGAATAATTTGCAATTTTAATTTCAATTAAATAAATAATTGCAACAATTAAAAATTTAATAAAATTTTAATTCGAAAGCAAATTAAATTATTTATGTGCAATTTTTTTAACTTTCAAGTCTCTCTCTGTTATTTATTAATAATTTCCTTGCTGGTGGGTTTCCTCTCTATTTCTACAAGTTAAGACCTGACTACAAACTTTATCTTCAATCTATCCCTCAAAAATTTTGCGGTCTCAGTTTGGTGATACAAGATTACGGAGGTAACTGTAGTAAATTTATTAATATAATAAAAATTGTCTTTGCGAAGTTGTATCATCTTTACCTTCGGACAGACCCGGTCACAAGAAAATAAATCAACTGAAATCTTTGACTTTGCAATGACTTATTGACTTTTCCCCGTATAAATATTTAAAGATGAGAACCTCTCACCTTTTAGTTCACATTTTTTCACTTAACTCTTTTGATGTCATCATTTTGGGGAACATGTAGTCGTATCAATCAACATAATTTTTCCTTTTGTATTTTGCATTTGTAATTTATACTCCATTTCAATTTTACTTTCACAATCATATTTCATCCCATAACAGTCCCAGAGGAATGATACGCAATATACAGTTTACTACGTTACTCCCTGGCTGATATTCTGCTGTCACTCTGCTGCAAGCAGTATTAACTATTGTGTGACAAAAAAAATTTAACTTTTCTCAAAACAAGAAGTAATTTTTGCAACATTTGACATTTTGGGAGGCAGAAATAACAAAGCGTTGTAACAGCGACCAGTAAAAAGTACTCTCACATTTCAACGCTTTGTTGACTTATGCAGAATACAGCGTTTGGGGAATCGATGTCAACATGCTCGTCTTTTGCTGTAAAATGACAGTGATTCCTTGATGTGAGTTTTAGTATTTTTAAGCCTTTTTAAGGCGCGTGCTTTTTATTCAATTTACACAACTTTTGTTAGTCCAACGTTTTTGTTGTTAGCTTTTTTCCAGTTTCCGTTTAGGTTTTTAATTACAATTTGTTTATGAAATAAACATGGCCTTTTCAGTTGTTCTATTTGCTTTATTTAACTTTTAATCGTAACAAGTGAATTTAATATCACAAAAGTTTTATGTTTATTTTAATATAACATTTTAAAAATAATAATAATAAGCGTTGAATTGGAATGTTACGAGGTGTGTTTAAAAATTAAATTAAATATTGAAATTTTGTGCGTTATGGAGATCGTAAACAACATTTTCTTGTGAAGAGTGGCATACACATCTTTTTATTTAAAAATCAAAGTTGTCTTTTATTTTAATATTGGGGCCAAGTTTATGAGTTGAAAGAGTTGGTCGGGGTATGTAAATGTACTTGGACAAGGGGCTTGGTTTTAGTGTTATTCCCAAGTTCTCATTCTATGACCCACTTGCTGTAGAATGGATGAGTTTGGAAATATTGGAATTTTTAAAACTTTAACCTGAAGCAAATAGCACCTTTTGCCTCAAGTTGCGTGGCCTTAATTATATAACAAGATTTTAGTGAAGTTTCTTAATTTCTATGGGATTTAAAAATTTATTATTACTTACTTTACAATAGTTATCAGTCGGATTTTTATTTCGAATGTAAAATTTTGTGGTTTTCTTTTTTTTTTTTTTTTTTGATTGCTACATCCTTCTTTAGCACTTTTGTACCTTTTTAGTCCCAAAAGTGAACGTCATGTCTATAACAATGTTTCGAAATATTTTTGATTATCACAAACATTAAAAATGAAAATGCGAACTTGAGCCTGACTAAAAGCAATGCACAATGGGACAGAATCAAAATATTTTGGAAATAAAAAAGTTATTTGTAAACCGCAATGGCGATTGATACAGAATTTCAATCGAGCATAGCAGAGGAGCAGTTGAGCTTCCAGGGATGGCGCTATGTGGTCTTAAAGTTGGGTACCTCACACCTGCAAATTTTTCCAATGCAAATAATTTTTGTGTGATTTTTAAAAATTATATCTTACAAGCCTTAGTCTTTTAAATGATCGAGGTATAACCATTTTCAAATTAAAATTGTTTTTGACACCTTGGTCCAATTTTGTTTAAAAATATTGGCTACAATTTTCAACAAATTTTCTTGAATGTTTTTGTAGTGAGCGAGCAAAATTTAAAATATTTTGGGAAAAATTTGAAGGTTATATCATTATGTGGCAACGAATCGCTGACCTGATCTGCCTGAGGCGGAAGTAACTATGCAAAGATTCAATGAGTTCGGACTAAAAATTTAAATTTATTTCCATTTTAATCCACTACTGCGCATCCCGCCTTTGACTTGGCACTACAAATATTTAAAAATTTAAAAAGTATAATTTTTTGAACATTCCTCGCTTATTTTTAAGCTGCAACAAAAAAAAAAACATCGTTATTGCACTTGAAGATCTCTGCAACACAAACTTAAACATCTTTTTTTTTTGTACTTCCTAAACATGTTTGCCATCACCCACAGACAATTCGCCAGACACTTTAAGATGGACAAGTGAAAACCAACACCACATTCGGTTTAAAAAATATCATAAAATAAAACATTTTTGTTTTTCTAAATAATCTTTAATGCTCACTCCTCCGTTTATTTTAAGACTGTTATACAACTTTGGTCATGGTTTTATTTATTTTTGCTTTTTTATTGTTTAGTTTTTTATGTTTTATTTCACTTTATATTATTTCTTGGATTTAATGTTTTATATCTTTTGTACGTCTTATTATTGCTAGACGTAAGACTCTTTTTTTATGTTGAAAACAAAGAAAGAAAAAAAAAATTAACAAGAAAAAAATGTGATAAAAACACAAATATTGTTTTCTTAAGTAGCTGTAAATTTCTTTTCATTTTCTAGCATTTTCATGCCACAAACATTTTATTTACAGTCGAGGAATTTTAATCGTCAAATAAAACTATTAAAGAAATAATGTGATATATATATTTTAAAACGCCTTTAATAAAAAAATCTTTACAAAAAATTATTATTAAAAAAAGTAAGCAGAAAAATAACCTTTAAAAAGTACTTTTGTGAAAAAGTACCTTTCTGAAAAACTTCAGAATTTTTCAAAAAGTACCTTTGGGGAAAACTACTTTGTCATTAGAAAGAGACTTGTTTTAAAAATACTAGTATTTTTTAAGTACCTATGATCTTTTAAGCAAAAGTACTTTTGAATTAGTACTTTTAAAAAGTACCTTAAAAACCTATCAATGTTTTTAAAAAAGTATCTTTTCAAAAAACCATACTTTTGTTAAATAAGTGCTTGAGAAAAGTACCAAAATAGGGCCACATATAAAAAGGAACTGCCTTGAAGTACTCTTTAAAAAAATATTTTTTACGGTGATCTTTTAATAGTTCATTTTGGAAAAAGTTTATTTAATTTTTTTTATTTGTTGTGAAAAGAACCGTTTGTAAGAAAGTACTTTTAAAAACGTTATGCTCTAAAACAGGGATTCTCATCAAATTCCTGCTCACGGACCCCTAGTAAACTAATTTTTTTTCCGCAGACCACTCTGAAACACAAGTTCAAAATAAAACTTTTAATTTTTTTGAAAACACTATTTTTTCGGTTCTTCATGCGGACCCCTTCGATGGTTGCTAAAGACCCCCTGGGGTCCACGGACCCCCATTTGAGAACCGTTGCTCTAAAAAAACATAATTATGAAAAATTCTTTTTTTAAAAAGTACCTTTTAAAACGTTTTTGATTCTTAAAAAATTTACAATATAATTATTTTTTGATATTCTCTTAATTTATATTACAAAACAGGATTAGTGCGTGGAGAGCACGCTTTGAATAAAAAATTCTTGCTTTAAACTTTAAAAACTAAATGAGAATTATTTCCTTTATTAAAGAAACATTATTGCTTCTTGTTAAACAAGAAACATGGTGACCACAAAAGATTCTTTTTTTTTCTAAATGTTCCTTTTTATAGAAAAGTATATTTTAATAAAAGTACCTTTTTGAAAAGTACCTTTAAAAATATTCGTTAAAAAGTACCTTTATTTATAAAGAAGCTTGTAAAAATATTATTTTATATAAATGACTAAAAAGTACCTTTCTACAAAGTACACTAAAAAAAGAACCTTAAAATAGTCCTTTTTTTATAAGTTCGCTTTAACTCTCTGATCAGTAAAGATCATTTCGTACATTTTACTGATATTATTCAAATTCACCCGATTTCTGACGGATCTAATATAGAACTGCCAGAGACTTTGTGTTGTCGCGTTTGTTTTTTATCAACTAAGGAAGTGCATCACTTAGCTTAACTACCAATCATCTGTAAAAACTTGTATTTCTCATTAAATTATTTTATTTTTAAAGCCTTCGTATTTTGTAATAAATTAAAATTTTTCTTACTTTTCTTTCCAGGTAAGTGGCAATTTTCTCATTTTCTTTTTCAGGTATTTACATTTAGAATATTTTTAATTTTAAAATTTTTTACTAACGTTTACTTGCTGAGCTTAAGTTATTGTATCATGTTGCAAACTGCATTTTTATACAGCAGCTCTCGTACTTGTTTTAAATATTAATGCATTGAAAACAAACAACAAAAAACAAAACCTTCAAGAAATAATAAAAAACAATTGTATCTCATGTTACTTCTTCCCACTCTATTTCTGTTTTTAATAACGACTTAAAATTGCACATTTCTTTTATATATTTTTTATTATTTTATATTAAATACATTTTTCGTTTACTTTGGCGGAGCCAAAACAAAAACACAATAGCAGTGGTAGAGAAAATAAAGAAAAAAATCTTAATTTCTTAACATTTAATCTCTTATTGTGCCAGCTTATCGTAGATTATTTATTATATGATTAAAATCCGGAAAGTGATTGTAATGCTTAGTTAACTCAAAGAAGTAATGCCCTGGATCAATGCCAAAATATTTTTTAGAACTTGGAAATTTGTGTGTTTTTCAAAACATGAACAGAACAGTTATTATTTTGTGAAAATATTTTAACGTTTTATTTACTGTTTGAGATCTTTTAAATGCAAACCAAAACACGTCAAGTTTTATTATCTTTCATATGGCTTTATTTATTTAGATCTAAAGATTAAATTTACAATGACGTAAAAGCCACTGCCGCGCCGCTCTCGACTCGTTCTATATTTGTAGACGATCTTAAACGTCAAAATTTTACTACTATGGAAAGATCTGGCAGCTTTCTCCTCTAGTTGTTTCATTTATTATATTTATATGTGGTTTTTATCTTAACAAATGAGAAGCTACAGTTTCAACTATTTCTATATTACCTTTTTATTTTTAATTTTCGAACTTAAAACTTTTTCTGTTTAAAATTTGTAGGTTGTAGACTTTGAGTTGTCTTACTTATTGACAAAAAAGGGCGAAGGAGAATCCAAGTTAACATTTTATGATATTTGTCATGAATCAGCCACATTATATATTTATGAGTGCAGTAACTGACTGAAAATTAAAACCTGCCAAGATTTGTTCTAGCGTGTTGTTACTTACTCAGCTCTGTTATGTAAAATGTACAACTGTATGCAGCTGCAATACATTTTGTAAGTGCGATTTCCATCTATAAACGATTAAAAACGTCTAAACTTTTTTACTAGGGAAAGATCTGGCAACTTTTTTTTTAATAAAATATGCTGAAATTTTTGCTTCTACCTCATAAAAAATAAAAATAAATTCTATGTTCTTTTTTAAGTATTTAAAAATATCTCGAGTAGAAGAAGGACTGCAACAAACACATTATTTTCTATTATTAGGTGATTTTTTTAGTCGAAAAGGCTGGTTTTTAATATTGTATCTAATTAAAATAATTTTGAATGCTTAAATTTTCTTTTTGCCCCTTATTTTTCAGTTTCCAATAATTATTTGAAGACATTGCTTACCAACAAGTCTAACGAGGAATTCCATGTATGTAGCAGACTTAACCAAGCGAAGCTGTGCTCTCTGCGCTGGGCTCTCATGCTTTGGATAGGATAAAAAAAATGAATTGAAAGAATTTGTTTTATTGTTTAAAAACCGCTACTACTTATTTTAGGAAAAATATCAATTTTTTATTCCTTCACAAATTTTTTATTTCTTGATATTTGATATTTAATTTCCATCCATTATCTATCCATCCTTTTGTCTGTCTGGTGGCAATTACCTCATTCCGTTTACAATCATATGCCGAATTCATGAAATTTAATTTCTAACAAAAATTCAAATAAAATATAGAAATTATGTTAACGACTGTGTGACTGTGTTACGTAAGCCGGCTACACACAAACACATACACTTCCGTTTAATGAGATTTTTTGCTAATGGTTTGCATGATGAATTCATTCAGATGGAGTCAAAAGAATTTTTTTATTTTTTATTTTCTTGAATTCTTGTTGTAGAGTTAAAATCAAATAATATTTAACTTGATTCAACCTCCTGCTGGCTGATAAAGTTACACATCATCATCGTATTTGAATAAATTAAATTGTGTTGGATGCATTTTAGGAAATTAAGGATATTTGTTTAGTGTTGGGTCAGTGAAAAAGGAAATTCCTTTTTTTTAAGGTTTCGCACCCAAAGGGTCTGTTTATCACAGTCCTCTACCTCTCAAACTGTAATAGAAAAAATTTGTGGAATTTTAAAGGAAGGCACATTACTACGGCTATTGGAAAATATACGAAAAATTAAAGGGTGTTCCCAAAGTGACGTGATATTCATAAAATTATTGTTATTTTTTTAACTGTGATATATTAACAAGTTATAGCAACAAGTAAAAAAAAATAAAGCTTAAATTAAAGGGTGTACCAATAGTGACACAATTGTTACGGGGCGGTGGGCAGATAAGTTTAATTAAAGAATTTTTATGTTTTTTATAAGAATAAGTGTGAAAAAAATTAAATTGAAACTAAAACACAAAGGGTGTGCCAATTATGACGTTATTTTAAGGAATATGGCTTTTGCTTTTCAATTGCAGTAGTCAAGTGTTAATCAATTATAAAAAAGATGTAGAAATATATCTGCTATAAAACTAAGTGCAAACAATAAATTAAAAAATTAAAGGGTGTTTCAATAAAGGCCATGATTTTGATAAATATGGCTTCTATTTTAAACTCTTTGGGCAGATGCTCAAAAATCACACAAAGTATATTTTGTCGTATCTGCAACAAAAACATGAAAGGTTTCCCGAAAGTAACGTTATTTATTTTTTAGGTAACCTTTTAGACAATAAATAATAGAAAATAAAACTAAAAATTATAAGGAGGGTCATGCATGATGCGAAACCACTCGCACTTGGCGAATCAATTAGTTATAAATCTTTTGCATTCTAAAGAAGTTGTTAAGTTGAGTTAAAAACTTTTATTAAAATATATGATTTTTTAAGAGGTCATTTATTGAAATAAAAACATGTAGAAAAAGGTACTTTTAAAAAAGTGGAATAAAAAATAATTTCAAAATACACAAATAAATGACTTTAACAGGACAACTTGATAAAAAGAGCGGAGTTTTCTTTACTGCTACTTCTAAAAGCTCATATGAAATTACGGTTGTCGAAATTGGGCTTAATAGCTGCACTGGTATTAAGTTGCACAAAATTGTATAGGTGGCATATTATAGTGTCCACGGACGTAGGGTCTATGAACTTTATGTCACACCCAAAAGTGATATAATGTCCATGGATATTGTGTCGGCTTGAAAAACGTCAATGTTCATGGACATCGTGTCGTTTTTAACATGGACATAGTGTCACTTATCAAAGTGTCACAATGTCCACACTTAAAACAGCAACGGCTTCGTTATGACTCGTATATTCATGTATACTGTACATCGACGTTATGACATGCCGCCACCTGCAAAATCAAAACTTTATAAACTTTATTACTAAAAGCTGATGAAAGTATTTCTTCCCTTAACTAATTCCCCATTATATCGGGCGATATCAATATTCTTATAAAATTAATGCAGGTACTGGATACGTAACAAAAGTTTTTCTCTTTTTGATTTTTATTTCAATGATTTATAAGGGTTGATAATGAAATACGGTTAAATGGATTATTTTTCCATCCACTTTTTTTTTTTTTTGTTTTTTGTTTTTTGTGAAGTTGTTATACATTTGCATAAAAGAATTTAAAGCAAAACGAAAAATAAACTTGTTATATTGTAATATCTCGTTAAACTTGTCGGCAAAATATAGATAAAAAATATAAAGAAAAAATAAAAAGGAAATCTAAATAGAGAAAAATATCCATATGCTGCTTAAAGCAAAACTTTACTTTTACACTGACAGTGATATTTGTTTCATTTTTTTATATTTTTTTTTTACAAAAAATCTAAATTGATTTTGTTTATAAAATTACAATAAAATCATATTTATTTAGAACGACATTTATTGGGAACGAAATGTAATATATAAAATACGTTTTGTAAAGTTTTTTTTTTCTTTCCCAGAAAACCGATATCAAGACCGAAAGGAAGAGAGTCACTGAATAAAAAATGAAATTTGAATGGAGCAAAGCCCTAAGCGGACACAGTACTACACATTGTCTGTAATTTTAAAATTTCTGTCTAAAAAATTTCAATACCTAAGACCATTTATGTATAATATAAATTAATTATAAATGCTCTGCGCAATGTTCAAGGGTCTATTTATAATGGTTTAAAAAAATTAAAAAAAAATACTTAGTTTAAAGCGTGTGAAATTTATGGCGTCACTCATTATTTTTAAAATTTATAAAATTGTTTTCTGAGACCTTAGCATAGCCTTTTATATTAGTAAAAATCCACATTGATGAAGAAGTAATGGAGTACCTTTCCCTTGTTTGAATTAGGTCCAAAAGCAATTCAGCTATATTTTGGCTTTCGCACATTAAAAAAAAAATTAAGACAAGTGAGAGAATAAGCAGGGCCAATACTTAGTAGCGATTTTTAAATTTTATTTATTTACATCCGTTGTTGCCTTTTATGGTTTCTAATCGGCAACTGCCACCTTCCTACACAGAAATAAGTTTTTGCACCAATTGAAGATTTTTATTTGATTTAAGATTAAACTTTAACGAAAGTTTTAATTAATGCAATTACGTCTTTTTTTAAAAACTAATTAATTATTTTTCTTATTAAAGAAGTAATTCAATTAATAAATTTAAAAAAAAGAAAAAAATTTAAATAAATCTATTAAATTAATAATTAAACCAATAAATTGCTTTGTTATATTTAAAACTTTGTTAAACTCAAAACTAATTAAATCTTTAATAGGTGTAACTCAATAAATAATTAATATGAATAATTCAATTAATTAAATAAATAATTGAATAAACAATTAAATTATTTCATTATTTATTTATTTTATTGTGGAAGCAGTAAAAAGTTTTTACTTTAAATTTTTTTCTATGTAGTTATAATAGAGAACTGCCTGTGATTTCTGTCTGTCGATTAGAATATTTTGATTTGTTTTATTTTAACTGGCTTAACGATATTAGTAGTTTTAGGGCTGTTTTCCAACTTTTGTTCGCCAAAGGTCTTTCCGATCACCATTGCAGCGTGATTACAAGCAGCTCTTAATGGTAACTATTCTAATTTTTATATCCTTCACCACAAAATGTGGAAAAAGGGTAGTTATACCCAATAGTATTTGTCATTTAATTTGTAATTTCTACAATATCGATTTCAGACCCCATGAAGCGTATATATTCTGATTACTTATGCATAGCGAAGTCGATTAAGCGATGTCCGTCTGTTCGCCCGTGTTAGTGTTGAGGCAATAGATCAGCTAGAAAAGATTAAATACACCAATCGATCAGACACAATGTCGAAAGAAGTCCTATTGGAAATCAGCAATATCTGTCCATGTCCTTCGCCGCAGTGGTCAAAACACCACGCCTGCCTAAATTTTCTTAAATCATTAGGAACAATGAACAATCAAAAAAACAAATTAAAAAAAAAAGGAAACCAAATATATAAAGCGTTAGAGAGTAAAAAAATAAGAAAAAAAAATATAAATGTAAATTGGCGCTCGCCCATATTTTCCGAGTTACGGGACTCTGAAATTTTCAAATATTTTCAAATATCAATATGGGTTTCATTTTAATGCTTTTGAAGAGATATTTAAGGAAATAATAAAATTAAAATAAAAAATGCTTAACCCATTAAGAGTCGATGGCACTTTTATGTAATATTTGCTTTTTGATTCGAGTTACTTTACTAAACTATATTTACGTAAATGGTGAAGGGTATAAAAAATTCGGCATAGCCGAGTACAGCACTCTTGTGTTTCGTTCTTACTAGGCTTTTTTCTAGGGCAATTAAGGATACATCCCACGAATTTCTTAAGCAAATCATTTATTGCCTTTCTTCTTAGTCAAAGCATTTTTCCTTCCTTTCATTAATTTTTCGTGTCCTGAAAATATTTGAAAGATAAATAAATAGCAAATCTTTAATGTTGATTATATTTTTGTGCGATATAGAGACATGTATTTCAAAGATTAGTGAGAACATTTCCAGTAGTTTAGCCTCGGGTTTAAAAGGAGTTTCTTGAAAACCTCTCATCGATCATTTGAAGTAAGTTTAGGTTTTCAATTTAGAGAGAATCGTCTCTAGATCTGCTGTGTTTTAGCACTGGGTAACAAAATGTCATGTCCCTTTTCGACGTTGGAGCAAAAGACTTCTCTGAGCATATTTCGTAATTTCATAGTTATACCGGAGATTGACTTATGCTGATGCTAGAAACTATAACAAGCTACAAAAACCTATAAATTTCTCTTAATAAAAAAATCTAAAATAAAAAATTGTGAACTAAAGGTTGACTTAAATTTCTTCATTAATAATTCAATTCATAATCAAATTAAATTTTTGGTCTAATTTTTTTCGGTGTACGAACTGTTTTAAAATTTTTTAAAAGAGAGCAGAGCACAATGACAGCATTATTAAAAGCTTTACGTTGGACAATTTACTTCTTTGGCGCCCTGCTGTTATGCCATAATATTTTTCATTTAATAATCCCTTAAAAGTTGCAGTTGTTGTTGTTGCCATTGTGTTTTTAATGAATTTTTAAATTTATAGGGGATTTTTAAAATTCTAGGCTTTTTTCTACAACTTGTAAAAAAATTAATTAATTATTTATACAACTACTAACATTTCACTGGAATAAAAAACATTGAAAAAATCAAGCCTATTTAAAGGGGCTTAAAAAAAGAAAGAAAGCAACATTTTTATAAAAAAAAAACTTCATTATATTTAAGTGGAGTCTTTTTGTTTTTTAACTGAAAGTTAAAGTAATTTAAAGCGGAGGGGTTTTACTTTTTCTACCCCGGCGGTTATTTCTTTTAGTGTTTTTATTTAAGTGTTTTTTATGATACACGTGCTGGTACTTAACTCTCACCAATATTATAATTCATAATAATATTTCTAATATTTTCCCTTTAGCTTTTGTACCAAACCAGTCGTCAGCACTATTAAATCAAGGTTCTTAATGTAATAATGCAGTTTGTGTTTTGTATGCAATCACCACCCCTGAGCTTTAATCTAAAAATACCCTTCCAACTGAAAACAATGAACAAACTAAAGAACCCTTAAGGCCAATACAAGCATTCTCTTTTGCTGTTGAATTTTTTTTTATCAGTTTGTGGTTGTTAAACGCATTTTTCAGTTTATAATTTAGTACAAAACAACCATGACCAGGTATTTTTAATGATAATAATAATAGATTGTTTAGCATTTAATTTTTAGGGTTGTTTAATAAGAACGGGCAAAAAAATCAATGTGGTGGATTTCCCAGCCGACGGAATAGTGTAATTTTTTTCCTTCAAAATGGAGGTGGTTTTATAAATAAGAAAAACAGTTTGTACATATCTTATAAAAAACAACAATTAATCCCAACTTGGGGAATTTTAAAAAAAAATTTGGGAATTGTGCCCAACACTCTGTTCTTTCGCGCACATTTTGTATACACGATTTGAATTTTTCTGTATGACCCCTGATGATATTATAGGCTTTTCTCTTAACATCTAGCTGTTCTCTTTAGGAACCCCCTTTCACTTTTATTCGCCTGTGCTTATGTGCCTTCAAATATATTCCACACTTTTAAGGGTCTTAAACTCTGTGTGATATTAAGATTATTTCTTAACAACATTTTATTGTCAAACTGCCTGAAAATTAAAAAATATTAAGAGCTTATGTGTATGTGTATGCCTAAATAAAAATTTTCATTGTTTACTTTAAGGCTGTTTATTATTACTTAAATGTTGCATACTTTAAGGTCACAATTTTTTCTGTTCTCATAAATATTAATGTTTATCCTTCTGTGGTTTTATCTTTTGACTGTTTTTGTTAATTGAAAAGTTTATTTTGTCATTTATCATTTATAGAAATTTTATTAGGAAATATAAACAAGATTTTAACTTAAAGAATTATTGTCGTTTTTTAATCTTATAAATATTAAAAATCTCTTTGTAAGGTTGTTAGTTTATTTGTGCGTCAGTCACAGCTAAAGGAATAAACCGATTTTATTAAAATTTGAAACACGGGTAGATATTTTTTCTAATAGTAAAATGGGGTATTTATATGTTAAAATAGCAGGCCAGGAGGAGTGAAAAAGGGGAAGCGGGCATTTTTATGCGTCTAAAGCAATTTTAATAAATTTCAAGCTAAGAAAGTGCAAGTTAAGTGAGATTAGAAACACAGATAAATAGCTAGGACCTAGATAAGAGAAAAAAAGAGGAAAAGCGGACATTTACTTCTGTACCGATTATAACATAATTTTTAAAAAGGCTTATATACTTATGTAAAGGGTGGAATATTCCATGTTTATTTTGAAATAAGGAGGAGAGATAAGGAGGGTGGAATGCGGAAGAGTGGAAAAGAGGACAAAAAACGCAATTTTATGAACTTTAACGGGTCATAACAAAATTAGATTCTAAAGATGTTTAAGATTAAAATATCTCCTGATCTTTAAAATCCAAATTGCATTAATAGATTCTTCACGTGTTCGAAGTAGAAGGCCATAAACAGGGTTCTAATATATTAAACAGTGCCTAGAAAGGCTCTAAAATTAATGTGTGTGAAGTTAAATTTTAAAATTTATAACCCTAACCACATTCTGTTACGATAACAGAGCTATGTTAATCACTTAACATAACCAATGTTAATACAAAAAAATTTAATATAAAAAATTTAATAAAATTAAAGTGAACAGAAAAATTTTAATAGAAGAGACTTCTAACGGTGTCTTTATTAAACTCTAATAGTCAAATATATTAACAAAGTTCTTTCTCAAATATCAAAAGTGGAGTTTATGGAAATTTCTTAAAAAACATAATGTTAATATATTTTATTATTGGGGTTAATAAAAACACTGCTAGAAGTTATATATTTTTTTTCTATCCACTTCAATTTTTTTTTAAATATCGTTCCGATACTTTTATATTAGATTTTTGTATTAACAGTGGATATGTTAAGTGATTAACATAGCTCTGTTATCGTAACAGAATGTGGCCAGGATTATTATTTTAAAATTTAATTTTACAAAAATCTAAAGTTTAACCCTGGCGGGTACAACAAGTTTCTGCTTAATATTTTATTTTAAACTCTAAAAAGGTTTTCAGTTTCGTTTTGTAACATTCTGGGTCCTTGTAGAGCAGCTTTAGGAACATACAATAGACACCTTTCATTTGTTGCCAGGACATTTTTAAGTGAGTTTGGTTTGACTAGATAAAGAATGATAGCAGAATGGCATCGTTTATTTACAACAGTATAAATTGACGAACCCGAACTTAACCAAGTAGGCTGTCGGTCTGATGTCTAGAGTATCCTCGTTCGATTTTAATCATTTCAGAATATTTTATCCACCTGAAGTGGATCAAAATGTTAGCTCTTCTTTAGGATGCTCCCAGAAATCGATTATGACGAATGTGCTTCGAAGAAAAATCTGAAGCAGATAAAAAGCCAAGTTTAATATCCTTGAAAATCTGCGGAACAAGGAAGACTCCAAGAAAAAAAAATAATATTAATTCACGCTCTGATTCACTGTTTCACATAATTAAACGTTTAATATTTTAAGTCACTGGTTTTTTAAGTAAAGAAAAACGAAAGAAAATGTTTAAATGTAAAATAAACAAATTTAAATAAATCTTAAATAAAAATTACAATAGTTAAGTGACAGCTTTAATTTAAGGTTGACTTGACACACAACCAAAATTCTCAAATAAAATAAATAAAAACATTTGGTTTTAACCATGGTAGCACAAGTAAATCATGAATTTGCTGGCTAAGCGCTAGACTGATACTCGTAATGAGAATGATATCAGTAGAACTAAAAGTTAAAATAATCCTGAAGAGAACAACCTTAAATTCAAATTAAACAAAACATCACTCCATCTACGATTTCAGCGACTTAAACTGCAAAAAAACATTTTTTTGCAAAAAGCAAAGAAATCGTTAAAAATAAAATTTCTTTATATTTAAATAAAGCAAAAACAGGTAAAAGAAAAATCCACCAATGACTTGATCTACAAAATAATTTATTTCAGAATTTTTTTTTCAAGATTTGTTTCTTCATCTTTGAGAAATTTGTTGAATGTAAATAAGTACGATAGTTGAGTACTATTAGTTACAACTACAACTAGATAGTGTTTTCCTGTTCTACTTGTAACCCAAGAAGTCAGTTATTTTGATTATTATTTTCCTTTTTTAAATAAATATTTATTTTTTTATTTCCCTCTTATTTTTTTATCACTTGTTATGCAGTAATTTTTTTTTTCTAATACAATTTACCAGTTCATTTTCAAATTATTGCGGTTGCTGCTGTTTATCTCTTCTTAAGCATCAGAATTGAAGTTGAAGCAGCATAAAATAAACTTCAGGAAATGACAATATTTAGCATCAGTTGCACTTGTTAACGAAGTAAATTTTTTCTTAACTTTTTTTTTCTTTTTTTGTTACCTGTTTTAATCATGATATGCTTCAAGGAAAAGAAATGAATTTGTCAGAAACAATATCTGGGAAAAAAAAAGACTGAAAAAAGATGAAAAAAACTAAAAATAATTGAAAAGAATTGAACAGAAACGCATTAATGAGTTTATGTGGTTGTGATTACTTGTGTCAGTGTTACGTTCAATTAATGAGGAAAATGATAGAAATATAACAGACGTTAATTGTTAGCAAGTTTTATTTACAGGGTGTTGAGAAATTTAAGAAATTCAAGATTCAAAGTTAACGATAAAATACAATAAATTAATAAAAACTCATTGCTATTTTTTTATTTTTGTTAAAGATTTTTTTTAAAGTTATTATATTTGACTTTTAAAATAATTCTCATTTTGTCAATGAAGTTTCGTTTTATGTAACAAGTGGATATGGATTTTTGATGATCAGGCTTATGCGACCAGTGTCTCCGTGTTGAATCAAAATATAAACTGCAGTTTTTTTTATAAATGAAAAATCGATAAGTTCACATTGTAAAAAGTGAAACAAAAAAGTTTATTTAAATATTTGGTTTTTTTTTGTTTTTATTTTTATTTGATAAAACTTACTCTGAGCGTCCAATTTTCGGCCAGCATTGCTGTTCGTATGACACAAATAATACAATTGATGTTGGCCCCTAAGGAATAAAATTTTACTGACTCATTATAAATAAATCAGCATAAATCTGTATCGCGTTCCCAGTCTAAGTAATCGAAAGGTGTTAAATCGCTTGACCTTAAAACCAGGTCTGGTCTGGGTCAATGACATCAATGCCATATATACTTCCAAACAGAAAATAAGATAATCATGGTGCGGTTGCGAACTAAATTGACCCTAATGTGAGCTCCAGCTTAATATTTGAAGAAATTAAGACCAATGATGCCATCATTCAGTAAACGCCACATAACTGTGGAGCTTTCTAAATGTAATGGAGTCAGTAGAAGCTGTTTAGAATTGGTGTCACTCCACATGCTGAAATTTTGTTTATAAACAAACACGTTTAGTAAAAAATAAAGCCTTCTCGCTGAACACAATTTTGCAATAAAACATCGGAACAATTTTTAACTGCTCTAAGCAAGAGATTGCCGAAAAGAACGATACTGATACAAGTAGCTTTATTTTTTGTACCAACTAAATCTTTTGCGGGTTAAGCCAGGATTTTTGCGATATAAATTTTCATGTAGTTAAAGAACCGAGCCCCAATTTATGCGACGAATCAATAAATTTGGAGCTTCTTTCACACTTTTGTTTATAGGGGCGATATTCTCTTTAGAACGCACATTCCTTTGACGTGAAGATGTTATTGCATTATTTGCAGAGTATGTGGTATGAGATCGAAGGATGACATACTCAGATGGACGATTATCTGCGCCATAAAAATCGCTTATAGACGACTGTAAGTTGCATAAATTGATGACTGGTTTTCACAGTAAATCGTGTCAATTTGGAAGCATCTTTCAAGCCACAATCTATTGATAATGATTTGCTATACTCTACTGATCAGAAATGCGAACGCATTGTGACACAGGGGTGACAGTTAACCTCTTTCATTAGCAGCTGTCTTGTTTTTTTTAGTTATTTTTGTTCCGGTTTTGTATGTCAAAAAATATGTTTAATCATTCTTGGTCTTATGAAACCAATAAAATGTAAACTGAAAATAAAAATATATTTTCCTCTTCAATATTATTTAAAGTAAACAACTGAAAAAAATTTTTTCTTCATTCCTGAAATTATTTAGAGAACCATTTGAGGGCTTGAAAAATAATATCAGTTGAAATAAAAATCAAATAAGTTTCAAATTTAAATTACTACAAATAACAAACTTGTAACAAACGTTCGCTTACAAATATATTTTTTTTAAGTTCCCTAACGATAGAAAAAAATAAATGAAATTTAATTCAACATCAAAAATTTGAAGCTGCAAACACACATGATGAAGCATTTGAAAAAAGGAAGAGTAACTTAAAATTCCCAATGACATAAACAATTTAAATTCATTATTTCTTGTTCAGGGTTATTGCTGTTGTTGTTTTTTTTTATAACAACATGATTTCATAAACAAATGACTTTTTATTTACGAAATATTTTGAAGTCCTCAAAGGAAACACTCAATTTATGCAAATGAAATGTAAATTAGTAAAATGTCATGTAACACAAGACAGCAGTTGTGTTTTTTGTATTGTTGTTGTTGCTGTTGTTGCTGTTGTACTCGTTTGTATATAAACTTAACTTCAAATTAGGTAATTGTTATTAAGAGGCCATAATTAAATTAAGGAGTGTAATGGTTACTCACAATGACTATGGCAACGACAACAACAACGACGACAAACGATAAGAACGATAAAGAAAACACCAACATAAACGTTGAAAGAAGAACAAAATGAAATTGGGCTGGCTTTTGAAAACTCAAAATAATACATTATTGATTTTATTGAAGTTTAAACAAAACTCGTTCATGTTTGTACGTGGCTACGAAACACTTAAAATGTAATGAGTATTAAATGAAAGAAAGCACAAAACCCATACAAAGACTACAACTCAAATGTAAATTAAAGTAAAATGTTTAAATTAAGTCCATTACCATTGACATTGTTATCCTTATTAAAGGTAAAAGGTTGAGTTTGTAAAGCATTTGTAAACAATAAGTGGTTTTGGAGAGTATTTGATATTAAAGCCTTAAAATAATTCTTAGAAATTAATTGTAAATTTTGCTTTACATAAACTAAACACAAACTCAAGTGTACTTAGACTAATTAAAGAATTTTTAATGCAATAATATTTAACGTAAAAAATTTTATTAGTTGGAGTAATAAATAAATTTAAAGGTGTTTTTTTAAGCCCCATAGAACATACGCTCAAGTTTTGGTATTTCTGATTAGTAGATTGTGGCCTATCATTATGAATAGAATGACACTTAAATACGGCTTCTATTTTATCTAGATTTACTCTGAAAATCAGTCATCAATTTGCGCAATAATAAGCGATTTTTATCGAGCACATAGTTGCCCATCTGAGCAAGTCATTTGCTGAACTGTGGATAGATTTTTTACTACATAAATTCTAAATGCTATAACAACACCAACACGTCGTAGAAATTAACGTAAGCACCTGCCCTGATGTCCTAATCTGTCGTTGGTCTTACCACTCAGTGACATACAATGTATCTCTTAGAGTCCTCTACTGGCGTAGCACAATGAAGAAACGAATGTAAAAATAGGGTTTGCTAGACCGTGACCTACCCATTGCTTGGTGGTTTAAAGACCATCCAACTGCATCAGTTAAGAATGCAACAGCATATTCGATTGATATCGTAGCATACCCGCGGATATCGACCAAAACAACAGCTATCACGTCTACACCGTAGGGACCTCACCAACAAATGGTCACAGAGATAAGCGGCTAATTGTGAAGCTTCTGTTTCCCGTAGTAACAGTCCAGGAGACACACGTCAGGCCTTCGACAGCCCAAAAACAGACCAGTATTTCAATTGCAGCACTCCACGGGACTAGTTCCGCTTTATAGCCTAAAAGCATTGTGTCGGAGCCTTAGCTCCGACAATTAGCACCTCCAGGTTCGTATTGAAGAAATTTTTTGAAAGAAGATCCAAATTTATTATGTCTTCGTGTTTTGCCTTCCGCTGCATTACAAATTTTTACGTTAAGATATTGCCCTACGCCCTCATAAGATCCAGTTGGTGCAGGAATTAAAGCTAAAACTCTATTTTTTGCGTCGCTCTTTCTGCTTTTGGGATTTAAAGCAGTTGGAAATTGGTTTGAAGCTTTTGTTCAGCGATCAGGCTTATTTTTGGTTGAACGGATTTGTTAATAAACTAAATCACCGTATAAAGAGTGACACCAAACTACAAGAGACCCTACAGTTTCCACAACATGCAGAACATTGCACCGTTTAGTGTGATTAACAAGCTTATGACATCATTCGACCTTTCTCTTAAAAAATGAAGCCGGAGCCCGTGTTAAGGTGAATGGAGGTTATTGCCGCGTTATGATTAAGGATTTTTTGAAAGAAGAATTAAAAAAAGGGAATCTTGCGACATGTGGTTTCAATAGAAAGACGCTATTTGCCATACGGCGACAGCAGCCATCTACGTATTAAAATTATAATTTAAGCGATTAAAAAATTTTTAGAAATGGATCTGTTAATTGGTCTTCAAGGTCATGCGATTTGTTACCTCTCGATTTTTTTCCAGTGGGGTCACGTCAAGTCACTGGTTTATGCTGATAATCCAGCAGCAATTTACGCCTTGAAGGCCAACATTGTCCGTGTTAATCGTGACATACGGCCAAAAGTACTAACAGGGTGCTTTGTCTAACACAGATGCAGCGATCGTATGTACAAAATCATTTACCGATGTTAATTTTATGATTCGAATCAAAAAATTTTTTTTTATTAAAACTAAAATTTTTGTTTTATTTTTACAATTTAATATTTAGTCGGGCTTGAAAAACCTGCGATAAATAAATTTATAAAACTTGGAGTAAAAACTGGTATCAAAATTTTTATACAAAATATGCTTTTGCTATGAAAACCTCAATTACAGGAATAAAAAGATTTTTAGAATAACACATTATGAACAATAATTTTGTTATCAAAATGCAATCAAACATTCACAGAGCGGTTTCAAAAGTTCCGATTTTATCAATAAATTTAAAGTTGAAAACTTTTTAAAAATTCATGACAACAAAAATGAAATATGAGTTTTGCAAAGCTGTTATTAAAAATAAAAAAGGAATAACAAACAATTCCTGAATAAAGTTATTAGCAATACTTTTTTCCTGCTTTGAATTTATTTTTTTTTTTGTTAATGCAGAGAAAAAACAAAGTAAACGAAAAAAACATCTGAAATGTTGTTAAATTTAAGATAAGAGGATGCATATTTACAATGATAAAGCGTCTCTCTTCAGAATACATAAAATAATGCACTAGGTCCTGTCTCACACACATGAGCTTTAGAAAAAAATATTTAAACAACCAACACATATTCCTATGCTGCTTACAAACACACTCACACATTCAATATCTTGATTTGTATTGTTTTTTTTTTAGCAATTCTAGCCAAATTCCAAACAATATGAATTCTAGTGCATGATTTTGAATTTTATAAAAATATTCTTGATTTAGTTTTTTTTTTTTTTTTTTGTTCTGTGTGCGTCGACATGTTTCCATGTTCCCCAGGATTTTTTATTTACAATTTTGTCATGATTTTGTGCTGTTGACTTTTTTCCTGCTGCTGTGTTGTGCATTTTTTCTTTTTTGCTTTTTATCTCATTCGTTATTTTGTTTTGTGTTATTCCAAAAATAATAATAATGTTGTGCTGTTATGTAATTTAAGCCAACACATCACATTGTACACAAAAAATGTTTTAAAATTTAAAAAAAAACGAATTAAAACCCCTTAATAACATCTTAAAATCTTTAAACAGGATTAAAACTTTGCAAAATATTTCTCATTTTTTTTCTATTACTTTTATAAGAACTTAAAACCCATAAATTTTGTTGTGTAAAACTGCAGTTTTTAAAATAAAAAAATTTATCGCGTAAACTTTAAGTTAAAACTTGTTTCTAAAGCCCCTCATACCTGCACTTGTTAAAAAAAAAGTTGTTACTTCGTAAATAAATTTTTAATAATAAAATTAAATTTCTAAAGATACGGTCAGATGAGTCAAATATTTGACCAAAAAGACTTAACCAATAAATTATGGAAAAAAAATTTTTGTCCTTTTTAAATACTTATTAAGAAATATTAGAATATAAGTCGTCATTCGTAATGATACGTATATGGATAGATTGAATAAACATTTGTTAAAATACGTTTTGTTTTTGGTAAAATAATTGACTAATCTGACCGCAACTTAAGAAAGTTGAAGGAAAGCTTTTAAATTAATTCTGTTGATAGTTTGAGAATCAGTAAATGAATACCATTCATTAAGGAAACTTTCACAGAAGGGTTTTGTTTTACATACGAACTGTTCAACTAAAAAACAAATATTTTTCTGTAATGCGTAGTGCGATTAGCTAGCGAATCGACCACAAAGGGATGAGCTCTTGATGAAAAGCATGTTGAACGTTCCCTAGTTTTATTAGAGCACATTTCGTTGTAGTAACAATAAAACATTGAAACACGTGCCACATTGCGTCGATGCCTCATTGAGTCAATAGAGCTGGATATCCTACTTGTAACGATGAGTTACTTTGCTCTGTCCTGAACGCGGTCGAGTAGCTCCAAAGTAATCTCTTCAGCATCAGCTCATACCTGAGAATTCTTTTTCATTTTTGGTCTGGTAAAGGTGACATAAGCAGCAATGAAATTAGATAAAGTGAAGTAACTCTTGCATCCTTTCAGAAAATCAATGAACTTGAATGTTTTTTTGGCGACTTGGAAATTAAGCTTGTTCCAGCGAACATCACATTAATTTTTCATACCAAAAACACAGAGAACTTTTGATTTCTTAATATTTAAGTCACCCATATAATTATAGATGAGGTATCACATTAAGTCGTACGCCTTTGCCTTTATGTATTGATAAAGAATATCAGTACTGCCGTACTTTTTCTCATTATCTACGCTGTGTTGTTCAGAGTGTAAATACATTTGTGTTTTGTTTCTGCTAGCGAATGGCTTGCGTTAGTAATTTAAAAGAAAACCCTGCACTTTTAATTCTTGTGCCTAATTTCTGTTTAATAGGTGAGAAATTTCTCACATTAAAATATTGTAGTCATTATGTTTAATGCAGGTTAAGCTAAAGTAATTCATAAATATTTTTTATTATTTAAAATAATAAAAGACCTGATTAATTCTAGCGGACACTGTAAAACAATTTTTCCATGTGACAAATTTCTTACTTTATTTACAGAAACGAGCTATTGGATGACCCTTTATAGAAATCTTAAGTAGATAATCTGCCTTGTTGATATTCCATGGGAGCATTTTACTTCTTTCAATTTTGTCACTTTGAGAAAGGTTTTCCTCAATAATCGGCGCCCTATTTAGAACTCCTGATCTTATAAAAGGATTTTTTCTTTCTCTCTCTCTCTCTCTCTCTCTCTATCTTTCTGTTCAATATTTGCTTTTTGTAGTCGGTCTATGAATATTTCTGTATTGCGTGCGCTTATGAATTCAAACCGACTTCTATAATATCCATATTAAAGCCAAGCTTCTGCTCTTTATATATCCTTTGCCGTATTTTATTTTACCTTGACTTTGGGAAATTTTTTTAGAATTTTAAATTTTCTGCTTGACGTGTAAGCTCTCATACTGCTATACTAGTAGTTATTCCGTTCTAGTTAAATATAGGACAAATACACAAATTTTCTTTCTTGCCAGTGTCTGGTCTGCTTTTACACTCTAAGAGTAACAACAACAAAAAATTACGGCAATAACGTTGCGTTTTAATGTTACAATTCAACTTTTTACTAAACTGAAATGGCTTACTCCACATAGGTCGAATTTGAGCAACTATAAATGACGTTTTCAAATTGCTTTAACTAAGAGCAGAGATGAATATCTAATTTTGCAAATTACCCGTGGTAATATGGGCTAGTGTCCGCTCCTCCTAACACATGATGGATCTCTTTGATATTCCCATTAAAGCCAACAGTGCTAAAATGTAGTTTACAGATTTAAAATTTATTTTTGGAAGGGCTTTTGAAAAAGCTTAATGTTAAATTTAACTTCTTTCTTTTATTTTTTTATTCCTCAAATTTAGCCATTTTATGTTTCACCAATTTTTTATTTCCATGTTTTCAAGCTTAAGTTAAAAAAGGAGCCGTTTAATTTGGAAGTGGCATAAGTCATTTTACTTTTAAGCTGGTGTACTTATTTAAAGGATGGTTTTTGAAAGGTTTTAAAAGTATTGAGGCTAATGTGCTATTTTTGTATTACTTGTCTGAAAATTTTGAAAAAAAACACTCAGTTTTTTGAGTTATTTCCATATAAAATTTCCAGACGAGTTGATCGCCTGTAATACAAAAACAGCACATAAATCTCAAAGACATATTTGCTGTCACTATCTTAGAATGCTTATTTTTTCCGCAATAAAAACGTCGGTCAATATAACACCCTACAAGCTCTTAAAATATAATTTTCTTTATTTTTTTCTTTTAATTTTTTTTTATATATTTATTTTTATTTAAATTGACTTATTCCACTTTCGAAGTAAACGGCTCAAAAACTTTAATTCATTTATCTTTAAAGTATAAAATGAAATTTTCTACACAATATGCACAGCCTAAAACTATGACACATTTCATTGCAAAACTAAATAAATGACTTTGCAAAAAAATTTTAACGCCAAAAAGATGAAGCAAACAAAACTGCTGACCATGTTCTTGCATATTCTTCTTTTAATTTGAATCTCATCCGCTCGACTTGAAAAACTATCAAATCAACATGACAACTGTTTTAACACGCCGTCTCTTTTAAAGTTGCTTGAAAATTGTACATAGTTTTTATAATTTCTTTTAAAAGTTATAAATGACTTTCGTTTAATAGTTGCAAAAAAAGAAAAAGAAGAAAATTAATGATGAAATATTCAAAAGTTCTATGGAAAATTTTAACAAGAATGAAATAAACTAAAGAAAAAGTCGCAAAAAATTAATTTCGTTTAATAAAAAAATTTATAAGCCAGAAAATTAGTTCCGTATTAGACTTTTACATTACCCTTTATTGTCTTCTGAATGACTGCTTTTTCAGAATGTTAAATTGGCAAAAAAAAAAAAAAAAAAAAAAAATAAATAGAAATTCTTGACAAGAAAAAAAAAAATAAAATGGCCGTTACGAGGTCAAATTGAAAACTTTATTAGAAAAAAAGACTCTAAAAATTGTTACATTAAAACAAAACGAATCTGAAATAAAACATATTTTAAATTAACTAATACGAGGTATGTTCTATATATTTCTGGCCTTATTTATAATCAGTGTTGCCATTTTTTTTTTCTAAAATACTTACAATTTGAGAAAAAAAACTGATTTTCAGAAGAAAAAACTGCATTTCCCAAAATATTTTGCAAGAAAGAAATTATAAAACATACACATCTATGTATTCAATTTCATTCCATTTTTTATTGAAGTTCTAAAAACACAAAAAACATAAAAACAAACAGCTAACATAAAAAATTATTCAAAACAATATAACAAAAAAGCAAATATACATATGTTTATACATATATATTAGGTATTTAAAATTAATTTCGTTTGAGATCTGGTAAATTAAAAAATAATACAGATTTTTGTGTATGTACATATTTATGTATGTAAGTATATCGTTAAATGTTTAATAATTGTCTGAACAATCAACCCATAGAATATTTCTATTACTTCTACAAGATAAATAAACAATAAGTTACCAAGGGTATTTATTCATCTTAATTAAAAATATTTGAATTAATCGCTGCTTTATTGCAATGTAATCATATCTCAAAACAATTGATTTTGAGAAAAACGTGTTTAATGTTTTCAGTTTAGACAATTAGAACATAATAATTCATTTTATTTGTACATTTCTTTTTTGAATTTCATTTCCATTTGTTTGGATTGCATAAAATTTGTGCAGTTGTTATTACTTTTTTTTAGAAAATCTTTAGTTCTTAAAATGCCGCACAGGGTAGGGATTTCTAGTTTGTTTCTTCTTTTATTTTTATTGATATTAATTTGTGAAAAAACGCGTTCGACGTTAGCTGTTGCCACAGGCACTGACAAAATTGCATAGACTAAAGTTTTTAAATGTGGAAATGCTTCAGTTTGGTTGCCACGTTTTATTTGAAATATAACTTCCCAAAATTTTTGAATATTTCTTTCTTCTAATAAATTTATATTTTCAAAATTAAGGTGGATTAATTCACGCCATTCATCATCTACTTCTTGAATGTTAGTCAATGGAACTACATTTGGTACAAACGCACACAATTTATAGATACTTTTAACTTTACCTTTCATGACATTTGCAGGTGCTAAAATTTCCACACATTTAAGAAAATCATTTTCAAAATCAAACTTTTTTAATAGTGAATTACAAAGCTGTACATAAAACTTTAAGCAATTAGTTCTGAAATCATATTCTTTATCCGTCGATAATTTGTGCGTTGTATTTAGCGCTAAAGAAACCTCAGCACCTAAATAAATATCGTTTGGGTCCTTTATATATGTTCCATTGTTAAAATCAATTGTTTTAAATGTCTCGAAACATTTATAATCCTCTTTAACTACATATTCAAAAATTTTTCTATATAGACGGCTTATTTCGCTATATAATATGTGTATTTGTGGACTTTCGCTTTGAAATAAGCAGTTTAATTTATTAACGTCGTTTAATATGAATTTTAAAAATAGTAAATATAATTCAAATTCTGGGTTTTGTAAATAGCTTCTAATTCTTTGCACCGAGTCGAAATTTTCCAAGTCTTCGTGTAAAAAAAATAGTTTTAGGACTTCCATACGGCTCAGTAGCTGTTTCACAGTTGCTTCCAATGAAAGCCAGCGCGTTTGTGAAGGGTGTAACATTTTTCGAGGATTATAATCCAACAGCACTTGTAGTTCAGTGAATAAATCTACCCTTTTAGGACTATTTTGAATGAAATTGTATATATCCCTTGCGCCGCCTTCAACAAATTTCGGTAAAGCACTGCACGCAGAATTAGCACAAAGGGCAAATGAATGGCAAATACATTTAAATATAATTAAATTTGGACAGTCTTGTTTTAATAGTGTCGCCACGGAATGGTTTCCACCTGTCATTACATTAGCACCGTCCGCAGCAAATCCTATCAAATTAGTTTTGTAGCTAATATCATATTTATTAAAAACGTCTGCTATTGATTTATAAATCCCACTGGCGGTGCAGTCCGTAACTTTAACTAAATCAAAAAAGAAATCACATATCTTGCCTTTAAATTCAACTCGAACCACTAGTGACAACAGCTTAGTGGTTGAAATATCTGTGGATTCATCGGCGCAGAGCGAAAATTTATTTGATTTTAATACACTGCATAGTTCTTCGTGATGTGTTTCCCCAATAACGTTTTTGATTATCGCTGTGGTTTTCGTTCTTGCACATTTTGTTTTTTTTAAGAGGTCCGAATCTTCAACAACTGTTTGAAGCAATGGAACTAAATGGTCCATTGCCAAAAGCGCAATATTATGTTCTGCACAAAACGCTGCTAAATGCAGTTCAATATTGGACACTTTGGCATTACACTTCCACATTTCGTTATATGACAGATCAGATCCCGAATAAAGTTGTACAGCTTTTGAACGTGCTTGGTGTTTTGATGTTAATACATGTACCTTTAAGTCTGATATTCCTGCTATTGCCTTTATTTCGGAATTACAAAGCTTACAATAAGCATAATTATTTTCACTTTTCCTTATCCAATCCTTGAATAATGGATGCTCTTCCCATGACTTGTTGTAGTTTGGTAGTTTTCTTTTTCGATTGTTACTTGAGCGAGGTGGAGAATCTTCAATTTGCATTCCGTTTTGCTGCACATTATCATTTTCTTTAAACAGTTTTTAAAATTAAATAGATTATTACTAAATATAAAAAGGGGAACTATTACAAAGTATACTAACCATTCTTTTTCAAATATTTATCCATTATATGGACACTTTTCTTTTTCTTGTGATGTGCAATTATGTACTTATGTTTACGGTTGCGCTGCTTAACATGTACATATGTATATCTTGAACAAAAAACAAAGAAGTAACAGTGTTGTAAAAAAAGGTAGTCGATCGCATTGTTTTAAAAACTTTTGAATTAAAAAAATTTTTGCAGCTTTAATTGTTTAGTAACCGAAAAGGAAGCTTGATCGGTAATAGAAAAATAAAATTCTAAATACATACATCTGGATTTATGTAAAAAAAACTGACATATTTTTAAAAAACAGATTTTTTCGCAAAAAAACTTAATAGCTTTTCATCCCTCAAAAAAACTGGTAAAATCAGTTAAAACTGCACATTTGGCAACGCTGTTTATAATCAAAAATGGTTTTATTGTTTTTCAAAGTATTCTCCAGCATGATTTATACACTTTTGCATGCGCTCAAACCAGTTGTCGAAGCACTTTTCCCACTCCGATTGAGACACCTCTAAAACATGGTTTTTGAACACTTCAACAGCTTCTTCTGGCGACGAAAATCGTTGACCACGCATTTTTTTCTTGATGTGCGGAAACAAGAAGAAGTCATTAGGTGCCAAGTCAGGGCTGTACGGCGGATGACCCGTTAATTCGACGTTTTGCCCGGTCAAAAACGCTCTGGTTTGAGCCGATGTGTGAGAGCTCGCATGGTCATTGTGAACAATGATTCGTCTTCTCTTGTTGTTTTTTCGAATATCTCCGATGACTTCAGGCAAACAAATTGTAGTGTACCACTCAGAAGTGACCGTCCTACGTTGCTCAAGCGGAACAGTCGCCACATGACCAGTTTTGCCGAAGAAACAGGCGAACATTTGCTTCGAAGTGCTTCTTCCACGAACAACTTTCGTTGGATTTTGCTCGTCTTTGAAGACCCACACGGTCGATTGTTGTTTCGTTTCGGGCTCATACGCATAAATCCATGATTCGTCACCTGTGACGTTTATAAGTCTTTTGAAGCACCGCAATCGTATTTTTGCAACATTTCTTTGCACCAATCGACACGAACTTTTTTTTGAGCGACTTTCAAATTTTGCGGGATCCAACGAGAACAAACCTATTTCACGGCCAGTATCGAATGCATGCTGGTGGAAGAAATGTCCTAGGATGTCTCTATCTCTCGGTATGTCGCATCAATGTTCTCTGGCACAGCAGCCGTTTTTGGACGACCTTCACGGAATTCGTCTTTGAGCGAGCTTCGGCCACGATTAAATTCATTGTACCAATTTTTCACAGTGCTATAGGATGGTGCTTCATCGCCATACAAAGATTTAAGTTCATTAATGAACTCTTGTCGTGATAATCCACGTTGAAAGTTGTGGAAAATTATGGCACGAAAATGTTCACGAGTTAATTCCATTTTTTTCTATTTTAATTTTTTCAAGTCACTGTAAAGAACACAAATAATGGTCGTACGTCAAAACGTTTTGAGTACGATTATGCTTAAAAATGACAAACTTTCCAATGGAAATGTCAGATTGCACGTGGCAGCTCTCAGTATTGCAAGGCCAGAAATATATATAGCAGCCCTCGTAAGTGTTCAGTCTCATACAATAAGAATGCTTGAAATTATAACTTGCATATCTTAAGGGGTTGAGTGCTTAACTACTTAAAAATATGACCTCAATTTGCCATGAATGAATACTTGAACTAAAAAAAACAAACAAAATAAAATCTATTTAAGGCAAACAGTTTGTGACTTTTAAATTTAATCCTCAAGCTTAAATGAAACTAATTAAATTCAGCCTTAAAGCAGACAACAGTTTTTGTTAATCTTGTTTATTTAACTGACAAAGCTAATATTATTGTATAATTAATTTATATCTTTTTAAACTTAATTATAATTTAAATTTTAAATCAGTTGTTTATTTCTCCTATTTCTTTTGCAGGTAAGCATATTTTTAATTACACAAAATCTTTGTAACTCTTCAGGGTAAGAATTTTAATTGAGGGTTTGCGTTGAGCACAGTTGTCGGCAAGTATTATTTATCATAATCTTATAATTAATTAATTGTTACTTTTTACATCAACGGCATGCCGCTTAATTAAGTAAAACAAATCACACTTCCCCCCAGCTTTAGTATTGAATAATTCGTTCGTTAAGTCATTTAATATATTTTTTCTTTACATATGAAGTTTTACACCTCCCCCATCATTAGTCTGTTTCAAATACAGCCATTAATGATGACTTATTATTTTCAGAACTAAAGCTTTTTAATCCTTATTAAACAGAAATGATCACATTTTTATTGTATTGTTATATTCGGTAAAATATAATTAATTCTAATAATGCTTACGAAAGCGCGACTGTGATTAAGGTCCAATACCAGAATAATGAGACTTTATTACAACGATTACTGCAGGTGTTGCCAGAATGATGAAAGGTAAAATACGATACCTTATCTTCTTTGCTTCTGTGTTATGTCGACTAAATAACGCCTATAATTTCTGGGAAACTTGCAGCAGCCTTATTTTGTAAATCGCTTAAGTTAAATTTCCATGGCTAAAATTAAAAAAAAAAAAAAAAAAAAACATTTAGCCACTTTTAGCTACAAATGCTATTCTGTAATACTTTTTCCCGTAATTTATTTTTAGCTTTTCAACGATCGAGTGATCGAGTTTTAGTTATGAGAATTACAGCATAAGACTGCAGGATCATATACTTTATACGAAGTAGTGTGATGTAGTGTGTACTTTCTTTACTTTCTCCTTGTTGCAGGTGTCACAAATGAGTCGTCAGGCAGACTTAATTGAGCCTATCAAGGCAGCCTCCTTTAAGCTTGACTTAACTTACCTCATCCAGGTTCGATGGATTTCTTTCTAAAACAACACTGAGAATGTCGCTTAAGTCAAGTCAGAACTAGACATCATTACTTGCATCCATACTTGCCAACTTGCCCAAAAGTCTGCCTTTTTTGTTCACTTGTCTGTCTTTCAATGACTCGGAAAGTCCCTACAGCGTCGGACGAAATCATAATTTAATTTACTTGACTTCATTACCCTGGTAGCAGATACGATATCTGCAAAAATGCCAGTGGCTGTTACACCTGCACCTTCCCAGTACATAACATGAATTGGAAGGAAAAGTTAAAATCATCAGACAAAATCTCTGACAGGCAGCCATCTACAAATACAGAGATTATATTTTTTTTAGGCTACAGAGTTATTGTTCAGCCATCCCTTAAGTTAAGCTGCCTCCAAAATTAGATCCAAATGCCATTCTCATCTGTCTTTCTTTCTCATGTAAAAGCATGCAGTGCCTTAATAGCATCAATTCTCCTTTCATTATTTGAACCGAAAAAGTTAGATCCATTAAACTGAAACCCTTAACCAATTCTTGCAACGATCCATCAAAACCGAGACTAAGTTTTTTTAACCCACACCGTTTTTCTTTAAGCCATCCCTATACAGAAAAAGATCCCTCAATAGCGAAAGTGAGTTTCTTTGGAACACGAAGTACTTCTTTCAGCCATCTCTATACTGTACCCAAAATAAATTCCAATTAAAGGTGTCAGTTTATCTGACTACACTTCTTTTTTTTAACCTGCCTGATGTAGGATGCTGCACTGACCGATCTAACTTAAGCATCATGTCTTGAATTCACTCGCGTTCACCTCAGGACTTGTCTTCATTTAGCTAGTAACAACGAGGTTTGCTTAGCTCTTAGCTCTTGCCGTGCTTTATATATTTTTTTTTTTTGCTTAGGAGGTATAACGAACTGTATCATACTTCTTCAACAATAACTGTCAAACGTTTTATGGAGTTTAATCACTTTTATTCTAGTTGTCGGCGTCTTCGTCGTTTTAGTATCAATATCACTTCGTACCAATGTCGGCGTCAATTCAATAAAAAATTTTCATTCTATAACATCCCTGCGTTGCCGTCGACGGCTTATCGATTTTTATGAAATGAAATCCACATCCCTAAGTTTTTTGTTAAATTTTATTTATTTAGAATTTCAAGTTTCTTTTTTTATCATTGATTTAAGCCTCTATTTTTATTTTTTTATTTTTTACTTTTTTGACTCGCTTAAGTTTATCTCTTCCTCGCTTTTGTTTCGAGCTCTATCAATAATTTTAGCTTCTTTTCCTTAACCTCCAATTATCGTTTTTGTCACTTATCAACATCTCCAAGAGTGCGTTTTATTGAGGAGATCGAATTTGAAATGTCGGAAAGTAGTTTTGCCTGTTCTTGGTGGTGCTTCTGCAATAAATGAGTTTGATTATTGCATAGTTTTTTTGCTTTCTGTTTAACCCAACGGTTCTCAAATGGGGGTCCGTAGCAACCATCCAAGGGGTCCGCATGAAGAACGGAAGAAACAGTGTTTTCAAAAATAATTAAAGTTTTATTTTGAAATTGGGCTTCAGAGGGGTCCGCGAAAAAGAAATGGTTTACTAGGGGTCCGTGAGCAGGATTTTGATGAGAACCCCTGGTTTAACCACTTTCGATGGAACTGGCTGAGCAGAACTGGAATTAGCAGCATTAGACGCGCGAGGGGTTTCCCTTAACTGTTGATTGACTTCCACTGGTTCTTCAACCACAACTTAGACTTCAGCAAATTCCATGTCATTAGAACCGTTTCCTATGTCAACCATTTGACCTCCTTGAACTGCACTTTCAGGATTCAAATGCTTCTGGAAGATTAGGTTTGCCACAGCGTCTTCCAGCGTATTTAGTAAAAATTGTTTAAACATTTTGCTGTCAGTGGCTTTACACTCCACTTTATTAGCAACCATTCTTTTCACTTTGAATTTTAAATCTTGCCGTACCTTATAATTATTTTTTACAAACTTTTTTATAAATCACTATTTGATTCTTTATTATGTTACCTTTTGCCATCCAATTGCTAATCTTCTAGGTAGACCAAGAGAATTTAGAATTTTTCCAATTTCTTCCCATTTTATTTAATGCATAGAGCAGTAACTCTGCGAAAACCCAGCGCAAGAGGTGGATTCTTCTGCAATTCTTCCACTAATTTTTCAAATTAATTTGGATTTGTAACCTTCACTTTTTCACTTGTTTCCATTTTCAATGTTACTTTTGCTTCAAATAACTTCCAGTCGTTATGCAAAATGGCGTCGACATAAAACAGAGTCGCGTCAGTAGAATATAGTCGTCACATTTGTTCTAGAATACAAATCATTTTTTTTTTTTTAAAGAGAAGTATCACTTTAGGTATTATTACCTATTTAGTTATTTTGGCAACCGTGCTACATTCTTTAGGAAAGGGATAGATTAGAGATAAGACAGGCGGTGAAAGGAGAGAGATAGAGAGTTAGTTATTTTACTTCGCCGGCGAATATGCTATATGAAATGCCGACGAAGGAGACTGCAAGTTTTCATGTTAATTCTGAATATGTATTTATAAACCATTAAACAGAAAAAAATATTTTTTTTACTTTTTTGATTGCCGCAGGGGTTGAACCCTGTGACACCAGGTTTGTAGTCAACGTGCTTACCACTTCGACTGAGTTGCAAAAAAAAAATTTTCCTCTCAAATGTCACTTCATTTCTCTGTCTTAACACTCATTAATATGTAATATGCTTCTCTGCTTTGTTTAAATTGTCCTATCCATCTATCTATCATCATCAATACAGATTGTATCTTTAATAACATCTTCCACAAAAATAAAAGGGCAAGTGGTTGTTTCTTTTTAAAACATTTTATATTCTCATTTCGTATGTGATTTTTATCTTAACGTACAGCACCACAAGACCCAACAAACCCCACTCCATGAAATACATTCTCTTACAACAACCACCTTCTTTTGTGGCTGCTTAACATAACAAAAATGAAACATTAATAGTTTGATCCATAAATGCTAAGGGAAACATGACGGTTTTATAGTCTGTGAATATTTTGTACTCGTATGCATGAACGACTTTTTGATATTGAAATATTTTATTTATTATTTATTATATTTTTCTTTTACATAATTTTTTTTTAGTTGGAATTTTTCTTTTCATACTTTTGTTTCTCTAAGGAAAATATATATTTTATTCCATTTGATTACTTGCTTAAATCTTATTTGATTTGAAGTTTTTTTTCTTCTCTTTTCATAAGAAAATTTTATTTAACTTTTCTTTTTTGTGGTTAAGAAAACACTTTGATTTTTTTCATATATTTGCATTTACTGCACAGTGAGGCTGAATATTAAAAAATATTGGTGATAAATATGTACTGATCGATTTTGATTTTAATATTTATTAATAATTTTGAATTTTCCTGGAGAGCATTAAGCCCACAATAAATTAAAAGACTCTCGTTACTGCGGTAGTATAAACAAAGGGGGTACTATTCTCTCTTCTATTCTACTGGTTTAATACATGATTATACACCTAATCTGTCAAGTAATTCCTACATTTTATTGGGAATGTCCATCCTAAAATTTTTTATGCTTTTCATTGGGGATGCCCGTCCTCCCTATTTTATATCTCCAGCCTTTAGTCAGATTTCGTACTTTATTCTCAGAGTATTCATATTCAAAGAACCGCAATATTGTAGTTTTCCAGATAGTGAAAAAAATTCTTCAATAGGGTTCCCCTCTCCCCGCTCCTATTTTCTTAGATATCTCCCTAAATACACACTTTTACAAAGTTTCAGCAGTTAGTTTTATAGTTTTTGAGAAAGACTATAATTTTTAGGTATTCTGGATGAAAGAGAGGGTACTTTGTAGGGCGTTGGATCTTGCTCCTCCTCTGGAACACCTGTAGATTTTAATTTTATTATATATTTTATTCTAAGAGTAACTTAATGTCAAAACTGCGACTATTGAAGTTGTATGCCAAACTGTGCCCTTAAACCTCACAATTACCTTCGTATAATTTAAATAATTTATTGTCAGGCTTTAAACATTTAACTTTTATTTATTTTCTAATTACTTCAAGATTTAAAAAAAAGGTCGGCCTTGACTTCTCTAAAAACTTAAATGTAAACATATTGAGCTACAAAATTTTAACAATTTTGCTGGAAATGAGGTCAGGTCCAAGTTGCTAAATTTAAGGATATTTGAGGTAAAAAATCTAGCCACTAGATGCTGTTCTCAAAATAGATACATGTTTTTAGATTTTACGAGATCTATAGCATTTTCAGCATTTGATTTGGTCGTCTGTAATACCCTATAGCTCACCCTACATTTTAATAAGTTGGTAAAATACAATACTTTCCTAAAAACTTAAGTCGCTATATGCGACTTTTTGCAATCATGTCAGTAGTCAGGAAGATGTATGTTTTGTGAAAGACCCTACTGTGCACTCTTAAGAATTTTTTTTGGCGAAATTTTTTCCAAATTTTTTTGCGAAAGGTCCCACTGTGCACTATTAAGTTTTTTTTTCTTGGAAATTTTCGCCACGCGTGCTTGATTTGGCAAAAACAGGCTTATTGCTCTTTATTTTTTATTAAACGAGATAGTTATGATAATGGACGGAAGAGCTGATAATATAAAGAATGAATAGGAGGTGGATGTAGACTTGGAGGATGAGGCAAATATATACGAATCGTATATTTATGTCTTTAGTAACTAACTAAACTGGAAGGAAGTGACCAACAAATTATTTCTTCTTAAAGTTAATAGTATCATTTTTTGGGTGTAAAGAATAAAAAAACTGTATTCTGTATTTTGCTGATTATTGAATAAATAAATATTTTTTTTAATAAAAAGGGAAAAATATATTATTTATGAGTTGCTGTTTAACAAAAAAAAAAAATTGTCAATTTCATTCTTTAATAAATCTATAGGAATTAAAGCTGCTTAAAGATTTATACTTTTTTGAAAGTTCAAAAAATCTATTATAGATTTAAAAGAAAACTTAAAACGTCTGTTTGGCTGGACCTACTTTATTTATTTATTATTTGTTAATAACTTTTGTTACAGTTAATATTTTCCGATTGCAATAATTTTAGCTCGGAAGCTTAAAAGAAATTAAGGTGTCACGAGATTTATAAAGGAACCTTAAATAAAATATTGTCGGCAGAAAACTTAAATTTCAGTTAAATTTTTTTCTCAGAATTTTTTATAAATTTTGCGTTTTTTGATCAGACTGCTTCACAGGTTTTATCATAAATTAAAAACCACTCCGTAAAATTTTTCTGTTGAGTATTGCAACAAAATCTAGTCTAAACCTGTAGTATCCTTAATAAAATTTATTTCTTATTTTTTTTACTAGACGTCATAATCTGCAACCTGTGTGTTTTCATTTTTTTCAAGTTTTCTCTTTATTTAAGTCGACAATACGAAATAAAAATTTCATGAGGTACTTTTTGGCAAAAGTACTTTTTTCAAGATAATGTGCCTTTTATTTTGCTAATTTTTTATAGTTCATGATACGAAACACAAATTTATTTGGAGGTACTTATTAGGAATAGTACTTTTTCTACAAGGTACTTTTTACGAGTTTATGAATCTATTATTTTACATATTTTTGTTATATTCCATAAAACGAAATGACAATTTATCATGAGATACTTAAAAACAATGGTACTTTTCACAAGGAACTTTTTTCAAAAGGTACTTTATTAAAAACATTATTTAAGAACCCTTCTTAAAGTACACATTTAAATATTTAAAAACTAGACTTTAAAAAAAGAGCATTTTCAAGTTAGTGATTTTTAAAAAGTACTCTTTTTAAAAGGTACTTCTTTTTATTTAGTAGGATATATTTTTTATTTAAAAAGTGTAAGTTTCTTAAGATGTTTTTAATAAGCTGAAAGTGATAATTTCCTAATTTTTTTTCCTTTTTTTTTTTTTTTTTGTTACATAGGTACTTTTTAAAAAAGTACTTTTTTTTAAAGGTACTTTTTTAAAAGTTTATTTTTCAGAAATGCTTTCAAAAGAAATAAATATAAACAATGAATAAATTTAGAAACGAAAAGGAATTATTTTTTAAAAGAGAACACAGTCCCTTTTTAAGTTGAATTTCTCAGTTAGTTTTTTAAACTGTCAAAATTCCTTCCTCTTATGTTGGATTTCTCACTTAATGTCTGTAATGTTTTAAGAAAGTCAAACATTATTCTTCTTCTTCTGCCCTGACTTCTGACATCGCCTAAACTAAATATATTCTATAGTATTTTTTATGTTAAATTCGAGATGTTGATGTTGCACCAAGTTTACTGCTGTTGTATTTTATTTGAAAATTTAAATGGTCGAATCGATGATGATTTGAATGGATCAAGGACCTATAGTGAGTGTAATAGCAAACAACATTAGTGCCAAACAAACTAATTACCAAAATTAATATTTCTTAAATATTACCTTTTTAATTAAATTAAATATTATTTATTAATAAATTTAATTTAGTTTTTCTTTGATCAAAGGAACAACAAACAGAAATGTTTTTCAGTCGCACAGTTTTAGACAAAAAATATATATATTGGGTTAAGTGTATTTTTTTAACTTGTAGAAAGTTCCAGCTAGCTTTTGAAACATTTGTGCATATCCCCTACTAACTGTACAAATTGCTTCTAGTCGTAAATCGATTTTCACTCTCTTGTTACTAATTAATTCCACTAGTAACAAAAACTAGAACGAACACAAAAACTTCCTAGTAACGACTTGTAACAAGTACACTTTGTTTTACAATAAATGTAACAAATGAAATAAAAGAAAAAACATTAAATATCAACTACTCACGCACGAAACAGTTGCATAATTTTACAGACATTTATTTTTTTTTTTTGTCTGGTAAAACACTTGCCGTTTCTTGCAAAACACATTTTGTTTTACTTTTATTTTTTTTTTTTTTAATTCGTTCACCTGTTTAATAGTTGCAGTCATGTATGCTTCAACATCTCCAAGCTGAAGTGTAGTTTTAAAAGTAGACCTGTGTACTTTGTTTCAAAGTAAAAATACTGTAACAACTACAATTAAATATTGCGAGAGTGCAAGGTGTAATTTTATTATGTTGCACTAAACGCATATTTCGCACACATCTACACATGCATTTTTATCATTATGTATAGCATACCTTTAGGGTTTGTAATTATAATAATTGTGTCAACGCTGTTTATTTGCAACATGTTTATACATTATTGCATACACACACACACATACACACACACACACATGAGTAGATAGTATATACATATACCTATATAACCTGCGGCATAATAAACGTGTTAACTCTGCACAATTTAATCTAAGCTGCAAGAAAGAAAAGACACTTGTACCAACTCATTAAGAAACAAAAAGTTTTTGCTTTCCCTTTTGCAAATTAAAAAAGAAAAATATGTAAAGTAATAAAAGTTATTTTTTAACCATTTCTAAGTGTTCTTTGTTAAGCAGTTTAAAGCGTTTAAGAAAAAAAGGTTTAAATAAAAAGGTTTCTAATGAAATTTTTTTTGCTTGTAATAAAATAAGTAAAACAATAAACCGACTTTAAAAAAAGACAGATAGGCAGGAGGCCTTATATATCAAATAACATACAGTACCATGCCCTATATGAATTTAAATTGCCTGTCTTTAACGATACTTAAATTGGTCAGCACCTATAGGGACTCCCTTGAATTTCTAATTAAAAAAAATTTGAACAGTTAAAATTTTATATAATTTTCGAATGTTTAATACTATGACGGTTCTGAGGATAGAGCCATATAAGTCAAATGGCGTCATTCGTGTGGATACCCGTTACCACTTTCTGTTGTTGGTAGATATATTGCTGCCTCCTTTCTTAAAAGTTTAGATGAGTGTCCGTTGCAGTTCAATAGTCATGAGAAAAGTCACGTGTGTTGTATAGAAACTTAAATTTTTTTTAATTTAATTTTTATTAAATTTATGAAATTTGTTTCCTTAGGCCGGGGCACATAGAATCCGTTATACGTTCAACTTTGATGTATTCAACTGACAAGTCGGTTTAAACACATTTTTTCTTATGAGCGTTGTCACAAACATTACGTGTCCGTCAACGCAAAGTACGTAAGTTGGTCAACTTGTCAATTCTTTCGTCTTCTTTGTTTTCTTTTAACTCTTGCTGTGTTTCAATAGTATTTTGTGATTTTAATAAAATAATTTTGGTGGCAAAAAAATAAAATACAAATTAAATTAAATTATCGAATGAATAAAATACAAGTTAAATTTAAAAGTGAATGAAAATAGACCGTAAACTTCGATTTAACATCCGTCAGCAAAGTACTCATTGTGCCATGTTCATCCGTCGTTACTTTGGCTTCAGTTAAATACGTCAAAGTACAACGTATGACGGATTATATGTGTCCCGGCCATTAAAACGGACCCATCAGTAAGCATTATTTCCGGTACTTCTAACGTTGTGGCTTTGGCTAATTTGTACAATATATTTTTCTGTCAACTTTAACGCTCTGTAAAAGAGGCGGCGTATCTTGGTCGAGGCTCGAACTAACGATTTCTTGGTGCACAAACTAGGACCTTTACACTAACTCTATCGTTGCTGTCAAACATTGTTGCTGTGTTGACATTTTTCTTCCTTTGCTTTTTATACGGCCATCTTTGTCATCTATCTGTCAATTATTAGCAATTCACCTGCTGCGATTCCACGATGATTTTTTTCTCTTCTAATTACGACTTTAATCTACTGTTTTCTATTTATTAGTCTTTTAAATTACTTTTCTACCGAGACTATTAACAAAGTTTATTTCTCTATCTACACAACGCTCTGGTGGGGAATAAACTCATCTTCCTGATCCTCTATTAAACAAAAAAATACACGCCTCTTTCAACTCAGCCTGTTAGCGTGTGTTAGCTAATTTTTTTTATTCTTCCGTTTCGAATAAATTGAGAAGAAGTATTTAAAATGGGTCACCCTTTAATTTTTTAATAAAATATTTTTACAATATTTTTGTAAAAATTTGCAGTGTCTGCTATAACGATTAAAAAGATAATACAATACATGTCAAACTAAGGTTCTCTATTGGGACACCCTTTAGATTAGAACGTAATGTTTTATACTTATTTTTTTGAGTGCGCCAACACTCTGTTTTAATTTCAAAGGCCTACCTAATGCGGCTCTAAAGATTAGCCTGTATATGTCAAAGTTACATTTTATTTGGGGCACCCTTTAATTTTAAATTTTGTTTTTTTTGTACTCGACATTATGGCAGACATATGCAATATAAGTTTTTAGTGGTTGCCTATAACCAATTAAAAGATAAAGTTATAAATATGAAAATTACGTGTCTGTGGAGTCACCTTTTAAACTTTAAATTAATTTTTTCATTGTTGTTGTTGTAACGGACTAATCATACAACTTATGTAAAAAATTTAAAGTGTCTAACAAAACGATTTAAAAGATAGAGGCCTGTAATCGCAGAATCATTGTAGGGATAAAAATAGGGTTACAACTTTACTCCTTTTATTACGGAACCCTTAAAAGTAAGGAACTTTTTTCACAAAGTACAGTTTTAAAAAATTGCTGTTAAAAATGTACCTGTAACTTGCAAACGTAAAAATTATTGTACTTTGGGTACTGAGAAGAAAGTACTTTTCAAAAAGTACCTTTAAAAAAGTACCTTTTTTTAAAGTACCTTTTTTTAAAAGTACCTTTTAAAAACCTAGCACTTTAAACATTAACCTAAAGTTGTCTTGTTTAAAATAAGTAAAGTTCAAGAAATAGTTCGGTCTGAAAAAGTACCTATAAAATTTTACTTTTTAATTTTTATCTTGTTGTATAACAACTCCTTTAAGCAAAAGGGGTACATTTAAATATGGCTCTACTATTGTATCTTTGAAAGGAAATACGTTTTTCAAATTTCGAATAGATTAATTACAATTTTTAAATGATTTCCAATGCACAAGAATTTAAGGATTCTGATTATAACGTCTGCTTAATAACAGAAAATAAAGAAAATCAATCTTGATCGTTTAAAAAGAGAAAGTTACTATATAAGTTGCCTGCCCTTAGGCGTTTTAAAAATATGAATAACACTTTTTGCAGAATTTAGCTGACGAAACCACAGAAGCAAATTGGACATAATAGATTTACCTTTAAGCTACTGGTTACTTACCAGCTTAATAACCACAAAAGTATATTCTCTTTTATCTACTTCTTGTTTTCAATCTGGCTCTACTCAAAAACTAGTTAACAAACTTAAAATGCTTTCACGTAAAACTTTAAAGCTGCAACAATTTTCGAAAGTTTTAAAACACAAGTTTTTATTTCGTAAACATGCAAATTACTAGAAAAACCAACAAACAAAATGACAACAAAGGTTCAAGAAAAATTAGGACAAAGCAAAAACTAAAATGAATGACAAGATTAAATTCTAAATTAGCTCATTACTAAGAAACAGCGTGAAAGCAACACAAAATGAAAGAACATATTAAATTTTTTTTTTTAAATACTCTTCTCTCCTTTTTCATACTTTGAATTTCGAGGACTGTCACAACATGACAAAAAAAAAGAGTTAAAAAGAGTTAAAAAAATCCTTAAAAAATATGTATGTACGGATGTTGACATTACATTAAGAATAGAATTACAACTCCACGTTAATTGTAGAAAAAGAAACCAGGAATGTAACTGGAGCCGCAAAATGATGCCTTTATTTAGCGCAGCTTTCTTTTAAAGGATAAAGAAAATGAAACCAAACGGAAATAGTGGAAATTGGTTACATGCAGTAACATTAAAAAAACCACAATTACTGTCTAGAGAAAAATAAAAAAGAAATATAACGACTAATTAAAAGTTGTAAGGAAATTTCTAATAAAAAAAATTATAAAAAATAATTTTACTATTCATTTAAATGCAAGACAGTACGCTTAGAGAAAAGAAAGTTGTGTCAAAGTTTAATTAAAAAAATTCACATCTTTTTTAAACGAAAGAAAATAACTCATAAAAGCCTTTCACAAGTTGTTGAGAGATGAAAATTTAACGAAAACATTCCTAGGTTGATTTAGAGCAGTCGAACAGGTTGGTTCTTCTCATCTTATTTCTGATTTATTTATTTATATTTAATTTATTGCAAAATCATGTTTAGCGATGAGGCATCTTTTTGGCTTAACATTTCTGTTAATAAGCAAAATTGCCGTGTGTGGAGTGAAACCAATCCACACAAATCCTACAGACTCCATTATATGCAGAAAAAAATATGGTGGCGGCATTGGACCGTATAAATCCGGAGATAACGTAACTATCGATGGAGATCGTAAACGCACCATGATCAATGATTTTGATTTAAAAATATGATTGACATTGATCCAGGTGAGATGTGGCAATGTGCCTTACGGCAAACATCGCTTTACTGAAATTAAAATTTAATGTTGATTTGGTTTCGAAAATTGAATCGGTCGTTTAGCCTTCATGGACGCACGATTTAACTACTCTCGATTACTTCCTCTATGGCCATGGGTACTCATTTCTGCTGGTAAGCCAGCAACAACTAACACCTTTGGGGTCAACATTGTTCGTATTATTAGCTGCATGTGACTAGCAATACTGGAAAAAGAAAAAACAGCCGCGGCGGCCAATAAAAAAATAAAATAATGTTTTCAATTGGTTTCAGATTTTACTTCTATTAAATTTTTAATTCATTCAATTATATATTTAATCGAAAAATTAATGCAACATTTTTTAATTTAATTATTAGATGAATGAATTTTATATTTAATTAAAAAATAAGAAAACAATTTTCTGATTAAATAAATAATTAATTTAATTGAAACTTTAATGATCGTTCGCGCTAGTGTTTCCAACAGCCCTGTTGATCTTAAGAATTGTGATAGAATTCTGTATTTACCGATCAACTTTGACCGATAGTGCAATCTGTACTTGATCCTAATATTGTTTAGATCTAGCTTCTCGTCAAAGTGTTTATTGCAGAAAAGCAATATTTTTTTAACCGACAATAGCACAGTGCACCTCAACGGACACATTCCCACATGATGCATGGTGAATAGCTTACAGACTTTGTTTGCTCTACGATCTCCACTTTTACTACAGGCTTGACTGTTTAAAGCAAAAGTTTTCTATAATGTAGACTGAATTAAACTGAACGTGACATATAATTTAGCCTTGCAAAGATACGAGAGCGTTTATGTCTTTCTCGCAAAAGGAATGATTGCAAGCGATACTTAAACGCTACAACACAGAAATTACGGACCGATTCATATAAACCAGACTTAAACTAAGTAAAGGCCGCTTGAGCAACATTTTTAGTCCTATAAAACCTGAAAGGAGGGCAAGTACAGCTGTAGGATAGATAGAAAAAAAATACCTGTTTAAAAATTCCCTCTGAGACATAGAATATTACGAAAGTTTTTTTACAATTTAAGTAATGTAGTGGCTATTTCAAGGACGGAGTTTGGAAGTAACGTTCCCATGCCTTAAATACAATCTAAAAAAATATACTCAACTTTATTTGTTTAAATTTTAAGACTTTCATCAAATACTTCATAACAACTTTTTCAATATTTTAAAACAAGAAACAAAAACAGCACAATATACTCATAAAATTATTGAGAGCATACTTTTTGGCTGCCATAAATATAAAAACTTGAAGTATACTTTTCAAACAGCACTCATTTTCACGCTTTAAATTGTTAAACTTTTCTAAACTTCAAACTTTCAATCATCAAGATTCATATGCTTTTAGATTTTATTAAAAAAATAAAATAAAATAAAAACAAGAAGAAAACTTTTTGCCAAGCACTAAACAAATAATTAAAGAACTACAACAATGCTGCTGTATTGTTTACTCCATCAAACTATTTTCTTTATTTAGATGAATATTAACATTAAAATAATTTTATAACATTAAACTTACAAAACTAAATAAAGCTTAAATACATAAACACACACAGACATAAACAAACCGACCTTAAGAAGTGCCCATTTGTTCCGGTCTCTTACAACTTCTTTGCACTTTTTCTTACATAATTTTCATTATAAAATGTAAAAAAGCAAAAATGAAATAAAACCATTTTAGATGGTTAAATGAATTTTTTTCAAGCACATGAATGCATGAAGAAGAAAAAAGCAACAACATTAGATGAAGAAAAGGATACTTGTATATTTTAAGGATCTCTAAAGTTGCCAAACAAACATTTTAGGATGCTTTTTTTCTTTTTTTTTTTTTTTTTGCTGGCATCTCCCTCGACAACTTTTTGTTTAATTAAATTTCTATAGACTGTTGGCATAAAGTTTCATCGTCATTAGCTGCATATTTTTTTGTGCACTTTTTTTGACTTTGTTGTTTTTGTTTTGTATGTGTTCGACAAACAATATGGAAGACAGTTTAAGAGCAGCAGAATGTAAACAAGGACGATAACATATTAAACGTTTTAAAAGTTCTAGTGAAGGTGTTGTATCTAAGACCTGCTTGCTGCACTCTCCATATTCTATTCATATTATGATGCTGATGATAAAAATGTATTTTTAGTATTTAAATAAAATTTTACAATGTCACGCACATGTTTAACTTCTTAAAAGCACTTCAGTTAAATGAAGGCATATTAGCAAAATGGCGCTGGCAATAAAATTACAAAAAAAAAAAGAGAAAAATAAAAAAATCTCAAATATTAAAACATTTAGAAGCTTCAAAAACTTAAAAAGTAAAATAAAAAAAGGGGTAGAAATTTGCAACAGAAAACCAAAAAGTAAAGAAACTCAAACAGGCCACTTCACAAAAGGTGTTGAAGAGTTTCGTATCTACAAAATTATATTAAAGAGAAAAAAAAAACACTGACTTTGTATCAACAGCATCTTTTAAAAAGCTATTAAAGAAAGATAACTCAAGTGCCAGCAAGTGGTTTTGACACTGCTCCATGTTTTCTTTCATTTTATCAAGAGTGTTCTTTTTAGGGAACCTATTTCTTGCTGTTGAATAGATGTGGTGTACATTATGTCATGGAGTTTTTAACATACGAAAATAAGGCAATTGAATCAGTTTACATGTATCACAGATCAATGTTCTAATTCTTATTATAAGTTTTTCTTTCCTCAAAAAATATAACAACTAATGGCCGAGTTCGAATCCAAACTCACAAATGGATATCGGACGCCATATTAAAAAATTGTAAATTGGCAAAATTAAAGGGCATTTAATATTTTCAGCCTTATGATATATTATTTTAAAAGTTATACGTTGATCATAACAGTAGTTTATTTGCTTAGGGTTTCGTTCTCGAAGGGCTAAATTATGTGTCCGCCTGTCATAGGCATCTAACTGTGAAACTGCAACAGCTGAAAACTTAAAATTTTCACAGAAATTGAATTATTATGGCCGCTATAACAATAACAAGTGATAAAAAGAATTAACGATTAAAAGGGTGTCCCCATAGAGACGTTATTTTTATTAATATAATTTTATCTTTTAGTTTTTATACGCAAACGCTTGACATTTACACAGAGTATGTAGTACAATGTCCGCTAAACAAAACATTAAATTAAATATTAAAGGGTGACCCATATAAGGTGTGACTTAAACGCATATAATCATATACGTTGAACCGCAACAAGCAGATCTCTTTAATTAACAAAGAGTCTTTGCACAATAGAAAAACAATTAAAAAAATAAAATTCAAACTCAAAGGGTGTCCTCATAAAAATATAAATTTTAGTTTATATGTAAATACTTGCAATTTACACATGATATAAGCGCTATGTGCGTTAAAATGAGAAGTACAAAAACATTAAATTAAAAAGTTAAAGGGTGACCCATATAAGGCGTATACAGACTTATCTTTAGAACTCTAACCTGCATGACCTTTGGAACTTAAGCAATGTTTCTTTTAAAACAAGTAAAAATATAAAACTCAAACTTAAAGGGTGACCCCCATAAGAGTTTTAATTTTGATAGATATACATATCGTTACCTTAATATAGAAAAGCCCTAACTAACGTTTGTCCTTCTTTACAGGAAAAGAAAAAAACTCGATAAAAAGTAAAGTTTTAAAGTTGGAAATATTTTATTAACGCATTGTGTTGTTAAATTCTCTAAGCAATTTAATACTGTTTTTAATCTTCTAGTGGTGCATTACAAAATCATTTGTCGAAATATGTATGATACTTAAATTAAAAAAAAAAAACGAGTTCGAGCCTTTCTATGTTTAGGTAACAGATAGATATATCGTCTTAATAACAAAGAAAAATGTAGACACTGAGAGTTTTAACAACAAAGAAACATATAATTTTTAAAATTAAAATGTGATTCGTACCGCGCTTTGGGTGTGAGTTTAACTCGAACTCTATCGAGTACTTCTTGTAAATGATAACATTTTTTATCAAAATTGTTTTCCCTATTTGATGAGAGCATTATTATAAAATTAAAATTTATTTTCGATACACTTCATGCCAGTCAACAAAACAACTTAGCCCCACCTATCTGCGGGTAATTTCCGCTCTTCTGCGTTTGAGCTCTTCTTCGATTGAGCTATGACGGTCTCTAGTTCAGTGTTAATAATGAAATCAACTTTGCCAAGCCACTAGATGAGCTAGAGAAAATTGAAATACACCAATTGATCAGGCATTGTTTCGAAAATATTGCTATTGGAAATCAACAAGTTCGGTCCATGTCGAGGCAGTGGGCTAAACATCACGCGTGTCTCTTAATTTTTCCATGTCTTTTGAAAAAAATTCAGTTTAGTGTAAAAACTCTAATCAAAAACACAAATATATATGGCGATAGATAATTAACAAATAAGAAAAAACAGCAAATAAAGAAATTGGCGCTTGCCCATATTTTCTGAGTTATGAGTCTCTGAAAAGTACAATTGTGCACCATACTTTTTTTTTAAATATCAATATGGGAATCATTTAAAAGGTTTTGAAGAGATCTTTCAGATAATACTGAAAATTTTAAAAGTGCTCAACTTATTAAGAGCCGATGACATTTTTATAAATTTAATTCTTTAATTTTGTAATTTAATTTTTAATTTCTTAATTCTCTGTCACCGCAGTATAAAACACTCAACTTCGTAATCTTGTTACGTTACAGTAGTTATTGGACACACGATATTTAAAAGAAACAAATTTTTTCATATAATTTTTTATAAGAAATTATTTTCTTATGAAAATACAATTAGACAGAGCTGTTTTCTTGAAAATTTTTATTATTAAATATGTACTTGCTTAATTAAATGATTTATATAATACAAAATAAAGGTAAACAGAAGTCAAAAAGGTATAAAAAAATTAAATTTTCTTTAACATAGAAGCAAAAAAACAAAAAAAAAATACTAAACTTATATTCTCATAATATTCGTAGTTCGTATTTATAAAAAATTTCTTTTATCAGTTTTTTCTAATAAATTATATTTTTTATGTAAAGTACTGAAAAAGACTTGATATTTTTGATAATCTTTTTTGTAAGCAGATATTTCTCATAATAGAAATACATAAATCCAATAACCAATATACTTGATACTTGAAAAATCTTGCGATATAAAGTTTGTTTATCTATGGATGCGACGATTACACCCCCAGTTAATTTTACCACAACTCTAAATTTAAAATATTTTAAAATCAATAAATTTTTTATTTTAATGCTGATTTTAAGTACCTTTAATCCTCAGAATTATAACACAAACATATAAAAGCCTTTTAAATATTCATTAAAATCTACCTTTAGGCTTATTGCACCCCCCCCCCCCCCCCACACACACACGCACATATATATAAACCCGTTACAAATAAATAACAAAACAATAGAATTGAACTCACATGACCACACATTTCCATTAACAGTTGCAATAAAATTGCTGTAAATAAAAACGCACGTTCATACGTTCACACATACATACATACATTCATACATACATTCTTACATACATTTATACATACATACATGCACATGTTTGTAAATTGTATTGTTGATTTGTGTAAATTAATTTTGTAAAATGTGCTAAACAATTTGGTATTAAGCACTTGCCTTTTTTACCTTTTTTTTTTTCTTTTACGGCACCACCCTTTATTTTGTTGTTTTTTTTCTTGTGTGTTATTTGCAAATCATTTCAATGTTGATTCTTTCCCTTAAAATATTTGCAATTTGGCAACAAATTGTATTTATGTGGGTGTGTTTGTGTATGAGCGGCCGTAGGTTGTTTTACAAATTTCTTTTTTGTTTAAGGGAAACCGGGGGGATAAATGTAGTTTGTCATACAAGTGTTAAACATTTTGCTTTAAATTATAATTTAAATAACTTTTTTCTTAAAATTAATTTAATTTTTTTTTTCTACAAAACGAAAAAGACATTTATTTATTTTATTTGATTGTAATAATTAATTTTAAAATTTGAAAAATAATTTTACTTCTTCAAGCAAAAAAAAAAAAAAAAACGAAAAAACGTTCACTTCAAATTCGAACTTAGGCGTGCCCGAAAAAAGGTGTTTGTTTTAAATTAGGAATTAAAAAGCATTGATTTACTACAATGTTGCGCATATAGATTTGATATATTTGAACAACTGACGAAGCATAATGTTTTCCGACCCGAAATAACCTTAATGTTTTTTTTTTGATCGCGGCGGCTATCAAAATCTTTGCCAGATTGTGATAAACGACTTTCAAACTGACATGTAAAAGAGAAAGAGAACTTGATACTGACTATACTGACTAAATATTTTTTCCCAACAAAAACAAAAAAAAAACTAAAAATTTTTTAAATAGTTTAAGGTGACCAACACTTTAAATTGTTTAAAGATGTAGAGTACAACAATACTTCGCTTAGAGTTTTTGCATCGCAAAGTAGGTGTCTGTAAATCGATATGAATGGAAATTCGCCTTTAGCAAACTGAAAGCAAGTACTCAAATAAACTGAGGCAACTTATTTAAATTTAATTTTAAAGCGAAAATCTACGAAAACATGCTTAAATAAGTTTGACGTTTTGCGATTTAAAAACACGCCTCTATCAAAACCTGGACAATGGATTCACTGCTTAACGCTTAAAATGAAATGACACTCAGATCAATTGATTACGTAAGGATACTCCACCTCGAAGAGGGCATATTCACGCTAATAAGTTTAGGGCCTCCCATGTATCCCATTAAATTTATCCATGCAACATTTTTCCTACCCCCTTCACAGCTACTTAAACGAACTTTGACACAAAAATTATATTTTTATAAAATTTTTTCCCACCGGCGAACTGTCCCAAAAGTGTCCTGAGAGAAAAAAATCTATGACTGGCCTCCAATATATTTCTTTTTAGCCTTAACGTACTTCCTTTCTGTCTTCAACCCTCAGAGTCGTCGCAATACAAATTTCTTATGTTTTTAAACGATTTCCAAAAAGAAGAAGGTTATCAATTTGTCTGAATGTTGATTTTTTTCTATTTTTTTTTTCCTGAAGAATTCCGTCATTTGAACTCAGTCATCTGAACAGATTTTGAATTTTTGTCTTTAATTGAAAGGTTACGCTCACAGATTGGTCCCGTTTTAAAAACAATTAATAACTTTTAAAAATTAAAGGGTGTCCCCTGACAACATTCATGATTTTTACATGTATTATAAACCATAAAAGGCGCCATTTTACGATAGAAAAAACTGGGTATCATTGCAGCACCCAATAGCACAAAGTAATACAGAATAAATCTTATTATTAAAGGGTGTCCCCATAGGTGACATTAATTGGCCTACGTAGGCTTATTTTTCAAATCGTTGTAGACAAACATTTAAAAATAAGACAGAACGATCTTTATAATAACAAATAAAAATATTTATAATTATAAATTAAAGAGTGCCCCAACAGTTTATGTAATTTGATGTTTATGGCCATATGTATGAATAGTTATAAACAGATGGTTGAAATTTAAAAAGATTCTGTTTTGCTAAGTCCGCTAGAACAAGTATTAAATTAGGTTTTGGAAAGGGTGCCCCAATAGTTGACATAATTTGATGAATAAGAGGCCAACGTTTTGAATCGTTATAAACAGGCAACTGAAATTAACAAGGAACATGTATTGCTACGTCCGTTATAACAGTAAGTTTAAAAACTGAATTTGAAAATTAAAGGGTGTCCCAATATTTAATGTAGTATGATGTATTCGGGAAAATTGTTGAATATGGTTTGACAAACGGTTAAAATTTACAAGGAAACCGTATTGCTAAGTCCATTATAACAGCAAGTATAAAATTTGTATATGGAAACTAAAGGGTGAAACAATAATTGATGTAGCTTATATGTAACTAAACTTTTAAATAGTTATATGTTTTGAGGTCGCTTTTTTTTGCCAAAACCTTTACAATTAATTTCTAAAATCGAGAAGTACCATTGTAATTTTTCAAGTGTGAATTAGTTTAATATATTTTTATCATTCGATAGATATTTTTTTATTCTCGGCGATAAAATGAAGCTAAAAAAGTTTTTTTCCTATTGCATCCCAACACAAGATTTAAGTCCTCTATTAACTCAAAAGATTTCTTAGAAGCGTCATTAATGCACTCTTTTTAACTTTCTGGATCAGTAACTATGAATCTGGTGACAATCCGTAGCGTGCGAAAAATATTGCTGTCTTTGAATCTTTTGCTTGATTTGACTCCTACCGAATTTTTAATGTTTTCAGATGTAAAGAATTGGCGGCGAGTGACTAGTTCACACTCTTTTGAAGCTTACTTAAAGAAAACTTACTTTACTTTCTTTGCGCAGGATTTATTGAAGCTTAAGAGGTGCTGGATGAAGTGTTTAAAATTAAAGAAGATTTTTTTGAAAAAGTAAAAATAAAAAATATGTTTTAAATATTTTTCTTAAAAGGCAAATTGTTTTCTTATATTGGAATAGATTTTTTATGCTTTTTGAATTAATTTCAATTTCATTTCATAACAGTTAAAAAAACAAAAAAATCTTAAACAATTTGAAGTTTCTCATTTGTCAAGTCTTTTTGTTTTTGTTTATACGGTTCCTTAATAAACTTCAATTTGTAGTGATTTAATTTTAGTTCTTCCTTTCGAAATTACTTCCCTTTGGAATTAACTCTTTTTAAGTGTTTCCAAATTTTAGCCATGATTTCCTGTGTCATTTCTTTTCATTTGAAAGTTTCATATTAAAAACCATATACTGCCTGGAGTACAATCTGCAGACATAATGTCACTTACTAATGTGTGTGACATGAGGCGGGTGAACAAAACATACATTAACACATTAAAAAAAAAGAAAAGGTTTGATAAAAGATATAAAAAGCTTTTAAGCACTTTAGACTTGAAGCGTTACTGTGATGATGATGATGATGAGACGTCAGTATTTCCTTTATAGCAGAGAAATTATTTTGGCAAAAAAGGAAATCTTTTTTTTTTGTTTTTGTAACGAACCAAAATCATGGTTGACTTTTTCCCCCCGCAATATTTTGATCTTTAGAGACTTTTCAACACCTTTTGTTTCCTCTATTTTCAACAAAGAAATTTGCAAAAAAAAATAACAAAAGCCATTTCCGTTTCTCCCTCATGAAAGGGTTTTCCAAGCAATAACATGTGAACAATTGCGAAAGTCACTTGGAGGCAAGTAGATGTGTTGAGACACCAAAGTGGTTGGATATAAAACTGAAAACGCGAAAACAAACAAAGCAAACATGTTATGCTTTTTTTCTGCTGTCAATATCATTTTCTATTTTAATTTCTAAACTAATGGCTTTTAAATGTTATTTTGGGTTAACGTTGATAGCTGGAAAATATAAATTGTAAAAATGTTAACTTTTCTAAAAGAGCTGAAAATATTGTCATTGTTACTCAACGTTCTTTGTTAAAATATTATTTTCTTGCAAAGTTTCTAAAAAAAAGTTGTGATCTGGCTGTTTGTAGCGACTGTTAACAATTGTAAATTATCTCTTTAGCACAGAAAGTTTGCTGAAAGCTAAAATTTGCTCAGCAAATTGTACATTGGTTTGATAACGCTTAAGATTAAAATTTTTTTTTAGAAAAATATAGAAGAGAAAGTAAGAAAGACGTTGCAAAATAAACAGGATTTAATACAGAAGTCTGTTCAAAGCAACTAAAATAGAGTTGACTGTGGCTTTGTTGTTAACATGAATGAGCGAATTAAATTTTAGCGGATTTTATTTTACACATTGAGATTACTTTCTTGATCTTTGCTCGTCTCAAACTCGCAAATAAATTATAGTTTTACAAATTCATTAAAAAACTTTCAAAAAGAATTTAAAATTCAAGATTCGAAACTAAAAGGCGATTCATTTCTTATAGTTTTTAAGATGGGGTATAATTTCCATCAATTTGTATCTGCCCATCTTATACAGTGCTCATGTAATTCACATTCCTCTTAAAAAAGAATTAAAGAACGTTTAAAATGTTTGTAGAAAAGCTATAAAGCAAACAGCTATATGCATTTTCTTCTTTGTTCGGTTCCATTTGATCAAAAAATGTGGCCACTGCTCCACTTTGAATATAAGACCCACAAAATTTATATGCCATACAGCGCTATGTTAACTTGTTAACAGAACTATGTTAACGCAAATAAATTGTGTCCAAGATTTAAATTGCGAAATTTATCTTCATTCACATTTTCTAGCTAAAGGTATCTCGATTAGTCTTAAGCCAAGTTTGGTACTTTCTGCTAAGGGTTACCACCTCCACGGCCTGGTAAAACATGAGTTTAATATGAGGCTAATCGTTTCACTCCTTGCCAATACCTTTCAGACTCTAGCGATGCTGTTTGATTTTATCAAGATAAAAATTCGTAAAATTTCTAGTAAAAACACGAAAAGACTTACTCATGTAAGTCTTTCTTAAAGCAGGAAGCCAGAATGTATGAAGAGTCTTCTCGACTTGTTGTAGCAAACCCTGCTACTTCGAAGTATAATTCGAACGACAGTATAAGGTTTCTGCTAGCCGCCAGTCAGGGTCTTTGCATTACGTGCTTAGGGAATCTAATCTTTTGTTTTAAGCTCCAGTTCCATTAGATTTTTCTCCAGAGCTTCAAATATTAAGACTTGCAATATTTCTTTTTTTCATATATAAGATAATAAATATTTTTTTATAATCCATGTAGCCTGCTCTATGGCTGTGTAGAAGAGGTACCGTTTACCTCCCCGTATACCGCCCAGATTTCGTATGACAACTGCATTTACACTATGCAATTTTTCATGAAACTTGCATGAAATTTTTGTTCGTTGGTGCAGCAAGAGGGGTAACCAATTTGGTATTGCTTAAATTTTGAGGGGGTGTAAATGTTGCTTACGTTTATTATTAAATAACTTATATCGCTGCAACTTAAAAAAAGAATTAAAAAAATGCCTCAAAAAATTGCGTAGTGTAAATTTGAACCTACATAAATTTAGAAAGTCTCAATATTGTTTTTTTAAGCCCGATACAATTTTAAATTAACAAAAATTTAATTGTGAGGAGGATTTTCTTTTATACGAAAGATAGGAATATGGCATTAATATTTAAAAATAATTTCGGGCATATGGCCACCGCTGCTGCTCATGACGAAGCGCAATCTGGACGTTAAATTTTAGGTCACTTTTTTAATAGCCTCCAAAGCGTCAATTAGTGCTGGTTTACCAGCATAAACCAGTGTTTTTACGTCGCCCCATAGAAAATAATAGAGAGGTATAAATCGCCTGACCTTGGAGGCCAGCTGATAGGTACATTTCGCGAAATCAACTTGCAGCCAAATCTTGTTTTCTGTAACTCGATGGTTGCGGTCGACGTATTGCACGTAGCGCCATCTTGTTGAAACCACTTTAGGTTAATAATGCGGTAACGATCTCCGTTGACCGCAACGTGAGATCCGGCCTCATTTTGAAAGAAATGAAGTCCGATTATGTCACCAGCGTGCAAACAGTGTATTTTTCTGGTGTTTATTAAACTCCAATTGTCAAATATATTAACATTTTGATTTTTAATAAATTATAGAGTTTTTTCCAAAAATGCCACCATTGGAGTTTAATAAAGACACTACTAGAAGTGTTTCACAATAGTTTTTTTCTAACCACTTTATATTTAAATATCGTCCGGAAACTCATATTAAATTTTTAATATTAACATTGGTTATGTTAAGTGATTAACAGAGCTCTGTTATCGTAACGGAATATGGCTAAGGTTATAAATTTTAAATTTTACACACTTCTCTTTTGTACTTCCAGGCTTTTGTATAAAACCACATATTATTCTTAGAGTGAACTTCATAAACTTTTGAGTGTCTCACAGTTGTTGTTGGGCAGACGTAGGAAAAGTAATAACTATTTTACGTTGGGGTATTCGGCCCCATCCCTCTCCTATACCTGTAGGTTTAAGCTTGAAAGCGCATATATTTCTAAATAATAATTAATGGATAATTAAGGTACCATCTTTCTTTCGTTTGCTTTGCAGGTTTTGCAGTTTTAAGTGTTCAAAAATGTACCAACAAAAATGTACAAACATTAAATGGAAAGGTTGAATTTATTATTATTATACCCTTCATTTCAGGTAGAAAAATGGTTTATCTAAGTTCGTGATTCCGTTTGACCTGGAAATAGAGTACAATATATTCTGAGTTCTTATGCGCAGCGGGGTCTTTTGATCGATGTCCGTCTGTCCGTCCAAGTTAGTGTTGAAATCAACTTTGCCAAGGCACTAAATGGGCTAGAAAAATTTTAAACACGCCAATCGATCAGATATAGTTTCGAAAATTTTGCTATTAAAAATTAGCAAGGTTAGACCATGCCCTTCGAGGCAGCGGGTAAAACACCGCGGCTGCCTCTAACTTTACCTTATTATTTGGAACAATGAAGTAACTGTAACCAAAAAGTAGATAAAGAATTAAAAAAGAATAAAAAAAGCCTCCAGTGATAAAATTGTCGCTCGCCCATATTTTCCGAGTTGTGGCCCTCTGAACTTTTTACAGAAAAGTGCAATTAAAAGCTCGTGAAGAGATATTTCAGGAAACACTAAAATTTTTTAAAAATGGTTATCCCATTGAGAGCCGGTGACATTTTTTATGTAAAATTATATTAAGTACTTAATTTTTTTATATTTTTTAATTATCTGTCACCCCAATATTTGTCTTTTTAGTTTTCATATATGAAGGATATATAAAATTCGGCATAGCCTCCGACTTAGCACTTCTACTTAATTTTTTGCTAAAATTTTTAAATATATTTTTCTAGAGAAATTATTTTAAGGAACGCTTTGAGTCAATTGAAAGAATTTAAATTCCATTTGTTTCCATTTTCTATTTTAAAAATATTTATTTAAACATATTTTTAAATTATCTGACTGCTTTAACACCTGAACTATTTTGCATCCATTTAATTGACTCAAACTTATGCTTATGTTTCTATAATTATTCTTTCTGAAACTCTATTTATAATTCTCTTTACTACTGGATAATAATATAAAAGAGATTTAATTTAAAAACTTTGTTAAAGGAATTTCATAATTCGCTGTCTGTCAGTATTTGACCAGTAAAAGGAATTTCGTTTCATAACTGCAACAGGAAAACTAAACGAAATTAAATTTGTAATTTTGAGCAGCCAAATGAAACATTTATTCATATTAACAAGAAACTCATACATTTAGATATTCTATTTATTATATTTTATATAACACAGCCCCAGGCACAGATGATACCTACATAACTCTGTTTTGGAGTCGTTTGGTTGGTGGTGTTGTTGTAACTGGTGTTGTAACTGTAACTGTTACTGTTATTTGGACCATAAAGTATGATATAAAATGTTTATGTTATGGCTTGTAAATATAATGAATTCATTTATATTTTGAAGTTAAACACCAACAACATAACCAGAGAATCCCCAGAACCCAACACATTTGTATTTCATAAACAACATAAATTCCTTGTATATTTGATTATGATTGTAATACGTATAACAACGATTCAAATGTTGGGTTTGGTCGGGTGTTTTAACATCTCTCTCCTTTACAAGCCACGAAATGCAGAAGCAGCAGCAGCAGCTTGTTTCAAAATTTATTTATAATTTGAAATTTTATTTGCTACAGGAGATTTGGATTTTTATTATTATTATTTTTTTTTTCTTCACTTTTTAAGGTTAAAAAAAATCACCTGAAAAGTTTTAGTAGAATTACTGTTTTATTTATTGAGTTTTTTTTTATTTGGTGCTGTAACGTTAGAGATATCACTTTAAACATCTTGTTATTACATAAACTATATTGAATGGTTTCCTTATCGATTCTCTTCCCCGTCTCTATTATTCATTTGGTTTGATAATACCGGAAGCTAGGAAATGGTCCAGTTAAACCTTTTGATAAGAAAAAAATTGTTTTGTATGAAAGATGTCTATTGAAAATTATTTTGACATTTAAAAGGAAAATTAAATGGGAATTTAAAATATCAAAAAAAGAAAAACTCCAAATATAAATAAAAGTTCTTATGAAATTGAATTTATAGATGTCACACACACTGGTCGTTTAAGTTCCGGACATTTTGTACTTTTAAAATTATTTAGATCAAAAAGGTAGATTTGCAATTTAGAGATTACAAAACAAATGGACTGTAATTGTTTGTGTATTAATATATTACAAGAACAAGTAAGAGTGCTATAATCGGCTATACCGAATCTGTTATCGCCTTCCCTATTTATGTAAATAAAGTTTAGTGAAGTAACTCCAATCAAAAAAAAAAAAAAAAAAAAAAAAAAAAAAAAAAAAAAAAAAATATCGGAGTGATAGAGAATTACAAAATAATTCAAAATTACATAAAAATGTCATCGGTTCTTAATGGGTTAATAATATAATAATTTGGTATTTTCTAAAAAAAAAATATCTTGAAAAGCTTTTAAATGATACCCATATTGATATCTTAGAAAATATAAATCACAATCGTACTTTTCTATAAAAAGTTTAGGGACCATAACTTGAAAAATATGGGCGAGCGACAATTTCTTCACTTGGTGTTCTTTTTTTATTACTTCATTAAACTAGGTTTGTTCCAAATGATATGGAAAAATTAGAAGCAAGCGTGGTGTTCTGCCCGCTGTCTCGAAGGGAATTGAACGATCTTGTTGATTTTCAATAGAAAAATTTTCAAAACTATGTCTGATCGATTGACGTATCTAATCTTTCACAACAATCACAAAATGATTTTTGTGATCATACCACAACCATGCGTTTTCTTTCTGTGAAATAAGGATCTCTTTTAAAGAATACCTTGATTATTAAAGTAATTCGCCATTTAACATCATGTGGCTTTAACTTTCATTTGGTACATTGAGTGGAGCGTTGTGGTGAAATATCGCCATTGCGTTTTAGATGTTTTCTCCCAGTTTTATTTTTTTATTTTTCCAACCGGTTCAACAATTCCATGTAGTATAAACAAGTCTTCATCATTCTAGCCAGTGGATCTGCAAACCTAAAACGGAGATTTTGTTATCTTGCAGCTTATGGTTGAATTTAGGTCATTTCTATTTCGATCACTTTTCTGTCACTGCTGCCCGCTATACGAGTAGGCTTTCCGTATCGAAAACGTATTTTATGGATCCATATTTCTTCTACTTTTCTTTAATCCACAAAGCCTACTCATATCTCTTACTCCCATGCTTCATAAGTGATCAAACAAATCGCTTTTATGAAGGTTTTTGATGTTCTCTGGGACAATTATATGTGAACGAGTCTCCACATATTTATTTATTTATTCAAACGCCAAGCTATATTTTTTTTTTAAATAAGAGGATCATGTAATACTATGGGGTCTCTAGATTTTATGTATTTCTGATTCCATAGTTCACTGATACAGAGCCAGTTTGAAGGACCAATTATATAAATGTAATTGCTGTGAAGGTTTCGATTACAGAACTATTTTAAAAGTAGGGATGATCACAATACAGTGTGATATATTTCAATATTTTGCTTTTTTAATGATTGACAACAACGATTATAAAAATTTGTCGTAGTTTTTTATTTCATCGGATGATCCGAGTGTTTAACATCATTTGTGTCTGATCGACGGCTATTTATATCAGTGTTCCACCCATTTCAAGGGATAACTCTATTCAATTAAAATATTGCCCTTCAAAATGCAATTCCTTATGAACAGGAAAATTTATTGTATGCTTTCTTTATCTTTAATACCTTTTCAAGATAGAGTTTCACGTAAATGACTGTTCTTTGCAATAAGGTCCACCTATGGAGGATTTAAATTTTATGTTTTATACGAGTGTCTTCATCTATATTTTAGGATCAGTATTTACTGCTTATCGCCTATAATATGTTTGTTTTAGTTTATAACTGAAATAAATTGTTAACTGAATCAGATACCGGTTCGAAGGACCATATGTTCGGTGTAGATATTTTTATTTATTATTTTTTTAATTTTTACCCAAATCTGGAATTGAAACGTGGATATCATAAATGAGTTAAAATTTACTTTTTCGGCTTAAATTAATTTTTTAATTTAATTTCTAAAAATCTTTAGAAAGAAAAATTATTTACAAATGTATGCGGGCATTTTTATTAATTTCATGTTTCATAAAAGTCGTTTCATACAAGTTGTAGAAAAATAAGAAGCAAAGAGAGAGAGAATTCAATAATAATAAATTATATTTTTATAAATAAAAATTATGTGTTAATTAACAATTTATAGCTACAATTCAAACGAAAATAAATGGAATGAATATCTCTTTCTTGTTGCAACAATGTATTCTTCAGTGTAAAAACCGTTGCATACTTTTGGGTGTTAAAAAAAATATTGCTAAAACATCTAAAATTAACAGATCATGATTTGAGATATTTTTTAAATTGCAAAAACCTCGAGCATTTTTTTAATAAAAAAATTAAAAACAACCGATTTTTGTATTATTAATTTAATTGACACACACTAAAGCTTCACAAACAAAATTAAATAAAATCAAGATTTATTAATGAAATATAACGATACAGCACGAATATTCGCAAAACTAGATTTATAAAAGAAAAAATAATTGTCACTTGCTACCTTCCATCCACTTTAAACCAACAAACTAAAGGAAAGAAAAAAAAAGCTTACAAATTGATTGTCCTCAACTGTATTGACAGACTGTCATTGTTCACTAGCAATAAATTGAATGAAATCACCAGAAAAATCTCACAAAAGAGGTTATAGATTGCTATACGTGTCTAAACCATGACTGACTGTGGCTACAAAATCTTCACAATTTCAAAATGTAACAATACAATCAAATCAAATAAATCTATCAAAGAAAAAAATCTAAATTAAATCAAAACAAATGTCATCACTAGACCCATTGTTAATCTGGATAAAATATAATTTTATGTATGAGTTTCAGCACAAATTGGATGCTTGAAAGCTAAGCAACCTTAAAAATATGTATTTAATTTTTTTCCATTTTAAAGAAGAAAAACCAAAAGCACGTTTCTTTTCATTGCAGCAACAAAGTAGAAAAGAAAAGATTTAACAAAGTTTCTCTGGGAATCGCTTTTAATAACGTTGGAAGAAAATAATACCACGAAATAAAAAGAATTAAAATTGTATGACCAGACGATGTTAAGGAGATTTTGCAAAAAAGTTCCTTTAGAATTATTTGAAAGAACATCCAATAACGCTTATAAGTATTTATTACCAGAGATTATAAGAACTGCAAAAAAGAAACTATTTTTCTTTCGTAAAGAAAATTTTACCAAGAAAGCAGTTGTAGTTTAAGTTTTTTTTGTGTGAAATTTATTTTTTCTTTATTTTTGAAACAGATAATTTATTTAAAAGTAAATTTTTATAAAAGTACTTTTCGTAAAAGTACTTTTAAAAAGGTACTTTTTTTAAAGTTCTTCTGAAAAAAGGTCCCTTCTTAACAAAGTATTACATTAAAAATTACTTTTTTTTAAACGTAAGTTTATACAGCTTAATTATAAACAAAAGTTCCGTGCGAGTTTTTTCACTTTTCTCTTTTTTCCAATTATAAATTTCTTTCCTTTTTTTATTGACTTCAGAAAGTGAAAATAGTTTGAGGAAAAAAATAGGCATTCTGAATTTATAAGATTTTTTCTTTTTTTTTTTTTTTTGTTTCCACGGAATTGTTAATTGGAAGAGGGGTCTTTTCTCGAGAAAAATTTCTTTCGTAAGAATATTTATGATTGGGGTGATATGTTTTTTAAAGAAATTCTTTTAATAACTCTTTGGAATGTTTCTTTTAGGTTATTTTTTTCCTTTAACGGCTTTAAAAAAGAACGTTTCTTTATTAGGAACTTGTCTAAACCTAATAAAATAGTACTTTTGTATGACTGCTTAAAGAAAATTTAAAAAAAAATCAAGAAATTACTCTTAAATAGTACCCTTTTTAAGTGGTAATCCTCCCAAAAGCAACTTACCTTTAAGTTAGTACTTTTATAAGAAGGCACTAAAATAATATATTCTCAGAAAAAAATTTCTCAAATTACTTTTTTTTATTTTATTTTGCTTAATTCAGGTACTTTTTTTCATATTTAATTTGCAGAAGTAAAAAGTGTTTTTTAGATGACTTTTTTGTAGTTGTCTCTTAAAGAAGGAACCTTTTAAAAATATATCTGCTATTAAGCGTACCTTATTCAAAATGTCACTTTTTATAGAAGCTTTCAAAAATCATCTTTTGCACAGGTACTTTTTTAAAATGTACATTTTCCAAAAAATAAAAATAAATTAAAATTAAAATTAACGATAAGTGACTCTTTGAACCAACTTCTTTACTAACGTGCTTTCAAATGGTACTTTTCCAAAAAGTACTTTTTGTGAAATTGGCTTTTTTCGAAATTAATAAAAACATTTTTTTAAGCGAACTCAGAAATTGATTCGAAAAAAAATTTAAAACCTACTTTTCTTACAAAAATATCTAGTCTCATTCAGTACTTTTAGAAAAGGTACTTAAATGTGGCTTACATAAAAAGACATTGTTTCAAATTACTTTTCTTTAATTGTATTTGTAATTAATTGTTTAATATATAAAAAAAAGTATGGACTTTTCTTTAATTTTTTTATTTTATCAAAAGGTACTTTCTTCATAAAAAATTTTTTAAGCTTTTTTTGCGTATACTCTTTTTGAAAGTTCTTTTTTTAGGTACCTATTTAAGGTCAAATTTTTTAAAAGAGCTGATCTTGTTCGTGATTTAAAAAATCTGAAAAGTACTTTTTGAAAAAGTACTTTATAAAAAAGGTATCATTTTTAAACACAAAAGTTATGTTGGTTTTTTTTTTCTTTTTTTTTTTGTAATTAAAATACTCAAATCAAAGCTGCTTTTATTAAAAGGGGACTTTTTAAAGAAGTTACAGTTTTATTTTTTTTTATTATTAAAAGAACTGTCTTTTTCAATAACATAAGTTGATGGATTTCTTGTAAACTTTTTTCAAGAAAAACAAATTCTTTGTTTAAAATCCTGTTTTGAAAAGTAACAGCAGGCTTTAAAAAAAACATGCTGACATTTACAATATGAGCTTTTTGTCGCAAACACAAGTCCCTTAATATTTTGTTTGAATAAACCTGACTGGTCATAATTCCTTAATCCCCTTTTTTGTGCAGATTAGCAGAAAATTGTGTATTTCCTTTTAAATACATTTAAATTGAAACATTTCTATCCCTTTAATGCTTTTGTAAAATTAAATTTCATTTAACTTATTCTACCTTGAGTCAGCACATTGAAATCTAATAAATTTCATGCATATTAAGTTTCCATTTGTGTTGGACAAAGAATGTCAACCTTATAAAAGTTTTCATTGTATTTTTAACTGCTGGTTGATACTTTGTTACGTTGTCTGCTTCTCTATTTGCATGCAGCTTCTTAATATGTTTTGAGACCCAAAGGATTACCGGCATAACTTCAGGGGTCATAATTGCAATAGTCAGTTTACAAAAAGTTCAAAAGTTTATGTTTCTTTATTATTTTATTTATAATAGAATTTAAGAAAAACAAAAAAAAAAACAAAGTTGGTTTCTTATACCTTAGCTGTTGTTTAAGGGTTTTACTTTTTTAATTAGAAGGTGTTTGTTGTCTTTTTGATAAAGAATTTCCATGATAAGTTTTTTCTTCCTTTCTTTTCCACTATCTTTAATTACTTAAGGAGAAGTAAAAAACTTTAATTATTTGTTTCATTTTATATTGTACAGCAGGACTTATGGTTTTTAATGAGGGAGTGAAGTCATCTGCATTAACATAGACGACTTCATCGTCGTCTTTATGCCACTTGGTACCAAAGGATCAGTAGCATATTATTAAGATGATCTAGGCGAATATTCACCGTTTGCTAGAAGCCCGTTTTCAACTTTTGTGCAATTACAAATCCGTTCGAATCAGAAGGTAGATTTATTTTTTTTCTCGTTTAAAGTTGCTACGTATCCCATCGTATGTTTGACTTTATCATTCAGTTGCTTTTAGTTGATTTTTAATAGCAAACTACAACTCTGAACGGAAGATTTAAAAAGAAGATGACAAATGTCACAAAAATCCTCTAAAAACAAAGTCACAAGTAATTTGAACTACCCCGCCTGGTTATTTTTCTATATCTTTTGATATAAATTAAAAATTGCATAAAAAATTGCAACGTGTAAATTTATAGGTTGTTAGATAGGCTTTTCAGCTTCGGGTATTTTAAGTGCTTTCTATCACTGTTTGCCTGAAGCCTTTTCAATCATGATTTCAGCCTTCCTGCACACATTCGTCAACAATATGAAGAAAACCGATGAAAAATTTTAGCGCATCCCTAACTTCCACTAAACAATTTCTTTTGCTCGTCCACAAAGCACGGCAGCTGCTTCTCGCTTTGCAAATGCCATTGTAACTTGTAGCGAATATAAATGCTTCTTCCTTTATTAAGAAAACCTGATAAATTATTAAACTCTCTCGCTCATTTTGTTCATGAATCTTATCTACGTTGCTTTGCAGCACGTGATTTTAACCTAAAAACTCCTCCTTTCATTCAGAAGTTAATCACATGTAAAGATACCAGCGTCGCCTTTTATTCGCATTCAGGGTTTTAAGCGATCTTGCGACTACAATTCTCTCGTTGATACCGTTCTTCTGCATTTGGGTTTGCTTTTATGGTCGTCGGTTTAACGTCAGTGATGCCAAGTGACATCGACAGTCCTAGCAGGGCTTCCATTGCCTGTTCAAGCATGGAATATAAAACCAGATCTAGTTTACACATAAATGTTTTCTGCTGGCGATTAACAATCAATGGATCTCATTATCATAGCATAAATCTGCTGTGCGATTTTAGACAAGTTCCTTCATCTTTGGTCGCACTCGCTTGTACTGAGTCATGGGTGTTTAAGTTTTTGTTTACTGAAGAGCTTTTTCACAAAGCAACTGTCAAAAGTTATACACCCTGAAAAAACACCGAAAAAAAAAACAAGCAGTAAAAAACATCCTGAACTTATTATTGAATTTTGTTACAAAAATAAATTTAAACTTTAAATTGATTATTTAAAATTTTTTATTTATCAATTGAAGCTTTAATTAATACAATAAAATTTTAATTAGTACAATTAATTTTAATTAATTCAATTAAATTTTTGATTAACACAACCAAAAATCTTTTTTGAAATTAATATTTTTTCAGTGTAAAAATCTGTAGCTTTAAAAACGTTTTTTTTTTTTCTTTTCACTGTAAAAGTCTGTAGCTTACACGAAGTTTATTTTTCTATGACCATTACGAATAAATATTTGCAACAGATGAGGCTTAATCTAAGCACCAAAAGTAAATTAAAATTTTTTTATTTGTTGTTGTCTTACAGCAGACGTATTAAGTTCGATACTAATTGTTGACTTTTTTTAGTTTTAATATTTTTAAGTGTGTAGTTTTTTTTTAATTTTTCCTTTTTCCTATCTTGTTTATTGAAAGGCAACAGAAACAAAAGGACTTTGCAGTCACACCCATTTGCAAGTTTCTGTTACATGTCAATTGATACTGTTGCGCACACCTTTTTATTTGAAATTATATTCCTGTAATTCCTGTTGTTATTTTTAATACACCTTGTAGTTGTTGTTTGTTTTAGTATAAATTAATTTAAAAGAGGATTATTAAATGTGCGTTTGTAAAGTGAGTGTAGGGTATCATTAAGGATTATATGAGAAGCTTTTCTATGTGTAACAATGAATATTAAACAACAAAAACAAAAATAAAATGAAATGTTAGTGTGAAACATCATTAAACTTAATTAGAATTTAATGGCTTAGAAACAGCTTTGAAAAAAAAACAAAGAAGCATTAAAAAAAATCTTTTAAAATGTTTCATAATATTTGTGCTGTTGTAAAAGATTTTTAGTAAAAAGTTTGAAAAGTTTTTTTTAGTTAGCAACTGATATCGTCCTCAAAATTTTTAGTTTTTATTTTTATTAGAATTTAATAAAAAAACGTTTAAAAGAACCTGTAATAAAAATTAGATTTGGGAATATCAAAACTTTTTTTAACATTAAAACGATGGTTCCTTACTTTTTTGATCTTGGGCTACAACTGTCGATACAAAAACATTTCCAAGAAGATTTCTGTAAAGGTTATTAATAAATTATTATTTTTATGTTCAACCTTTTAAAACTAAGAGAGAAAAACTTAAAAAAACGTAAACCGCATTTTGAAAATATTCTCTAGAATACATAATTTAATTTAAAATTGTAAATATTGAGTTGAGTTTATTTAATCGACTAAAAAAATGAACAAATACAACATATAGGTAGTTATAAATAAAAGGCAGAGCTACTTAGACAAATAATGTCTAAAATACATAAAGTACTATAAAGTACATTGGAAATTTATTATTCTTTCTCATCAGTAAAAACTTATAAAACATTAAAAAAGTGGAATATAACTCCATAGTTACAAAAATATTAATAATTTTTGGAAATCCTATTAAAAAAATTTTAAAGTTGCTTCCGTTAACTTTTTTTATAATTTCTTTAAGATGTCTACCAATGCCATTGCGTATTAAATGTAACATCTAAAAAATGTCAGCATAGCTTTTTCGGATGGCTCACAAGCGAAGTGCCCAGTTTTTCTTTTATAATTCTGGCACATAAATTCGGGTGAGTTTAAACGATGATATGGGTTGTATTTTTATTGAGGGCAGCTTAAAAAGACCCCACAGGAAAAAATCGCACAATCTCTGCGTCCACTTTTAACATCACTTTCAAGTGAGATTACCATTCCCTCAAATCTCTCGTGTAGCATGCTTACACGTTTTCAAAGAAACAAAATACACTATCAAAATAGAATAGTTTTACGCATTAGTTCCACACAAATCTCAGTTAAAAAAAGGCTACAAAATATGAAACTGAATTTTATTTTTATTTTATACTGAAAAACTTTTGATCACGTCAAGAGCTCATGAGCTCCGTCCTGTTGACAACACATCATCAAATTCAGATCAAAAGAAGTTATGAATCATCGATCTATAACGCACTCCGTGGACGATGTTGACCTGAATTGGTATCATTCCAAATTAGAAAATCTTGCTTGTCACTGAAGATAATTTTTGATGAATAATGAAGTCAGTTTCCAACTGCTTTCGTTTTTAGGGTTTACGTTTAATGGAAAAAGTCCGTGGCAAACAGGACTGAATAAATAGCAGTCAATTTATAGCTGTAACTTTAACAATATGGCCGATATTAGCTATCAATGCTCGGAGTTTATTAGAAGACCCTTTGTATAGGGAGGTTGATTAGAAGATGTCTGTCTATCCGTCGTTTTGTGGAAATAGGGTTGCCAAGGTACCTGGCAAACTACAGAAAGTCTAAGTCCATTGATCTGTCAGACAAACTTTCAAGATGGCTGCTACTGAAAATCACCACATGCGATTTATAAATATATACGACCTAAGGGCAAGATATATTACGTCTACTTCTGTTTTATTATACTTTTTATGTTGTGTTGGCCCTATTTTCCAGGTTTCATATTTGTTTTGTATTGTATAGAAGGTAATGTAAGCAGGTGGCTAGAAACCTACCGTGGATATTATGTTTTAGTTTATTTTAGTATTGATTAAATAGCATAAGATGATGCAACATTTCTTCGTGAACCAGCTGTTGACAATAGTGGCCAAAAGTTATAGGAGTGAACTTTCAATGGTACATAAAAAACCAATGTTGGGTTCATGATTTTGACATTTTTATGCTTTCATTGACCTCGATTTTATTTTAAAGACAAAGGCGTTAAACAAACAACAAAAATTTATAAACAAATCGCCATTGTATCAAAGAAATATTTCGCCAAAATTTTAATATTTAGAAAAAAATTTATAATTTTTCTCAAATCTACAATTAAAAAATTAAATTTTTACGATTCATATATGTTGGATTATATTATTTTATGTTCAACTTAAATAATTTACTTTAAATATTTATACTTTGTATTTCTAAATCAATTTATCTTTTTAGAAATATGTTTTTGTTTGTCATAATTTTTAACCAATTTGGTTTTTACTTTTTATTAAAACATCGAACAATAAACACCTATTATAAAAAGTCAAGCTAGTATTATTAACAATATATTTCAAATTAAAAATGTTGATAGAAGAACTCATCAAAATTGAAATGAGTGCTAGGCTTTAATTAATTAATTTTATATATATTGCTTTACCAACAAAATAAACTTCTCTGCAGAATTACAAATTCTGTTGAATAGAAAAGTAAATTTCTTTAATTAAACTCTGTTAAACAATTTTAAGGTAATTTACAGTCGAATATGGTTATAACGAACGCCGGCTGTAGCGCAGGTCCCTTTAAATTTAGCTAAGAATTTTTTAAACAAAATACTTCGTTCATAAAAAAAAAACAAGATTGCAACGAGCTTTTTTTATAACGAACCTTTTTGAAGATACGGTCAGATTAGTCAAATATTAAGCCAACAAGTCGTAATAACTAAATTGAAGATCCTACTTAATACAAAGAGTAAGATATCACATTTATTATATTTGAAATCGTCATTCGTAATGATAAGTGTCAGGAAAGATTGAGTAAACATTTATAAAAATAGTGGTTACGTTTTTGCAGTCAAACATTTGACTAATCTGGCCGCACTTTTAGTGCGCCCTGAAAAATATTACACGCGAACAATCAAGTTTATAACCAACACCTTTTTATACACTTGTTCGTCCCCCAGGGGGTACTAACAGTCCGGTTGAGGTAACCTATGTTCAGACGAAGTGCCTTCGGGGTATAGATGGACAAGTAGGGTACATGTAGAAGGACTGTCTAGTGTCTTGAGTTAAAGACACGGAAACCGATAGACCATACAGAGAGCCGCCCATCTCTGTATTCTGTTATTTGTGAGGTCCCTTCGGGGTACACGTGGTGACTGTGGTTAAAAGTCTATATCTGCAGGGAAGGTGTGCTGTTGCACTATAAACAGACGGGTTTGGATAGTCTCTAATCCTTACACAGGAGGTAGTTCATGGTCCTGACATCAATGTTCTCAGATTAGCCTCTCTGTTGGCTTCGCTACTGGAGGTCGCTAGTCGAAGCCTTGTATTTCACTCAGTGGTAGGACCACCTTCAGGTTAGCGCCTCACAGCCAGGTACTAATGCAAATCTTGATCACGTATACACTTGTTCGTGTTGTATATAAATAGCAAATTTTTAAAAATTAAGCTGTTGCTTGTGTTTTTCTTTACATGGATTAAAAATATCGTCCATGACATTAAAATTTATTTTTATTTAATAATTTTTATGTGACATAAAAAGAAATAAATTGCAACATTTTTTATATATTCATAAAATTTCTTTTAACTTTGATATAATTAACTACTTTTATACGGAATTTAAAATGTTTGTTCCTTTAAGTTCGTCATAACCGTGTTCGACTGTAATTTTTTACATATTCCTTCGGTTCTCGTTTGTGTTCTTTTTAAAGCTCTTTATGTTGGTGAAAAAATTAATTATTAAAAGCGAAATTAGCCCAATTCTAACAGACATGAGAAAAAAAATCAATTAAAATAAAACAATTATCAAGTTGTCTCATTTGGCAGATATTGTAAAGCTCTAAATTCAAATACCAAGATAATCTGCAAAACACACATTTACATCTACAAATAACCCCCACCTTAGTGGTTTAAAATATTGGCTTGATGACATTCTCAATTGGCCACTTATACTGATATAAAATAGACATCGATATAAGATTCATTATTTAAGCCAATAAATAATTGGGTCACAAGAAAAACGCCATCAGAAAAATAAAACACTTTAACATTCCACGCTAAAGCAGCAGCAGCAGCTAAAAAGGCACCAGTTGAGTCACTTTTTTTGTGGTCAGTTAAAGTGATAGAAAATTATAGTTTTTGTTGGCAAATACTTAATGACATTCTGGTGTTCGTTCGTTGATACTTCAGAATTTTATTAGTGGTTGTGACAGAAAGTCCTATTCGTGTTAAAGGACGATACAGGGAAACAATGAAAATAAACATAAGCGGCAAGAAGAATGTTTTGTGAAGACAAATTGATGATGATAAAAGGTGTGTTTAACTTGAGACAAGTTTCTCAATGGCAAAGAATAAACTGGAATTTAATGCAGCAAACTCGTTAAAAACCAGGTAACATTGTTGCTCAGTATTTAATTGTTCTAATTAATGAGAAAAAAGTAAATTTATAAAAAACTGTTCTTGGTAATAAAAATTTTCTTCTTATAAGACGCGACACAATTTTTAATGACACTTTTTTAGACACAAAGTTAATAAAATTATTTGGTTTTTCTCCCCATAATAAATTTTTAAACATAAATTTGTCTACAGTCATACTTTTGTGTTGTAAATTAAAATTAAAAAAAACAAACTTCTCGAATCATCAAAAAGTGAAAGAAATCCTTAACAGAATTATTGCAAATAAAGCAAACTTTCAAATATTTTCAAATAAAAACAATAAAAGTCAACCAAATAGAATCATTATAAATCAACGAAAATAATCTTAGCAAAGTAACAAGATGATATTTTTTTCCCTTTGAAGAGTTTAGAAAATAAAATTGAATGCAAAAAAATATATCTGTTGAAAGCAGAATAAAAATAATAAAAAAAAAGTCACGTCACATAATTTACAGGCTAAACGAAAACGTTTAAAGGAACTTTTGTTTTTCAAATAAAGTGATTTACAAAGGACTTTTTAAACGAAAATTTTTTCATTTCTTTGGAAAATAATGGAATCTTAGGGCAATATTTTTTATTCTACACTTGGTTTTACACCTTAAGACGTGATTTTCTCAAATATTTTATTTATTTGTTTTTTTTTTATTTTTTTTTGTCAAGTGTACACGGAAAGCAGTTTTCCCACCTATTAAATGTTTTTTTTCTTTATTTATTTTCTGCGAAAATTTTAAGTAAAGTTTTAATTAATTCAATTATTTATTTAATCAGAAAATTTTTCTTCTTTAATTAAATTAATAATTGATTTAATTAATAACTAAATTACAAATTTTTTATTTCTTTATTTTTTTCTTCATTTAAATATTTTATTAAGTCAATTAAAATTTTCATTAAATTACAATTTGAAAAATATTATAAAGCCTTTAGTAGGTGAAAAATCGAGGGAAATTAATTAAGCTTATTGAAAAATATATAAAATACACTTTTGAATTCTTTTTTTTAAATGTTTTATGATTTTTTTTTTTTTTTTTTGGTAAAATACCACGTCAGCCTCTAATTTTTCTATATCATTTGGAACAAATATACTTAAGTGAAGTAGCTCCAATCAATAATACAAATATATGGGGCGATAAAGAATTATAAAAATAAGAAAAAAACATCAAGTGAATAAATTGGCGCTCGCCCATAATTTCAGAGTTATCGGCCTCTGAACTTTTCATAGAAAAGTACGTTTGTCCACCATATTGTTTAAAATATTAATATGGGGATCGCTTAAAAGCTTTTGAAGAGATCTTTGAGGAAATACTAAAATTTTTAAAAAATACTAAACCCATTAAGAGCCGGTGATATTTCTATGTATTTTTTTTTTTTTTTTTTTGTTAATTCTCTGTCTAGACTCTAACTTGTAATTTTTATTGGTTATGTTTTTTTTTTCTTTTTTAAATAATTGTAAACAATTGATGGCCATTATAAAGTACTTTGGCCATTAACTTTTCACACATTTTTTGGCTTTAAGAATATTTGGTTTTGTAAAAGTATAAACAGATTTTTTTTTTTTTTTAATTTTATCCCTACTCATACTAGGCATTGTGTCAGAACTAGGAAATTAGTTTGTAGACATGCAGTATGAATCATTGCAAATTGAAAATGACTTGAAAGATCTACGCAGAGAGTTCATTCTACGTACAAACTGTTCGAAAAAAAATTATTTTTCTTTTAAAGCCAATGCCACTTCGGCAGCTAATCGACCTCGAAGGAATGAGCTCTTGTGTGCGCGTACGAAATTTGATTTCACTGTAGTGACAATAAAACAGTGCAACAAATCCCACATTGCGTCAATGCTTCAGTGTTTCAATAGAGTTGGTATAACCTACTGTCACTGATGATCTTCTTTGCTCTCTCCTAAATCCGGTCGAATAACTTCAAATATAAAGGGTCATCCAAAAAACGCGCCTACATGTTTCTTTGAAATAAAACACAAACTATTTGCATTTTTTTCAAGCTAATTTTTTTTATTAAAAGTATGATCCATTACAATTATAAGTGGAATAGAATATCATTCAAATGTCCACCATGACTGCGTCTGTAGACATCAATCCGAATATGGAAATTTTTAATGACTTTCCGACATGTTGCTGGTGTTATTTCACGAATTGCAACTTGAATGTTGTTCTTTAGATCATTAATTCTTTGTGGCTTGTTAGCATACACTCGACTTTTCAAAAAACCCCAAAAAAAAAATCTAATGGTGTTAGATCACATGACCTTGGAGGCCAATTGAAATCTGCATTTTGTGAAATTACACGTTGAGGAAATTTTAATCGCAAAAGCGTTATGTTTTCTCGAGTTGTGTGACATGTAGCACCGTCTTGCTGGAAATAGACGTCAGACACATCAAAATGACCTTTTATGGACACAACATTGATTGGTATCGCTCAGCATTCACAGTAACAGCATTTCCAGCATCATCTTCGAAGAAAAATGGCCCAATGATTCCATTTGTCCAAAATGCACACCGAACAGTAACTTTTTGTGGGTGTAGAGATTTTTCATGAAAACACGAGGATTTTCATAACCCCAGATACGACAATTTTACTTATTGACGAATCCATCCATTCTGAAATGAGCTTCGTCACTAAACAAAATTTTGCTTGAAAACAATGGATCTGTTGTTCGTTGTTCAATAATCCAACTAGCGAAATTACGACGTTGTTGCAATGTGTACCTGTCCATGGTTAAAACTGTACTACGTTCTAATAAAACAAAATGGCTTATGTCATTTGAGAAGATGTCACGTGTAAAAATTATATAGTGCTGACATCTAGGCGTCACATTTGGATGACCCTTTATTTTTCGAGGAACTGGCCCATATGTGAGAGTTGTACTCCATTTTCGGTCTGATAAAGATCAGATGTTGTTAAGTATCTCTGGCACCCCTTTAGAAAATCAAGGCATCTGAATGATTCTCTTTCGACCTAAAAATTTGTTTGTTCGATCGTTCATGTCAAGAATTTCTGATTTCTTAATATTCGCAGTCGTACACCTTTGCGAAAGCACACACCAATGGGCTTTTCGCGAGCGCTGAATATGACCGCGCTCGCAAGACCACATTCGTAGATTACCAAAAGATCATTTTAATGACATCACTGTAGGAATATCCTGTATGTTTAAGTTTTAATTTCAAATTTTTTGTACCTTTTCTTATAGCGATCTGCTTATTGTTGAACACTGAACACTTTTTTATTTATTAAATAAAGCAATTTTGAATAAGTTTTAATTCTTCATAAAGAATTTTTAGTCCTTCTCACTTTAAATACAATCAAACTATAAAACATTATTTAGATAAATGTCACAATTTAACCAAAACAATTGAAAGAAAAATGGAGATGTTGGAAGTTAAACTGGGTTAGAATACAAAAAACTCAAATAAAAAAAGAAAAACATGCAAATTACTTTTATACAACAACAATGATGATGACGATGGCATAGAAATATTACAATAACAAAATAAAATAAAACTAACAAATATAGAACGACAGGAAATCCTCTTCTGTTTACAATGAAAAAAAAAAACAACAAAAGAAAAACAAAAACTAAATGGAAATTGTATAACAACATCGTGGAAAATGTAACGAAAACAAATTGTAAATAAAGAAACATAAAAACTAAAAATATAAAAAAATATTTTACACTGGAGTTGATTTCCATTTCGTAAATCTGGATTTTTGTAGATTTGCATACACAATTTATTTGTTCGCATTGTTTACTGTTTTCTATTTATTTTTTTGTTTTATTTATTCCTCCCAATAAAATCCGGTGAAAAAATTTCTAATTTTTTACTGTTGCTTTGTTTAGCTGCGCTACTCTCAGTCATTTTTTACAAAGTGTTTAAAAAGATTTATGCGAGGAGTCCAAAAAGACCTCAAAATGGATTATAAAACTTACGAACGGGTTCACTTTTAAACGAACCAACGCACTTTTTTGCCAAATCATCATTGAATAGATTGACATTTAAACAACGCTTTAAATTTATCCATTAAAAATCAAATATCAATTCGCGCAAATTATAGTCGTCTGTAACTTATTTTTATGGCACCCATAACTGTCCATCTGTGCAAGCCATCTGTCGAACGTAGAAAGATTTTATACCGCACACTTTTTAAAGAGTGAAAGAACACCACATTGAAGAAACGTTCGTTTTAAAGGGAGAATTTTGCTGCTGTAAACAAAAGCGTGGAAAAAGATTCTTATTTATTGATCAGACGCAGGAATTGAAGTCTCTGTTCGTTCGCTTCATTTCAAGTTTTGCGCAAAGATCTTCAGCTACAGACGTATAATATCCAACTGATGCGGGAATTAAAGCCAACAGACCAATATACCGGTCATATGAAACTCATTTCGGATATAGCGCGCTTATTAATAAACTTAATTGCGAGATGAGGGGTAAACTAATTTACAATGAACGATACAGACTTCATTACATCCAGAAAAAAGCATTCTTTGGTACGGCTTATATTCTGCTAAAATTTTTGGACTTTAGCCTGGAGCTCAGGTTGTGGCTGAAGGAGCTCGTTGCCACACCATAATCAATAACTTTTCGTTTAAAAAAATATGGCTGACATTGATCGGACTTACATTCGGTCGCTGGCAACTATAAACTTATTAAAATTAAAATTTTGTAAAAAGTTGATTTCGGGAAATGAACCTTTCGATTGGCCTTAAAGGTCGTATTATTTGATACCTTTAGATAATTTCTTGTACGTTCACGTCAAGTCACTGGTTTAAACTGATAGCCCAGCAAGAAATTAATGCTTTGGGGCAAGCATTGCTTGTGTTATTCTTGAAATACAGTCAGCAGTGTTTGAAAAGGTGGCCAAAAATAGGATGCCCAGAATGCGCTTGTCATGAAGAGCCATGGTATGCGTTTTGCAGCAATCGTTTTCAAATGTTAATATAATGTACTGGTCTTTCAAAGAAAAATGTATTTTTATTTTAGTTTTTGTGTTTTGTTTTTAAACTTTATATTTCTATCGTGCTTAAAAAAAAACACCTCTTATAGGAAGTCGCATGAGTAGACCAAAGATATTCGGCTATGCAGAACTTTATACACCCTTCACCATATATGCAAATTAAGAATAGATAAGTAACTGCAATAAAAAAACAAATACCTTTTCATAAAATTTTAATATAAAAATTTTACCCAAAAATATCATCGGTTCAAAATGGATTAAGTATTTTTTTAAATTTTAATATTTTGTGGAAAATCTTTTAAAAGCTTTTACATGATATCCGTATTAATATTTTAAAATGTATGTATGATGCACAATCGTAGTTTCCTATGAAAAGAGGCCCTTTGCTCGGAATATATGGGCGATGTTTTTCATTTGATGTTTGTTTTTTCTTAATTTTTATTTCTATAGTAAAAGTTTCTTTGCTTAACTAGATTTGTTCCAAATATTATGAAAAAAAGGTAGGCGTGGTGTGTTGCCCTCTGTCTCCAAGGGCATGGACCAATCTTGCTGATTTTTAATAGCAAAATTTTCGAAAGCATTTCTGATCGATTGGCATGTTTAAATTTTCTCTAGTTCTAAATTAACTTGCAAAGTTGATTACAATCCAAACACAGACGGACAGAACGACATCACTTAATCGACTTCGTTATGCATAGGAACTCAGTCAGAAATGGTTATAATAGAAATTACAGATGGAATGACAAACTTAGATATTTCCTTTTCCCACCTGTGGTGAGGGGTATGAAAATCGAACAACTCCATTTAGTTAAACAAAAACAATTGTTGGTAAACAATATTTATAATCAAACATGCAACTTACAATTTTATATGGCGCATAAACAAATTGGGATTTAGCCACAGACGCGTAGTTTATAATATAAAAACTTGTTACGATCTTTTTTTTTTTAATATTAAAGTGGCTGCAAATAAAACTTAAAATAAATACATAAAACAAAGAGGCTTTTGACAACACAAGCTCTTTATTTACTATAGTTAATTTTTAAATGTTATTTTGCTTTTTCAGTGTAAATTTTTATTGTAGTTCAATACATTCATTCGCACGAATTCTGTTTGTAACATTGACTGTTTATTTACTTGCTTTTTAAAATTGCCAAATCTGAATTTATCAGCTATTACTAGGGACGAGCGTTCATATACTAGTGTATGTATGTATGTGTAGTCTATAATCCTTTAATAAAAAATAAAACAAAAACTTTTATTCACAATCAAAGGGATAAAAAAAAACAAGAAAAACTTTAACTTTTTTAATTTTGCTGTCAAAAAGTTTGTTAAAAGAGCGACAGATTTGTCCGCCTTTTAGGAAAGAACAACAAATTTAACAATTTTTTTTTAAACAAGTGGCGGCACCGTTTTACTCTTTCTCTTTGTCTCTTTGATTTCAACAACGATTTCATTGCATAATTTTAGGTTTATTGACAAAGGACAATATCTGTGTGAGTATTTGCTGTGAAAACAAATGTGTTTATATGTGTTATTTTATCCCTTTGACATTGTATTAATGTCGACTGTTTTAAAAGTACTTTTTTTTCGAACTTTGTTTTTCGTTTATTCTTTGTGTAACAATATTTAAACCACTTACTTTGTAAAAACCACTACAGTTTAAACTTCAAATGTAAATAAGTTTCTTTAGTGTGTGTGTGTGTGCATAGTACCATTCACTATGCAAACAGAAACTGTTATACAGACAGTTTAGTTTGTTTTATAACAGGAATATATAAAATAATTAATTTTTCTTCACTCTATAAAAATGGAAGCTGACCAAAACTTAATCCTTGAAACCAAAGGAGCATAATTTTTTTTTTAATTTTTTTCACATGTCTTGAAAAAAGAAGCCTTTTTTTAAACCGTATCTTAAAAAAGTACTTTTTTAAGTACCTTTTTACTAAGAAAAAAAGTACTTTTTAAGCAGTATTCCTTTGTAGTGCTTTTTCTGCTGTTTACAAAGGTGCTATTAATTTTAGTAGCAATATTTAAGGTACTTTTATATTGTAATTGTGTGTGCCTAAGAAAGTACTTTTTTAAGGGGAAAAAATTTTTTAAATTTGTTTAACGTTAGTCAAGCTAACAAATAACCTAAGCAGAATGAAAAAAGCATCAGTAAACTTGGATAACAATGTGGTACCGTAGCGTTACTTGCCTCTTTTAAGAAAGAGAAAAATAGTAACGAAGTAGAGAAAGGAAGAAAATGGCATTCGTAGCTGGTGGAATGGAATAAATGTGTGGCAATGCATTTTGCATTTCGGTAAATTTTTTTCTGGTTACTGAAATTTCAATTGCATTACCAGAAAAAACTAATTTACTGACAATTTGGATTTTTCAGTAAGCAGTAAAAATTGAACAATTATTGCACTTTTTTTAATTATGTACTTTTTCCATATTTAGTAATAGCCAAAGTTAACTTATTTATTTAACTGAAAATAAAATATTAACCATAAACAAACAATTTTTAATTTAAAATAAAAAAAATAAGAAGGTACTCCTGTTATTCTTCAAATTTGCTTTTTTTGAAAACTTATCGTTTAGAAAAGGTTATTTAAAAAAGTATTTTTTAAAGGCCTTTTTTAGAAAAGTACCTTTTCACAAACGTTATATTTAAAAAAAAATCTATCAGTACACTTTTTTAAATAGTTATTTAAAATTGCATCTTTCAAAACGAGGTGCTTTAAAAATTTTAGTATTTTTGGAGGTACTTTTTAGAAAAAGTACTAAAGGAAAAAGTACTTTAAAAAAGTACCTTGTAAAAGAACACTTATTTTGGAGTTGTAGAAATAATTACAGCTTTAAAGTTAGTAAATTTTCTTATATGTTTTACGGGATCACTTATAGAAACATTTTCTCTGCATTAAATTTTTGAAAAGGTACCGGTTTTAAAAGGTAGGTACTTGCTTTGAAAATATGCTTGTTACTGTTTACTTATAAATACAATTTCCGCTTTTAAAAGCAGCAATAATTTTTTTAAATGTTATATATTTAAAAAAGTTTAAATTTATATAAAACAAAATGATTTTTAATGAACTTTTATTAAACCGCTTTACAAAGGCGTTTTTGTGGGTTTTTGTTTTTGACTAAAAAATAATTGAAAGGGGATATTTAGTAAAAAGTATTTTTCCATAAAGTTCTCTTTGAATCAATTCTTTAAAGATAACTTATTTTGCAAAAAGGTTTATTTAAAAAAGTACTTGTTTGACTTTGTACACCTTCTGTAAGGTACTGTTTTAAAATGAACTTTTTTTTAAATGAACTTCTTGTTTAAAGTTTCTCCCTTATATATTAAAATATGTTCTTTTTACACGAATAGTTATAAGGATTTTTAAAGTACTTCTTTCAAAAGAAGTTTTCTAAAAGATTTCGGAAAGTTTCACTATTAAGGTGCAATAAAGGGGAGAGTGTCCTTAAGTCGTATTGTTACAAAAAAAAAAAAAAAGTTTTAAAAGGTTATTTTTCTAAAAGGTACTTTCACGTTAGATAAAAAAACTCACGCTAAGGAGCTATTTTATTATTGGTACTTTTTAAGTTATCCAGTATAAAGAAATTATTTCTAAAGAAGTCAAGCGAGTGTTGTGGTCACCAAAAATATTTATGTAACAAATTTCAATGAAATTAGGCACATAAAGTTATAAGATTAAACCAATATTTTACTAATCCTTGCATCAATAACTTAAGTCATTTAAATAATCAAATATAAAGTTCGAGAAAACTTTTTAAAGAGTCCCCTTTTCAATTTGAAGTTATTCGATTGTTTGAATATAAATTGCAAACATTTTTCCACACATTTAATTTCATTCAATAAGTTGTCAGTCAATTTAAAATTTTATTACAGTAACAACCAGTGAACAAGTATTATCTTTAGTAACCCTTTTTTGTTGCTCTCCTTGTTATTAATTCCTACACATGACTGGCTTAACAGGAATTTGTTTACAACAGAACACTGATAATGGATACAAATTTATGATTCTTTATGCGAGGGATCTAAGCCATTTAAATAACATGCAACAAACATAAAACGTTTCAAAATGAGCAGGTTTTTATTTGGGATCACAATAAAAGGACATTAAATTGATTTTTGTGGTTTAATGCTGTAAGCGTCTGTAGGTGGTAGTTTGTGTATATTTTTTTTATGATTTATAAGCAGGGATAAAAGCTGTAACAGGCATTTTTGAAAAAAAATGTTTATTTTGTGCGTGTGTGTTTTGTGTGTTTTCTATAAAAAATTATATATAATAAAATTTCATTTTATTTTAGTTTCAAGTTATAATTTTTATTTATGATGTATCTTTCCATTTATGTTTGTGTGTTTTTTTAGCAATATCCCGAGAAGATAATGATGACACACACCATCACCACCATCATCATCATCACCATCATCGAGGCGGCCATAGTCACAATCACGGTAACAAAGTTCCCTACAATGGTTACAATTCCGAAGAGTATTTGGATAGACTGGAACCAAATGGTAATATACCAACAGATAAAACAAATTGTAGATACGGAGGTGAGTTTTTTAAAATCATTTATCATAATTATAAAGTTTTCTTTTTAACTTATTTGAATTAATGAAGTTAAATTTTGCCTCTGATGTCATTCTCTTAAATTTGAAATGAAAATTAATTCTAGTTAATTTTATTTTCTGGTGTGAAGTTTGAATACTGTGTTTTAGAATATAAAAATAAAAATCTTATTAAAATTAGCAAAAATTTAGGATATTAAAAAGCATAAACAGGAGCAGTAGATGAAAATATACACTGCGTCATTATTATGTGTTTTGTGCGCTAAATCGCTGTAAAAGAACTGTAGAGAAATTTCGTCATAAACGTCCTGAAGTTTTAATATTTTCCCACTGCTGCAAATACTCAAAGTTGTACCGGTTGGTTGAGTCAGTACCGTGGAGAAAACTATCCTCACCATCCACATAATTCTGCCGCTCATGCAGAGTCCAAAATGCTATGACTGCAGAACGTTCAGCAAGTCGTAGCGCTTAAACATTTAGGTACCTTCACTGCGACACCTGGTGGTCCATTAGATTTTTTTTTGAACAAAAATTTATCAAATCCTTTTCTTTAAATAGACTAAAAGTACATTATCTAGCACTAAGCCGTCCCATTCTTATCATCATTAAACCTGAATCTTGCGATATTGGCTAAATAATTGAAAAATCGTTTGCCTTGCCGGCAAATGCTTTCGTTAAGGAATCGCGGGCAATGATAATTTTTAATTCTTTAGTAAATCCTGAAAAAAGCTGAAGTACATTTTTCCCATTAACTTGTCTTTTTATAACCGATAATTGAAACGACATTACAGCTATGAAAGCCAACCAGGATCTATCCTATCTAAACCTAAAAATATTTTAATCCATAGGCCCTTAAAACCCTACAAACCTTTTTTTTCTATGACTTACTAGTTTAACCCACATTTATATTCTTTAATGTTATTCACATTCTTACAGTGTGTACCACAGAGTCCTTAGATTGTTGTAGTTTTAAAGCTATGTATGAAAAAGAAACACGTCAGCTTAATAGTTGTCTTTGCTTTGCTTTGTTAGCACACAGTCAATAACTATTCTTTGCTTCATTGTTTGCTTGTTGGCATAGACTGCTGATGACAAAGGACCTCGCATAATTCTCGATGACGTCAATTCCAATCCATAAAGTAATCAAATTGTTTCTTAGACTCTCTCTAGAGCCGTTTTTTTAATTTTCACTTTAAAATAAAACAAAAAAATTATAAGTTTTTATTGAGAAAAAAATATCTATCCAGAGGTAATAAGTGCAAATATGTCTTCTCGAGACTTAACGTCAATAATCTGAAAACTTTAAAACACAAACCTCTGAATATGTACACCAGCTTGAAAGCAAAGAGACTTATGACACTTTAGAAATAAACGGCTCAAGACACATTTTGGATAAATTGTCTTTTGATAGGTTCGTATCGGTTCTATGAACTTATAATGTCGTAATTTTAAAGATAAAAATTTCATGATGGAAATTTTTTTAAAAGTGATTTTCAAACTGTGAAAAAACATGAGCTTTGTTGGAAATAAAACTATTCTTTGAGAGTAAATATTCAATTTCAAATTTATTTTATTTTTGAAATAATTAACTTCAAAATTAATAGTTTTCACAAAGATAAATTTCCAACTGAATTATGTGAATAAATTATTTTACATTATTATCAAAGTTAATATAATTGAATACATATTTTTCAATAAAGTTATGTAGATAAACAAGTTTAAAGTGAAACAAGTGTCTGTTTCGAACATTCTCCCCCTCGTTAAAACCTCGTTTTAACCATCTCAATTTTGGGAATCTCTTGATTGTATAACATCAAGTTTGGCTAGCTTCGCTACTGGTCTGTTTAGGGTACCATCTTTTGTTTTCACTGTGGCACTTCTGACGTTTCCATCATTTGATCTGCAAACTGACATTATAACACCCTTAGGCCAATTATTTCTTGGTAAGTTTGGATCTACTACAATAACTATATCACCAACTGCAAGAGGGCTACATTTTTTGAACCATTTTGTTCGTTTTGTTATTGTCGGAAGGTATTCTTGTATCCATCGTTTCCAAAAAAGATCAGAGAAATGCTGCATTTTTCTCCAGTTCTTCCTAAGCAAACAATCGTCTTTAGAAAAGTCACCCAAAGGCTTATTACCATTTGAAGATCCCAACAGAAAATGATTTGGGGTAAGTGCTTCGTCTGATGGGAATTCCAGATCTACATAAGTTAGGAGTCTGGAATTAATAACCCGTTCACATTCTAGTAGTCCATTATAAAGCGTAACATCGTTAAATGAAAAGTTTGGAGTAATTTGACGCAATACTTTTTTAACTGACTGCACTAAGCGTTCCCAACTGCCACCCATATGTGGAGCTGCTGGTGGGTTAAAATGCCATGTTATAGATAATGATGAAAACTTCAAAGAAATTTTATGGAAATCTATAGCCTTAAGAGCATTTTTTAGCTCTGTTTCACCACCTCTAAAATTTGTCCCATTGTCGCAGTATATCTCAAGTGGTGTACCTCGTCTAGAAATAAAATTTTGAATTGCCATTATACAACTATCACTTGTCATATCCCGGGCAACTTCAATGTGTATTGCTCTTATAGTTAGGCATGTAAAGAGTACGCCCCAACGTTTCTCCTGGTGTCGTGCAACTTTTACATATAATGGTCCAAAATAATCAACACCTACGTAAGTAAATGGACGCGTAAATGGTGACAAACGGGCCTTTGGTAGCATAGCCATTTCAGGAATGATGGGCATCGAAGTTAAATTTTTGCAGAGTTGACAATTCCTACGCACCTTCTTTAACTCTACTCTCAATCTAGGAATGTAGAAATATTGACGTAGTTCGTTCAGACACGTATCATGATTAATGTGGTAAAATTTCTCATGAAAGTGTTGTATTAACAACCTTGTCCAGTAGTGATTTCTTGGCAACACGATAGGATATTTGAAGTGATCAGGTATACCAGAAGCCGAACCAATTCTTCCATTCATACGAATCACCAAATTATCGTCAATATAGGGCGAACATTTGTATAAGACACTTGATTTTGAAATCTTTCCAGTCTTATTTAATAAAATAGCAAACTCTTCCCTAAAACATTCGTACTGTATTATTCTATAAATCGTATATTCTGCCATTGTAAATAACTTTGCAACTTCAGGTAATATATATGGTTCATTTCTTCTTTTATGAATTTTCATCTTCATTTTGTGTATAAATGTAAAAAGTTTGACAACAGTTTGAAGTAGTCTCCTCCATGATGAAAATCTGTTAAAATCTATTAGGTTAATATCAACTATCTCATGGCATGCCATTAAAACATGTATTCTGAGCTCTTCTGATACTTTTGCAGTTTGTGATTTTTCTTTAGGCCAACCTGCCTCATCCTTCTTTAGAAAGGCCGGACCATTAAACCAACGATCATTCATGTCAAATTTAAAGGATGCCTTCCACTTTGTCGCATCATCTGCTACGTTGTCTTTAGTAGATATATATCTCCACTCTGATGGCGAGCTACTATCAAGGACTTCTGCAATGCGATACATAACAAATTGTTTGTAATTCCGAGGATCTGCATTCAACCAGCAAAGAACGGTATTAGAATCGGACCAAAAGAAACGTTTTTGAAGTTGTATTTTGAGATTACTGCATACCTCATTCCCTAAACGAACACCTAAAACTGCTGCCATCAACTCCATGCGTGGAATTGATAGTGGTTGCTTCGGAGCGACTTTCACCTTGGCGCTTACTAAAGATATATTAACTTCATCATTATAAAGCACTCGAAAATATGCTACAGCTGCATACGCCAGTTCGCTAGCATCAACAAATATATGTAGTTGAACTGAAGACTTAGGTTGAATTGCGTACCATCGAGGAATTTTGACACTTTCAATATTAGGTAAAAGTTTAATCCAGATCACCCATTTATAGAAGACATTGTCATTTACTTCATCAGTCCAACCTTTAGTTGTTCTCCATACCTCCTGTAACAATATTTTTAAATAAACTATATATATAGAAAGAAAACCAAAGGGATCAAAAATTGACATAAGTGTTCGCAGTATTTCAGTTTTTGTGGGTCGTTTTAAACCGGATAAAACATCATTATTGACTCGATTCAATTTCAAAGAGTAGGTAAAATTATCATCTGTGGTTGACCACCACATTCCTAATACCTTCTCTGTAGTCATGTGGATAACATCTCCACCAATAGGAACTTTGTTTGACTCTTCTAATTTACCAAGACTTTCCATTACAAACTTTGAATTTGATTTCCAATTTCGGATAAAAAACCACCTTTGCTGTGAATATGGGCCACTTGTCTGGCTAATTCAACTGCCTCGCTTTCGGTATCTGCACAGTCTAATAGATCGTCAACATAGTGGTGGTTAACAATAGAATCTACCGCCTTTGGAAATAGCTCTTTAAACTCCAACGCGTTTTTATTTTTAACATATTGCGCCGAGCTTGGAGAACACGCAGCACCAAAAGTCATTACTTGCATAACATAGACGTCAGGAGCTTTACTGTTATCCCCGTTTCGCCAGATGAACCGCTGGGCATTTTGATCTTCTCTACGAATGAGCACTTGATGGAACATCTCTTTGATGTCCCCACATATAGCAATTTTCCTTAAGCGAAAACTGTACAAAACTGAGAGTAATGGTGCCATTAAGTCAGGGCCTTTTAATAGCAGAGAATTTAGAGAAACTCCTTTCACCTTTGCTGCAGCATCCCACACCAAACGAATCTTACCGGGCTTATTTGGGTTAGAAACTGTAGATACCAGGTAATCCCATTAAATTCTCTCACATCTTGTTGGGACAGTTTTCGGGCGTAATTCTTTTCCACTAATGTTTCTATTTGCTGCGTAATAATTAAAATATTTTCTGGATTCGTTTTTTTCTCGATGCACTGAAGTCGTTTTAATGCCATTGGAAAACTATTTGGCACTCTTATATTGTCCTCTTTCCAAAGCAATCCAGTTTCAAAACGCAGACCAATACGTTTAGTTGTTGTTTTAAGTAATAATTTTCCACGCCTTTCTTCGGGTGAGCTCAACTCGAATTTTTGTCCAACATTTTCCAAGGACATATATTCTGATACTATCTTCTGCAACTTTTCCATTTCGTACTCACAGTTACATGGTTTGATATTGTGAAAAGCGAGTGTTTTCCCAATATTTGGATTACTACCACCATGAATAACCCATCCAAGTCTGGTTTTGGACGCGCTAGGTTCATTAATAGCCCCTTCAACTATCTTTAAAGAATTGCATACGTATCCATTGTTTAAACCAATAAGAATTTTCGGAGAGACTTTGTTATAGGTTGACAAAGGGACATTTCTAAGATGACGAAAGACTTCGAAATCTCTTCTTGTAACACTTTGTTCTGGCAAAGAAAGGTTTTTAATACTACGTACATTCAAAAGTTCATACCTTTTTGAATTCCTGTTACGACCTGAGATGTATAGACTTACTTCCATCGATTCTTCTTCTAAGCGACGAGTTTCTGAAGTCCATTTGAGACAAAGGTTATTCATGTTACCCTCTAGTTCAAGTTGATCACAAATATCCTTTTGTATTAGAGTAACATTTGAACCATCGTCCAAAAATGCAAAGGTCTCTACTAAAATACCTTTGTTATACAATGTCACGGGTAAAATTTTAAAGAATGTTTTCTCAGCGTCAGGGGTAGAATGTGTTGTAACCGTGGAGTTGGACTTGAATTTATGAAGCAATTTGTGGTGCTTAGCATCACAACCATCAACAGGGCACCTTTTATCGGAACAGCGATAATAGTCATGCTTCTGAAGGCACAAACGACAAAGTTTAAGCAACTTTACATTGTCCCAGCGTTCAGAGAGCTTCATCTCGGAAAACTTTTCACATGTCTCAACCAAGTGGTTTTTATTGCAAATAATACAGATTTTTGGAATCGCTGTTGGGAGCGAAGGCTCTACATTATGCTCATGTACATTACCTCCTATTTTATAAGATGTATTTGGTAGGCTAACTTTAGCCACAGCCTCTGCAATATCAAACAGCCATCTTGAAAACACCGATACATCAGCATCTCTAACTGATGCGTATATGGCCCAATTCAGTTTTGTTTGAGCTGGTAACTTATCCACCAGTTCTTGAAGAAGCAGCGGATTATTTTTGTGAGCTTCTAGTCCAGAAGCTTCTAACGTCGAGCAAAGATTTCTAACTGAGATAGCGTAACTTATAAGAGTGTCAAGTTTATCTGCCTTAGGAGAAACATCCAATCGAATTTTTTCCAAGAGGGAATTAATTATTATTTCTGGGCGACCAAACATCATTCTGAGCGTTCGAATCACCTCTGGCACATTCTTTGGTAACAAGAGATGCGAACTAACAAGATCAAAGGCTTTTCCTTTAAGACTCTTTTGCAACCGTAAGAGATTTTCGGAATCAGAATATCCGCATAGTTTTGTACTCTCTATGAAGGAGCTGATAAATAACGGCCATTCTTCAGGTTTCCCAGTAAAAATTGGCAAATCATTAGATATTGCCTTTCGTGTTGAAAGTTGACTTTTAGATAAAATCGGCTCATTCTTTAAACCTTCCTTTGCATCTGTATCATGATGTTGTTGATATTCGTTTTCGCAACGAGTAGGCGAACTTTGTCTAGAATCTCCGACTTTAGTTCGATCAAAAGACTTCAAGTTAGAAACCCAATTTTTTGTGCGGGAAATAACTTCACTGCGAATACTTCCTTCACATTCTTCTGTCATTGCCAAAATTTCAAATTTTCTTCGTAAAAATCGAGATTCTAAGGCCTTTTCTTCACTTAGCCGTTGAAGTTCTAAGTTAATTATACGCTTTCTTGATGACGTAGCTGAACACATTGACATCGCCTTTTTGAAACTTTTACATGATGCTTCATCATTTGATTTTTCTTTACACTTGGAACATATCCAATCATGGTTCTCCACCGAATCGGTTACACCTGCACAGGTGAAGTGATACCATGTATCGCATTTGTCGCATTGAACCATTTCCTCGCTATCTTTCATGCAGCAATGTCCACAACTGTTTGATTTATGAGGAACCTCTTCCACAATGTTTTTAACGATTTGTACACCGGAAGCTCCTGGTTTGTCAGCATCATTAGGCGGTGTACGGAACATAATCAAATAGCTTATTAATTTTGAAGAATGTTGGAAATAAAACTATTCTTTGAGAGTAAATATTCAATTTCAAATTTATTTTATTTTTGAAATAATTAACTTCAAAATTAATAGTTTTCACAAAGATAAATTTCCAACTGAATTATGTGAATAAATTATTTTACATTATTATCAAAGTTAATATAATTGAATACATATTTTTCAATAAAGTTTAAAGTGAAACAAGTGTCTGTTTCGAACAAGCTTTAATTTACTTAGTGGCCTAGTTCGCATCCCGAGCTTTGGAAAATTCATGTTGTTAATTTTTTAGACATTTACTAAAGTTATTTTACACCAGAATATTTCTGTGACCACAAGGAATAACAGCTAAAGTCGAGTTAAGAAAAAATTGAGTTATTGCTAATATTATACTTCTGACACTCGAATCTGTAATGCAAGTCAAATTTCAGGTTTGTAGTTTAAAAACTAAGTATTTTTTACCTTAAAATCTAAACAGCTAAGGTCGATATTCCCTGATTTAACGCAACAATATTAAAATTAAAAATGCTGTTGAAAACGTTAAAAAAAACGAGTTTAGCTGTTATTCCTTGTGGCCACAGATTTATCAGCCACCTTCGTAGCGGATTATACTCTGCAGCATAATTTTTTTTCATGTACCATTACCACTTGCAATTTGCTTCTACTTAACACCAGAGGCGCTGCAAAACTATTCCAAAAATAAATACAAATTGCAATTGTAGTGCAGTGAACACCTATCTGCCCCACTCTATATCCCCCCAAATAAAGCAACACAATTAATTAGCAGACATTACTGCCAGAATGTTACTGTTTGTTGTCGTATTACTTTTAAGCAGAAAGATAAATATCTCGATTTTGCCATCACTTATTAATTGACTTTAAAAAAAGTAGAACGTTATCAATTCGTCTGAATGTTACTTTTTATGTTTGTGCGCACAGAACTCAATTATTTATGAACCGACTTTGAAAACTTTTTCTTTACGTGAGAGGCTATGTTTAGAGATTGGTCCAATTTTAAAAACAGTTCATAATCTTAATAATTAAAGGGTGTCCCCATGCTACAAAGATGCTTTTTATATGTAATATGAAGCGTAAAGGGTACCACTTTGCAATAAAAAAAACCGTGTATCACTATAGCTCCCAACAGCAAAAAGTAATACAAAACTAAATCTAAAAGTCAAAGGCCTATATGAGCCTATCTTTTGACAGACTTTCGTAAATTGAACAGAATGTCAATTACTATGATTGTTATAATAGCAAGTATAAAGGGTGCCCTAAAAAGAAAAGGTTTCAGCAGCTGTTCAACGTAGCGCTTTTTTTTTTTAAATCTCTTACCATACGCTGGCTGCGCGGACATGGCTTCCACAAAGCAAGTACTTTAATCTTTATTAATACTCCTTCAATAAAATAAGTTTAACAAAGTTGGACATTTAAAAAAAAAATATGTAGCAACTACGTTTGTACTTCTTGTTCCCAACAACAATTTTTGTGAATTAATTTTGTAAAATAGTTGTTGGGAGTAAATAATCGCGATACCATATTTTTTATGTTTATGCACGCATTCACAAAAATATTTCTATGGGAACATTCACGATAGCAAATCATAAAATTTGGGAGTTTTGTCTTGGGAACGTTCATTCGCGATAGGGGAGATTATTATTATTATTTTTTTTTTTTTTTGCAAGAATAATTTTTTAATACGAAGATAGCTTTAGTGAACAGCGAATAACTCAGTCTTACTTAGTCTATCGTACTTAAATTGGTGCAGATGCTTTCAAAAAAATATATGATAGAAGAACTCTTAACTTTAATCATTAATCCTAAAAATCATTTTCCGTTTTATATTGGCCAGTATCATCACATGACCTTCTTTTTCCTTTCATGCTCATTAAGCTCTTAATATTAAATTCGAATCGCCATAAAAATATGCGAAAACCAGTGTCTGAAAAAAGGAAATTTAATTTTCTTACTTTAATTAGAAACATAAAAGTAAATTTAGTTTAATATATTAACTGCAACATGTGCGTTTATTTTTAAGTAAATCCTACTTCACAAAAAATTATTATTATTTACATTTGTTATTTGTGCATTTACAAATCGAAACTAATTAGCATTTCGTTCCTTTTGTTAGCCACCCCTGAAACATATGTTTATATTTTACACATGAACATCTACAGACTGATACTAGACTTGCTTTCACAGGCGTTTAAATATCATAAATTCGTTCATAAATACAATGTTTTTTTTTTGTTTTTGTTTTTATTCTAAAAGTTATAGAAAAATATATATTGCACTGGGTGTTATTTTGTTGGTTATAATTGTCTCTAACATACATTCATAAATACATACATCTGTAACTGAACATGTTGTACATTATTATTAGAACACATGCACAAAAATGTTATTTCACTGCCCGGTTGGAAATTTTAAGCTGGAAATATACTAAAGCTTTACGTACTTCAACAAAGTACTATTTTTAAAGTACTCTTCTTCAGCAAAACTTTCTTATATTTAAAGTACCTTTTTGAACGTTCTTGTGGTGTGATTTTACTGAATTCTTTTAATAGTATAAATAAAATATATGACATCCTTCAGCAGTCTTAGCGTGGGCTGGAAATACAAGTAAACTGGCTAATTTATGAGGTTTGACTTGACGTTTAGCAGAGTAAAATAATGTTTTTCCGACTTCCACAGGCCTTTATTTCTTGTAATAGCCAGACACTTGAATTTTTACAGAAAAAATATTCTCATGGTCGCTACACCTAGAGGTAATTAAATGAAAATTAAAGAGGATGCCTTCAAAGCAACTAGATTTTAACGTAGAATAGTCTTTTTTTTTTGAAAAATTAAAAATGAAAATCTTCGAAATTTATAAAAAGTGTGTGACCGCTATAAAACCAATGTTTCTAAATAAAACTAAAACTCAAGGCCGTGCCAACAGATAAGTTAACATTTTGACGTAAATGTTAAATGGTAAATTTTTCAACTGTTTAATAGCAGAAACTGTAAATTTTTAATTACAAAGAAAGTACCTTTTTAAAGGGTTTTATTATACTATTTTTTAAAATGGTACTTTCTGTAAAAATAATTTAAAATAAATATTTAAAGAGCACTTTTATCTAAAGGTGCCATTTCTTAAATTTAGGTACTAAAGAAGGATTTTTAAATGTAGTTTTTATGGGTTGATTTTTTTTTTTTTTTTTGGCAGCGTACTTTTGTGAAATTTTAGTTCTTAAACTGGTGCAAACATTTTAAATTTTCAGCAATAGATTACACATTACTCTTTTAAAAATATATTTCTTCAAAGAAATTTTTATAATGGTACTTTTTAAAAATAGTACTTTTCTTAAGAAGTACTTTTTTAAAGATAGACTTTGAAAAGGAATTTTTGTTGTACAACATTTTTTTTTTTAATTATGATATTTTTGCAATCTACTTTTGCAAAATATATGTTTTTAAAGTTGGTGTATTTTTAAAAACATTTTTTTATACAATTTTGAAATAATATTTTATATAACATATATATTAAACAGGTACTTTTTTATAAATTAATTTTTAAAAAGTTTTTTATAGTATCTTTCCAATATGTACTTAAAGTACGTACAAACAATTAGCTTTTGGAAAAGTTCATGGCTGAATATGGTATTGGTTAAAATAATTAATTAAAAATTTGTATTGGAATTACTTTAACAAATACTCTTCTAAGGGTACGTTAGTGTTAAGGTGTTACAGAAAAAAATTTTTCAAAAAGGTAGTTTATATTACATTTTTGAAAGTAAGTTTTTCAAGGCACATTTTGTAAAACAAAAAAAAAAATAATTTTTTGAATTGCTTTAGAAAAAACATTTGTTTTAGATTTTTAATACTTACGAGGGCTGCTCTATATATTTCTGGCCTAATAGTGAAAATGCGAATATTTATAATCAAAAATGGTTTTATTGTTTTTCAAAGTATTCTCCGGCATGATTTATACACTTTTGCATGCGCTCAAACCAGTTGTCGAAGCACTTTTTCCGCTCCGATTGAGACACCTCTAAAACATGGTTTTTGAACACTTCAACAGCTTCTTCTGGCGACGAAAATCCTTGACCACGCATTTTTTTCTTGATGTGCGGAAACAAGAAGAAGTCATTAGCTGCCAAGTCAGGGCTGTACGGCGGATGACCTATTAATTCGACGTTTTAGCCGGTCAAAAACGCTCTGGTTTGAGCCGATGTGTGAGAGCTCGCATTATCATGGTGAACAATGATTCGTCTTCTCTTGTTGGTTTTTCGAATTTCTCCGATGACTTCAGGCAAATAAATTGTAGTGTACCACTCAGAAGTGACCGTCCTACGTTGCTCAAGCGGAACAGTCGCCACATGACCAGTTTTGCCGAAGAAACAGGCGACCATTTACTTCGAAGTGCTTCTTCCACGAACAACTTTCGTTGGATTTTGCTCGTCTTTGAAGACCCACACGGTCGTTTGTTGTTTCTTTTCGGGATCATACGCTTAGATCCATGATTTGTCACCTGTGACGATCTTATAAACGTCTTTTGAAGCACCGTAATCGTATTTTTGCAACATTTCTTTGCACCAATCGACATGAGCCTTTTTTGGAGCGACTTTCAAATTGTGCGGGATCCAACGAGAACAAACCTTTTTTACGGCCAGGTGTTCATGCAGTATCGAATGTATGCTGGTGGAAGAAATGTCCAAGGATGTCTCTATCTCTCGGTATGTCGCATGTCGATCTTGCATTATGAGTTCACGAACGGCATCAATGTTCTCTGGCACAACAGCCGTTTTTGGAGGACCCTCACGGAATTCGTCTTTGAGCGATCTTCGGCCACGATAAAATTCATTATACCAATTTTTCACTGTGCTATAGGATGGTGCTTCATCGCCATACAAAGATTTAAGTTCATCAATGCACTTTTGTCGTGATAATCCACGTCGAAAGTTGTGAAAAATTATGGCACGAAAATGTTCACGAGTTAATTCCATTTTTTTATATTAATTTTTTCAAGTCACTGTAAACAACACAAATAATGGTCGTACGTCAAAACGTTTTGAGTACGATTATGCTTAAAAATGACAAACTTTCCAATGGAAATGTCAGATTGAACTTGGCAGCACTTAGTGTTGCCAGGCCAGAAATATATATAGCAGCCCTGGTAATGCGGTTCGTTAACCAGTCGCCTCATTTTCTTTTAAACTTTAACAAAAAAAAAAAAGAAAGAAATTTGTTATTTATAAAAAACCTATTGTAAAAATGTAGCTTTTTTAAGGAGCAACCAGCTTTAAGAAAGTATTTTAAAATATTTCATTCTTTAATTACAATTAAACTTGAAAGTTGCATCTTAAAGGTATTTTTCAAAAAGTTCCAAGTATTTTCTTTTTTTTTAATAATAATAAAGAAACAATTGTATTTCCTACTGGGAATAAAAAGCAGATGAACGTACTAAATCACCAACTGTTTAATAATTTTTATTTTACACACATAAATATAATATGTTATCCTCTTACTGTTTCATAAGTAAGAGTAAGTTTTTCTTGTTTTGTCTAGGATGTTAAAGCAATAGAAAATGAAATATTGCTAAATCCTTATATCACATAAACACACACGAAACACACGTTAAATTTATTAAATAACTGCGGTTTTTGTTTTTAATGTCAAACTGTCGAAAAAAGATGACAAATACTTATTCCTCAAATGTATCCTCTAAGCTGAGTAGAGGTTTTTGTTCTAAACTCCTATGGATCATTGCCTGTTCTAAATGCTCAATTTTGTTTTTATTTGTGTGAAAAAAAAGACTTAAAAATACTTCCTTTATATTCGTAGATATGCGCGGGAGTCATTGGCAGTAATTTATTACAACTTTTAAGTTTTTATTGGCCATTAATTATACTTGTTCCTATTTTTTTCTCTACTTGAGTCAAATGTTTGTTCCTTCTATATTTTATGTTCATTTATTTTCATGTTTGCAAAATGTACTTTAGTTTCTTGGCAGTATTTTAACATGTGTTTTAAAGGTTCATAAAAAGTCGAGACATTTTAATTATATTTATGGATGATGAAAATATAGAAAAACTCTTTATTGAATTGATAGCTTGTTTAGTTTATTTTGTATAAAATATCGTAAAAATAAAAAAAGAGCTTTTTTAAAAATGTACCAGTTAAAAACGTATCTTTTCAAAAACTATTAAAAATATTTTTAAACAACTTTCACTAAAAAATGTGGTATTAAACCCCAAAAATTTTTTTTAAAACATTCCTACATTTGGCTTTTTGTAGAGGTATTTTAAGGAAAAACGTCTTCTAAAGGTACCTTAAAAATTTGTACGTATCAGCAAAAGTTAACTTTTTTCAAAGGATCTTCTTAAAAACCAGTGAGTGCTTTTAAAAGAAATACTTTTAAAAAGTACCTTTTTTGAAAGTACCTTTTTGGAAAACGTCAAAAAAATAAAGTTTTTTTTTACAAATATACATTTTTAATAGGAATATTAAAAGTTTGATTTTTAAAAAAGAAATAAAAAATTATCTTTTTAAAGCAATTAATAAATTAGTACCATTCGAAAAGTTCCATTAAGAAAAATCTTGAAAATAAAAAATTATTAAAATAAGTATTACATCCGCTTTTTAAAAATGCTGTAAAATTAAAAAAAAATTTAATAAAAAAAAAAAAAAATATAGTATTTTTAAAAAGTAAATAAAAAATTGAAAATGTTTTTTTTTAGAACTGTTGTGCCCTAATCAAAAATATAAAGAATAATTTTTTATGTTTCATATTCTTTATTAACTATTTTTTGTTACTTATATTTTTTATTATTCCTTTTAGGCTTTACAAGATAACAAGTCTGCATGTTAATGCAAAGTCAAATAAATGAGAACTCTAATAAAAACCAAACATAAAGTTGTTTGTTAAGTCCTTTTTATGTGGCCAGAAAAAAATTGCTTCTTTATTATTGATTGTTTTAAATATACAGAGCTTAAAATGTTTGTAGAAAGGAATTTGTGTGTAGGAAGAGTGATGCCATGATAAACATTTTTTTTACTGTTTGAAAAAGATTTTGCATTTAATGTTAGTGTTTTAATGTTAAAAAGGCTTAAATATATAAAATTTATAGAAGATATTTTTTTTTATTTACTTCTACACAATGTGTCTATAACCTAAAAATAACAACAAAAATTAAATTCCATTTCTTTGGAGGTTAAAATAAAAAAAAAATAAAAACAAAATTAACTTAAAAATTCGCTGTTCAAAACCTAAGCAACATTTTACATTTGGTATGATATTCTTTGTTTCTTTTGGGCATAGATTCAATAAGATTCGATAGAATGGATGTTAGTACAGCTTCCCACTCTGATTTTAGACAGTTCATCAACTCCTGTTTATTTTTAAGCGTCAAGTTCCAACTCTCCGTTTTAAAATTCCAAAGAGGTTCTCTATGGAATTCAAGTCTGGCGATTGAGGTGGCCAATCCAAAACTTGAACCCCATTAGGTGATAACCAATCCTTGACTAACTTCGATGAGTGTTTTGGGTCATTGTCATGTTTAAACATCCATCGAAGTGGCATTTCCCACTCAGAATAGTTAAGCATGTGAGTTGCTAAAATTTCTCAGTAAACAAAACGGTCCATTTTTGTTTGAATTTCTACAAAGGGACTAACACCACTGGCCAAAAAACAAGTCCAAAGCATCACATTTCCAACCCCATGCTTTATTGTGGCTTTTGAGTACCGAGGATGTAGCCGCTTTCCTTTTGGTCTTCTCACGTGGCAAACTCCATCTGAATTTAGTAAGTTAAATTTAGAATCATCATTAAACAAAACAGTCTTTCATTTGGATATAGTCCAATCCATATGTGCTCTAGCAAAATCCAACCTAAAACAACCAAAAAGCTGAGAAAATCAGAGACTACGTTGCAGTCAATCAAACAAACCTCTTTTTTAAATGCTTCTTAGTCAGCATAGGCTTCTTAGATCGCATGAAGCTTCTTAAGTCTTGTTCCAATAAACGTTTTCTTACTGCAGAGGAACTAATCTTAAGTTCAAGCTCATTCTCTATGTTTTTCGACGAAATAAATGGATTTTTTTAACTAGACGGAAAATTTTTTGGTCTGTTCGCTCAGAAGTTTTTCGAGGTCGCCCACCGCTATTAGCTTCCTCTACTTTCCCGGTAGCTTTATACTTCAAGAAACTATTGATTTATTAATATTCAATTGGTTTGCTATAGCAGTTTGGGATTTACCGTTATAAAAAAGTTCAATAACCTTTAGCTTAAAAGCTGATCCATAACGTGTTCTAAAATCTTTTTTTTGTTGTTGTTGTTGTTGGTATAAAATATTTTCGAAATATTTATTTACATATGTAAATAAAAAATTTGAAACTCAAGTCAAAGAATAATACTAATATTTATCTTTATGTATAAAATTATATATTTAATATATTTTGCTTAAATTATAAAATTTGAAATTAATTTCGAATTTCAAACGTTGCTAAAAAAAACTTTTCTTCTTTTTTTTTTTTGTAATTTTCTCTTCTTTTACCTCTTTAAAGGTCTGTTTGTTAAAAATTTAGCATTAATGCAAAATTTATTGCCTCAAGTTTTTTAATTATGACAAATGATACATTCAATTGGGCATCATTTGCACATAAAACTAAGTTTCAATGACTGTCTGCCTGGTCATATGTTCGTCTCAAAAAATAAAAATCAATGAGAAAGAAAAGAAATTCCTGTTGTTTCAACATTAAACATACTGATGAACTGAGTTGTCTGTAAAGTTCAAATATTTTTTCATTTTAATATTTATTTTCATTTTCATGCATATTTTTTTTTTTTTTTTTAATTTTTGTGATTTCCATTGCTTGACGAAATGCACAATTTACTGCCAAATTGACTTTTAAGAATTTAATATCCAACCAACATTTATTTTATGGTTGCTGCTTTCAAAAATATGCACAACAAGATAATGGATTGGAAGTAAGAAAAATGCTAAATAAACTGCTTCGAAATCAGAAATCATACGTGAATAAATTACTTATGAGACTGAGTGAGACCTTCAAAGAACGAACCTTTAATATAAATATATTTTATTATGACACTGAAATTATTTTACTTTATATTAAAGGGTGATTTCTTTCGCTGCTCTTTTGAGAAAGTCGCTTACTTTAAAAATTTTTTTGTCTTCTCTCCTCACCTTCATCTGTTTATATGTTAAGATTTTAAGAAAAACCTTACTTCCCTAGCCAGTGTGGCGATAAGGTGCCCTAATAGTGTAGCGTCATTTTCACAAGGCTTTCCTTGTTTTAAATTTACTCTAAGTACGTTTGACTATGTTCGTTGTAACGAGTTTAAAAAATAAAATTATACATTAGAGGTGAAGGGTGTGAGTCAAACTCACACTTGACGAATTTATTCCAAGTGAGACAAATACCTTCATATTTACAATTTCATTACTATTCTTCTGCTTTAGTTCTTAAATATTTCATGTTTTGCAAGCCTAAATCCATACCACCCAGGAATCCCAAAAATGTTCAAGACTTCGTTTGTGTCAAAAATGTTCAGCTTCAATAGAATATTAAATTTCTCTAAAATAATTTCAAATGAAAATGTTAAAAATCCACAGTAAGAAAAAAAACTATGTTTTTTACCTCTGCTCAAAGTGATTGCAAAGTAATGATGACAACAAAGACTACAAAAATACGCGGTTAACCATAAAAAATACTTGCAACTAAATTTACTAAAGATTTGTGGCAAAGATAAGATTTTGTCAAGACACACATTGAAACTCAATAGTTGTTATCATAGAGACAATACTAAATCAAAGTATATTTACGTACATCTTTATCTATTTATCTAACTGTCTTTGACTATTTTAATATTAACGACTTGTTGGCTGTCTGCCATGTTCTATTTTAATTCTGGAAAAAGCATGTAACAATTTCTTACATTTTCGTTAACAATAGAATGTTGCAATAACTATAAAAGGGGAAAATTTCATATTTCATTTATGTCTAACGAATAAACAAAAACATTTGAAATTAAAGGTATAAATTTCAGATCAGACAAATATTTAAGAATTTAAGTAAAGCTTTCCTTATTGGGACAAATACACAGGAATTTCTGAAGAATGACATCTTAAACTATAAGCCTGTGGTAAAAGTCTTTTCGTTAAATACATTTTTTTTTTCGAAGGATCACTAGCCTTCATTAACATTTAAAATGATTTCGGCACTTTTTCGAGCATTGCTGGCCGTATGTCACAAATAATGCCAACAGCGTTAGCCCCTAAGGCGTCAACTGTTGCTGGTTTAACAGCATGAACCAGTGACTTCTAAGAGGCCCCACACGAAATAATAGAGAGTTATCAAATTGCATGGAAATTATTCTCAAACTATGATTACAATAAGTCAGTCATGGCACATAGCGCCATCCTGTTTACCCTCATTTTGCCCGCATTAATGTCATCCATATTCTCAAACAAAAAAAACATTGATCATGACGCGATATCGATCATCATCATAGCGTCACCTTAATACGAGTTTCGGCCTCGTTTTTAACGAAATAATTTTCAGTGACATCTTCAGCGTGTAAACCTGTTGTGGAATAGTTTCTTTACTAACCCGATTATTCAACCTCATTTATGAACACAATTTTGTATCTGTTTATTATCATTTGACAGTACGATAATTAAATTGTATACTGCCACATTGGGTAAGTATTAGTGAAAACGTATGAAGTATGATTTTAAGTCTTGAGAAACATAGAAGCAAATTTTATCTACAAAATCTTTATAGCATTTTGAAAAGAAGGAACAATAAGCGTATTAATTACCCTCCAAGGTATTTGTTTAAATTTCTTTAGAAAGGGATAAAACAGTAGAGCGGTTAAGAAGAGTTATTTTAACTGCTTATAATATTAATTTTAAAGATAAAATTTATTGCGCATTTGGTGTTAAGAAGCCGCACTATAGTTATGAATCTAATACGTTCATATCAGAAGGAAGCCGATGGGATGCGAACCTAGGCCATCAGATGTGTTAAAATGAAGTTTTTTTCTTCATTAAAATTCAAAAATTTAGAGTTTTGTTGTCTTTGCGAGGCAGATAGTAAATGTGTATCGATTAACATTTAATCGGTTAACCGATGAAAGTCAATCAAATAAACTATGAGATCTGCTTCTAATTAATTATTTGCAAATAATGAATTAATCGTGTTTTATTAACGCCTGTTAAATAAATTTAAATATTTTTTTGATGTTTGCGATTTACCTGGACTGAAAATAATAAAAAATTATAAGGCAAAGAAATATGAAAAGTTATTATTAGAGACATTTTCTTGAATATTTTAATGTGGAGAGGACGCTTTAGGCTTGACACTGAGGCAAAATAAGCACTACGGAAGTCAATATTGATTTTCTATTGATTATTACAAACTTTACGACAAGAAAATAATAAATGCTTTCTTGCTTTATTTTTGAACTATTTAATTAAAAAAAAAAAAAAATTGATCGGTTAATCGAATAGTCGAATAATCGAACAATTCAACATTACTAAATTATAGCGCTATTAAATCGTAAAATCGATTAATTTCTCACTCAATTCACGAAAACAATATTTTAGTAAAAACTCAAAAAAAAATTTTTTTTTTGTTTAAATTTTTTCAACACAAAAATTTCAAAGTTTCCCACTTTTGGAATGTAAAGAATTTTATTGAATAAACTATAGAATTTTGGGGTTGCTTAATAGATGCCAAATACTCAATCAGTCTATAAATGTGTCGCATAGAAACATTCCACAATTCTATTTTTTTCATTTTTAAAATAAAGAAACATATATTCAACTGCATTAAAATCCTTCTCAGAATTTTCCTTATATTTTATTGCTTTTTTATGATTTGCTAAAGATGTTTTATTTTACAGACAGCCAAACAAACAAAAAAGAAAAAAATAAAAGAAAGAAAAGGTTGTTATGGTCGCAAGTTAAAGAAAAAGAATTTTATAAAATTGTAATATATCTCAAATTTCGCCATCATCATTAGCAGCAGCAGCAGCTTTCATATTTTTTATTTATTTATTTATTTATAATTTTTTTTTTTTTTGTGATAAAATTTTATTTTGTTTATTTCTTTTTACTATACTGCGCGTTTTAAGATCGCCCGTATCTTTTGTCCTTTTTTTTCTTTTTTTTTTTAATTGAAATACTAATGTAGATTAAAAATAAAAAAGTGTTTTATATTTTCAATGAAAGGGAATGAAGTGACTTAACCTTTTTAAATTAAATCATTCAAGGGAAAAGAGATATGTTTTCGTTTTTGTCAAGAAGGTTAAGTGCTTTCATTAAGTAAAGTTCTTTATAAAACGACTACTTTTCAATACTTTTATATAAATAATATTTCATTCTTTTTTTAATTTGTGAAACTGTTAGTCGAACTATTTTAGTATTATAACCAAATAAATAATTTTAATTCGACTTAAGTTCATGTATATTTTAATTTAGAAATTTATTAAAAAAAAACTTTAAAAATTCTTGTTTTCATTTTAAAAGAAACCAGGAAAAAATTAGACACTAGTAGAATCTAATGCAGCATTTTCTGCATTGCCACATCCGTCGTCTGCAGAACAAATCCGATTAACTTAATACCAAACATTTTAAATATTGAAAAGTTGTGTAAAAGACTCATATGCGTGTCAGCCTTATTCACTTCTTTGGTTTTCTTTGACAAGGTGCGAACATTACATTTAAATTAGTATTAATTTTTTTCAATTTTTTTATTTTATTTTTAATTACAATTTTTCTTTAGTGAATATTTAATAGATTTTCTTATAAACGACAATTTATACATTTAAGTTTGATAAAAATCTGACTAATTTTAAAACTTCATATTAAACTCATTTTTGTTTAACGATTCTGAAATTTGCATACGTTTTTTATTGACAAAATGACACTCAACTTGCAGCCATATGATCCATCATATACAAAGTTGATGTCTGCTCAAAATAATAAAAAATATTTAAGTAGAAAAAGAAAAACTTTTAAAATTGTTGAAGCACAAAATTACCATTAAATATGTTTGAATTTGTGTTGAAAACATGTCCTGTTCTAAAAAAAAAAAAAAAAACTACTAACAAGATAAAAAAATAATGCCATGACTTTTGTTGATTGAACAGATAATTCCACATAACAATTTGGATTTCAATTTAATATCTTCATAAGTCTGTCTAACCGTCTGTTGTCTGCCTGTCTATCATCTGGCTTAATCATGTGTTATTATTGACACAATAAAATCAATAATGCGAGTAAATATCTCAAATATTGTAAAATCTGTTTGTCTTTATCCTTTGTTTTCCCTACGTTATTTAGCAGTAAAGACTTCCTTTGGCGATTTTTATATTTGACGCTCTTCCTGCTGTCGCTTCCCTTTATTTTGATAAATGTTAACTTTTTTTCTGTGATAGACATTATTACAAATTGTCCAATATTATTTATTGACATGATGTTATTATTGACATATGTGTGTAATTGTTCAAATATTTTACGACAATATTTTTTTCATTGTCTTCCATTTGTCCCAATTTATGTAAACATTAACGTTTTTCTAGACTTATAAAAATTAAGCATTTAAACTTTTAAACTTCTTATTTTCGAAGGAGAAACAATTACGTACATAAAGGCATAAAGAGAAAATGAAATAATTGGCGTATTTTTGTTGAAAGTTATGACAAATTTGTATAAAGTTTAATAAGACGTTTAGGTTAGCCCGATAGTACTTTAAAATTCCTAAAAATTAAATTTTAATAAACAAAGTTTTGAAAGTAATTTCAGGCCACCGTGGCAGTTTTTGATAAAGCGCGTTCTGTACATCGAATTTTATGTCACTATTTCGAGAATTGTTGTTACAAAAAGCACGAGCAATGTTTACCTTTAAGGCATGTTTTGTTGCTGGGTTATCACTTGGGTCCATAAGAGATAATCGAGAGGTGTCCGAACAAAGGACCTTAAATGATAATTAACAGTTTTTTTTCTCGAAATTAAATAATCGCAAAATTTTAGATTATTCTTGTTGAAGTCACATTTTGCTTGAATTAATATTATCCAGATTTAAAAAATAAAGTCATTAATCATGGTGAGCACCGGCTTCATTTAAAAATATTAAATTTCAGTGATGCCATTATCCGTATATCATAGCGTCGGTAGGGTCTTTATAAATTTGTTTCACTCAAAATGCTGCAATTTTGTTTATCTACAAACCGGTTAAGCTAAACTGAAGCCTAATGGAATAACTAATTTTTAAAGCTGCTTGATGCTGATTAAGCATCAATTTTTTCATGATGAATTGCCAGAGTATATTGACCAAAAATGTCAGAGAGCGAGCACAACACCACCCCGTTCATTTGACACTTTACCTTTTTGTAAGTTTTATCGGGCTTGAAAAAATACCTAAATAGTTTTAAATAGTTGACAATCTTTTGTTGCTCACAAATTGTGTACATGCAAATATCTGATCAACTTGTAATTCTTTCGTTATGAGTGACAGCCACCGATGACATAATTTTTTCGGTGTCTTTTTGTGGCTCAGAAAAATATTCGTTTCCTATTACTTAAAAATATAGGTTATAAACAAGCGTCAAACGAAATAAATCATATTCATCGAGCCCATCTCGTAAAAGTAAAATTGGGTAAACGGATTCAGGGGTGGCAACTCTTAAACTCCGAAAGAGAAAAAGTTCTTAAAAAAAAGAAAAAAATCCAGACTTTAAGGTGAAGTGTGGTAATGCTCTAGAAGTGTATTTTTTGAAAGAGGGTGGGGTTATAGACCTCCTTCTTTCCTAAAAAAAAAAATCTGGTAGCCAATTTGTTATGTACGACCACCCTGTTTTCGAAAGTCTCTAGCGGTCATGAGCGACATTACCATAATGATTTCAAACTGTCAACATAAACCAGTCAACCTGCATGTTCTTTGCAAGTGTCTCCTAAAAGCTACTCTTTGTCCAAGCTTAAGGTTCTCCACAGCATCCAAATTTTATTCGTATCTGTATGTATTCCTTAGCACAGAAGAAGTGCTGCTGTCTCAACCTTTTAAAAAAAATGTCCGGAAGTAAAGTTTTCCACGATTTTCATATTGGCCAGATGATACTTAAAGTTTTGATTGCCTCCCGTTAAAAATTAAGAAAAAGTTTTTTTTATAATTAAAACATTCACTTGGATGTAAAACAAATCACAAATGACAACAGCATTTATACAAAGATTTATTGTTGATGGCCGTAAAGACTGCTAAAAATCTAAAAATCTTTTAAAAGGAAAACGTCTTGCAAAACCTTCTCAACCTTCTCAACTTAACAACTTAAACTCTTAAGTACTAAAATTTTCTCGAAACAAATTATCGTATCGTACTTAATGTCGAACACAAGTCAAATAATTTTCATCTGCTTTCATATTCACATCACGTTTACCTTGGAAATTACAAATTGTAGGAATGACTCTTTAATTCATGTGTACATTATTTATTTATAATTAATAGTTCTTTCAGATTCAACTGTCAATTACAAAAATCGCACCACAAAAATAAAGTAACGAGAAGCACAACCATCAAAACTTTATGAGACTTAAAGCCTTTCATGAGTATTTCTTTTATTCAATACTTTTATTGTTGTTTGTGCATCAGTTTAATTTGCCAAAAGAATTCATTCATGTTCAAGCAATAATACAGACAGACGATTGTTCTCTGTTTTACCAACAACTACAAAACTACCCAGCCAGCAAGCAATAGAAGCATAAACTTTTCAAATGGAAATATTTATACGAAAAAGGATATTTTTGTTTTTTTTATTTTTGTGTATCAAAGGATAATAATAACATGAATAACAACAACAAAAACAACACAATAACATGTCTATAATAATTGCAACACAAACAATACATAAATAATTATATTGTTTTTGTATCTGTCTAGTGACTGCTAAAATCAAAACACAAAAACAATTTATTAAATTAAACAACAATAACAAAAACAGAGGAATGATACATAAATGGCACTAAAGAGTTTGCTATTTTACTTATTACAAATTGCATAAATTCTCAAGGACTTGAGGGAAAACTAAATTATTACAAAAGTTGTAGAGAGCACAATGGGGCGCAATAAAAATAGTTGCAAATTAATTCTGTCGTTATTTTATAAGTTTTGTTATTAACAATTTTTTTATTTTTTAATTTATTAAAATAATTTGAATGTAAATAATTTGCATGTAAATAACATTAAAAAAAATTTTTTTTGTTTTATCCAGAAAAATTGTAATAGAAATTGTTTTAAAAAAATAATTTTTGTATTTTTTTCAATTTTTCTTATTTTAATTTTAACTGATGTCCAATTTGCTATTAATGCTTGCATGATGTTTGGGCTTCCTAATTTCTGATTTAGGACTTGTTGCTCTGAGCTTATATGAGCCGTTTATTTTGAAAGTGGTATAAGTCACTTAAAAATAAATTAAATGTTAAGAGCTGCTACGGTTTTAGGTTGACCAAAGTTTTTATTGGGGAAAAAATAAGCATCAAGAGATAATAAGTGTGTCAATGAACTTAAAAGCAAAGTGACTTATGTCACTTTCAAAATAAACGGCTCTAATACCACAAAGAGCTCGTCGCCGAAATTTAGTTTCGGTTATAGGAAACTAAAGAAAATATGTGACTCAATCGCTGTTCTTACAATAAAAAAATAATTTTTAATCAGGTTTCTTAAGCAAAATAATATAATTCAACAAAAAAAGTGCTGATCACATGTGTAGGCCAAAATAACTTAGAAAGTCTAAGGTAAAAAATTAAAAAAAAAAAAATATTTTTACAAATTTTAATGCGAAAGCTTATATCTTCCCTAAAGTTTTAGATTAAACAAATGTTTCTAAATTTCTTCAAAAAAATAATTTCATTAAAGTTTACTCATAAACTTATAATAAAATTCAAAATATAATGTTTTTTCTTTCTAACTTCGAAACTGAAATACAAAGTCAGTTTAATTTTATGAAATATTTTTTAGAAAAATCAATTAAATACCTTAAAACGTGGTAAATAGAAACAGTCGAGTGGTTTTGTTACTTGAGCAGTTTTGAGCTCTTGCTATTGACATTTTAACGTATCCACAGCATGAGTCTGTTTAAATAATAACGCAACAATTAATTCAATGGGAGCTATAATATTGGCGTCCAAACTGATAAATTTATTTTAAATGAAATAATTTTTTAATTATGTGACCACAAATATTGATTCTTAAGCGGCTATTAGACGATGAAACTTCGCCTGTGAGCACGGCCTGATAAGAGAGAGAGAGAGTATTTTGCTATTACATGATCAGGCGAATTTTGTCAAACATCAGTATGCAAATAGATTTTAAGCAGTGAAGTTCGTATTTGCGATGGCGCATGAATTAGTTGCTGCTTTGGTTATTAATGAATTATTGGAAGACGACAATCAGAAAAAAAAGAAAGAGACGACTTTGGACAAAAGAAAATACCACAAAGTGCTCTCGTAGACGTCATCAACACCAGCTCCTGACTTTTTACTTTGCTTTATTTTTTTAACTCCCGTCTAAAAGAAGAACGCAATGTATTTATTTTTTTTTTACAACTTCAACTGTTGCATTTGGTTCCACTTTTTTCAACTTTTCTAACAGTTTTTCATAAGCCTTTTGTTTCAAATTTTTATTATGATAAATTTTACTTTTTATTTGTCATAATTCCGGCAAACTTTCATACACTTCAATAAATTCTTTTAGGAATGCGCGCTCTAACCATGCCATCTTCACCGTTCGCTTGCAAAAACACAAATGAAATATACCCTGCGTTTGACAAACACGCTATTAAACGAGTTGGATGGCCTGGTGGCGAACACAAAATATCAAAAATTTTTGATTTTCATCCAGCGCGGCTGACAAACACGAAATTTACCCTATTACACGGGTTTGATGGCTTGTCACAGGCCGTGCTCACAGGCGAAGTTTGATCGTCTAATAGCCCCTTTATATAAAAACTTCCACACTTTCCATTGTGAATGATTGCAATAACAGATGTTTGTGAATAAATTAAATCAAGGAATCCTATTTATCGTTTATATATCTTCGCTGCAATCTTTTTGTACATTGATTCTCTTCTTCTAGCCCCAAAATACTTAAATTATTTATAAAGCGTTGACAAATAATTCACAATAAAGATAAATAATTCACAATAGAGGCAAATATTTCACAATAGAATATTTTATTTTCAAGATATCCGGAATATTAGGAAAATAGTTTTACTCCCAAATATGTTACACCCATAACAATCACGATAAGTGACATTAGATGAATATAGTTATATAAATCTCTTTAAAGATATTTTAAATAAGAATAAGAAAAAGCATTTTGTAAGTTAGGCTTAGTATTATGTACTTGGATTAAATAAACAAGTTCTATTCTTAGTCAGACACTTGATACGGCGTTTCTTATAATTGGAACATTATGTATTCATAAATACATATGTACGTCCTCCATTTATAGTTTTCTAAAAATTAAAAGAAGTTTTAATCTCTTTTATTTACTTTTTATTTAAATCGATTTATCTCTAATTTAAAAAAAAATGAAATACCATGAATATTTGCTCACTTAACTTAATTTACCGGAAGTAATGAGTTTCTTCTGTTCTATAAAAAGAATAATACTTTAAAAGCTACACACATGCTTGCACTTGCATATTTGAATCTACACAATGACAACATTATTATGACTTATAACGTTTTAACTTCAGACCAAGAGAACCAAAAAAAAAACAAAAAAACAGACACTAAAGTATAAAAGACAAATTGTAGAAAAAAAGATGCTCCCTCTCTCATTGTTGTAAGCTATAAAATCCAAGAATGATAGAATGTTTAAATAAAAAATAGAATGGAATTAAGCTCTAGAAAAATAACTCATATGTTATGGAGATTTTCTACAAATAGTAGATTTTATAAAAAAAAATTTACATGCACATAACGGAGATAATACTTTCAGTATTTTACTATTTACTACTATCATAATATGCTAAAATTAGATTTTCTTCAACTACTACTACTAATACTAACACCCACAGAGTGCAGAACAAAAACAACAGCTAGAAAACGGAAATATGTTGCTTAAGGTTGGAAAAATAATGCAGTCTATAGTGTTTTTCTTCTAATTTATTTAACTTGCATTATAAAAAGTAAATTTAAAGTTATAATGGAAAAGCAGTTAAACCGTTATGTGATTCTATACAACAAATGCAGTAGGGTTGCTCCAATTGTATAAACGAAAAAAATTCTCCTGCATTATTTTTTAGCCAATTTTGAATATTAAGGATAGAAAATACTTAATAGTGTCTACTGATTTCTAATAGATTGTCTTGACCATTTCCTTATGGCGACTTTAAGCTTTGCCCGCCTTTTTGATATCGGAGGCAAATATCGCATATATTATGAAAGTAATTTGTTTGGGAGGTCAACTACGTATATTTCTATTCCAAACAAATCTTTATCGCAATAACTTGGAAACAAAATTTTCTATTGTGAAATATTTGTTTCAATTGTGAATTATTTACCAGCCTTTCATAATTTTTTTTACGCTTTCTGGAGCTCGTCGAGAAAATGCCATTTAGAGAGAGACTGCAGCTAAGACAGATACGCTGGGAACAGGTCTTTAACCAAGCCAGTACGTTATTGCTTACTAACATTTACGCTTCTTCTTTAAAAGTAAATACAAAACAAATTAAATAGGATCCTGGCTTAAAATAAAAACTAAAACTTTATTTTTCCTTCTCATTCCCATTGACACTGGCTGTGAATTTATTTTTGCAAATTAATTCGAAGAAATAATAAGTCATTCACAATAGACAATCAGAAAGTAAAGGAATCTTGTGAGCACCCACAAAAATTAAAAAATATATATAAAATCAAAATTTCTCGCCACAGGGGTGAATAATTGATATTTACTGTCCAATGTAATTTTTCCCCCACGTAAGGAAAATTTGAACCATAAAATGTCTAATGAAATTTTTATTTTCTTCAAAATAATATCAACTGATAACTTAGTTAGTGCCTATTCAATAAGAAATAAATCTGTAAAGAATTACAAAAATAAATAGAATATTAAGAATCGGAACAACAATTTTATTATGAGAAAAAGGAGAACACCAAGATAGCAACGTCGAACTTTCCATCGGGAATTGCTGCTTAATTCATCCGTAAGATAATTTTAAACTTTGCCATAAGCCCACAGGCAATTAATCTTTTATTTTCTATATGATTGAGCTTAATGTCACTAAACTCAGGAATAAAAGCGTAGACTTCAACTTTTAAGACGCAATGAGTATCATCACGTCATTCTTAATTTTTCACTCACTAAATAAGTGGAACCTTCTTAATTAAAACTCCCCTAATCACTTTCTTAAAGTTATAAATACCTTGTTTTTATATTTAAAAACTTTCCTCTTTTTATTTTTGTTATTTATTATTATTAAAGTGTTTCACTTGAGTCCTCTTTCGAAAACATACTTCTGTATCTTAAATGTATTAAGTGTTCTTAACTAAATTTATGTGCAAATATTTGTTCATATCGTTATAGAAACTCCTAAATAAATGTGTACTATGGCTCTTATCATGAAAATGTAATTAATATTTATAATTTTTTTATCGTAACATTACTCTCACACAGTGACGGTACAAGCTTAAGTGCAAGTAATTATTTAATAGCATGTTGTTTTACAGAAATGCACTTGTTGGAAAAGTAGAAAAAATACGAATATTCATCCCAAACGCGAATAATTTTTATTCTGTAAGATCTTAAAAATATTACCTGTTTTCTATTGTGAATAATTCCCATATTAAATTTTTAAAACTAAAATTTCAAATTTAAAAAAATTTGGCAACTGCTGTTATTACTTCCGCAAATTATTTGACAAAAAAAATTCACAGAAAGTTTCAATGCCTACGAAAAAGCAACATGTGAATTAAAATTTTTCTTTTAAATTACGTGGTTTTACTGAAGGAAGGTAAGTCTTAAAAAACAACAAATTAATTGTTAATAGCATTTATGTCTTCGCTGCAATATCTTTCTGGATTGACTTTCCCTGGATTTTACCAACACCCGAAAATGCCAAATGTTTATAAAGGGCTGACCAATAATTCACAATAGTGACAAATATTTCAAAATTAAAAATATTAATCGTAATATATTTGCAGCACTGCTTTATTGGGGATACGAATATAGTTTTGCTTCCAAACAAATTGATTAAAAATTAAATAGCATTTCAAATTTAAACTTTGTAGGGCTTATTCGAGCGTACGCATCGTTAGACTCTGAGAAACATTTTATACAGCCTCTTCCTATCACAGCGGTACCATAAAATTAAGATCGTATTTTATATTTATTATGAAGAGTATGTGATACAAAAGCTTTAAAAGCTTTGCCGGATTTCATATACCCTTCACCATATATGTGGATCTATTTTAGTGAAGTAACTCCAATCAAAAAAACAAATATTGGGCTGACAGAGAATAAAAAAATTAAAAACAAAATTAACTTAAAATGTTATCGGCTCTTCATGGGTTAAGCGTTTCTTAAAAATTTTAACTTTTCCTGACAGATCCCTTTAAAAACTCTTAAATGATACCCATATTGATATTTTAAAAATATGACGCACAGTTGTATTTATCTATAAAAAGTTCAGAGGCCCATAACTGGGAAATACAGGCGAGCGTCAATATTTTCACTTCTTATTTTTCAAATTTTTTAATCTTATCGCCCCGTGTGTTTGGTTTTTTGATTGGAGTTACTTCATTGTTCAAAATGATATATAAAAAATTAGAGGCTCGCGTGGTACTTTGCCCCCTGCCCTGAAGAGCATGCACCGATCTTGCTGATTTTCAGTAGCAAAATTTTTGAAACTTTGATCGATTGGCATATTTAAATTTTCTCTAGCGCATCTAATGCCCCGAACGGACAGACGGACATCGCTATGCATAAGAACTCAGAATTTTTATATTTCACGAGGTTAGTAATGGAAATTGTAGAAATTACAAACCTAAATATACCATTTTTCCACTTATTTTAGTGAAGGGTATAATAATGTCACTTTAAACTGTCATGCAAATTTATTCGGAAAAATATTCTGCTCATCTGTGTGAATATTTAGCTTTTAAAGAAATTGCTATTTTTTTAACATTTAGATTTCATCGACATTGGGTTCTTTGGTGGGTTTTATTTCCACATCTGTGTCCTTAAATGAACGAGAGAATGAATCTATGAATATGGTTCCATGAGAAAACGCATCAGTAGTTGTTCAACAACTCCTTGTGCAAACATCAAGTATAGTTTTGCTAAAGTTGCACATTTCATGTTCTGTTAACCTTTTCAGCTCTTTTTTTTCACTCTTCTACTAAAAACAATATTTTATGTTTGTTTAAAAGCTTTTTTCTTTCACTCATATGGGTATAATTTAATATTAAATATGAAAAGTAGAGCAATTCGAAAGTCATTAGAAGGAGATTTACAGGTGTAGTTTTTAAAATCAATGTACTTACTTATCAATTTGCAAAATCCCTTCAAAACTCCTTCCAAATTCGTTTTTTTAATTTGTTAAAACCAAGCGCAATTGTATCATTGAATTGCTAAACATCAATGTAAATGGAAGAAGACAAACATTTTTTTGCAACACAAGTAAATTTCATTTCACTTTCCTTTGGTTTTAATAATTGTAATGAGTAAGAAATGAATTAATTTAAATCGGCCTAAGTCTTCACTTTTATTTTAATTTTTAAATTTATTAGGCAAAAACAAAAACATATACAATTATTTCTGTTAATTTTTAAAGAACACACTGTGAAGAAAAATACGAGGAAACAACAGTTTTTTTTTTTTTTTTTTTAATTAGGACCAGCACTCAGGGGATGACCCCTACTTATGCAATGCATTGTGCCAGAGCTAGGAAATTAGGTTTTGGGAGGGGGATAGAGTAGCGCTTGTGAACATTTGATTTAAATCTTTGCACATTGAAAGTGGCAGGAAAGACCTCTGCAGGGAGTTTATTCCACATACGAACTGTTCGGCTAAAAAACGAATTCTCTCTGTAATGCGTTGTGCGATTTACTGGCCAATCGACCACAAAGGAATGCACTCTTAATGCATATCGCGTTGCGCGTATGAAATTACGGTTTTCAGGAACAAGTTCCCTGATTTCATAAGAGCACATTCCGTTGTAGTAACGATAAAACAGTGAAACACACCCCACATTGCGTCGATGCTCCAGTGAGTCAATAGTCAATAGTCAATAGTCTCTCCTGTACGCGGTCGAGTAACTCCAAAATAGACTTTGAAGCACCGGCCCATACCTGAGAGTTGTATTCCATTTTCGGTCTGATAAAAGTGATATAGATAGTAAGGAGATCAGATGGAGTGAAGTATTTCTAACACCCTTTCAGAAAACCTAGGCACTTGAATGCTTCTTTTGCAACATGAAAAATGTGCTTTTTCCAACGAACATCGCATTGAATTTTCATGCCAAGAACATCGAGAGCTTCTGATTCCTTAATATATGTATCACCCATAATTACAGATGACGTAGCATGTTCAGCGGTACGCCTGAGCGAAAGCACACAGCACTGGGTTTTATAAGCTCTAAACTGAACCCTGTTCGCCAGGCTCCATTCGGAAATTATCAAAAGGTCGCGATTAAGGGTTGCGTCCATGTGCTTTCTCATAGGCCCAATTTCCCGAAGGCTTGGTCTACTGCGAAACGAAAATGAATGGCATATGCCACTGTCATCTGCAAAAAAATAGATAGGGTTGGAAAGGACGGAACCTTGCGGTACCCCTGAATTTAACTTGAACTCGTTTGATGATAACCCATCTATAACAACTCGTATAATGCGATCCCTGAGAAAGCTCGATATAAGCCGAGTGAAGCTACTACCGACACCAAAAGCAACAAGTTTTGATATAAGTGAACCATGCCACACTCCTGGAAATATCTAAAACCACCACCTTACTTTCGCCGAAATGGTGAATGGATTGACACCATTTTTCCGAAAGGAAGGCCAATAAGTCACCCGTAGAGCGTGCCCTACGGAAGCCGTACTGCCGGTCACTAAGTAAGTTGTTGGAAAGTGCAGAGCAAATTGCGATTGGGCGGTAATTTTCAGGGTTGCTATCCTCTGCCTTTTTGGGGATTGGTGTTACATTAGCAACCTTCCAACATGATGGGAACTCACCAACATGTTATAAAATGTTGAAAAGTTTTTCTAATGGACGCGCTAACGTCGAAGAGCACTGCTTCAAGACCAGTGCTGGAATTCCATCCGGACCAGGGGACTTGTATATGTTGAGATCCGCTAAAGCCTTTTTAACTGCACGTGCTCGAAAGAATATATCTGGCATAGTTACTGGTACTCTTTCCAGTGCGGGCAGTGGTTGATTGCTCTCCGGCAAGTGGGAGTTACTTGCAAAAATTTCAGCCAAGACGTTAGCTTTATCAACCGGGTCGTTAATTATTTGATCATCCTTTAAAAGAGGCGGAATTGAGGAACTAGCGTTTATAAATGTAATGCGGCATTTACACCATGCAAATTTTCATGAAACTAACATGAAATTTTTATTTGTTGGTGAAGCAAGAACTTAAAAAATGAATTGAAAAAAATGCCTCAAAAATTGCATAGTGTAAATCTAGACTCTTTCTACTACTACTCAACACTAAAACCTCATTAGTAAATATCGCGGCAACATTTAAGGTTTAATTTTTTCTACTCATGACGCTGTACAAATTTTGCGTGACTTTCTAACACAGTCTGAAACCCCTAATATCCCTTGTTATAGCCGATCTAGTAAAATATCTTCTGTGAATATTTCAAGAGTCTACCTGTCACGTTTTAAAAGCTAGTAGAGCGATTAAGTTAATCGGATTTGCTCCGCCAGTAAATATTATGCTGTTGTCATACCTTTCGGTGAAGACTGTCGTCACTAATTACAACGCGGCTTGAAAATGATGTTCTCACATCGTAAACGCTCGCCAAACGTAAAAAATAAACAGCCGCGCACAGCAGTGATGTGACAGACGAATAAACGGACAGACGTAGTGACGAAAAAATTGGATTACGTTTTTACACTGTGTCTACGCAATTCTAGTAAACAAACATATATTTTTTAAGTTTTAACAACTTTTAAATTTACCTACGTATTAATTTTACTAACATTCTGTACATTTTTGTTGTGTATCCATGACATGGTGGCATTTGTTGTTGATTGAAGTTTTTACAATTTTCAACACAACACAAACAATATAAATTATTGTGCAAATTGGTAGTGATGTTATGACAGTTGTTGGAAACTTTAAAATAATAAACATCAATATTAAAATTTTCAAACAGTTAAATGATTTTTAAAACAATTTTTCCATAAAAAAATCATAGCAAATTTAGTAATGAAAATAAATTAAATTTTAACGTTTAAGGTTTGAAAATTGCATTTTAAATTGTTATTTGTGAGACATCAGATGTGATAAACTATGAAAAAGATTTTTCTTTTTTTTTTTTTTTTTTGTGTGAATGAAAAATTATAAAGTTTAAGAAAATTTTAAGACAATTAATTAAATGTATTTTTGAACTAACGAAAGATTTACCTGTCAAACGAACTGTTATACTGCGCTTATTTTGATACAATTATGATCAGTATACTGTGGCAAATCATCTTGAATAGGTTGACGCTTGAAAAACGCTACCAAATTAAGCTGACCTACTTTGAAAATCAGTCATCAATGCGAACCGTTTAAAATCGACTATTCGATTTTTATGGCGCACATGTTCGTCCATCTGAGCAAATCATCTGGCGAACTATTGCTAGATCAAATACTATCTGAATGATGTAAATAACCTTTTAATACGTTGAAGGAATGACGTACTGTAGATAAATATCGCCGCAAATTAGATTTACAAATTCATGGATTTGTCGTCGGTCGCATTAATTGTGGTTGAAGTCCTACACTAGGTGGGAAATAATGCTAAAGATCCTTGCCTGCGCCCTTACAAGATCCAGGTGATAAAGGAAATAAACCTACGAGACTTTTAAATGTCTCGTTCTTTAAACGATTAAACTCTAGAGCAATTGGAAACTGATCTGGCGCTTTATTGCAAAAATGTATGCAGTGAAAAGGCTCATTTTTTAAAGCGTTTCTTAATAAATAATATGGAGTGAAATTAATCCTCAACAGCTTCTGCATATTCCCGTACGTCTAGAAATATATACAGTTCGGTGCAGTTAAAAAACTAGTGGCATCTTTGAATTTTATTTCTTCAAAAATCAAGCCGAAGCTCTCATTACGGTCAATGAAGACCGTTAGCACACCAAGATCAATGATTTATTTTTTTTTTATATTGTTACGAACATAAGATCTGGCAACTCCTTTCCATATGTGTGTGGTAAAAACAGAGGTGAATAAGTTATTTCCAACATCATTGGGTTTGTGTATAGAATTAAACGACAACTAGCACACAAGGTGAGCGACCTGAATGACTGCTTTGTTAGAGGTGCATACTGTGAAACAAAGTATCGTGAGTTCGCGCCCACCTTCGGACATGCGTACAAAATAAAATAATAATTGTAAAAGGCAACTAAAAATTGAGAAATAGCAGTACAAACCTCCCGGAAAAGAAATTTATTGTGTGAAGCCCCATGGTAGATAAATTAGTGAAGACATCTTTTTAATAAGAGTAGCAGATAATTGTCAAGGTGTCCTCTATAATAAAGAGAAAAAGCTCTAGCTGTTAGTGGAAGGGAGCAGCAGCTTAACAGCAGTGTAAGGCAGATGTGTGTTGGGCTATTTGGTTAAATGACTATCTTGCATGTAAAGCGAAGTTGAATGGTCTGTGGATGGTTTAGGAGGCTAAACAAGCAATCGAGTAGGTTCATGTCTTGCCGGAATAACACAGTAGTTTAGCGGGTACGGCTGCGTTTGTAATAATGCATTTTAAGTAAATACGAGACCATAAGATACTAAAGACCGTTGGATCAATAAGTGTAGCCATAAGCGATAGAGAAGTAAAACAAAAATAGCGAATTTATAATGTGTCACAGTGGTATTTGCAATCATAAGAATCCGTACGTTTGTTCTTAAAAGGAAAAACGTAACAATATGGATGACATTGATCTGGGCGAGTTGTTGTTTCAGGATGGCACTGCGTGTCAAACGGCGACAGCAACTATTGACTTATCAAAATCAATATTTGGCGATAAATTAAATTCGAGAAATAAATCTGTGATGTGTTTTAATTACTTTCTAAGCGGCCACTTTGAGTTAGTAGTTTATACTGACAAACCATTAACAATTAACGCCTTGGAGATCAACATTTTTCTTGTTTTAGTAACAAAGGGCCAGCAACGCACAAAAAAAATATTACTGAATTTGACGTCCAGAATGCGCTTCGTCAAGAACAGCCACAATGATCTCACGATTAAAAAATGTATTGGAATGTGACTATTTGTGTAATTTTTACTATTTAAAATTCCAAAAATATGGAGTGCGACGGCAATTTGTTTCTCAGTTTTTAGTTAAAAGCGTCACATAAACCAACTGCCAACTCTTTGCGATTGATGTATTTTCAGTTGCATTTTCTATGGTGCCAATTTTTATAGTTTTTAAACACACTTGTGTCATGACATCCTGCACATTCTATTAGACAATTGTTATCCTTTCCTTTGAATTCAATCAGTGTTTTAACGCGGTGTCTCGATCCACACTTGAGAGTTATATTTCGTTTTATAGAAGGGTTCAAGTGATAAAAACATAAGATCAGATATAATAAAAACCCAGATTTGAAAAATGAGTCCATACAACATCTTCCTAAATGCTCTACATGTACTCAGAGCCTAATTTTGTTTTTATTTTATGGGCTCATTATGATTACAATTTAAAAGCAACTGTGAATGAGATGAATATAAACGACTTAAATTGCCAATTTTTTTATCTACCATAAAATTTTTTTATTTTAAACGAAGCATTTCTTTTGTCTGACTGGCTTCATCTTCTTATTTTTTTTTTTTTTTTGTTTTCAAACTTACGAAAAAATCTTTGAAACATTAATAAGTATTGGAAATATTTTTAAAGTTAAAATGTGCTGCTGACAGCTCATTTCCTAACAGACAATTTGCAGAACTGCGAATACATCTAATAAAACACATTAAAAAAAATTACAAACACAATTTAGTTTAGAGTCTTTTTCTTTTGTTTTTGCGCTTTAAAAACTTTTTGTTTGATGAAGAAAAGTTAACATTAATTTGATTTTTAAAAATTTCTTTTTATTTTTATAATTTTTGCAAGAAGTAAAAATTCAATCTTTAGCAAATTTTCTTCTTCTTTGTAGGAAGTTTTCATTCCATTAGCAATTAAAATTTTCACATTTTTTCTTACTCCTCCATTATCAATTTATCAACATTCCTTTTAAGATTTATTTTCAATACATTTTTCTTCTTAGCAATTCATAACAATAAAATTCATATTTTAATTTTATTTTGTTGCTATTTTATACACAATTTTTTTTCTTCTTATTTTTCTACTTGAATTATTTTTATAATTCTTTTATTTTCTATTTTTCATTTCCATTAATTTCTAATATATTTCATTTTGAGATTTTGATTGCAATTTTGCAAATTGATGTGAAATTGTACACAATTAATTTCAAATGAATAAGTGAATGATAAATGAATGAATGACTGAAGAAATGCAATAAAACAAAACAGAAATTAAACGTACAATCAACCATAAATGAAGTAAAAAGAAAAAGAAAATATCCACAATTAAACTTAAACTGAAGAAGCAGAGGGAGAACTTAACACACGAAATAAAAACGACAGGAATTAAAAACCCCCAAATGAAATCAATGCTTAATTTCGAACGGAACCGTTCTATTTAATGAGTTTTTTTTTTTCTATTAAAGAACAAAAATATTAAAAAGGAATCTGATTTTTGTAAGAAGTAATTGAGACAGACAAACACATGTACTTCTGCTAAACACCATTTCTGTTTTTTTTTTTTTTCTTTGGTTAAAAGAAATTTTTTAAGGGACTTTTTATTTCAAGTTGCTTTTACAAAGAATTTTTTAAGTCAATACTTTCAATTATTATTTTTAGAGTTTTATATTAAAAAGGTACTATTTTAAAATGTACCAGTATTAAGGCCAGTATTTCAAAATAACTGTTTTAGGTGCTTTTTAAAAGTATTTTTTTTTAAGTTTTTTTTTTGTAGTTTTTTAATTTCATTAAAAAACTTTTTAAGAAGGTCTAAACACTTTCTAAAATATAAAAAAAAAAAAAATACTAAAAAAATTTAAAAGGCACTTTTGCTAAAATTCAGAAGCGCTTGAAAAAGAAGTTGATTTAAACAAAATTTTTTTAAAAGGTTCTTTGAAAAGCGTACTTTTAATGCGATCATAATAATTATTTTTCATTTCAAAAAAAAAAAAATTTAAAAGGTACTTTTTCAAAGATTTTTGCTTCAGAAAAGTTAATTAAAAAAAAACTTTTCTGAACTCAATATTTTTAAGATAATACTTCGTAAAAAAATTATTTGGAAAATAACTTTTTAAAAGACCATTTTTTAAAGCTTCTTTTCTGAAAGGTACTTTTTTCTGAAATTGTTTTTAACTTTTCAACATATATTTATTTTTAATGGATACTTTCACTGAAACAACTCTTTTTAAAATGTTGTCTATTAAGAAGATACTTTTTTATAAACAGACGCTTTTTAAAGGCACTTTTTCCTAAAAACATTTTTTTGAAAGATAGATTTTCATACATTTTTAATAGACAATTTAAATAAAATATTTTTTTAATAATGTTTTTCCGGGTCCTTTTCACGGGACCCATTTTAAAGTGATTTTTAAACAAACCTTTTTTAAAGTACTTTTTCAATAAGTACCTTTTCAAAAAAGTACTTTCATAAAATACTTCAAAAAATTCTTTTAAAAAATACTTTCAAAATGTACCTTTTAATAGTAACGTTTCCAAAGTGCATTTTTAAAAGGACCTTTATCGCCAGTGTTAAAGTCATATGTTTTAAGGAAAGTACATATTTCCTTAAAGAAATTTCCGTAGTAAGTATTGTTTTATAGAAATGGTACTTTTTCCTAAAACTGTTTTTCAATGGCGTTTTGAAAGACTTCTAAAAAAAGATTCTTGAAAAAGTTGTTTTCGGGGTGCTTTCTACGCGATCCATTTGAAAGTAATTTTTAAACAATCTTTTTTAAGTACTATTTAAAAAAGTACTGTTTCAAAAAGTATTTAAAAAAAGTACTTTTTCAGAAACTATTTTATAAAAGTACATACTTTTTTCAAAATATTTTGAAAAAAGCTTATTGACGCTTTTTTGAAGTAGTGACCTTGTTTTTAAAAGCTATCAAATTACTTTTTAATATGTTTGTACTTTTTAGGAGCATTTATACAAATCAGTCTATTGCTTCTAGAAAGAGTAAAAAGGCAGTATATTTGGAAGAAGAAATGGTGTTTCGATTTACCTTCAAACTGTTTTGTATTGTTAAAGAAATTAGGGGACATTAATGTTGTTTGTAAATTGCTATTAAGTGAGTGTAATTACTCATGCTTTGGCACTCTAACGAAGATTAAGAAGAAGAGCCAAATACAGGAATAAAAGTTTAGAGAAACGTGAAAAATCTTCCCATTATCTACAGAAGTTGCTGTTGCTTTATTTACTTATATTTCCTTTCTTTACTTCACACAGCTTTAAGCTGTTTAGTTTCACACAACAACAACAACAACAACAAGGAATCAAAAAATTCTTGTTGTTGGTGTCATTATGGCTGGCAGTACTTTAAGTACCGATAAAACGAAAAACAAGAAAGAAAAAAAAAAAAAGAAAAAATTATTCTTTTATAAAATCTTAATGAGGGGAGGTTCATTCCTTCATTATGTCGTGACTTGACTAAACAATTTTTTTTTGTTCCTACTTTATTATTTGGCAAATTTTATTAATAAAAAGTCATTTTCATAGATTTTTAATTAAAATTGTTTTTTGTTGTTTAAGAGTCATATTTTTTAGCAAACATTTTTTTTGCTTTTTCTTTTAGACATTGGGATTATTTTCGTGTCATAACTTGGCTGTTGTACTTTTTTATGAGTTTTCCAGACACTGAACTTTTCTCTTTACTTTATTTTAAAATTTTCTTAAGTGCTTGAATATATTTTACGGTTTGCTTTGTTATTTAATAATGCGTCTTTTTTTCTCTTGTTGCTGCAATGAATTTAAAAGGTTTTCTTTAAACATGACTAGAATTTAAGGATTTTTAGATTTTTTTTTTTTTTTTAATCAATAAAAGTTAAAGGGAAACCCTAGAAAGAAATGGATGCATTTCTTACAGATGAATTATTTCTTACATTCAAATTCTCTTCTTATTTATTATATTTAAGTTTACCTTATCATTTTTTCTCCTTTTTTTAATTCTTCCAGTTTAAATTCTTTTATCTAAACCTTCTTTTTAATTTTTTTTTTAATTGAGCCATTAATTAATTTTGGAAAACAGATAATAGTGTCCGAATACAAAGTACGAAGAGTGCACTTAATTGGGAAGCCAAATCTTAAGCTTTAAATTCATATTAAAAGTATTCGTCAGCTATTGGCCGTTTTTTCGTTGTTGTCCTTTCTATTTTTTTTTTAATATGAACTCATGTATCCCCAGAAACCTTTTTTTTACCTATTTTGTCCTTAATGCACTTTTGTCCCTAAAAATGTTTTGCCCAAACATAACTTCTTTTTATACCCTTCAACACAAGTGGAAAAAAGGTATATCTAAGTTTATCATTCCATTTGTAATTTCTACAGTAACCATTTTCGTAAATATATTCTGAAATCGTATGCATAGCGAAATCGATTGAGCTAGAAAAAATTTTAATACGCAAATCGATCAGACATAGTTTCCCAACTTTTTTTTTAAATTTAAAATCAACTAGATCGGTCCATGTCTTTCAAGGCAGCGGACAAAACACCACGCCTACCTCCAATTTTTTCACATCATTTGGAACAATAGAGTAACTCCAATATAAAAACAAATTTACAGGATGATAGAGATCTAAAAAATAAGAAAAAAACGTGAAGTGAAACAATTGGCGCTCGCCCATATTTTCAGAGTTATGGGCCTCTGAACTTTTCATAGAAAAGTACTGATTATGCACCATATTTTTTTAGACATCAATATGGGTATCATTTGAAGAGATCTTTCACGAAATGCAAACTCTTTTTAAAAATGCTTAACCTATTAAGATCCGTTGACATTTTTGTGTAAAATTATATATTTTATTTAATTTTTTTCTTATAAATGAATCTTAAAATCGATTTCTTCGGATTTCGAAAATATGTTCGAATGTTTAGTTACGCTAGAAAAAGTGAAACAATAGCAATTAATACTTATTTGGGCTTTAAAAATAGATGCTCTACGTGAATTAAGTAATTCGAAATTAAGTTTGAAAATTCGAAGATTTATTATTTTTAAATTTGAAAAGTATTTTTTCATTGGACTTTAATTTTTTAAATGTTACCACAGGAAATATTCAGACTTGTTTGGAATTCAACACGAAATTTCCTTTTAGTTCTTTCAAAGGCATTTTTTGTAAAAAAAAAATTATAGCAACAATGTTTTGAAAAATATGAAGTGAAAATTTCGTGTAGATTTCAGAACATGCCTGATAGATTTGAATAAAATGTTACTGCTGTGTTGAAAAAACTTGGCAGACTGTCTAACAATACAAACTTTTGTTTTATTATTTCCTGTTTTATACTTGCCAGTGTTTTCTAATATTTTTATCCTATACCTTGTTGTTATGCCATCATTTTTAAATTGTTTTTATAATATGTGAATAATGATGACGCTTACCAGGTACATATATTTGTAAAAACTAATATGCTACTGATTTGAATGAATTCATTAAGTTGTGTAAACAAATAATTAAACAATTTGACTTTCTTCACTAGCAAATTTAATAAAACGTGGTTCAAATTTAACTGATGACGAATTAATGGAACTCCATCTCCTGATTTTAATCAATATATCAAAAATTTAGGAAATGTTACAGTGGAATAGTTTTGGCACACAATGGCAAATATTTCTAGAGCTGATAGTGAATTTATGTTTCCAACTTTATCGAAGTTTGCAATAAGTTTGATATGTGTCCCTTGTTCATCTGCAAACGTTGAATAAATATTTTCAAAAGTAAAAAGAATAAAAAAAATTTTGAATATTTTTTTCTTAAATAATTTTTTTTTTTTTTTTTTTTTTTCAATAAATGAAGTTTTTTATGAAAATTTCTGGCACCACTGGCGCACAAATACATAAAGCATTCACTCGTAAAATATATTTTTTTCGATTCTCTTTGGAAAATGAATTCAATTATTATTGCCGTTCATTCTCGTAAGAAATTGATGTTTCATAAAATGTAATGAAAAAGTTTCTTTTAATTTGAGTTTAAAAGAGCTACTCAGCAGGGATGTACTTCAATTAAATTAATTATTTAATGCCCGAGATTAAAATTCAGATATTTAATGACTTTTTCGAAGAACTCTTTTATTAACTTCCAAGAAATCACTCGCCTTGGATAGTTGAAATTATTCACTTTATAATCTTTTATTACAAGTGGCCTTTCTAAGAGTATTTGCTGGTTTTTAGCTAAGCGTTAGCTATCAATTTGTCTGATTTGGCCAAAATACGAAAACCATGTGAAATCAGTTAGAGTTTTTTTTTTCGTAAAGTGCTTTGAATTGTGATTTTTAGTTTTATTATAATAAGGATTGCTATCTGCCCTTAATTGACTTGATTTTCTAGAATCTTTAATGGTCACCAAGAATTAAGAAACAATTTTTTTTTTCTTAAGATTTCGTAAAGACCAACGAAAGAAAAAAATTAACAATAATTATGCAATTTTGTCAAAGTTATCTTAAACAAAATCTTATAAGAAGCGAATGAACAGCTCATTAAAATCACGATTTTTTTTAGTGTCAAATATTTTAAAAATTTTAATATGCCAACCAATGTACGATTTTTACATTAAAAGCATTTAAGAAATATTTTAATTAACGATTAAAATTTAAATTTTTTAGTTTAATACTTAAACCTTTTTTAACGAACGTTTAATAAAAATTTTTCTTGGTTCTTGTCTAATAACAAATAGTCAGTGTCATTAAAAGCGTATCATTTTCACATTTTAACGATCAAAACGTACATCAAATAAAATCATAAAAACCAAAGAAGTTAATGTACCGAATACCACCTTTTAATTAAATGAAAGAAATAAAAAAAGTATAAAATCCTAGAGAACAATAACTTTTGGCACAGTAATGGGTACCAACTTCTTTCCATAATCAATACTTCCAAAGAAAAAACAAAAAACCATACAATTTTACCTTAAATCTGTACAAAACTTAAAAGTACAAAACAATAGTAACGAACGTCGTCCTACTGGTGTAACATAGACTGCGTTTACACGTACATTAGTATTAATTTAACATTAATACCTTTACTGTTCTTATCGATTTTTTTTTTCAATTTATACTTTTTTTATTGTTGCTGTTTTCTTTTATCGCTTTGCGATGCCATTGCTTGCTGTTCAGCCTGCAGGGGGATTAAAACAGGAAAAATCTTTATTTCACTTTTAACGAAAATGATCTCGTATTTTATTTCCAATAAATAAAGTCACTCGTACAGTAGGAAAATTAAAATAAATAAATAAATTGACTTTAATAACTACACGAATCTACGTTAAAATTTACACGTACACAATTTATTACATTTTTATTTGTACGAGATGCGATTATTCGCTAAAATGGCACATGACAAATGTAGAACAAAAGCTTTTACTGAAATTGCTTATTCAGGATACGAGGGCTGCTATATATATTTCTGGCCTGGCAACACTGAGTGCTGCAATCTGACAATTCCATTGGAAAGTTTGCCATTTTTAAGCATAATCGTACTCAAAACGTTTTGACGTACGACCATTATTTGTGTTGTTTACAGTGACTTGAAAAAATTAATATAAAAAAAAATTGAATTAACTCGTGAACATTTTCGTGCCTTCACTTTTTACAACTTTCGACGTGGATTATCACGACAAGAGTGCATTCATGAACTTAAATCTTTGTATGGCGATGAAGCACCATCCTATAGCACTGTGAAAAATTGGTATAATGAATTTAATCGTGTCCGAAGCTCGCTCAAAGACGAATTCCGTGAAGGTCGTCCAAAAAAGGCTGTTGTGCCAGAGAACATTGATTCCGTGCGTGAACTCATAATGCAAGATAGACATGCGACATACCGAGAGATAGATACATCCTTGGACATTTCTTCCACCAGCATACATTCGATACTGCATGAACACATGGCCGTAAAAAAGGTTTGTTCTCGTTGGATCCCGCACAATTTGAAAGTCGCTCAAAAAAGGCTCGTGTCGATTGGTGCAAAGAAATGTTGCAAAAACACGATTGCGGTGCTTCAAAAGACGTTTATAAGATCGTCACAGGTGACGAATCATGGCTCTATGCGTATGAGCCCGAAACGAAGCAACAATCGACCGTGTGGGTCTTCAAAGACGAGCAAAATCCAACGAAAGTTGTTCGTGGAAGAAGCACTTCGAAGCAAATGGTCGCCTGTTTATTCGGCAAAACTGGTCATGTGGCGACTGTTCCGCTTGAGCAACGTAGGACGGTCACTTCTGAGTGGTACACTACAATTTGTTTGCCTGAAGTCATCGGAGAAATTCGAAAAACCAACAAGAGAAGACGAATCATTGTTCACTATGACAATGCGAGCTCTCACACATCGGCTCAAACTAGAGCGTTTTTGACCGGGCAAAACGTCCAATTAACGGGTCATCCGCCGTACAGCCTTGACTTGGCACCTAATGACTTCTTCTTGTTTCCGCACATCTAGAAAAAAATGCGTGGTCAATGATTTTCGTCGCCAGAAGAAGCTGTTGAAGTGTTCAAAAACCATGTTTTAGAGGTGTCTCAATCGGAGTGGAAAAAGTGCTTCGACAACTGGTTTGAGCGCATGCAAAAATGTATAAATCATGCTGGAGAATACTTTGAAAAACAATAAAACCATTTTTGATTATAAATATTCGCATTTTCACTATTAGGCCAGAAATATATAGAGCAGCCCTCGTATCTGAAATTAGTTAGAATGTTTTCTATAATCTCTGCAAGTGTTTAGCTTAAGCATATTACAACTTTAGAGCAGTGGCGCCAGAAATTTTCATAAAAAAATCATCATTTATCGAAAAAAAGATATTTATTTGAGAAAAAAATCTTCAAAATATTTTATTATTTTCACTCTTTCAAATATCTATTCCACGTTTGAAGATGAACAAGTAAGACATATCAAATTTATTGCAAACTTCGACAAAGTTGGAAACCTTCACTCACTATCCGCTTTAGAAATATTTAACATTGTGTACCAAAACTCTTCCACTGTATTTATTAAATTGATGTGGTGGAGTTTCCTAAAGACGTCATCTAAATTTTGTATCTCACTGCCTTCAATTAAATTTGGAAAAAGTTTTATTTGACTTACTAGTGAAGAAATTTTTTATAAATAACGTTTTGAGGGTCAATATGAGAAAGCTTTTTTAAGGTTGCGTCGTTAAAGTCAATGAATTCATTTAATTCAGTAGCATTAAAATTTTTATAGGAAATATTAGTTTTAACGTGATCATTATTTACATATTTATCCATTAATGGCAGTGATACAATTTTTGGTTTTAGAGTAAGAATTTACAATAAAATTGCAATATAATTAAGAAATTTAATTTTTTATTCTATTTTTTTTTTTTATTTTAAATTAATAAATTTTGACAAAGAGATGCCATATTATGTGTCAAACAACTAAATCAAAAAAATCTTAATTTTGAAAAAAAAAGATCTTCAAATCTTATTTCGTTAAAAAGTTTTTATTCTGGGATCGCTGCTTTAGAGTCATATTTGTCAGCTAAGAAATCTTATAGAATTATCTGATAGCACTTTACCGGTATATAAACGGTGAAGTCGTGTGAGCTATGACGATGTGGTTTTAAAACAATAAACCTTCGATGATGACGAAAGGATAAAAAGTGAGACAAACTAAGACGGTTGATAGTCGCTCGGAGAACAGGTCCAACCAGGGGTGTCAGATAATTTTGATAAAAAATCGGCATCATCAGAATTTTAATTTAAAAAAAAAATCAGCAAAATAAATAAATCGTTAAAATAAAAATACCCATTTTAAATACCATATAACAATAGACAACAGAACAATTTAGTATAAAATTATGTTCACAACATATTAAATAATACAAAATAAATAAAAATAACCGTTTTACAAACAAATTGCTTCCGTAATTGATCTTTCGGTCGAATATAATGAAAATATTCCAATTGAGGAATACCTTGTACTGCTTCGATCAGCACGGTTTCTCTATAGTACGGTTTAAAATTGCCAAAAACAATTGTTAATAATAAAATAATAAATTATTTTTTTTACATAATTTTTGTGTATTCACTTTATTATAAAATTATAAAATTTTCAGTTTTTACCATTTATAATAAAAACGTGAGATTTTCGGTAGATTATGACAACATACGATTTTTTTTTGTGTTTTTTTTTTGTTTTTCCCCTTATAATAAAAACGTTATTGTATCCGATACGTTTAACATGTGATTAAGAATTTCGTAAGGCACGAGTGCGTCGATTAATCCGATTTCCAATAGTACTTTAAAATGGCATCCCGTTTAACCGTAATATGCGAGGTATTCCTATGTTTCCATTTACTTTTGTCATAAGGTTTATTTTTCTGGAATCTCTCCCATTGGATTTGGAAACAAATTAATCAGAAATATTTTTCACTCTTCTTGTTATTGAAACCTTAGTTAAAATAAAATTCTGCTGTTACATTTGTTGTACGAAAAGCTATTTCTTTCGCTGCATAATCAACGTCCATATAATGCCCAAAAAGAATATTTTTGACTAAACCAAGCAAAGTTACCTAGTTTTAAGGGTTTATCGGCATTTTTAAAGCGAAATCGGCAAATCGGCACATTGATAATTATGAAAAAGTAAAAAAATATTTCGGAATTTTTTCAATCAGCAAAATTATGAAGTCATGAACAGTGTTGCCAGAAAAATTCTAGCTCTTGTCCCCAACTTGTCCAATGATATTCTTAAAAATCCCCATTTCTAAACGAAAATCCCCAAAAAGAAACAATTCAAAATTCACGTCTATATTTGAAAATAAGTATATCGTGAGCTAAAATGAAAAAGTACGTAACTAAATCAGAATCTTCTGTTAAGTTTTTCTGTCGACTGTGACTAAATATTTACAGAATTAAATAAAAAGAAAAAAAAATAAACTGGATGAGAATTATAGGGACTAACTTTTAAAACTATTAGTTCATATTTATCACTCCCTGTAATCTGAAAGCTGAAGAAATACAAACCAACTATGCGCTGGTGCTAACTATCGTACAAGTCTTAAGATTTGCATTAGATTTTGTTAGAAAAAATTTAATGAGAATTGTTGTGATTGTCAACGTTACATTTCATTTTGTTTTTACACTATCACACTTCAAGCAGAATGAAAATTCCCAGAAAGCCATACGAATCAAAAAATAAACTTTATTTACTTATTTCTTGGAGCTTTAACGCTGATAAAGAGTACTACTAAAAACAATCATTTTCCATCCAAAAACCTTCATTGTCAGCTTTTTTTTACAAGCTAACAATGTTTATTTTGTTAATCTACAACGAATTTTAAAAGGATTTGTCAGCTTCGCATGGGTAGTGTTTTCTAAAAAAATTTATCTCCAATCCGTTTGCTTATTGGATTATGTTTGATTCAAGAGCTGCTGGGATATGAACCTGGATCATCGTATTTATATGTCCAATATTTCGGTAGCCTAGATGTTGGCCCGGAAAGCGAACGTAATTCTTTAAAACGAGAGTATTATAAAATAATTTATTTTAAAGCAATTTTTATGCAAAGCTAATAGCTTTACGAAATTTATATGAATTACAAAGTTTTTAAGATTCAACATAAATCACACTTTCCTTTATAGAATTTTTTTTTTTTTTTTTGATCTTGCGTTAGTTTCGAGCAAATGCTTTAATATCTTACAGCGTTTTTATCATACACTTAACGTTTCCAACTCCTTTCAAGTTTGTTGCGTTCCTGTTATTAATTCACAACAGCATTTTAATTTATTTTATTACAATTAAACGACGGGGGAGATGTCACATCAAGAAACATAAGGATTTTTTTCTTTTTGCTATAAAACTAAGAGCTTATAATTGATAAAATTATACTCCTAACGTTTGTTTCGGTGTTGCATCCTTTTTAAATTATCTTGGTGTCAGTGTTTGTTTGTTATTCCCTGGAATTCACTTGCGTGTTTTAGAACTTCATCGCAACAAATGAATTTATTCTTTATAAAAATAAAGTAATAAATAAATTCTATCGAGTATTATCTTTGATTTATGTGCTTTTTCTTAGCCTGGTTTTTCTTTCACAGCTTCCTTTGCCATCTTTACTGTAATTTTTGTAAAGAAGTGCTTGTATTAAATATCTCGGTTGGAAAGAAACATTTACGTTGGGGTTTGTTGTTTAATAATGTGTTACGTTATGAGACAGATTGTTTGTTTCCCAAGCAGTCTTACTGAGACTTACAGATCTTATAAAGCTCTCAAGGTTTTTATAATTTGCAGGAACTTTCTCCTTTATTATAATTCTACCATAAGTTTTTTATTTTTTTTATTTATATAGCGATGTTTAGTTTGTGATGATTTGTTATTATCTTATTATGTAAAAGTAACCCAAGTGATGTTAATAGAATTGGAAACTAATCACAGTGGGGAATTTTAGTCGGAAAAACATTTTTTTTTAGTTTTAAATTTAAGTTAAATTTCTTTCAAAATTGCATTAGTTGCTGAAAGAAAAACAAACTACTGTAGTTGACGATGATATGGAATGTAGAGAAAAGGCCTCAAGTGGACTTTGTGTAACCACAATAACTAATATTGGTTAATAGTCCCATCTCTATCGCACTGTATTTCCTTACATTAGTGGCCTAATAAATAGTTTTTCAAAATATTAAAAAATTTATTTAATCAGAATTTTTATTTTTCAAGTAGAACTGAGTCAAAAACTCAAATTATGCAAATAAAGTTATTAAAAGAAAAAGTTTTTTGTAATATAATGGTTTCTTTAAATGTTAAATTATTTAAAAAAATATTGAAAACAACAATATTTAAGAAAAAGTAATAACAAATAAGCGTTAGCCTGACTAAAAATTGCTTGATGAAATTTTTATTAGACTTTAATGTCCATTTTTCAAATTAAATTTTTTTATTTGGAGGGCTTTACGATCATATTATATATCAAATGCAATGAAAAATTAAAAAAAGTAGCAAAACTTAAAAAAATACACACACGATGTTCCTTAATTTAGGATCACAATGTATTTAAATCCGGACTTAAAACCTAAACTCGAACATTTCACCTCAATAAACTTTGCTTCATTCGACCTATTGGCTTAGAACTGTCGACTTAAAAAATATTTTATCTGGGCCCCATTGTGGAAGAAGTGATGAAGCTTACATACGGGAATAAAATATTGCTTCATAAATGCCTAAGGTAGCAGTGCAAAATTTTGCTTAGTTCAAAAAACCGTGTAGAATTTTTTGCTTTCAAAATATATTTTTCGGCCCACTGTGCAAGAACAGTACAGCTTAATCATCTATGGTAGCAATGAAATTCTTTTTTCTTTTCAATTCAACAAATCCTTTAGAGTTGTCGATTTTAAAATATTTTTTCTCCCCACTGTGCAAGAAGTAATAAAAATTAAAAAAACGCAACTCTTATTTTTCTCCTTAATTAGCAATGGTAAACTTTTCTTCAAACAAACCAGCCGTTTAAAGTTATCGATTCCAGAAACTTTTTGTATTCGTCCCAATGTGCGAGAAGTGAAAATGGCTAGGACGCGAAAATCGAATAATTCCCCTTAATTAGAAAACACTTTAAAAAAGCTTTGTTTCAATCAAACGATCTGTTTAGAATTTCCCAAAAATTGTCCCACTGTGCAAAAATGTGAAAGCTTAAATAGAAATGATGGCAATGGAATAATTCGTTGCAATCAAATTAATTGTTTATAATTGTCGATATCAAAAATATTTTGTTTTTGCCCCATTGTGCAAGAAGTTTTAGAGCTTACGGAACGCAGCTCAAGTGACTTAAGGTTGTGCGGTATCGTTGATTTCTAAAGATTTTGAAATGTTAATTTATCGTTAATATAAAATTTATCTAGTCCTCACATTTAAACACTTCAATATTTTTTAAATTAATTTTAAAATTCAGTTTAATTTTTAGCTTTAATATTTTGTTGTGCTTTTTTCAAAAACCTTTTTACCATCTCAACCTCAATTTTTTAGCTCTTTGATGATAAGTTTTTATTTAACACTTACTTTAGCAATTCGTTTGCTACCCTGTGTGCTTAAATTGAGAAAATAATAATCATTTGAATATACAAGTGCATCAATAAGTAAAATTTCACTCTTTACTTCGTTTGATCCTTGTGCGGCCACAACACTTGATGATGCAAAACACCCTAATTAACCTCTAATTAATTTTTAATTTTGTAATGCTTTAAAAATTAAACAAAAGAATTTTTTTATTAAGCTGCTTTATTATTTATTCGTATTTATTTGTTCCTTTTTCCACTTTTTTTCCTTTTTATCGTTTTAGGTACCGAACCTGCAAAAAATGAAAATTCAAAAGGTATTTTCTCCTTTGCCTGATTGTTTTGTTTTTTATTATTGTGTTTTGTAGTAGTAATAGTAGTTAGAAGCCTGTAGTTGTTTTTTGGAGTTAATATTTTTGCTTTTATGTATATGTGTGTGTAAAAGATTAACATTTTTTTTTAAATTAATTTTATTGCCGTTATGATTTTTAAAGATTAAAAAAAAGATACAAACGATTTTACCTTCCCTTAAAAAATTTTTTAGTTCATAAATTTCAACATTTGTTTACAGAATTAAAAAAGTTAAATTTTTAATCGATTTTAAATCCTAAAATCATTTTTAACAAGTTTATTGAATGGCTTGGGTTTTTAATTAATAAAAATTAAAATAAATTTGAAATGTGTTTTATGACAAATTTTCCATACAAATTTGACCTAAAATATATTTAAAATCCATTTTAATTTTTTATGAATACAGCTGTAAGTCTTTTATACGAGAGCAAGACAATAAGTCTTTGAGTGTGAAACACATGTTTTTTTAATACAGAAGCAAATAAACTTTGTCCATTGTTTTTGTATCCCTTTCTAAAAGTAATTTTTGTCAAGGTTTGATGGAGAAAAATCTCTTCCGCCAGGCCATTTCTTCAGGTTTGAAAACAGGAAATACTACCAGGCTCTAAATTCCGAGAATAACGCGGATGAATGTGCAATTCATAGCCTAATTCAAGGATTTTTGCATTAGAAACTGTGCACCCTAGCACTGTCCTGTTGCAAATAAACTTTTTTCTAAATTTTTTATAAAACCGATCCAGTCAGTTGTCTTAATATTCGTGCCTTCCGAAAAGAGATTTCCATGAATCTATTGGCTGACAAAACCACCTTGGACTTCTTTGGCGGAGATTCATCCCAAGAAATTCACTGTTTTCACTGCTTGGTCTCTATGTTATCGTTAATCCACGTTTCGTTCACAATGATGAAATGTTGCAAAACATATTGCGGTTAAAGTTCGGCATCTTAAGTGCTTCCTAGCCACAACGAAATCTTTCATTTATTATTAAAATTTTATTTATTATTAAAATTGGTGGAGAATAATTCCAATTTCGTTTATCAAGCCTTGCCTTGTACATTTATGCGGTAGTCTGCTGTCAAGCACAAACGCAGCTTGTTAAAATTTTTAAAAGGAGTCAAGTCACAGATGCCTGTTGACAGGAGCAGTGTTGCCGTAATATATAAAAATTCTGGGACTTATTAACTCGCCTTTGTATGTGACACTATCATTATTACATTGTTTTTGCTTCATTCCAATTATTTTCTTTTTAATTCTAATATTTAGAGTATTAAAAATTTGGAGACCAGTGAAGCCTGAAAACGGTTCCGGTTTTCGTTTTTTTATTTCTGTAAATTATTTTTTTGAAAAATATATTTTTATTTACGCATAACATGCGTTCGTTGTTAAAATTGGTAAAAAAAATAGTACTGAACAGTTGGTTCTTTTATTTTTATACCCTCCGCCACAGATGAAATAAGGGAAGTCAACTGAGCGATGTCCCTCTATCCGTCCGTTTTTGGGTTGAAATTAACTTTGCCAAGATACACGATGAGCTAGAGAAAATTTAAATACGCCAATCAATCAGAAAATTGAAAATCAGCAAGATCGGTCAATGTCCTATGAGACAGCGGGCAAAACATCATTCCATATCATTCCATATCATTTAGAACAAATATACTTTAGTTAAGTATCTTCAATAAAATAAACAAATATGGGGCGATAGAGAATTAAAAATAAGAAAAAAACATCAAGTGAAAAAATTGGTGCTCGCCCATGTTTGCCGAGTTGTGGGCCTCTGAACTTTTCATAGAAAAATAAGACTGCACCATGTTTTTAATGATATCAATGTGGGTAAAGTTTAAAAGTTTTTGAAGGTCTTTAGGAAATGCTAAAATTTTTTAAAAATGCTTAATCTATGAAGAACCGATGACATTTTTATGTAAAAGAATTTTTTTTATTATTTTTTTTAATTCGCTGTCACTTAAATATATGTTTTTGTGGTTGGAGTTACCCTACTAAATTATATCAGTTTTGTAAACCTGTAGTCGATATTGCCTACTCTAGATGCCGCTAGTTGTCATAAACTTTTGTTTATTAATTTTTTTAAAAATTTGACTTGCTTTTGGTTTACTTTTGGCTTACTTTTGTTATTTTTTCTTGCTTGTCAATGTCTAAAAAATCTCGCAAAATGCTTTTTATAAATAACAAATTAATGTCATAAAATTTTATGACTTAATATTGATTTCTTTTTTTTAATAAAATTTAATTTTATTTTTTTTTATTCACCATCTTGTTAATCTGTATACCTTTGATATTAAATTGTCTGTCTAATAGTCTGGCTGGTTCTTTTAACTATCACAGCATTTAAAAAAATAAAAAGGAATAATATAATCACGTTTGAACTGAGTTAAAAAAAATTGTCAAAAGCAATACAATTTTTTTTCTTTTTTTAATTCTATTTACTTTTAAATTATTGCAGAAATAAACTCAACATTGCAAATGTTTTTACTCCTTCTCTAATAATAATACTTTACTGCTGCTGTTAAGTACACGGAGTAAGAAATTAATTTAATTTCTTCGTTTGTACAATAAATCAAATCAAAATGCATTCATAGGGAGTCATTCATTCATTCGTTTAGTCAATCATTCTTTTCATTTATTTATTACTGGAAGTCCTTTATAAAACGAACGTACGTAGATGTTTATCCAACACAACATTAGCTGAACAGGAAACTTGAAAGAAGTTGCGTAATAAATTGCAAAGAAGGAAATTTTTTTTTTATAAAAATCAAAGCAAAAAAAGGCATTAAGCGAAAAAGAATTATATTTCCCCTACCTATGAATTTCAACAAAAGTAGAAATTGTAGAATTAAGAACGTGAAATGGAGAAATTAATAATTCTTTGAAAAACTCAAAAGTCATCATGCTCTTTTTTTAAATCGATATTCTTTATCCAGTGACTTCCAAACTTTTGAAGGCTTCGCGGAAAGTAAGATTAAGTAAGTTGGGCGGTAGGTTCTTATTAATGAGTTAAAATCCTATAACACGTTTGGTGTGGAACCCAAAACAAAAACACAAAACAAATTTATAATTTTTCTAAACAAATCAAAATTTTCTTCAACAAAGTCTTGCAAAATTAATTAAGTAAAGTGTGGTCTTAAGGGCAAATTGTTTAAAAATTTATCAACACATGCTTCCTTAATATTATTTTTTAAAGCAAGATTTTTTGCTTTTTTAAAAATTTCAAGAATTTTCAAAATTTTAATCTGGCTGCCCTATCACAATAAATTTAACTTTATTCCCAAAAATTAAACGGGGTTTTTTTATCTTAATATGACGTAGTTTCATTCCTGTAAGATTTTCAAAATAAATGTGAGCAATAACTAAGAAATAAATTCAGGCAAAATAAAATCTATTTGGATGCTGTGTTTCTTATTTGTATGTGGATCGTAATACCAGCCTTTAAACTTTTCTTTTCCTGCCCACAGAAAAAAGTTATTGCACCTATTAAGGTTTTAATTAGTTTGAAAATTTAGTTTAACTAAACATTTAATTGATTTAATTAAGATTTTTTTAATTTTCTTTAAACATAAAATTTATTTCGCTATTTAAATAATCAAGAAACTGTTTTTATAATTGTTTTCAATGTACAATTGAATCAATAAGAAATTTAATTAATTTTCAATCACAAACCAATTAAAAACACGGCAAACGTTGTACCGCCCCCTCTGAGTGCATTAAAAAAACGTAAACCATGTGCGTTCCACGGTACTCAGATATATCTTAGTTTGAAATTTCATCGATGTCGTTACGTTATTTAGGTGGACATAAATTTTCTCTTGAGATGAGTCACCCTTAATACTTAGAAGTATAAAAAATAGATGTTGACCGATTGTCAAACGTTTATTTCTGCATTGGGTGAACTATAAATTTTGTACAATTTGAAAAAAAAATACTAAAACTTATACCGAGCAAGTAAATATTTAAAAAATTTGGGGGTTAAAAAGGGCGTGATACAAAAAGTATTATGTTAATCAATACGATTCTACGAGTCTAAGTTATATTAAATTAAACTTTCGAGAAGATCGGTCCAGCTCTCTGGCCTACCTGAGGTCGCGTAAAACAATCCATGGTGTTGAGGGGTATGAAAAATAGATGTTGACCGATTCTCAGACCTTTTCGATATACACTCAAAATTAAAAGAAAAGCGGTCGAGCCATTTCGGAGAAGTTTTATCACAAACATCGCTACACGAGAATTTTATAGATTAGATTTTTTTGTGTAGTTAACGGCAAAGTGTGCACAAGCATTCAACTCATTATCCTCAAAAAAAATTTTTTAATTAGTTTTTTAATTTAATATAACAGTCAGTCGTATTTTAGCTCCAACTACTTTGGTGTTATGAAAAAAAACAAGAAACATATTGTTTTATCCTGTTTAAGCTTAATTTTTTTAAAAACCTCTTGTTTTAGTTTCTTTTTATTTTTCATTACAGCATTCTGTATACACATCTGAAATAATTGTAAACAAATGTGCGTGTACTTTCAAAGGAAATAATAGTAGTGAACAGTCCCTACCAGGTTTTAGATTGCATTGTAGGCTTTATTGATGAAGGGAAGAGATATGTGCTCCTGAGTGTGTGAATTTGTACATTTGCATTTGTTTGTTTTATGGATAATAGAACTGCAATAATAACAAAATATTTACCCAATTCAACTGATGCCACAATAATAACAACACTAATATTGGTACACACATACATATCCACACACACCTACACTTAGCCATATGTATTTTTATGCTTCCACATGAAAAGTTTATATTGTTATGTGTGCGTGAAATTCCCGTATCTATAAAGTTTGAATTGTTTACATTATGTAAAATGTGTTTTTATTAGTACATGCGTTTGAAGTTTGTAGTTATGCGAGGGATAGGCAATAAATATTCTAAATATTTGTAGTTTCTACAATATTCATTTCCGATCGCATAAATTTCTGAGTTCTTATGCATAGCGAAGACAATTAAACGATGTCTGTCTGCCCGTACGTGTTGGTGTTGAAATCAACTTTGCCATGGCAACAATCGATCAGATAAAATGTTAACAATTTTGGTATTGAAAATCAGCGGGTGCCTCTAGTTTTTCCACATTTATTTTTTTACTTTTGTTTGTATTCCTGCAGGTGATTGTGTTGAGCTTTTTACCACCTACTAGTTATTCATTACTTAATTTTACTAGTATCTAAAACAGTAACCTTTTCTTTTATTAAGCTGGGACAACAACCCTTAGCACAACTTAAATTTTCAAAAAAAAAAATCTTTTACAGAAAAACTTTATAGTAAAGAAGAACTTCTTCTGCCCATTTATGGTGAAGGCTATATTAGATTCGGCATAGCCAAATATAGCTCGTTCTCTAACTTTTTAAATTTACTGTTCTTTTTTTCTTATCCTGAAGAACACAATAAAAGTGTCATCGTAGTTTTTATGTAGCTCGATACCCAGCTTTCCTACAAGCTTGAAAGCCATTCGCAAAGTATTATTTAGAATCTGTTACAAAGCTGGCTTTTATTTGAAAGTTAATATCCTTTTTAGAGACACATCTGCTTTCGAAAAATCGTCCATCCAGCAACTCTCAAATTTCTGATTTTTTTTTATCTTTCGTAAGGTAGAATCTAGAAAAGTCTGCAAAGTAAACTTTTTGTTTGCAGAGATGACTTTCCCTTTCGAGTGAATTTGGTTTCTGACGAGTTTATATTTTTTTTTTTTCGTTTTTAACACTACAAAGTGCCATACTGTGATGATCGGGTGACTCTTTAATTGTTAAAAAGAGTCTTTCTTAAGTTAAAATTGCGAAAGGCGTTAAGAATTTTATTGCAAAGTTGAAGTTAAGAAGTTTTGTGAAAGCTCCAGCTAGAGTGAAGATGTGGCATTAAATTCTTGGCGCCCAAATTCTATTTTCTGCTATCGGATGAATGCATTTTTCGACTCGATATGGACAAACAGCATTTTATTTTAACTGCGTTCAAAAGTGCAGTAACCAAAAAAATTTTGCTGATAATGATTTTAAGTGGCCAAAGAGAAAATGCAGTAACTGGTAAATTTTACTGAAAATTTATTTGCATTATTAAATAAAAAAATTAGAAGACGCTTTTTACTTGCGGCCGCAAAAATTTGTTAATTTAACAAATTTTTTCCCCTAAAAAAATTTGTTTCAATTTGAATAAAATTGATTTAATTCTTTTTAATCGCATAAAAAAATAAGGTTATCTATTCCTCTGACTAATGTTTTTTGTGCTCACACATTGGTCCTGTTAAAGAAAATTAAAATTTTAAAATTTAAAGGGTGATCCCGTACAAAATACATTATTTTTTTTGTGTATTATAAACTGTAAAGAGCACGACTTTAAAATTTAAAAATACTGCGTAGCACTATAGCTCCCAACAGCAAAAATATATAAAACAAAGGGTGTCCCCATAGATGACGTAAATTCTTTTAAAACGTTATAAAAAAATCTTGAAAACTAAACAGGATGTCGATTACTATGACGGTTGCAACAACAAGCATAAATATTTAAAATTAAAAATTAAAGGGTGTCCCAATAGAGTATTTAATTTGATTTATATGACCATACTTTTGAGCAGTTTTAGACAGACGGTGGAAATTTATAAGAACCTGCACTAAAATTTAGTTCAGTGTACCACCGATTTCATCAGAATAAATTTACATAACAAAATTAATTGCAAAGATTGTTTTTGATCTCTGGTGTATCGTTGTAAATCCTATAAAAGCACGAGAATCACAAAGGAAAAGCTCTAAACAAGCTACTGGATCAGTACACGATAATGATGTGTTTATGCACGATAGTGAGCACACGTGAAAGACATCTTGTCTGAACCATATAATATGACTATTGATTTACAAACTCCTGATAACTCATCCTCGTATTTTCCTTTATTCTCTTTCGCAAAAAAAAAAAATAAATTAATTAAAAACACAAATCAGAACAAATATGAAAACATTGTCAACAAATAAATTTTTTTTCTTGTTAATCTTCAGATACCAACTGTGGCGAATATTCCAGATTCGCAATTAAGATAAAAACAAATTGCTGAGGATTTTTAAATGAATTAGGATTTGTTTTTAACAAAATTTATATGTGTAAATTAGTCTTAATATTTTGAATGGGAGTTTTAAAATTGTATATCTTGTTTTTAGCAAAATGTTTTCAAAAATCTATATAAAAAATTCGTGCAAAATAACTAAAAAAAATATTGGGATTTTTTATTTTTGTTTAGAAAGTTATAAGATGCTTCTGGCAACATGTTTATAAACAGCAAATGTTTCTGGCCACAATTTTTTCCAACCGGGAAATAATATAAGCTTCACATATGAAACTTTTATTTAGTTTTAAATAAATTTTAAAATAAAATTCTTTAGCCGGACAAAAATTTTTTATTATAAGATTTTCGAGGATTTTTTAAACAGAAAAGTTTAATTCTGCAAGGTATTGTAAGAATATGTTTATGTTGTTTATGGTTTTCTATTTATGTTAAGGGTTGATTTGAATTTATTTAACGACATTTTAAATCTGCAATCAACAGTTTCCTTATTTTTGCAAAGTGCAATAATAAAAATCTTAAATCGTTAACTTTGCTAACATCATGTAAAAGTTAAAGTTCAGCTACACATTTTTTTTGTAAAGAATTTATGTCAAGTTTTTTTTATTTTTTAAATACCAGATCTGTACTTTTTAATTAAAAATAAATATTTAAATGCCTTAAAAAGAAAAAACTTCTTAATTATTTTTACCACTAGAACAACTTTAGTATTCCTTCTCACAACATCTTAACACAAGCGCAAGTAATTATTTCAAATTACATACAATTTTTATAGAAAAGCATTTTTAGAATTTATTCATTCATAAATGAATTCATTAGAATTTTATTTATAACTTTTTTCTTTTTGCCTTTCTTTTTCTCAATTTCTATCAATTTAAAAAATAACCTTGAGATTAAACCACATATCTATTCTATACACAATCAAAAGAATAAAATTGTTAGAAAAAAAAAGAAATAAAATGAAATATACACCCACATAAGGACAAGTTTTAGACAAATAAAAGAAAAATGAAGAGAAATTTGAAAAACAGAAATATTTCCCCATTTTTCTTTACTCTTGAAAATGGGACAAAAAAAAATCTACTGAAACAAGCAACACACAATATACATTTAGATAACAAGTTCTAATTCTTGTATGTTAGCAAGTCATGTAGTCCTTGCAGTACTTTAAACATATGCATACTTTTTTCAAAATAGAAGACATTTAGTTTTTAAACACTTAATAAATTCGTTTTTAATATTTTAATTAATATTTATAATTTTTAATTAATTAATAGAATAGGGCCATCATCTGCAAATACAAAATCCCCCAAAGGCGCAATGCAAGGAAAAATGATGGTTGAGGTAACCATAAAACAGAAAAAACATATTTTCGAATATCATGATTTTAATCAACCATATTATTTTTATAATTGACATGTTGACAAAAATTTGTTTATCGTAACTAAAGTGTTGCTTCAAAGAATTGTAACATGTTTATCACAATAATACACATTATTGCAGTGATAATAATATGGTTTCTGTGACCATACCGCAACCATGTTTTTTATCTGCGTGCAAAAAATACTTTCCCTTATGAATGTTCCTTTCGCCTTAGCGATAAAAAAAGAGAAGAGCTGGGACAGAAATATACGCCTGCTTTACAACATGTCTTAAAAAGGCTCCATTTATTTTTAAAGTTGGTAGAAGTGAAAAGTCTTAAGGGCCCTTTTCTCTCAAACCAGCGAGGTTCTGAAGTTTTATCAAGTGTTTTTTTAAGCCCAATAAAACTTTCAAAAGGGTTAATTGTAAAACGATCTACCATACCGTGCTTACTTTAGACAATTATCGCGAATAGATTAAAGCTCGACAGTCGTGCAGCTTATAGACACAAAATTGTGAGCAGTATAAAGACTCTGAAGAGACTTTAGATTAAATTATCGCATATGGTGTGAAACCATCACACAACAGAGCTTACAGGCTCCACGACACCCAAAAAAAGGCATCACTGGACAACACTTCTTCAAAAATAAAGCTGAAGTTGGCGGTTGCACTCCAATGAATTCCTTACCGCGTTTAACGATTTGTTGTTTGAAAATATGAACATTGATCTGTGCCATACGACGAACGCAACCACCGACTTTTTAAAATGAAAATTTATCAAAAAATTTATTTTAAAAAATGGACCTGTCGATTATTTGCTGTGGGGACTCATGAAGTCTGCTGCTATATACTGATAAACCAGCAACAATTGACATTTCGGAGACCAAAATTATTTGCGTTATGCATTATATACGAACAGCAGTGCTTCTACAGCACACTGGTTTAAATAGCTGACGTACGTTTCTGTTTTGTTTCATTGTAAAACATCTTCAATTTGGTCTATAATTTAACCACGAATCGTCTTACAAACGAACAACGCTTGCAAAGTACTGAATTTTATTATCAAAATGCTCTGTTAAGAAAGTTCATTTACCGAAAAATTGTGTTCAGCGACGAAGCTCATTTTTGGCTCAATGGGTACGTAAATAAGCAGAATTGTCGATTTTGGAGTGAATATAAGCCAGAAGCATTGCAAGAGCTACCAACGCATACAGAAAAAGTCACAGTTTGTTGCGGTTTATGGGCTGGTGACATCATAAGATCGTACTTCTTGAAAGATGATGCGAATCGTAGCGTAACTGTGAATGGTGAGCGCTACCGTGAGATGATATCCAACCTTTTGTTGCCCAAAAGGCAAGTCAAGCTTGCATGACATGTGGTTTCAACAAGACGGTGCCACATGCCACACAGCTCGCGAAACAATAGACTTATTGAGAGACGAGTTTTATTTCACGTTCGGGACCGGTCAGTTGGCCGCCTAGATCATGCGATTTAACGGCTTTAGACTATTTTTTGTGGGGCTATGTTAAAGCTCATATCTATACAGAGCCCGCTTCAGTTGACATATTAGAAGACAACATTGAAGCATTTATTTGTGAGATACCGGCCGAAATGTTGTAAATAGTATGCCAAAATTGGACTAAGCGGATGGACCATTTGAGGCACAGTCAAGGTTAACATTTGCATGAAATAATCTTCAAACATTAAATTATATGGACCGTACTATCGATTCAAATAAAGATTTCATGCATTTTTCTGGATTTTATGCGTACTTTTTTTTTTTTTTTTTTTGTTGGAAAACTTTTCATTAAAAGTTAACGTCTAAAATGAATTTCAGAAACATGGCCCGGATTCATTTTAAAATTTAATTTTTTTTTTACAAAAATTTAATTTCTTGTGTTTTTTGTACAATTTATAAGTTCCATCTGTGTAAATAACCGTGTAACACAGAGCAAGGTCACTAGCAAAGTCACACCATTTATTAATTACTGATTTATTTTCAAAATATTTTGATTCTTGTTCTAATGTGTATAGTGGTTAATTACTCGTGGACACCTGTAAATGTCGATATTTTTTTTTTTTTTTTTTTGCTATTTTAAGTGTTATTTCATGTAATGGAGAGTTTTAATATTTAAAAATTTTTAAGAATTTGTTCTTTTCCATAACTGTCTTTTATGTCCCAGAATATTTAGTTAAAAGCAGAAAATTATACTCATTTTTTATACAAAATAGAGTAAAAAATGAACTTGTTTTATGAATAATACACATTTTTTTAGTTGAATATAAGAACACTGCGAAAACAAAAAACAAACAAAACTGACTGACCCCCTTCAAAAAAAAAAAAAAAAAAAACACCAAAAGGACACAAAATGAAAATGAACTTTTGTAAAGAATCATTATTCTCAACCCACATAATTTTTGAAAAAAAAAAAAAAGAAACACAAATGACACACTCCCATTTACCCAAAATGAGCTGTACAACAGCTAAATCCATATTTTTTTTCATTTTTATGTTTTTATATGAAAACGAATGGTTATTAAAATTTATTTAGTCGCACACGAGTTTTACTCATTTGACTGTAACTTCAATGTGAAACTATAAGAAGCATTAAGTGTTCGTCGCCTAGTTTTTTACGGTGCAGTGTACTATTATCATTATGTATTCATTCAGTGACTCACTAACTCTGTGATGGTGTTGGCTTATACATTTGGGATTATGTTTTCTCGTATTAGTAGGTCACCTAGTAACCTGAAGACATTTACCTTTGCTTTGAAACATGGATAGGAAAAAGAATCTTTTAAATTAAGGAAATGAAATTGAAAAGTAAGTTGGAAAAAAATTAGTAATTTTGTCAGGGTGATAAATTTATTAGAAATGTTTTTTTAAGAACTTCTGCAGGATGCTTTTTTTAAATAAATTAAATTAAAGAAATATTAGATTAAAATTTAATTAGAAAAGCGGGTACTTTTGACTCAGATGTTAAACATTCTGTAAGTACATTTTTTGATCATTCATTCAAGCGATTGAGGGCACATCTTGGAAATGAAAAAGGCAGTTTTTTCCTACAGTTCGTAGGAAGTTGCTGGTATATCTGCATTAAATAATAACTTCACATTACGTCAAGGAACGTAATCGAAACACCTTAAGCCTCATTATCTTTTTGGCCTTTAGACTGACCCAGAAAAAACGAGTTGACTGAATCTCTTTGAATACTTAAATTGTCTTACATGGGTTGTGGTCCTGTTGGACATTTTCAATAAGCATCCAATCCAATTTTAGATCCTACAGCTTGCAGTTGAAGTTTAAGTTCTTGACGTGATCCTTTTTAAGGAAGCGCCAATAATCCTAAGGGCCATTGCAGTGAATTAAAGAATTATATTTTGTAGATGAAGGGTTGCCTAAAGAAGCCCTGATTTCCTCACTTCAAACTCTCGCAATTACTTGTATTCATGACTACTCAGCTAAAAATAGACTTCATCATTGAACAGAATATTGTGATAAAACAAATAAGGATGAGTTACAGTTTATTTTTGACTCATTGGCTGAAGAATTAATCCGAATGATAATCAATACGCTTTACTACCTTCACCATTTATATGTTTTATTTTCAAAAAGAGATATCTTTACCTAAATTTGTTTGTAATGTAGACAAACCGACTCATATCAGACCTCCTTGTTGCCACTTTATACAGCAGCAAATGATTCTTCGGTGCGTGATGGTTCCTACTATAATTATTAGCGGGGGAACGTAACAACTTTAAGTATCCAGCTAAAATCTTTTACTTTTTTTAAAACAATCAGACAACTTATTATTTGAATTTTAAAAAGTTTAATAAATTTTTATGAAAATAATTTTTTTTGTGTATTTTTATAATCGAACTTTCAAAAGCTTGGAAAAAAATCATCCGAAACGATAAAATGTATTTTCACTTTGTTGTCTTTGTTGATACGAGTAATGGGTTGCACAGAAATGCGTGGTCTGTCGAAATAAAAACTTCACTGGACCCTTCTTTTGCAAACAAAAAACCGACTTCAAAACCAGGCAGACGGTTATAAGGACATTGAATATGAAATAAAAAATTGTATTAAACACTTTGCTTAAATTACAAATAACGCTTCAAGAGATGCATGAAATGAGACCACCCATGAGAAAATCCTTTAATTTCTAGTCTTAAATCTTTATTGTTGTGAATAGCGGTCATAGTAATGCACATTTTGGGTAAATTTCAGACTTACGTCTTAAACGGTTCAAGGAATAAGTCCTTACATATCAAATTATATCAACTGTAGGGACACCCTTTAACTTCAAATTTTAAATGCTTATTGTTGTCGTAATAGCGGACATAGTAATTCGAGATCATGGTCAATTTCGAGTGTGTCATAAACGTTTCAAAAACTAAGGCCATATTCGTCAAATTACATCAGCTATGAAAGCACCCTTTAATTTTTTATACTTGTAATTGTGGACATAATAACACACAATCATCAAACTTTAATTATACAGCTATAACGGTTCGAAAAGTAAATCCATAAACAACAAATTACATCACCTATAAATACACCCTTTAATTTCTAATTTCAAAATTTTTATATTATTTTTATAGCTGACATTCAAATTCTCTGTAATTTCGAAGTGTCGACTATCGTGGTATAAAAGATAGGGCCATCTAAGTTAAATTACGACACATATTGGGGCACCCTGTAATGTTTCACTTTATTTTTTTATAACTTTATGTATCTTTAAATTTTTAAAATTATGAAATTCATTTAAAAGTGGAACCCATCTGTAAGCACCACATTTTAATTAAGAAAACATTTTTTAAATCGGCTCGAAAATGTTTAAGTTTTGAAGTCACAAACATGAAAAAGTAAATTAATGAGTTGCTGCTGCCACAATTGAATAATATTTATGTAGAAAATGTGTGGTTTCAACAAGACGGTGCCGCTTACTACACAGACTCTAAAAGAAGCCAATTACTCATAAACAAACTTTAATTACTTCGTGACAGTTGTGGCTCACTCCCTACTCTGGAATTGTCTGAAGTGTCTTTTTTTTGATAAATAAAAATTATTAAAAAATACTGTCACATTATAAATGTTTAAATTTAAGGGCCATAAATATTAACGGCCTTAAAAATTTTTTATTAAAGTGGAAACAATTCCTTGCATCTGCAGCAGATTATTTTTATTATATTTTAATATTAAATGCACAAAAGAATAAAAATCACGGCACTCGCATAAATTGCAAGACTTATTTTGCATGTTGAATCACTTAACGCTACTGCATCCGGTGCTGATTGCAAGTGTCACTCTTCATTGCATTTTGTAACATTTTTTCTTCTCCCTCTCACTTCTCGAAAACAGTGATGGTGATAGTTATAGGTACTGTAAAATAAAAATATTTTAAAATTAAAATATGGACTTGAAGACATTCTTCTAGATTTTAGAAAAAAAAATAAAAAATATTTAATTCATATGGTTTCTTCGTTACTCAATCATTTTGTAAATATTGTACCTATAATTATAACCTTTGGTGTAAAATCATGCTTTGTTTTCATTATGAGATGACTGCCAAAACTGTGTCAGTGTACGTACCAAAATGTTTTAAATACTTATTTTTTTTTTTTTATTTTTTTACTCAAACTTTAATTATGGCAAAATTTAATTAAAAACTTTATTTTTTTATTTTTTAATATTTGGGCTGTTGTTTTTATTTTTTTTAATTGTATTGTGCAGTGGCCACAATTTAAAAAAAAGAAAGAGAATAATTTTCCTTTTGTTCTGTTGCTTTCATGATGACTGGTATACAATTTAATTGAAGTGTGTCCTACATATAAAAAGCTTATAAAATAAATTTTTTTATTCATTGCGTTGTAATGAAATGGATTTTTAATTTCCTTTAAATTTAAAAGGAGAATATTTTATTGAAAATGGTTAAATATTAAAACGTGTTTTTTTCTAAAGAAACTCAACATCATCAACATATTAACTTGAAATATTTTTTTAAAGTAATTTTAATTTAAATAAAATAATCGTTTTTAAGTGAAAAGATTTTTTTGAACAAACTGTTTTTTTTTTTACAAAAAGTGGAAAAAGGGTATAACAAATTTTGTCATTCCGTTTGTAATTTCTACAAAATCCATTTCCGACCCCATAAAGTGTATATATCTGTGGCCACAAGCAATAACAGCTTAACTCGTTTTTTGGAAGTTTTCAACAGCATTTTAAATTTGAATATTGCTGCGTTAAATTAGGGAATATTGACTTTATCTGTTTAGATTTTAAGGTAAAAAATACTCTGTTTTTAAGGTACAAAGAAGAAATTTGACTTGCATTACAGATTCGAGTGTTAGAAGTATAATATTACCAATAACTCAATTTGTTCTTAACTCGACTTTAGCTGTTATTGCTTGTGGACACAGACATATATACGGACTTCTTATGCATAGCGAAGTCGATTGAGTCCGTCCGTGTTGTGTTGAAATTAAGTTTGCCGAGGCACTATTGATTTTCGTGCTATTGATTTTATTTTGGAAACAAAGAATGGAATTTACAAAATAAATAAATTTAAACAAACCGGTCAATAGAGAAAATTAGAAACCTTCAAACCCAAAAATTTCGATATGTTCAGCGTACTTTTGAAATTTGGAATTTAAGCGAATATCAGAATTGTTTTACTAAATAAAATTATTATTGCAGCCGCAAAAATCTTATAATGTTCGAAAATAGGCAAATTTAATTAATGGTCATTTTATCACAGCATAAATTCTAAGAAAAACTTAAAAAAGCAACAACAAAAAACTTCAAACAACTAGGCAGCCATGTACATCAAATTACAGCATATGGTAACATCAAATAAGTCAAATTATGTCATCTATTGGAGCACCTTTTTTTTAAGTAGTCCCATCTCAACCGCCTGAGAAATAAGTCGATTCTGCGTAAACAATAAAAAAATTCAGACGAATTGATAAACGTTCGAAGTCATTTAAGCGCCGTCCCTAGAATCTTCAGAAAAAGGCTGCGATTTTTGATTAACGCCAGTACCTGCCATGATGGCCGCAACCTGACGGTGGTCTTACCACAGAGTGAAATACAAAGTGTCGACTAGCGCCCTCCAGTGTCGAAGCCAATAGAGTTTCAATTTCAAGAACATGGCTTTCAGCACCACGAACTACCCTTGCTTGACGGTTGGAAACTATCCAACCCAGTCTGTTTAGACTGCAACAGAACACTTTTGTCTTTCACACACACCTTTTTGTATAGGCTACCAGCTTCCGTGGCTCCAGTATAACTAAAGACATTGGTCAGTCTTTCGACAAGTACCCAAATTGTCTATCCAGATTTGGTTCCTGCACAACGGGGGTTGGTTCGCCCTATACCCCAAGAGCACTTCGTCTGAACCTAGATTAACTCAGTCAGACTTTTAGTATCCCCGGGGGAAAGGCTCATTAGTAATATTTGAGTTTTACTTGCGTTGATGACATGCTCTATTCTATTTTTTTTTTTTTATGTTTTGTTAATAATTTTGGTGCCAGCCGCCGTCGCTGGATTGTAACAATATTTACACAAGCAAATTTGCTGATTATTTGAGGAATGCTGATAACAGGTATAGCGACCAAAAAAAAATTATTGATTTTATTCTGCCGCTGTCTGGCAAGACACTACGCATTCTTTCATCCTTTAAAACAATGAGTAATGATACTGAAGCCACCAACATCTACCAGCATGTGATGTAAAGAAAAAAGTATAAGAAACAAAGATTACTTTCGACGGTTGCAGAGAGCAAAAAATAAATATTATGCGTCGAGTAATTCGAAGATTAACGGATTAAGCTTTTGGTGTGTGGACTTCGTCTTAGGAAATAATTATTAACTAATTACAAATATTTTTCGTATTCGTTAAATAAATGATGTATACAACGTACTCAGTTTTGAGTAATAAGATGCCAAAAATGCTAATGAAAGTTGTAGCGACCCAGAAAATGCTGCATAACATCCAACTGGAGTCGTATTTTTATTATCTTTTTAAAAATTCACACAAAAAATTTCTTAATAAATTTACAAATTAAAAAATTCGTGAACTTAAACAGAATTAAATTTAATAAAAAAAAAAGAAAAAAAACAGTTGCAAAATGTACTTATATTTTTTTCCATTATTATTCTGACAAATTCCAATTTTTATTTATTTTTTTATTGTAATTTTTCACATTTAACCAGAGGACAGCCTAAAAACAACAAGTGAATTATAATCCATCAAATGAAATTAATTTCAGTTTTTGTTTTTTACACTCATTTACAACATCATAAAAGTTATTATTTGTAGTTTTGTAGGCTTTGGAAATTAATCAGTGACACTGGCAGTTGAGCTGGTTGTAAATGTGGTAGCAGCTTTGTTGCATTTTGATTATGAAGTGTGAAACTAAAATTGATATAAAAATTTTTATATAAAAAATGTAAGGAAAGTGTGGGAGTTCATTGGATGCCCTGAGGCCAGGTGAAGTTTTAAACTACATTTTCATAGTGTTGGCTATTTTGTAAAGGTGATTATTTTATAAAAACCAAAATTTGCTGCTTTGTTTGTTGCACTAATAGAAATCTCACCTTTGAGTGATGAAAACAACGGAGATTAAAAAATATATATTTTTAAAAAGTTGTAAAATTTTTATGACTTGAGGCCATTTCAGTTACATAATGTGTAGCAAATATATTTTTTTCCATACTTTATTATTTTCGAGCAGTAGAAATATTTAAATGCCACAAAAATTGTAGCAAGAATTTAAAAGTATTTAAATGCTATTTGGGTTGTTTTATTTTATTTTAATTTTTTTTTCTTTTTTGTGTTGCACGAACGTTTTGTGTTTCTCTTGCCTCAAAGACTCCAACTAAAGAAACTGTGTTAGCTTTTCAATTTCCAGAGAAAATATAAAGTGATTTAAATGTTTCGTTTCTTTCTACGAGGGCTGCTCTATATATTTCTGGCCTAATTGTGAAAATGCGAATATTTATAATCAAAAATGGTTTTATTGTTTTTCAAAGTATTCTCCAGTTGTCGAAGCACTTTTTCCACTCCGATTGAGACACCTCTAAAACATGGTTTTTGAACACTTCAACAGCTTCTTCTGGTGACGAAAATCGTTGACCACGCATTTTTTTCTTGATGTGTGGAAACAAGAAGAAGTCACTAGGTGCCAAGTCAGGGCTGTACGGCGGAAGACCCATCAATTCGACTCTTTGGCCGGTCAAAAATGCTCTGGTTTGATCCGATGTGTGAGAGCTCGCATTGTCATGGTGAGCAATGATTCGTCTTCTCTTGTTGGTTTTTCAAATTTCTCCGATGACATCAGGCAAACAAATTGTAGTGTACTACTCAGAAGTGACCGTCCTACGTTGCTTAAGCGGAACAGTCACCACATGACCAGTTTTGCCGAAGAAACAGGCGACCATTTGCTTCGAAGTGCTTCTTCCACGAACAACTTTCGTTGGATTTTGCTCGTCTTTGAAGACCCACACGGTCGATTATTGTTTCGTTTCGAGCTCATACGCATAGATTCTTGATTCGTCACCTGTGACGATCTTATAAACGCCTTTTGAAGCACCGCAATCGTACTTTTGCAACATTTCTTTGCACCAATCGACACGAGCCTTTTTTGAGCGACATTCAAATTGTGCGGGATCCAACGAGAACAAAGCTTTTTTACGGCCAGGTGTTCATGCAGTATCGAATGTATGCTGGTGGAAGAAATGTCCAAGGATGTCTCTATCTCTCGGTATGTCGCATGTCGATCTTGCATTATGAGTTCACGCACGGCATCAATGTTCTCTGGCACAACAGCCGTTTTTGGACGACCTTCACGGAATTCGTCTTTGAGCGAGCTTCGGCCACGATTAAATTCATTATACCAATTTTTCAAAGTGCTATAGGATGGTGCTTCATCGCCGTACAAAGACTTAAGTTCATCAATGCACTCTTGTCGTGATAATCCACGTCGAAAGTTGTGAAAAATGATGGCACGAAAATGTTCACGAGTTAATTCCATATTTTTCTATATTAATTTTTTCAAGTCACCGTAAACAAGACAAATAATGGTCGTACGTCAAAACGTTTTGAGTACGATTATGCTTAAAAATGACAAACTTTCCAATGGAAATGTCAGATTGCACTTGGCAGCACTCAGTGTTGCCAGGCCAGAAATATATATAGCAGCCCTCGTACGAAGTATTTTATTTTGCTTTTATTTTCATTTTTAATTCACAAAGTGAAAAAGCGGAAACAGTTTTTCTATTGTTGACATCCTTGTTTCTTTTAATTTTTTGTAGTTGGCCGCTTTTTTTCGCTGAAAAAGAACAAGATCTTTAAACACAAAACATGATAAAAATGAAGTTTTTTTCAAGTCTTTTCTTGCACTTGATTTCTTTAAGGAAATATTTATGTCACTTAAAATGTTGGTTTTTTATTTTTTACTTTGCTTAAAAACAAAAACTTAGTTTCAAGGAGTCTTAAATTTCAAATATATTATCCTTGAACTATTTGCTAAAATAAAATAAATCTTTGCAAAACAAAAAACAAAAACTTGAAAGAAAGCACAAAAGTTTTCTACTCAACTTGAGATATTTCTTTTGAGTTTTTCTAGTCTTAAACAAAACTTTATTCTGTTGCCTTTTGGTCGCAAAACTTGAAACACAACATTCTTGATAGGCTGCTTTGTATAATTTTAAATTTAATAAAAATTTTAAATTAATTTAAAGATTTTTACTTAATGTATTTTAATAAAAATTTTTCACATATTTTCATTTTTTTTTTTTTTTCGTTACAGACTGGCGTAGCACAGATAGCACCGACCATCACGATCGTGTCCAAAGACAATTATCAGTTTCGTCCGATAGCAAATTATTAGATGATGATATAAGAGAAGAGACACGGGTTATAATGCGTCCCAAGAAACCACCCAGACCTAAATCTGAAGTTTTTCTCAATAAACAAGATTCACATCCGCGTCGCAAACGTTTCAGTGCATTTGGTGTAAGTAAAAGAAAAAATCTTCAAATGTTAAATTTAATATTTTGATAATTCATTGTTTAATCATTATTTAAGAAGGATCAGCGTGTTAGTAAAAAATTAAAATATTGGTTCGATTAATATAAAGTTTCTTAAGAGTTTTCAAAGTATTTTTAATAATTTTTTTGTGAAATTTAATTGTGTTAAATTAAATCGTATTGAAAATTTCGTAAATCATTGCGATTTGTTTTTATACCTTTCACCACGGGTGGAAAAAGGATATATCTAAGTTTGTCACTCCGTTTAATATCTTCTAGTTCAGTGAAGTAACTCCAATAAAAAAAAAAGCAGATAGAGTGACAGAGAATAAAAAAATGCCAAAAAATATTTCCATAAAAATTTACATCAGCTCTTAATGGGTTAAGCATTTTCAAAAAGTTTTAGTATTTTCTTAAAGATCTCTTCAAAAGCTTAAAAATGAGAACCATATTGATATTTTAAAATTTTGAAAATTTCGGAGGCCAATAACTCAAAAAATATTAGCGAGCGCAAATTTTTCTTGTATATTTTCTTATTGTTCAATTTTCTTTCGTCCCATATATCTGTTATTTTTATTGGAGCTACTTTATTGTTCTTAATGATATGGAAAAATTAGAGGCAGTCGTGGCCACGCGTGGTGTTTTTTCCACTGCCTCGAAAGACACTTGCAAGACCTTTCATGGAAACTTTTAAATCCTAAACCACGTTTTTGCTGCCATACAAAAAATTTTGTAGGTTTAAGAATTAATTAAAATTAGTATCAAAAAAGTTTTTTTTTCCATTAAAAATAATATCCCCTTTTTAGTGATAAAAGTCAGAAGTTGAAAAATCAAAAAAAAATCATTGCATATGTTTAGGAGTTTCATTAAATCTGAATGTGTTTTAAAGTGTTAGAAAAACAAATTTTATTTAAGCAAAATTTAAATCAAATTAATTTAAATCAATTCATTATTTCGGTGCAATTTTATTTGTATATTAAATTTTTTTTCTTAAAAAAGATATTTTTTTTACAACACCAAAGGGTGGTAAACTCGTTGGCTGCCAATCGGTTTACTAGGGTTCAACACCTGTGGAATTTTTTTCCTTTTTTTGTTTTTTGTTTTTTTTTTTTTTTTTTTTTTTTTTTTTTTGTTTTTAATACTTAACATCTTACGTTAAATATTGAAATTAAATAAATAATTGTTTGCAGTAAATAAAAAATATCTATTTAAAATATTTTTTCCATGCGTAAATAAATGTGTTCAGCATTATCCCATTTTCACAAAAACTTGTTGGGGAGTCTCTGGCACTTTAATTTATTTCTGTGTGCGCTTGTGTGTTTGTTTTGTTTGTTGCTTATCAACCACTTTTTGCTTTATTTCAACCAAAAGAAAAGTTAAAACAACAAAGTTTGTTTTTATACAAAATTCAATGATTTGCTTTCTTTGTTCTTAAAAATTCTCATTTCGTTTAGTTTTACTTTTAAATAAAGTGTTTAGGTTTGTTGTCCATATCAGTTTGAAAAATATTTTATCTCTTTTAACTTTTTCCTGATGGGGCCCTTTGCTTAAAGTCTATGATTTTATGCATTGAGTGCTCCGATTTATTAATGAATTTAAATTGGTAGTTTCTTGACTTGTGCCATATAGTTCAATTTAGTGATCGCTCTTTTTAGTTCAAAGTTTGAAAATGAACAAGTTCAAAATTTAGTGCAAAGGCTCTCTTTAGTTCAAAATATCTCTTAGTTCAACTTTCAACTTACAGTCCACGCTAAATACGGGCGTTAGGCACGACGTAATTTAGCGTCTAGTTTTTACGCTGTAATGAGTAACTTAAATAAGAGCGCCAACGTTGTGAAACGAACAGTATTGTTTACTTATCTTATTTGCTAAAAACCACAAAATTAAAATAATTAAGAGATAAAATCGCGAAATTGACCTTAAAGTAGCTGTAATGTCATTACTGTTGGAAATACTTTTGTATATACCACAAAAAAAAAAAAACAATAACAACACTTCTTTTGCAGCCAACTTCACTTTTTACGCGCGTCAAAATTGGATTTTTCAATTGTTCAACGTTAACGTCGCGCTATTTGGGTTGGTCTCATACATTTTGTATGGGCATGAGAATTTTTGACAGTTAAATAACGTCTTACGCTCGTATTTAGGGTGGACTGTTATAGTTCAAACGCTTTCTTTAGTTCAAAGCTCTTTTAGTTTACTGTAGCATTGCCATAACGAATGTTAAATTAAATACGTGGCAGCACTAATTTCATGTCGGAAATAGTCAACAAGAAAAAAAGACGTGGATTCTAGTTTACCTTGTCTGGTAGTTCAAATACAAAGTATAGTTCAACAATGAACTAGGTGTACTTAAAAGTATGAACTAGTTTACTTAGTTCAATCGATGGAATCGTTTAAATAAACTAGTTCGTTTACGAACTACACAAGTCTAGTAGTTTCATTAAAATTTTTGCAACTAAAGATTCCTTGAAGATAGATTTTATTGGAGTTGGTTTATCAGTTTGTTGTTTTATGTTAGCGGCAGTGGTGCCAGTGACGAATTTATTTTCGCACAGAAATTTAAACTGAAAAAAGTGCTTGATAAACTTCCAAAAAACATCTATTTCTGAAGTTTATAATCAATTTCAAAATGCTATAACTCTGTATTTTAAATAAACTTTATGCAGTTTTTAAAAGATTTGGAGACATAGTGGGGAAAACTTCCTTTCATAAATTGGACTCAATATTTTGATAATAAAGTTCTAAACAGCCTAAAGTTTACGCGTATCAGGAAGCTGCTCGTACTTAACACTTTAAGGAGTTTTCAAAGTCTGTTTTTAATGTGCTGATTGTTTCTGCAAGTAATACATGTGTCGAAAGAATTAGAAATGTTAATAATATTCATTCATTCCTTCGGAAGATATGTTATGTAGATTTATTAGAAATGAAATGCACCGCATCAAGGATACAAGAGACAATATTGACATTGAACAAAATGAGTGTGAAAATTTTAATTTTATAATTAATATATGTTCTTAAATCAATTTTAACTTTTAACATTTACTTAAATATTTTAAAATACTGCTATGATTTTAAGGTTTAACCTTTAATTACAACAATTACTTAATTACTTTGAAAATCAGCAAGATTGGTCCATGTCATTCGACACAGCGGGCAAAACACTACTTCTGCCTCTAATTTTTCCATAACATTTAAAAAAATGAAGTAAATCCAAAAACAAAAATCTGGAGCAAACAAAAAAAAAATAAAAATAAGAAAAAAAAAGCATCAAGTAGAAAAATTGGCGCTCGCTTATATTTAACCAGTTATGGGCCTCTGAAATTTTTATAAAAAAGTTCGAGTGTCAATATGGTCAATTGGGTATCATTTAAAACCTTTTGAAGAGATTTTTCAGGAAATACAAAAATTTTTCAAAAACGCTTAAACCATTTTTATGTAAAATTATAGATCGTACTTATTTTTTTTTTCTTATTTTTTAATTCTCTATCACGAAACTAGGTTTGCAAACATAGTGAAGGGTATATAAGATTCGGCATAGCCGAATATAGCACTCTTACTTGTTTTTTTTTCTAAAATTAAAAATTTTTTTTCTAAAATCAAAAAAATTTTTTTTTTTTGACCAATGAAAATTTCTCTATGATAATTTTTAGTCACCACTGGTTACAGATTGTATTTACAGAATAAATTTTTTGAATTAGGGAAAAATTTTATATTGTTAATAAATAAGATATTTTTTAATTTAAAATGATGATGATGATAAATTAATTAAAAACAAAAGTATTTTTATTTAAATAAAAAGTTTCTTATTACCGTTTTTAATTAAAATAATTAAATCCAATTTATGTAGAACAAAAAAGCTAATTAACAAAAATAGTAGAATACTGCACCATAGAACGTACGATTTTGCGTAATATTTGAGGTACGAGGGCTGCTATATATATTTCTGGCCTGGCAACACTGAGTGCTGCCAAGTGCAATCTGACATTTCCATTGGAAAGTTTGTCATTTTTAAGCATAATCGTACTCAAAACGTTTTGACGTACGACCATTATTTGTGTTGTTTACAGTGACTTAAAAAAATTAATATAGAAAAAAATGGAATTAACTCGTGAACATTTTCGTGCCATCATTTTTCACAACTTTCGACGTGGATTATCACGACAAGAGTGCATTGATGAACTTAAATCTTTGTATGGCGATGAAGCACCATCCTATAGCACTGTGAAAAATTGGTATAATGAATTTAATCGCGGCCGAAGCTCGCTCAAAGACGAATTCCGTGAAGGTCGTCCAAAAACGGCTGTTGTGCCAGAGAACATTGATGCCGTGCGTGAACAATGCAATGCAAGATCGACATGCGACATACCGAGAGATAGAGACATCCTTGGACATTTCTTCCACCAGCATACATTCGATACTGCATGAACACCTGGCCGTAAAAAAGGCGTGGTCAACGATTTTCGTCGCCAGAAGAAGTGTTCAAAAACCATGTTTTAGAGGTGTCTCAATCGGAGTGGAAAAAGTGCTTCGACAACTGGTTTGAGCGCATGCAAAAGTGTATAAATCATGCTGGAGAATACTTTGAAAAAACAATAAAACCATTTTCGATTATAAATATTCGCATTTTCACTATTAGGCCAGAAATATATAGAGCAGCCCTCGTAACACAATATTAATTAACATATCAAGAGAATACATTAAGTATTCATTATCGTCTTAAGCTTCTTACATATTGTAAGTTTCTACCTTCTGCACCTGAATGGAATTTAAAAACAAATTTGTAAATATCTCTTATTTTGTTTCAATAAATATTTGATTTTTTCTTCTAAATGCATCCACTTTTTTTTAGCACATTTGAGAAATAGTGCGCTTTGGGTATAAACATTTTGCAACGATGTGATTTAGCGCGTGTTGTGTAGCAGAAGAAAAATTAATTTTCATATAAACCTTGGAAAATAAAATTCCAAATTCTCTAAAGAATTTTAATTTTTAGTTAGTCTTAATTATTAATATCATTTAAGTAGAAAATTCGCTTAGTGTTGGTTGATGAATATGGTAATTAAAGCCATTATATTATGCTGTTAAAAAAAATTATATCAGTTTGAAGGTTGATGGTTGTTTAATAAATAAACTGATTTCTTTTAATAAAGCCCTTAATAAAAAATAACTTTGCGAATTCTAAGGTGTAGTTTGCCATTGGCTATAGATTCAAAATATAACTGGTGCCAGAATATCGTCTAGATGTAAAGGGCCTAAAAACAATAGTTTTCGCTATATGAATTTCACATAGAATTTATGAATTTCAAGAATCTTAACGCTAAATAAAATTTTATTTTATTAATTGTTTTCATTTAATTTTTACAGGGTGACTCACCGTTCGGAAAACAGGATGCCTACGTGAAATTAGAACCTTTAGGAGAAGGCTCATATGCAACAGTGTACAGGGGTTTTAGCAAGTAAGTACACAATTAAGAGACCATTTTACAACTGAAAAGAGAAATAATAAATTAAATTTTTTATTATTATTATTAATACCAAGAGCGATATCTTTTCAAAAAAAAATTTTTTACTTCTCAATTCATATTTCTTAATATAGTAAATGTTGAAGTAGAAAAGCATCATTAATTTTAATGATTAAAAATTGTTTTTTTTTTAAACAGCCGTAAAGCAAACCTCTGCTTAATTTTTGTGTGATGTTTTTTCTTCTATTTTCTTGCTTTTTTTCTTTTACCACAAATAATTTAAATTTATTGTACATAAACATACAATCAAACCTTGAATATTTTATTCTAACTTTAATTGAAATTAAAACGCATAAAATTTAAATGAAATCTATTAAAATTGTTAAATAATTCATAAAATGACCCAACAATAAAATAAGAAAAGTAAAATAAAATTAAATATAAAAAAATATATATTTAAGAGAATTCCCAGAAGAAAAATAAAATGTATAAATAATTACACACAATGAATAATTTATGAGATAAAAAGACTAAAAAAATATTGTCAATATAATTACTGCACAAAATGAACAAAAAGTAGAGATCCGTAATTATATTCTAAATTAAAAATAAAAAAGAACTTGTAATAGAATTAAATTATTAAGATTTATGCTTAAATCTTGGTTAACTTCTTGCTATTTCAAAAAGAAAAAATACACTCTTGAGGAAATGAAAGGAAAGACAGGGACAAAAAGAATGACTTGGGATACACAATTTTAGGTGTCACTATGACACAACAGTGGCTGTGACACGTTATGCCTGCCAGCCATCAATCACTGGAACAAGGGGTGGGGAACTAAGGCAGCTAGCACACGACCCATTAAACCCATTTATGCCAGAAAATAATTGCAAAATATTTTTCAATGACATCAGCCGCTTTCTTAAACAAAGTGTCACCAAATACGAGAAAGAGAATTTTTTTCATACACTGTTATGACATTGACATAACACACGTCATTTATTAGCACACACACACTCACACACGCACATATCAAAGATGAATAATAACATAAATTATTAACCACATTCCCTCACACCATCTACACACTCTACATTAACACCTCACTGTGGAACAACCAGAATAATACAAAAGAAGAAACAAAAGTACACAGATTTAAGTATAAAAAAAAAGACTGAAAAGGAGAGGAGTTATTTATACACAAGTATATATTTCAAAATGACAGTTTTGTAGAGATTTCTTTCGAACAAAGTCTTGTAGACGATAAAATAAATAAATTACCAAAAATTGGGTCATTAGTGTCAACCATTAAACTATGAAAACTTCTTTGTTACAGTTTGTGGAATATTTCTTCTTAAGCAATCTATCAAAGCAGTCGGTTAATAGTTTTCATTTGTTACATATCGTTACCTTTATATAGAAAGGCCATAACTTAATTCAAGTTTTATACATATTTCGATAAATGATACTCTAATGCACCACTAAAATATTAAAAAAGTTTTAACAATATTAAATTGTTTAGAGAATTTAATAACACAATACAAATTTTCCAACTACAAAACTACTTTTTATCAAGTTTTTCCTTTTCCTGTAAAGAAGGACAAACGTTAGTTAGGGCCTTTCTATTTTGAGTCAACGATAAAAACCTTAAATAAAAAGCGAGTGTCTTTTTTCTAACCAAATCAACACGTAGCACAGTGGGATTTTTTTTGCAATAAGTAATTTTTTCGACATATAAAATTTAAAAAAGGCGATATTTGTCTTTGAAATAATGAACTTAAGTCACATATGAATTTTAGTCCAAAGTCACATATAAGTTTTGGTCCAAAATATTGATTTGTACGTAAGATAATTGTATTGCCTTTTCTGCGTATTTAAAATAAAATAATAAAGTTCGCCCCTATGGTTTAAAAGATATGATAACGTATGATACGTAACGTGATTGCAAACTTCCTTGGAAGAAAAAAAAAGGTGGCTCGGTCGTGATAGGTGTCCCCGCTATAATATAATGAAAGATAAGACCCCATACTATAAATTAAAAAAAAATTAAATAATTAATAATCCTTATAAATTCATAAAATTTGTCTCCAAATTCATGAAATTTTTAATTTTAAAAAATTACAAATAATAATAAAAAAACTACAAAAATAAAAAAGTTACGAATAATAATAAAATTTATGCAGTGCATACTTCATATTGCCTACAACAAACCATTCGATAGATGATCGGGGCTCAAGGACGAACACAAAAGTCTAAAACTGAAAAAAAAACTTCGACAGGGCACTGGTTCTACTAACGATGAAAATACGTCCAGGCGTTTCCTTTCTAACTCCGCATTTGTTGTCGATGTGACAAGTGTAGAGGAGCAACTAATATGCCAGTAAAAGAACAAAAAATACTAATAATCGAAAAGGATATCATGGATGCGGCAATACTTCCTAATCGCATTCTTTCTGAAGAAGCGGAAGAGTCAAAAATAAATATTAAAGAAATTATAGATTAAGTGCGATAGAGTTGCAACAAAAATTGATGGTTTTCATCGACTTCTATTATAGTCAGATCCTTTTATAAGTAGCATTAGATGCCAACCCCATAAACAGGTTTTGGAACTTGATGATATAGTTACAGAAATGACAGATGATGAATAAAAGTCTGTATTTTAATGCATGTATTCAAATTTATTTAAAAATTATAAGTTTTTGTTAAAGAAACAAAAAGTTGTGAAAAAATATGTGGGTGGGTAGGGGGTGTGGCCAATTTTGATAAAACTTTATGGTATTCTTAATAAAGATAATCAAAGGCTCAGAGCAAAACTTTAACATTCTACAAGCACTCCCTGTATTTTTTGCTAAACATTGTATGAAAAAATCCCACTGTGCGTTACTGTTGGATTTTAGCAGGCTACGAATTTTTAAAAAAGTAACAGAAAAGATCGCTGTGTAAAAAAGTCATTTTAGAAACTAAAGTTAGATAATGCAAAAAGGCTGCTTTTTTTCTGTGGCTTGCTTAAGCCGTTTGAACTTGATTTCTCATTCTTTCGAATTTCAACGGAAAATATTTAGTTTTTTGGAAGAAGATGTAGCTTTGCTGCAATTTCTTGACTCGGACTCAGTGGTCTCTTTCGACTGTCACCACATATAAATAGTTCTATTTTGTACATCGTTTTGTTGATGAGTCATTAAGAATCCTGTGCCAAATTTAATGATTATTATCCTAAAATTTTTGAAACTTCTAAATCATCGTTTGCGAAAGACTCTTAAATTCAAAGAAATACAGATAGGAGATGTCCAGTCAAATACTGCAAAAAAAAGTATAAAGAATTTGCCAACTGAAAAATAATTTTTTTTTATGTTATGACACCGATCAATGTTCTCATTTAGACTATTTTTTGTATAAAAAAAATAGAATGAAAGAATTTGCAAAAGTCTTAAAGTCTCAACAAAATTCAAAAGCCTCAATATTAGCTGTGTTCAAAAAAGTCTCACAAATAGTCACAAACGAAACAAGGAATTTTGTCAACGAACGACAAGGCTGATAGCAAGCTTAAGCTTCTTAAAGCATGTGCAAAATGTTTAGTTTTAGAATGGACTTTTCAAATGCTAAGTTCTAACTGTAAATGCTTTTATGCTAGAAAATAAATAGAAATGAAATATTCAAAAGTTTGCAGCATACGTCGTTAACGCATTGACGCATTAACAAATGGTAAGACAGGATCAGAAAAACAAAGCAGAACCGCAGAAGAATATTTTAAGTGAAGCAGAGAAATTCTTTAATTAAAATATTTTTTGATTAACATATATTCAAAAAAGGATATTAAAGTACTGTCCTTAAACAAAGTAACACAGTTTTAAAAATTTCAATATAAAATGTTGCATTTTATTAAAATTATTTGTGTTCTAAAATATAAAAATTTTTAAAAAAATTTATCCTTTTTTCTTGACAGGAATATCCTGAGCTAAAATGAATATCATTTTAATTTCATAAATAATCTTAATTATTAATATAATTAAGGGCAAATATAATACTATGGTTAATCAAACTAATAACGTAAGATGTCACTTGATCACTGAATTTTAAAAAGTGTCCCACTAACTACTTTTAAGTGCCTTTTATTTTGTTCTACATGTAATAAAAATTATATCCTTGGCCAAAATTTAAGTTGTACTTCACTGCGATAACAAAAGGCTAAAAATGATTATTACAATTTTTCGATTTCTTTTCTCTCTTGAAATAATCTTAATATCTTGTATACTCAACCTAAATTTCTGTTGCTTTTAATTAAAGTGCAGCTCTATTATTTTTTATTTTGTCCACAAACAGTTATTATGTGAAGCATTTTCGATATAAAAAAAAACATAAAAAAGCACGTTTCATAAAATAATCGCAATTACTATCTGCGAATGGCATACATACGTACATATATACAAGCAAATGCACTAATAGTAATAACAACAAAACAACAAAGTTGCACAATTTATTGCCGTGTTTCAATTAAATGTGATTTTCCAAAGAAAAACACAAGAACAAGAGAAAATAATTAATAAAAAAAGAAAAGAAAATAAAAAGAAGGATCAAAGGATCATTCTATATGAACTAACAATATACATACATACATACATCTCACATACATCACTCATACATATGTATGCTGCTCTTATCCTTAGACTCTTAAATCTAAGTAAATGTTACGATGACATTTTTATTCATTCATCAGATAACAAAAAGTGAAAGTGAACATAAAATTATGACAAAGAATACATGCACAACTTATAATTATTTATAATGAACAACAACAAAAAATAACAATAACAGCAGTTCATCTACTTAACAATAAAAAAAAAACTTCCACTTTCACTTAGTTTTCATAGTTTCCTTTTGTTGTTATTAATAATTTTATTTTTGAAAACAAAAGAATCTCACATTATTATTGTTCTTTTAAATTTTTAGTATAAGCATGGGGAAAATAAGCTTATTTTGTAATAGTTTAAGTTAAAAAATATTTAAATATTTAAGTAAAATGTAGACAGACTAGTTTTTTATTTGTCTTCTATGAGACTTACGTTCCGCACAAGCGTAAGTGCGATAAAACCTACGAAAGGGTTAACTGACGAACGAACTGTCATACTGTACTTATTCAATATGACCAGATTGACACTTGAACAATGCTATTAAATTATCTTGATATAAAGGGTCATCCAAAAAACGCGCCTACATGTTTCTTTGAAATAAAACACAAACTATTTGCAATTTTTTCAAGCTGTTTTTTTATTGAAAGTATGATCCATTACAATTAAAAGTGGAACAGAATATCATTCAAATGTCCACCATGACTGCGTCTGCAGACATCAATTCGAATATCGAAATTTTCAATGACTTTCCGACATGTTGCTGGTGTTATTTCACGAATTGCAACTTGAATGTTGTTCTTTAGATCATTAATTCTTTGTGGCTTGTTAGCAAACACTCGACTTTTCAAAAAACCCCAAAAAAAAATCTAATGGTGTTAGATCACATGACCTTGGAGGCCAATTGAAATCTGCATTTCGTGAAATTACACGTTGAGGAAATTTTAATCGCAAAAGCGTAATGTTTTCTCGAGTTGTGTGACATGTAGCACCGTCTTGCTGGAAATAGACGTCAGACACATCAATATGATTCAACTGTGTTCATAAAAAGTCTCTCAACATTGACTGGTATCGCTCAGCATTCACAGTAACAGCATTTCCAACATCATCTTCGAAGAAAAATGGCCCAATGATTCCATTTGCCCAAAATTCACACCAAACAGTAACTTTTTGTGGGTGTAGAGATTTTTCATGAATAACACGAGGATTTTCATCACCATCCATTCTGAAATGAGCTTCGTCACTAAACAAAATTTAGCTTGAAAACAATGGATCTGTTGTTTGTTGTTCAATAATCCAACTAGCGAAAGTACGACGTTGTTGCAATGTGTACCTGTCCATGGTTAAAACTGTACTACCTTCTAATAAAACAAAATGGCTTATGTCATTTAAAAAGATGTCACGTGTAAAATTTATATAATGCTGACATCTAGGCGTCACATTTGAATGACCCTTTACCTTAAAAGAGCAATTCAAAACTGATCTACTATTTTATGGTAAAATTTTTGTTCAGCAAAGAGACACATCCAGAGCGCCAGTCTTTAAAACAGGTGTTAAGCCATGTACTGCCTTTGATTTTTATACCCTTCACTATAGATAAAAAAAGGATATATCTAAGTATGTCAATTAGTTTGTTATTTCTACCGACTGCAGAAAATTTGAATTGATCAGACAAAGTTTTGAAAATTTTGCTATTAAAAATAACAAGATCAGTCCATGTTTTTTGGGGCACCTTAGCTGCCTCCAATTTTTCCATATTATTTGGAACAATAAAGTAACTCTACTCAAAATAACAAAAAATATGAAGCTATAGAGAATTAAAAAGTGAGAAAAAAATCAAGTGAAAAAATTGGCGCTCGCCCTTATTTATCGAGTTACGGGCCTCTGAAATTTTCTTAAAAAAAATTGATTATCAATATGGTCAATATGGGTATCATTTAAAAGCTTTTGAAGAGACTTTAAAGAAAATACTATTTTTTTTAATGCTTAACCCATTTAGAGCCGATGACATTTTTATGTATTTTTTTTTTTTTTAATTTTTAAATCTCTGTCATCTTAATATTTGTTTTTTTATTGTTGTTAGTTTTTTAAACTAGTTTTTCAATTATGGTGGAGGGTATTTAAGATTCGATAGAACCGAATAAAGCACTTTTACTTGTTTTTTTTTTTTAATATAATTTTTTGCATCATTTTATACATTTTAAAGCTCTATAAAAATAATTTTTTTTATAATTTATATGTCTGCCTAAAACAAAAGTCATTTACTTAAAAATAACTAATTTTGGGGACTCTTGAATTTAGTTTCATTATTTGTTATTCTAGTGGCAAAATGATATTCAGTTCGTAGCTAACATAGAAAAAAGAACCCTCGGCAGACGGGCAGATAATTCTGTAAAAACATGGTCTATTTGATCAGACAAGGAATTTTTAATATAATGTTTACCCTAAACTGTGTTCAAGCAAATATTAAATTGTTAAAATAAAAAAATTGCCTAAATGTCAGACTTATAAAACAACTTTCTCTTTAATAGCTGATAACAAAAAGTTTAAAAGCGACAAACATCTCGGCAACAAACTGTGTCACGAACACTATAAAACAAAACAAAAAAAGTACTACTTAAATAAAAAAGTACTTTCACCCAACGAAAATGTCATTGCCTTTTAATAAAAAGGAAAGAAACAACATCATAGATAATACTGACACAGATTTCCAAAGATGATTTTATGTCATAATACAGCTTCTTGTTTTTATTGTTCTCAGAAACCTCAAACCAAAATTTTATTGAAAAAAATTAATAAAAAAGGGTATGTGTCAGTGATACAAGGACTTTAATTTAAATTAACATAAATAACACCTTGTTATAATTTCATTTTCTTTATTTTATGAGCAGAATATACACAAGAGGAGAAAAACTTAAGTAGAAAAATCTGTATATTTCAAAAGCATCAATCACTTTGATTTTTTTGTTTATGTGTTGCTATCTTAAGATCCTTATATGTGTTGCGACGTACATTTTTAGTTTGATGGTGATTAAAGAACTTGCTTTGATCCTTTTTACTGACACTTATTTAATCTTGAAGTGGAACTGCAAAAGAAAATCATATCAGACATTTTTTATGCACGTTTAAGTTATAACAAGAAAGAATGATATATTAAAGTAACTTCAATCAAAAAATAAATATTCGAGTGTTAGAGAATTAAAAGTAAGAAAAAAAATTCTTGCATAAAGGTGTCGTTGGCCCTTAAAGGCATTTTTAAAAAAATTTAATATTTTCTGAAAGATCTCTTTAAAAGCTTTTTAATGATAACCATATTGATTTCTTAAAAAAAATGGTGCACAATCGTACTTTTCTTTAAAAAGTTCAGACGCCGATAACTCGGAAAATATTGGCACTAATTTATTCACTGGATATTTTTCTTCATGTTTTTATATTATCTATCGCCCCATATTTTTGTTTTATTCTACTGAAGTTACTTCAAAATTTCAAATGATATGGAAAAATTAGAGGCAGGCGTAGTGTTTTGCCCGCTGCCGCGAAGGACATGGACCGATCTTGCTGATTTTCAATAGCAAATCTTTCGAAATCATGTCTAATCGATTAGCGTATTTAAATTTTAATCTCCAATAATAAAAAATAATACATGAGGGAATAGAAACTAAAAAAATAAGAAAAAAATAACGCCAAGTGAAAATATTGGCGCTTGCCCATATTTTTAGAGTTATGGGACTCTGAAATTTTTATATAAAAGTTACATTATCAATATGGGTATCGTTTAAAAGCTTTTAAAGAGATCTTTCAGGAAATACTTAAATTTTTTTTACATGATTAACCCATTAAGAAGCAATGACATTTTCGCGCAAATATTTTTTTTTTATTTTTTTTTTTTATTCTGTAACCTCATTATTGGTATTACCTCACTATTATTACCTAACTAGACTTACTTACATGGTGAAGGGATATATAGCACTTTTACTTATTTTCTTTCTTTTTTTTCTCTAAAATTCACACGTTTTAAAGATTAACAACAAAAATCCATTTGCTTTAATTTATATTAATTTATCAAATGCTAAAGCTGCTTTTTGATAATCGATTTCTATTTTAATACTATTGGTACCTTAGCACAAAATGTTTTGGCTTAAAAATTTTTTATTTTTAACACACGTTCTTAGTCACTCCCGCAGTGAAAAATTATTTTAGCTAGTCATTTGACACTGTCGACGTTTTAATTTAGAGAAGGTTTTACAAACCTTTAAAACATGAAATTTCGTAATTTAAAAAGAAAGTTTTTTTCAGGCTTAACTACTTTTGTTTAGTTTTTAAGTATATTTACACTTAAAATATTATTTAAAAAAGATTTCTTGTGTAAAAAAATTAAAAAAGCATCTTAATGAATTTACCTAATTTAAACAGTATCTCAAGTGTTGAATATGATGTTATCACTTAACGGAAATAAATAAAATAAAAAAATAAATAAAAATAAAAATAGTTATCTTGAGATTTCTTTTATCTTATTCCTGATTCCTTGAAATTAACTGATTTAGAAGTTGCAGTCTTAAAAGCAATTTTAAATAAACTTTATTTTAAATGTCAACATTTACATTTCAATTTGAACTCCAAATAGTTTTGATAAAAATATATGAGCATTTAAGCACTTTTAGCATTTGCACAGAAACTTTTTTCCCACATGTGAAAACATTCTAAATAAACTGAGTTAAAAAAAACAAACACAGATAAATTCTATACGCTTTCCCATAAAACCCATAAACTTACATTTAAGAGCAACCATACAAATGGTAAGAAAAAAACGAAAAACAAAAACTATAAAAAAACTTTCTTAATTTAACATTTCTCAATTTCTCAACAAGTTTTCTTTCAAGGCTCATCATTCCCGCATGACAATAATAACAGTTTTTCGTAAGGAACATCAAGTAGAGATGTAATGATGTTGGTGTAGGAACAATAGGGTCTTGAACCAAGAAAAATATCATAAACTATCAACCACATGTGTTTGTTGAACTTTTAAGATGTTTTTATTTTTATTTTTTAGCTCCTTGAATTTGTGTACGAAATTTGTATGTTATAAAATTTTTGTAGTTTTCCTTTATTTGCCACATGCTTTTGCAGTCAGTTTGTATTTTAATGCTGAGAAAAATAATTAAAAAAAAAACTAAGGTGTCATAAAATTTAACCTAATTTGAGACTTGAAGTTGTTTAGTATTTCTTCTGTTCCTTTTTTATGGTTTTCTTGGGAGGATATCACACATAAATATGTTAACTTTATATTCATGAATATTATTCAAAATACACTGAGTAGTATTCGATTAGATTCATAAATATTGTGCAAGTACACGCAGTGATTAAAAGTTTAAAATCGATTAAAAGTTTTTCTGCCTTGAACAGGGTACGAAAATAAACAATACGAAACGTTTGCTTTTATTTTGTTTTATTCTTTGTAGTGGGAAAAGTAAAAAAAATAAGAAACAATGAGAACAATTGAGGGAATAATAATGAGAAAAATATTAAAACGTTTTGAGAAAAAAAAAAAAAAACGACGATTACTAATGGATTTGCCCATTCTTTACGAAACTACACAACGTTTTGATACGATTAAATTCGTCTATTAAAGCAAGTAGATGCGCGAAAAACCAATCGTTTGCGCTCTTTGGCATTCATAAAGTATTTATTTTAATTTTGCTTATGCACAAAATGATTGAAAAATTTTAAAGAGTTTATGACTGCACTGAACATTTTCGAAACTTTTTCTCCTTTTTCGTACACTGGCTTAAACATGTTTTAAATATAAATGGTTTTCATTCTCGAGTCTAAACTATTCATAATAAATATCTTCCTTGATGATCTTACTGCAAAAATAGGGCTCAGTAACCCTTTAAATATTTAAAGAAAGGAAAATAATTTTACTGTTGCCGTGGTAGCTGTTGCATGATCAATAGAATTCCGCCGACAGCAGCGCGGTGGAGTGTCGATGGTGCCCTAATTCTTAAGGGTTGATAGACGGTCTTACACACCGTGTTATCAAAGTTACTTCTTGGTCTTCTGTGCCCTACGAGAGATATCGTATACATGCCGTCGTAAAACCGCTGTCAATTTATAGCTACGGCTAGGTACAGACGATAATCTCTTTCTAGCCCCTGTAGATAAGTTTGTGATGACGCCTGTATCAGTATTGTATCACTAGGTAAGGTTACGTTAGGTAGGCAGCCGTGTAGTCACAGCCCACTTGAGTCCATTAATTGGTCCCTTTGTGTTGTCTGCTATCAGAAGGGAAAAAGAAACAAAGGGAGAAAATTAAATTAAAACATAGAAAAATAAATGAAGATTAGATAAAGAAAAAGAAAGAACTGTGAGTGTGAAAATTCAGAGAAGATCCGAAAAAATACAAAGAAGACTACGCTGGATAAGGCCAGTTGGCCAAAGAATGCGTTCATCATAAGATAGCTATGGTAGAGCACGATTAATAAAAATTAGGAGTTCGAAAAGAGGAAACAATTATTGTTTAGCCACGGTTGATAATTTTTAAAGCAAGCCTGCATTAGAACAGTAGTTGGGAAGGAAAACCGTGGAATTGGTTAGTGGGGAAGATAACAGTATGTGGCATTCGTGTTGCAGTCATTCCAAAATAGAACAGTGTTGTATCTAGGATGACTGCAAATGTTTGCAAAAGAGCATGTTTTTAAACATGACATCATGGAAACAATTAGAATTAAAATAAGTGCTATATTATCTTATATATTCTTCACCATGTAAGTAAATTTAGTTTAGTGAAGTAGCTCGTATTAAAAAAAAAACGAATATGGCGGTGAAAGAGAATTAAAAAAAAAAAAAATTAAGTACGAGGGCTGCTATATATATTTTTGGCCTGGCAACACTGAGTGCTGCCAAGTGCAATCTGATATTTCCATTGGAAAGTTTGTCATTTTTAAGCATAATCGTACTCAAAACGTTTTGATGTACGACCATTATTTGTGTTGTTTACAGTGACTTGAAAAAATTAATATAGAAAAAAATGGAATTAATCATTTTTCATCATTTTTCACAACTTTCGACGTGGATTATCACGACAAGAGAGCATTGATGAACTTAAATCTTTGTGTGGCGATGAAACACCATCCTATAGCACTGTGAAAAATTGGTATAATGAATTTAATCGTGGCCGAAGCTCGCTCAAAGACGAATTCCGTTAAGGTCGTCCAAAAACGGCTGTTGTGCCAGAGAACATTGATGCCGTGCGTGAACTCATAATGAAAGATCGACATGCGACATACCGAGAGATAGAGACATCCTTGGACATTTCTTCCACCAGCATACATTCGATACTGCATGAACACCTGGCCGTAAAAAAGGTTTGTTTTCGTTGGATCCCGCACAATTTGAAAGTCGCTCAAAAAAAGGCTCGTGTCGATTGGTGCAAAGAAATGTTGCAAAAATACGATTGCAGTGCTTCAAAAGCCGTTTATAAGATCGTCACAGGTGACGAATCATGGATCTATGCGTATGAGCCCGAAACGAAACAACAATCGACTGTGTGGGTATTCAAAGACGAGCAAAATCCAACGAAAGTTGTTCGTGGAAGAAGCTTCGAAAAATGGTCGCCTGTTTCTTCGGCAAAACTGGTCATGTGGCGACTGTTCCGCTTGAGCAACGTAGGACGGTCACTTCTAAGTGGTACACTACAATCTGTTTGCCTGAAGTCATCGGAGAAATTCGAAAAACCAACAAGAGAAGACGAATCATTGTTCACCATGACAATGCGAGCTCTCACACATCGGCTCAAACCAGAGCGTTTATGACCGGCCAAAACGTCGAATTAATGGCTCATTCGCCGTACAGCCCTGACTTGGCACCTAATCACTTCTTCTTGTTTCCGCACATCAAGAAAAAAATGCGTGGTCAACGATTTTCGTCGCCAGAAGAAGCTGTTGAAGTGTTCAAAACCATGTTTTAGAGGTGTCTCAATCGGAGTGGAAAAAGTGCTTCGACAACTGGTTTGAGCGCATGCAAAATTGTATAAATCCTGCTGGAGAATACTTTGAAAAACAATAAAACCATTTTTGATTATAAATATTCGCATTTTCACCATTAGGCCAGAAATATATAGAGCAGCCCTCGTGCGATACATAATTTTACATAAAAATGTAATCGGCTCTTAATAGGTTAAGTATTTAAAATAAAATTTTAGTATTTCCTGAAAGATCCTTTTAAAAGCTTTAAAATGATACCCATATTGACAATCGAGTTATTTTTTAAAATTTCAGAGGCCCATAACTCGAAAAACATGGGAGAGCGCCAATTTTTTAAATTGATATTTTCTTCTTATTTTTAACTCTCTAACGCTTTATTTATTTATTTTCTTTTTTGTTCAAAATGATTTGGAAAATTAGAAGCAGGCGTCATGTCAAGCGCTCTGCTTCGAAGGATGTGGACTGATCGTGCTGATTTTCAGTAGCACCTCCTTCGTCACTATGTCTAATCGATTGCAGTATATAAATTTTCTCTAGCTCATCTAGTGCCCTAGCAGTGTTGATTTCAACACCAACACGGACGGTTATGCATAATGACTAAGAACAAAAAAAAAAAAAACGCAACAAAATAAACATATTCCGATTATTTCTTTTTCGTCACGCATAACGTTAAATTAAAACATTTTTAAATATTTCTTTAAATTATTATATTACATTTTTCTTATCAAGGTGCTTTTATTTAAATATCCCGTACTGTCAATGACACTATGTAGTCATAAACTTGAATCCCAATTTGGACTTGAGTACATTTTCTTGTTAGTAACTCCTACAGACACTTTTGAATATATTTCTTTTTGCTTATCTGTTCTGTGTTATGTTTAGATCTTGACGTAATTGCATTACATTTTCTATATTTTTTTTATAACTTTGAACACATCGTATATAAAAACTACAATACGAAGGTGTGACATTCTATAGAGGTTATTCACATACCTCAGTTTATTATTTCAGTATGGAACATTTTTTAACACTAACTTTACTTCAGCTTTTGATGGCTTTGTATAATTTTCAGAACATTCAATTTATGCCAAAAGCAAAAAGAAAAAAAGACATTAAATTTCGTTTTATGTGGGGAAGATGTAATAATTATGATAGATGTGATTTTAATTGAGGTTCTTGAAATTTAATTACTTAAATGCATTGAAAAAAGCTTCACTAAAGCAAGAGAGAAATGTTTTTTTTTTTTTTTTTTTGTTACTTTAAAATGTACAGAAATCTCATTCTAGTTTGTTTGCTTTGAGCCTGTCATCATGTGCTTAGAGAGCATACTTCCCCTACATTAATATCAACATTAAATAAATGTTTTATTAACACATATTTTTAAAGAGAAGAAATAACATTTTAAAATATTTTATAGCTTACAAAAGTAATGATTTTGGTTAAACACAAAATACATAAAAAAATATTTATAGACAACCAGCAGATGTCATTAGAACAAACTTTCATTAATAAGGATTACAAATTGTTTAATTATATTATAAAAAAAATTAACTCACTTTGAAAACAGTTAATTTATAAAAATAATTTTAAATTTTATTTAATTTTAGATTAACTTATCAACGTGTTGCTTTAAAAGAAATTAGACTGCAGGAAGAAGAAGGTGCCCCATTTACAGCGATACGTGAAGCCTCCCTACTAAAAGAACTGAAACACTCAAATATCGTAACACTACACGATATTGTGCATACGAGGGAAACCCTGACATTTGTATTTGAATATGTGGTAAGTCAAAGCATCTAGGAATTCTAGTTCTCCCTAAAATATATTTATTAATTTATTTTTATATTTTTTTCTTTTAAAGAATACGGATTTATCTCAGTATATGGAAAAGCATCCAGGTGGACTGGATCATCGTAATGTAAGATTATTTTTATTTCAACTATTGCGTGGCCTCTCCTACTGCCATAAACGACGTGTTTTACATCGCGATGTTAAACCTCAGAATTTATTGATTAGCGATTGTGGTGAATTGAAATTGGCTGATTTTGGCTTAGCGCGAGCAAAGAGTGTACCAAGTCATACATACTCACATGAAGTTGTTACGTTATGGTACCGACCTCCAGGTAAGTTGATTACATAATAGTTTTAAGTAATTTATCTGTTTCTGGATTTAAAGTATTAATTCGAGTAATTTAGAGTGTTGCGGGTTTATATGATATAAATTAAGGTTTTTCATACGAATAAATATTACACAACGTCATTCTTCGCTAACATAACCTTACAGTGTTAAATCGTTAATAAAGTCCGCACCATGTATGAGCCACTTTTTAATTGTATTTTCTTTTTATTTGTTGTTGTCTGCCTCTTATCTTAAGATTTCTTAAATAAGACCAAATCGTCAAAATCACGTAATTATCAAGACACCCTCTTAATTTTAATTTAATTTTTTTTGTGAACTTTTACTTACAGAGCAATAAATACTTCGTGAAAATTTTAGGTATCTGCCTATAACGGCTTAAAAACCATGGCCTCTATGGGAACACCTTTTTTGATTTTTAAATTTATTATTTACAATTTTTTTTATAGCGGATATATTTGTACATATTCCGTGTAAATTTAAAATGTCTGCCCGATATGGTTAAAAATATTAAAACGAATTACGCCAAAATCTTGCGAAAGAAGCTGCGTTGCAACCCTGGATGTAAATAACGTACAATTGTCGAGTTGTTAAAACGAAGGCACTTCGTCACCACTCTGTCTTTTTCTAAAAAAGGCTACACAATAAATAAGGGTAACACAGTTGGGATGTTGAAACTTTTCCCTATAACTCAGACTTTGTCAAGGCTTGGACCAAGATTTCTCCTATTTTACTATTACGCCTTTTGCTTTTCTTATCGTGACCGTTAGTTTTCAGTTCCTTCACCATAGGTGGAAAAAGGTTAAATCTAAGTTTGTCATCCCGTCTATAATTTCCGTAATATCCATTTCTGATTAGATGAGCTAAAGAAAATATAAATACGCCAATCGATCAGATATAGTTTCGAAAATTTTTCTATTGAAAATGAGCAAGAACGGTCCGTGTCATTCGATGCAGCGGCAAAACACCACGTCTGCTTCTTATTTTTTATATCATTTAGAACAAATCTATTTAGTGAAGCACTTTCAATCAAAAGAAACAATATATGGAACGATAGAGAATTAAAAATAAATAAAAGTTGAGGTTCAACTGAAGAAATTGGCACATGCCCATATATTCCGAGTTATTGGCCTCTGTACTTTTCATAGGAAAGTTCGATTTTTTCAGGACTTTAATATGAGTATCCTTTAAAAGCTTTTGAAAAGATCTTTCAGAAAATACTTTAAAATTTTTTTTTAAATGTTTAACCCATTAAGAGCCGAAGAAATTTTTAAAAAAATTTTTTTTTTAATTTTTTAATTCTCTGTCACCTCAATATTATTAACTAACTCTTATTTGTAAACTCTGTCGCTTTCCAAAGAAGATCAAACAATTAATAATATTGAGGCAGTTGTTTTGTTGTTACTTTTCCTCTCCAACTTAGACTTTGTCGCACTTTTTACTAAGATTTTCTTATCGTAAAGTTTTAAGTTTATTATTAATTTTTTAGCTAAAACTCATCCACAGCGGGTAGTTATTTTTCTTTTACCTCGAGGTTTTGTTGGGCTTTGAACTCATAACACTCTGATAGCTCAGCTCTTTTTAGTGATTGAAATAACAACTTTTTGACTCAATTTTTATCTAAAACACGTTATATGTTTTTTTAAAGAAACATTAACTTAATATTATTTTTTTTAAGAAATTTATTATTCAAATCAGTAATTTTCGTTTTTAACAATTTAATTTAATTTAATTTTAAAATGCTTGTTAACATTTTGTTAAACTTTAGCATGATTGAAATTATTGTCATGCAAATCTTGTTTTTTTATTGTTGTTTTTGTTGTAAGTAAAAAGTTTTTCCATCTTCCTTTATTGTTTTCTAAAAGGAAGTTTTTCTTGTTGCTGTCGTTAATTAAAACAATTTAAAAAGAATCTTTTGTCTTTAAAGTTAAACTTTTCATTTGTTTATTTGTTTTCTTCGTGAGTGTTTTTTGTTTTTATCGTAAAACAAACAAAAATCTTTTTATTTATTTTTTATTTAATTAATTTCGCTAGTTGCCTCTCAAAACTAAGGATATCAAATGTCTCAAAAGTTTTCTTACACTACAATTCGTATGTTAGAGTCAATGAGAGGAATGTAACAATTTTAAATGAAGTACAGAAATTTTTCGCAGTGTGAAGTTTTTAGAGTTCCGTATCCGAAGGGTATAAAAGTAAATGTATTATTTTCGCTACAAGGTCTGGCCGTCTGCCACTGCCTTTTATCCCTGAAATCGTAGTAGCCGCCAGCTATATGCAAAGATTCTCCTGAAAGTGACGTGGTATTTAAAAAAAATATTTTTGAACGGTGCTATAGCAACAATTAATTAATTTTGTAATTAAAAGGTGTCCCAATAGAGAAAGACTTACCGTCGCCACAGGTTTTTTCGAGATTATTCCTTTTAGCACTAAGTTAACAAGCAACTAAAAGTTTCTGTTTGCCAAGTTCTTTTTTTTAGAATATTTAAAATTTCGCTTGGCAACATTTTATTCAAATGATGCTTTTATTTCTTTTTTGTTTAAATTTTATGTAAATTTAACAAACACAAGAATAAGAAATAAAGTAAATTGAATTAAATTTCTGTTGTTTGCTAACTTCACATTTGATTTTTTTCTAACCCCTACCAATTATTTTTCTAACTTTTACTCGTAAAAATATATTTATTTTTTTAAGAACAACAATTTTACTAGTAAAATAAAAAATAAACCGCCAAACGAAAAAAATCTCTGTTTTGAAATAGAAAAGTTAAAAATGTGAAAATTCCTTCAACGCAAATGTTAATTTTTTATTCTTTACTTTAAAAGTTTTATTTGTTTTATTTAAACAATTCTGTTTTTTCTTCAGTCCTTCTTATATCTTGTCTTCCGTTTATTATTTTGTACTGTCTTTAACTAAATATGTGCAAAGGAATATTTATTGTCGTTTTTATTTATTCGTGTTAACAAGTTGAACATTACTAGAATATGTAATTTAATTCCCTTTCAAAATCAAAAAGGAAGGGATTAAAAAAGTGTTTTTTACGATTAGAAAAATAAATAATTCTTTACTGTGCAATTCTGTGATTAATTCACAATAAAATCTGTTAGAATTCTGTCCTATTTAGAAAAATCGCTAGAAAAAATGTGTGTAAAAACGGCCAGCAATCGAATATTTTTGTAGAAAAAAATTTCTTAAGGAATATATACAAGTTTTTCAACCAAATTCCGTATATAATTGATCAGCCTTGTTAAAGAGAGAGGTCCCTTAATTTGACCCATTTCTAATCGAAATTTTGATCCTATATTTTCTAAAAGCTGGGATCAAAAAAAGAAGTCTACTATAAAAAAGAAATATATACACCGAAGTGTTGCTAAAGATATTTCATGAGCCCTGGCTTATATGTGGACCTAATGAGCAACAGAGAAAAAATTCTAGTTTATTGGATTTTTCCTTTACCCTTATGTTGCGGTTTTTTTGCCATTTTGCACAGAATATTTTATTTGATTTGCTTTATTTAAAAAATGATAATGCACATTTAATATATTTACTTTCCTTAAATTTGACCGTTTTAACCATAATTTTTCGATAAGCAACAAATATAAATATTTTGTTCTATTATTTTATTTTTTAAGCAAATAAAAAGAGATGATGCAATCATCTGCCAACGAAAAAAGATTTACCTCAATATCATTCTTACGTGCAAAACGATCTTAAATATGAGTGTTCCAATATGTATCTCTCTTTTAAGGAAGAAAAAATGTTACGGAAGAAAAAATTTGTACACGCCTGTAAAAAAAAGTTCATAAAAAACACCTTTACGAGGGCTGCTCTATATATTTCTGGCCTAATAGTGAAAATGCGAATATTTATAATCAAAAATGGTTTTATTGTTTTTCAAAGTATTCTCCAGCATGATTTATACAATTTTGCATGCGCTCAAACCAGTTGTCGAAGCACTTTTTCCACTCCTATTGAGACACCTCTAAAACATGGTTTTTGAACACTTCAACAGCTTCTTCTGGCGACGAAAATCGTTGACCACGCATTTTTTTCTTAATGTGCGGAAACAAGAAGAAGTCATTAGATGCCAAGTCAGGGCTGTACGGCGGATGACCCATTAATTCGACGTTTTGGCCGGTCAAAAACGCTCTGGTTTGAGCCAATGAGTGAGAGTTCGCATTGTCATGGTGAACAATGATTCGTCTTCTCTTGTTGGTTTTTCGAATTTCTTCGATGACTTCAGGTAAACAAATTGTAGTGTACCACTCAGAAGTGACCGTCCTACGTTTCTCACGGGAACAGTCGCCACATGACCAGTTTTGCCGAAGAAACAGGCGACCATTTGCTTCGAAGTGCTTCTTCCACGAACAACTTTCGTTGGATTTTGCTCGTCTTTGAAGACCCACACGGTCGATTGTTGTTTCGTTTCTGGCTCATACGCATAGATCCATGATTCGTCACCTGTGACGATCTTATAAACGTCTTTTGAAGCACCGCAATCGTATTTTTGCCTATTTTTGAGCGACTTTCAAATTGTGCGGGATCCAACGAGAACAAACCTTTTTTACGGCCAGGTGTTCATGCAGTATCGAATGTATGCTGGTGGAAGAAATGTCCAAGGATGTCTCTATCTCCCGGTATGCCGCATGTCGATCTTGCATTATGAGTTCACGCACGGCATCAATGTTCTCTGGCACAACAGCCGCTTTGGACGACCTTCACGGAATAAGTCTTTGAGCGAGCCTCGGCCACGATTAAATTCATTATACCAATTTTTCACAGTGATATAGGATGGTGCTTCATCGCCATACAAAGATTTAAGTTCATCAATGGCACTCTTGTCGTGATAATCCACGTCGAAAGTTGTGAAAAATTATGGCACGAAAATGTTCACGACTTAATTCCATTTTTTTCTATATTTTTTCTATATTTTTTCAAGTCACGGTAAACAACACAAATAATGGTCGTACGTCAAAACGTTTTGAGTACGATTATGCTTAAAAATGACAAACTTTCCAATGGAAATGTCAGATTGCACTTGGCAGCACTCAGTGTTGCCAGGCCAGAAATATATATAGCAGCCCTCGTACGCGGAAAAAGGGTCAAAAATACAGCTGTTTTGCTGGTTTTAATAATAAAATTCCAAAATGTTTGATGACCTGAACGCATATAAATATCCGCATGAATCCATAAGATATCATAACTAAACAAAACATCCTTCCGATCTCATTGAAATCTGAGATATTGTTTTTTTTTGTGAGCTAATAATACAAAGGGCTCTGATAAAATTAGGGCAATGCATAGATTTATTAAAACTACATATAATTCCAAAACTTGAAAAAGTTTGATAAAAAAAATGAAATCAGTGAGCGGAAACAAAAATAAATTTAAAGTGAAGTATTTTACTTGTATAGATACTGTTGCGAAATTCTCAATCTCGAAGTTCAAGAAAAAATGATTGGCCGAAAAATTTGTTTCAGTTTCAAAAAGATGTAGTTTCCAATACGGTAAAAAATTGTAAAAAACAAACAAAAAAAAATCGACCTGCCAAGGCAGCACAACAGTAATATTCGGAATATAAAAACTAAAACCTCAAAGGAATAACGATTTTTTTTAGGAAAAATTAGATATAGAGGTTGTTGATGTATCTGAGAATAGAGATGGGGAACAGAAGCATCAAGTTAGAAAAATAGACGGAATGAAAAAGAAGTAGACATTCTAATGCTAAATGAGTAATGCTCAAAAAAGCTTCTAAAGATTACGCTTAAAAATTTATTTTTAATTTTAAACCAATTGCATCTTAGTAAACCTTCTTAATATCCCAGCAATTCTATTTATTGAAAATACTTGAAAAACTGACAATGTTTACCAATTTTTGCTATCGTGTCCTTTAATGAATCTGCTTGGAATTGGAAAATTTTCGGGGTAAAGCAATTTTTTCCTTAAAGGCTGACTATCTTTTATAAGAAACTCTAATCGAATTATGTCTTATTAAAAGATTTGTTTGAAATAATATGCTTAGATGCCACACTGTCACATAAAATACGACTGTTATCGTATTATTTTATAGATTTTTATTTTAATATTACGAAAAACTTTTTAAATGTTGTTTTGCGTGCTAAAGTTAACGCTGCCAGATAGACAAGAGAATTATTCCCTTTGTTTTTAGTTAGAGAATGTATCAATTTGTTTATTAACAAAATAAAAATAGAAAATTTTAAAAAATATTTAAAATGTTTCCTGCAAAAATATTTAACATTAATAATTTATCATTTCAGATGTCCTGCTCGGCAGTACAGAATACTCTACATCGTTGGATATGTGGGGTGTGGGTTGTATATTTGTTGAAATGGTTACTGGTATGCCAACATTCCCCGGTATACGTGATACCTACGATCAATTGGATAAAATCTTTAAATTGCTGGGTACGCCAACCGAAGAAACATGGCCTGGATGTACACATTTTCCCGGTTATAAACCACACAAATTAGGTAAGAAAACACAAACATTTGATTGTTTATAAATTACAAATTTATTAAACATTCATTAAATTTGTTTTTTGATTTTAAGGTTTTTATCGTCCTCGCAAATTGGGTCACAATTTTCCTAGACTTTATGATATTGTTGAAGGTGAAACGATAGCAAATGCTTTCCTGCAATTGAATCCTGACAAAAGAATAGGTGCCGAAGAGGCATTACATCATTCATACTTTGCCCAATTACCAAAAAAATTATATGAATTGCCTGATGGTATGTAATTGAATTTAAAATTATTAAGAAATCTTTTTAATTCTTTTTGAAGTTTTTCAATTTGCAACTTTTGCCTTGTTCTTTTTTTCAAAAATGTTTATTTGTGTTTTTTTTTTTTTTTTAATTAAAATTTATTTTGTTGTTTTTCATTTGCTTTACATTTTGCCAAGTTAATGACAAATGTTTTGTTTTTAAAGTAGCAAAACTTAAGTGTTTGTTTTTTCTGTTTAAATAGGAAACAGTTGTTAAATTAAAATTTTTAAAGGAAGAAAATTGCAAAAATTGCTGCAGAATAGTTTAATTGCAAAAAGTTTTAAAACAATTTGCAAAGTTCTTTAAGACACTCAAGTAATTAATCGTAAATTTATCTTAATGTCAAAAGCTTTTCAAACACAAAAACTTCAGAGATTTTAAGATAATTTATTTTCAAATTAAGATTTTAATTGAAAATATTTATTATCACTGAAAAGAAATATTAGACAATTTTTATACAAAAGTTTAGTCTTTTGCTAAATTTTGAACTGTTTGTGGCACTTCAGTGCAAATTGTTATTGGCTGTAGCAAGAAGCATTTAGAGTGATATCTGCTAAAAAAAATTTGAATTTTTGCTACATAAATATGCAACGCCACTGATGGGTTTTTTTTAAAGAAACAAGAAATTCGTTGTTTTTACTATTTACTTCTAATATTTACTTGCAAAAATCCTTCATGGAACTACCCATGCATTGAAGGCGATAACTCAACGCAGCATCAACCAAAATCAGTCACATTATTGCAAAGTCGTCAAAAAGAACATGTCGCCTTTAAGTGAGACTATTTATTTAAGAGTTTTTGTTAGAAAGGTCCAAAATTACGTATATCAGTATATTCACATTTACAGTGACAGAAAACATAATAGCACTTTTATTAGTTATAAAATTTTCTCTAAGCAAGTGAACAAAATATTGTATACGGATGACATCAAAAAATGATTTTGTATTGTGTAAAAGAATTTCGTTACGTCTAAGACCACAAAGCATAATAATGTGTGTATGCTGTTCGTATTACGGAGTGGAACCAATTCATTTTACGTTGACATATTGAAAATTGTAATGGTTTTTTATATAAAAGAAAATTTGTTTTTGGTTTGATTCTTCTAACAAGACAATGACTTAAAACATATGAGCAGAAAAAAATGGTTGCCTACAAGAAAACTCTCATTGTAGTAGTTTTTCAGAAAGATATTTAGTGAAAAAAAAAATTTCTTGTTAAGAAGTAACTCGTCTCCCCCTGCTATAGCGTCAAGATTTTACTTAACATATATTTTTTTTAAGTATTCAACATCAAATTTAGACAATCTCATTATTGTAGTTCCTCCAGGTATGAGATACTTATTAACCACTTTATATAGTGGCACTCTATCCTCCGCTTTGTGAAAATATGAATGAAAGCTTAACTGAACTGCGCTTCTTTCTAGTAACGAAGCGGTTGATAAACTACAACCAGCGGCAGCTACACAAAATAATCTTAGCGGTTATGCAAATACCTGCGACTAATGGTCGGCTTAAGCAAAAACTAAAATTAATTCCACTCAAAAAAAAAAAAAAAAAAAAAAAAAAACCAAAACTATGGAGCGATAGAGAAGTAGAAAATAAGCGAAAAACATCAAGTGACAATATTGACGCTCGCCCATGTTTACCGAGTTATGGGCCGCTGAAATTTTCATAAAAAAGTTCGGTTGTCAATATGAGTATCATTTAAAAGCTTTCGAAGAGATCTTTTGGGAAATACTAAAATTTTTTTGAAATGCTTAACATTTTTATGTAAAATTATATAAAGTTCCTAAATTTTTTGCTTATTTTTTAATTCTCTGTCACCCGAATTTGTTTTTTTTATTGGAGTTACTTCACTAAATTGGTGAAGGGTATATAAGATTCAACATAGACGAATATATCACTCTTACTTGTTTAAAATTAAACATACAAGCAGAGAACAGCTTGAAATAAAAGAAACTAAAAAAGACGCTCACTTCGCCGGCAGTTTTCTGGTTTTAATAAAAATCGGCGGCGGTTGTTGTTCGATTGGCTTCGCTCTCTGATAGTAATATGATTTCAAAATTTCAAGTCTATCATTCCTGGAATATGGCTTTTTATAAACTTTAAGAAAACATATTCTATGATTCAAATTTGTTTTTTTTATCACCAAACTTTTTACATTTTAGATTTAACAAAATCAATATTGAAGTGAAGAATCTTTAATTCTAAACATTAATGCTCATACGTATCCTAAATTTTCTTTTTTTTCCTTTTTCTTTATTTGTTTATTTATTTTTTTTTTTATTCATTCCCCTGCACTTTAACGAAAATTTCAAAGCATTCACACTCTAAACAGTTATAATTAGAGCAGAAAAATTTACCACATGTCTCTGTAAATAATTTTGTTTACTAAAGCCAAAAAACAAAATTCATTTTCATACGTTTTCACACTCATTAACAAATGAGCTGAAAGTTATAAATTTTAAAAAGCTTCTATTAGCCAGCCTTATAAAATATATTCTCTTCTTAATGCTGTTTGCAATATTATTATCCTTCCTGAATCCTGTTTTTGCTGTTTTAATTATTACACATAACTTTTTATGGCATTTTACGCTGATGCCACTTATCTAACCTCCAATTATTGCAATAACTCACGAGTGTATAATTTTCTAACTTACTAAAGCACTTTTTCCATTTACGAACATTATGCATATTTGTGTTAATTTTTATTACACCGTCATTCGATATCTGTATCAGTGTGATAATTATACACATGATTGCAATATCTGCGACAATATACTGCAATATGTGTCTTTCGTTACTCATTAAACATTAAAAACATCTCCTGTGAGAATATGGTTTTTGTATTTTGTCCTCATTAACTGTTTAATCCTAAAACTAAAAATCAATATATTTTAGAGTTTTGTTAACATGAAGTATTAAATTAAAAAAAAAAAAAAAAGAAATGAAGGCATTCGAATGCAATGACAGATATGAAATAAAGGATTTTTAAGTATATATAAATTTGTTGTCATTTAGGTCTTTTATAAAGAAAAAATAAATGAATTTTGAAATAAAATTATCTTGACTTTTTTATACTCTTCAGCACAAAAAATTTAATAATGATATATCTAAGTTTGTCCGTTCATTATTTCTATAATATCCATTTCCGACTCTTTATTCCGAGTCCTTATGCACAGCGAAGTAGATTGGGCTATGACTGTGTGTCCAGCCGTGTTAATGTTGAAATCAACTTTGCTGGGGCACTAGATGAGCTATAGGAAATTTTTAATACGCCAATCGATCAGACATAGTTTTGAAAGAGCTGCTATTGAAAATCAGCAAGATCGATCAACGTCTCTCGAGGCAATGGGCTAAACACCACGCCTGCCTCTAATTTTTCCATATCATTTGCAACAATGAAGTAACTCCAATCAAAAAACCAAAAATATTGAGCAATAAAAATTAAAAAATAAGAAAAAAAAACATCAAGTGGAAAAATTGGCGCTCACCCATATTTACCGAGTTATGGTCCTCTGAAATTTTCATAAAAAAGTTCGATTGTCAATATGGTCAATATGGGTATCATTTAAAAGCTTTTGAAGAGATCTTTTAGGAAATACTAATTTTTTCTTTTAATTCTTAACTTTTTAGAAACCGATGACATTTTTATTTAAAATTATATATCGTACCTTTGCGACTTAAGGTTCATTTTTAATTTAATTTCTAAACAGTTTTTAGAAAGCAACATTATTTACAAATGTGTGCAAACCTTTTCCAAAGAAAACAAGAAAAATTAGACGCTGGCAGAATGTAATGCCGCATTTTCATGTTGTGAAGTAAACAAGTAAGATTGAATAAAAATAAAAAAAATTGCATTCGTGATCATCCGATGGCTGATACAATTGGTTTGTGTGTCGACTTCGTCTAACCAAATTAATATTGATATAAACGCTGACTTCCAAAATGTATTTATACAAAGTTTGTATACAGTTTTGCTGCGGTATTTAGATCTTGTACATATACAAAGTTGCGAAACAAAGCATCAATTTAGCAACTGATGCGCTAGTTGCTCGTTTGCAACGTTTCTAATACTTGTCTGCGACATTTTGGAGTGGTATGCATTGTAAATATTTAGAACCACAGCATTATGAAACACAATACATTGTTCGAATACAAAGCAACTGACGTTTTGGAAGCCAGCCAAATACTCCTCGTATTATTATTTACAAAATTAGTTGGTTATATAGATGATGTTTACAATGTACACAAACTAAGGTAGATAGATGCGAAGAATGCTGATGATGGATTTGGCGTCTAATTTTTCTTGTTTTCTTTGGAAAACGTCCGCATACATTTGTAAATAATTTTGCTTTCTAAAAAATGTTTAGAAATTAAATTAAAAATTAACCTTAAGCCGAAAAAGTACAATTCTATTTTATTATATATCGTACTTAATTTTTTTTTTCTTATACTTCAATTCTCTGTCACCGCTATATTTGTTTTTTGAGCTGATGTACTTAACTAAACTCACATACATGGTGAAGGATATATAAGATTCGGCAAAGCCGAATATAGCACTCTTACTAGCTTAACTTCCTCAGTTTAACAAATTTTACCTTTACTGCACCTTGTTCTTTCAGCTACTGATAAAAATGATCATGTGAAATTTCTTTGTTCTCTTTGAATATTAAAAAAAATTATAATATTTATTTCGTAATAAATTTAGAAATTAAAATATACATGAACTTTAGCCAGACTAATACTTAATAATTTAGTTATGATATTTTTTATATAACTTTTTTAATTTTTATATATTTTTTTATTTATATATTTTATTGTCAGAAAATTAAAATTTTGTTAATTTAACCAAATGCGATAATAAAATTATGAAAACAATTGAATTTAATTACAAGTAACCAACCAAACATAATTTATTTTCAAACGGCTTGTAAATCCTTTTTTTTTTTTTTGAGAATTATTTGATTAACTTTTATTTAAAAAAACCTTTAAACTAACTGCCAACAATATAATAATATTAATAATATTTGTTTAGCCAGCCACCAGAAATAAACAAGCACCACCTACATTGTGGACATTTAATTGCAGTTGAAATTCATTTAACTGAAATTGCAATGAGACCAGTAAATATTTTTTTTTGTCTGCTGACGTAAGCAAATGGTTTAAATAAACAAAATAAAGTTAAAAAATTACTCAGCACTTTAGACATTTTCTATATTTGTTTGTTTCACAAACATTTACATAAAATTTAAATAGGAAATTGAATGCTAAAACTAAAACTTAAATGGCAACTGTACTCAATTAGTGTTCACGTTGTAACTGGTACTTTTGCATACAATATGATCCTCTACTAATTGAATTTGAATAAAATTCAATGGAATGGAAATTGAATATCCTATTTTTTTTTTTATTTTTTTTATTGCACAGTAGTATCAGGGTTTTACATTAGGGAGGTGCTTAGTTTACATAAAAATGTCTAAATGGGTAAAAGTTTTTTTTTGTTTTTTTTTTCTTTTTATTTCAGTACTTCCTGAAAGATCTCTTCAAAAGATTTTTAATTGATATATAAAATCCATACAGATAATAAAACAGTAACGGAGTAATTTCTGTAAATGAAATAATTTTTTTTTTTAAATTTTGGTCTTGGTGTGAAGATAGTTATCAAAATGGAATACAACACTTATATTTGAAGTGTTTGTCTGTCTGTCCGTATGTCTTTGCTCGCATCACGTAAAAACTACTGAATAAATTTGAATAAAATTTTGTGTGGAGGTCCCTTAGAACCTTGGTTTAAGTAAAGAATACTTTTTGTTTCCTAAAAAAAGTTATTTCGTCGAGAAAATAGACATACAAATGTAAAGTCAGCCAATTTTATCGATGTAATGGTACTAAGACGGTTGTCAGCACATTCTAACCACATTTTTCTAAATTTGAATTTTAAGAAAATTATAAATTACACGCGGACAAAGTCGTGGGCACTGCTAATCTTAAATAATATTGGCGCCCGCCCATATTTTCATTTAATGTTTTTTTTTATACTTCCCAATTTCCTACCGTCCCATTTATTTGTTTTTTTTTTTCTTTTTGGATTGAAATTACTTTACTAAACTAGATTTGCTCCAAATGATATGGAAAAATTAGAGGCAGGCGCGGTGTTTTGACCTCTGCCTGGTAGAACATGAACCGATCTTGTTAATTTTCAATAACAAAATTTTCGAAACTATGTCTGATCGATTAGCGTATATAAATTTCCTTTACTCATCTTGTGCCTTGGCAAATTTAATTTTCAATAACAAAATTTTCGAAACTATGTCTGATCGATTAGCGTATATAAATTTCCTTTACTCATCTTGTGCCTTGGCAAATTTGATTTAAAACTAACACGGACGGACAGACGGACATCGCTTAATAGACTTCGCTATTCATAAGGACTCATGGGGTCGGAAATGGATATTGTTGAAATTAAAATTGGTGTTGAATAATAATAGTTTGGCGTCAAATAAACTTTTGGCAAACTGCCAAAGCGTCTGTTCAGTTGCCTGAAATTTTACGCGATTTTGCTTAAAATGGGGTGATTGGGGCTCGTTACTTGTGTGTGTGAATATTTCGAACCGTATGTAAATTTGTGTTATTGAACAATTATTTATACGCCATTTCAACTACTAAAAAAAAAAAAAAATTAATTTTTACAAACATAAAATAATCTAAACCCCACAATTTTAAGCATGATAATTTATTTTAGATTTTTTTTTTAACATAATTTTTTTAAGCGTATTCTAATTAAAAACAGAATAAACACAGGATTATTTTTAGTAAATTATTTAGACAACAAGAATTTTGTGGCCATAATGATTATTTTTTATAAAGCGTTTATAAATAAATGTTTTTTTGTTGTTGTAATTTTTCAATTTAAAATTCTATAGAATTATAAAATTTATAGAAGCCTTTATTAAAGCATTTTCACGCACTTTTAGTCAATGCAAATTAATTTAATTACCAAACGTTTTATTTATATAAAAATTTTAAAATACAAATATTTAAAACGAAATAATAAAAATAATTTCTAAACAAAAACAAAAATTAATTATAGTTGATTGTATACAGTGTGTAAAAATAATTATTGAAACAAAAAAACAAAAAGACTTCAAAGCAGACAAAATTTAAAATAAGTTCTACCTAAATTTCCAAATTAAAATTTTATAATTGCTCTTGTAGCGGACTTGACAATATCCGTTCTTTGTAAATTTCAACCGTCTGTCTATAACGGTTTAATAGTTTGGGCCAAATTAAATTAACTATTGGGTTTTCTTTTAGTTTATACTTTTGAATATTTATACTTATTATTATAACAGTCATTTTAAGTGACATTCTGTCCTATTATCAAGCATTTGCCTATAACATTTTAAAATATTGGCCCATATTGGTCTATTAACGTCACCTATGGGGACACCCTTTAACTGTAAAATTAATTTTTACCGATATGTCGGCGATACTTCTGGTTGTCCGATATATCGATATCGTCGATATTTTACTGTCGATACGCTGATACTTCTTATATTTTTCTTTAGAGTTTTTTGAACAAAATATTCAATTTTCAACTATGACAAATAACATATTAAAATCAGAACATAAAATTCAAATGAGTTTTGTCCCATCTGAGAGACTGCTTCAAACGGATTTGAGAAATCTACTATCTCCGCAA